>JAAFCF010006680.1:11412490-11672134 GCA_013389785.1 Helicorthomorpha holstii | reverse complement strand
TCAATATTTCGATATTTCGAGATTTCAATATTTCGAGATTTCAATATATTGAAGTTCGATATCCATTTCAATATTCAATATATTGACCACTTTCGATATATCGAAATCGATATATTGAAATATCGCCCAGCCCTAGTACTTGATTATCGAAACTTGATTATCGATTTAATTTACATCCGCCAGTTTGGGGGTTCCTAATTTAGTAATTTATGTTTGAAACTTATTTGCACTTTATAATGTTTAGAAGCATGGAAAATGGTATTAAATAATATATTGTACAGTAGTAAATTTGAAAAGCCCTAGGCAACATTATGCAAAACTTTATTAGAATACATTTCATTTTGGTAGATAACCAAGATGATTTTGTTGCTTGTTTTTTTTTCTTGTCTATTTTTTAAAATTATATTTTTCAAATTGCCAATATTAAAGTAAACCTTGAATTATTTGTTTTGAAATTAGGATACAATGCAAGTTGATTAAAAGGTAAAATATTAAAAGCATAAACTTATCTTGTTTTTATTGTATGGCAGGTCTACGATTATTATTGGTAACAACAACATTAATGATAATCAAAGTTTGTGTGATGTCTAGACATCCAAATTTGAATCTTGTCGTGATTTTATAATAAAATGTTGTTTTGACAGAAAATATATGCCATATGTATGTATTTACATTAAGAATATTTTTATAAGTTTACGCCGAATTGTAAAACAAATATTTTTATTTAAAATTTAAACTCATAATTTTGCGAAAGTGTCAGACATTCAGTATTTTGGTTAAAATTGCTTGACATTTGAAATTACACAGCAGATTGCAGTTGCACTTTATAGAATAGGATTTTTTTTATCTTAATTTTTACTGTATCTCTATGGTCTTAAGCTTAATACAGTATGTTAGAGAAAAAAACCTTTTATTCCTTTTAATTTTATTTTCAGTCAA
Source organism: Helicorthomorpha holstii (assembly GCA_013389785.1). NCBI lineage: Eukaryota > Metazoa > Arthropoda > Diplopoda > Polydesmida > Paradoxosomatidae > Helicorthomorpha > Helicorthomorpha holstii. The sequence continues at coordinate 11,671,195 of JAAFCF010006680.1, read as the reverse complement.
AAGTTCAAAACAGGGTGCGATCGTGCAATGCGAATATACAGTAAGTACGGTACCAGTTTGACAAGAGACCAACTTCCAAGGGACCATCGACATTTTGAATAGAAGTGCAGGTGTATGCCTAAAGGCAATGGTCCATTTTAAAGTAATTAAGGAATTAACATAGTTTTTGAAGAATACTGTCACTAAAAGATCATTTCAATCATTATTGGCCATTAGGAAAAGTAGAACAATTGTACATCTTAACGAGAATTTTGGCGGCTATTTTTATAGTTTGATAATCCGGCTTCAAAAATTTAAAACCAGACCCGGCATGTCACGGCAAAATTTCTAAACATGTATAAAAGCCACCGAAAGTTATTTTGGAAACCACAAGAGGTCGATTTTATTATTTGCGTGCGAATGAATGACGATTGCAACAACGCTCTTTTAACTACTGTAGTTTAGATTTTAGCGTGGACTCAATGTGATGTTGCTACTGTTCTTCTACGGTATAGTCCATGCCGTTTCATCCATGTAAAATTATTCTTTACAAAGAACAAGAACATGTCCAAATGAATGTAAGTAAACAATTTTGTCTTTATTCAGCAACTTAAAATTTGAAGAAAAAATATGCAGTGTGCAAACTTATTTAGATATTTTACAGAATTTTTGCGTTTAGCATCCATTTAGGCTGTAAAATTACAGTACAAACTTAATACTGTACATGGTAAACTCTTACAACTAATAGTTTATGGCAGGGGTCTCCAAACTACGGCCCGAGGGCCACATCCGGCCCGCGGACAGATTTTGTCCGGCCCGCGGAGAGCTAGCATACTTGAAAACGCCTTTTAGCGAACATATTTTTTATAGCAAATTATAATTAATGATAATATGGTTTTGGCCCTCGGAACTTACTGGAGTAATCAGTATGGCCCGAAGGCTGGAAAGTTTGGAGACCCCTGGTTTATGGGGTAATAGATTTTTTTAAACTTTTATAAAGTCTGTTATTTAGAGAATTCACTATATAAGTTTCATGTGAATTTTTTTTGTTTTAAGCTTCCAAGTAATATTTGCGCTTTTTATACTCGTAGTAGAAATGTTATTTTTTTGAGTAGCTATTAATTTACTGTTTGGTACAGAGGTTCAATTTTAGTACTTTCTATTTTATCTTAAACTTTAATTGTCTACTTTTAAGAGACCATGTTAGCGTAAGATTTTTATTACTCAGAACCCTAAAAACACGTGCTGTACATTTATTTGCATTTTCCGCGTGGAAACTCCATGAAGCTTAGTTTTCAAACAGAGCCTAGATGGCATTACTTCATTTGGAGATTCAGTGACCTCTAAAGTTAACAGCAAGGCTGCAATGCATTTGACACGTATACGGTCTATACGTGGCAAATTACATGTGTACACGGTGGAGCTGCTCTGTTTTCGTTCTAGACGGAATGTGAAGCGTTTGCAGGAGAGGGGACTCTTGGATTTTCTCATTGGAAATTAAATCGCATTAATCCATAATCATCATCAAATTGTAACAATGTTTAAATTAGTTTTTAAGTTTCTACTGGCACTGTTAATAGTATTACCAGCAATAATACAGGTTATTGATGTAGGTAAGTTGAAAATTTTAAGGCGAAAATGTTACTAGTGTATGCGGTCTGCGTATAATTATTTTGACTTGCTTACTTGACACCACCAAGGTAATCGCTGCACTTCCACGTTGGAAGCTCTTAGCAGAGCGAAACAGATAGTTATTTCATGAAATATTATGATAATTGTATAATATATTAAACTTTTACATAAACGTGACATAATTATTGAAACTTTAAATATCTATTAGGTTAATTTAAGTAATGTACTGTACAAGATTATGCAAAAGTCACTGAACTCTGCCAAATTGACCTGCAGAGATTCTTAGGAATTGTAGGGTTGTTTTTGATAAAGTTTGCAAGATGTGATTGTTATAGCTGTAATTGTTCTCTTTTAGTCGTGTATTTTAAATTAAATTTGTTTGATATAGATCAACGTTTGTTTGCCAGTGCTGAAGACGAAATTGATGAAGATGACGGTCAAGTCGAGGCTGAAGATATTGAGCAGGTGGTCGAAAGCAACGTTGTACCATCGGTAATCGGAGTATTTTAAAAGCGTGATTGTTAATTTATTATTTTGGTGTATGGCAACTAGTAAGAATGCGGTTCTTCTACTCTTCTATTTTGCTTAAGTTTAAGGTTGAATTTTAAGTTAAGGTGTGAATTTTCATCTCCAATATAAATAAATTAGATCACATTTTGGTTTTTTTTGCTGGGTGTTAATACTCTATTTGTTTGTTGAATATACAGGCCAGTGAAGACGATGGGGATGACGACGAATACAAGCCATTGAAGCCTTCTCCAAATTCAGACACTCACTTTTTGTTTGTTAAACCTACAGGAACAAGTAAATAATCGTAATTTATTTTACAATTGCGTTTTTGATTAGCAATGTCTTAACATAACATTTGAAAACGTTTCGCATAATTATCCAGTTTTTGGTTGACAAAAACCATTTTTAAAGTTAACGTTTTTTATTATATAATTTAGCTGCTAAACATAAACTAAACTAACTTTAAAGCATTCTAATTCTTAAACGTTTTTGTTGTTTAGATCTTCCAGCTGGAAAGTTAGTTGATGTTTTGGTGGGATTTACCAACAAAGGACCATCAAACTTTCACATTGATACAATCGATGCATCTTTTCGCTATCCGATGGATTACAGTTTCTACATTCAAAATGTAAATAGCTATATACTCGTGATTTGGGATTTCGAAACTTTCATCCCATTATTTTCATAAATCCCATAGTTTTCAATAATCCATGTCGATCGTTTGGTGAAGCCAACTGAACAAGTAACATTGACATACTCATTCATTCCAAGTGAAAGTTTTGCTTCTCGACCTTTTGGTCTTACTGTAAACTTGAATTACCGTGATGCAGTAAGTTATACTTTGGGCTGTTTCATTTGGTTTTATTTCATATTGTTTTGTTTACAGGAAGGTAACGCTTACTTGGAAGCAGTGTTTAACGAAACTGTTAATATAATTGAATTAGATGAAGGATTGGATGGTGAAACGTACGTATATATTGTAGCGTGACTAAGTGTATATTCGTGTTTTATAATTGATATTTTCTATTAGTGTCTTTTTGTACGTCTTCTTGGCGGCCTGTATCGTCTTAATAGCTGTGGTTGGACAGCAGCTAGTTTCATCCTATGGGGTAATTACACATTTTTTATAATTTAGTGCGCTTGTAAAGTTATTGATTATGATGACACTATCCGTGTTTCACCTGATTGTTAGTGATCCGACAACTTGGTTCTGATGTTTAACCAGCTGTCTTTTAATATTTTAATCGCCCTTGAATTTCGTTGTAATAATTTTTTTCTTTTGACAGCGCAAACGACCCAGCAAATCTAAACCGGTGGAAGTAGGTACATCAAATCAAAATGATGTTGATTACGATTGGTTGCCCGAACAGACTAGAAATTTTGGAAAAATAACTCCTAAAACAACACCTAAACAGTCTCCCAGACAAAGGCTGGCGAAACGTAGCAAAGGCGGTGACGATTAGTTTTAAACTTAGAAAATAGTTTTTGCAAGTGTTAAAAAATTAAATAAAGGCTGACAAAACTATTTTTTAAAAGAATTTCGTCAAATTAATTAACAGTGCAAGCTTTATTTAAGTAACTCCTTTTAAACGGCGGATTAAAAGTTTTTGATATTTCATTTTCTAAAGCTTCGCATGATTTTGGTGCATTCAATATAATATGGGTTCTATAATATATAGTACATATTTTCTATTTACAAAAACAAAATCAACAAAATATATAAACATCCGAGAATTTCTCAATAAAGTTTATGCAACAAACATTATGCAGTAATTTAGACGCTTGTTTCTTTGGGAATTGAATCTGATTCAATTTCACGATCACAGGACTGAATGTACTTAATTGCAGTTTGAAGAGATGTTAAACAGTATCCTTCTTCACCCATTAATTTTCTGAAAATAAAATTTTTTATTACTGCCGGAAATTTACTACGAATTATTTACCTTTCATTAATTAGCCGTTCAAGCAGATGACATTCGGATAAAAGTACAGAAAACCGAGAACGGATACAGATGTAGCTAAGTAGAGGAATCAAATCATCAGCTCCCCTGTAATTAATAACAAATAAGTTGAGGAACAACTTAATGGATCGTACTCAGTTAATCAACTTACATTCTTCGAGATTGGTTGTCCTCTGAAGATTGTGGACATTCGTCACACAGAATTTTAACTACATGAACTGGCAATTATCAAAATTAGTAATTGAAGTAATTATTATAGCGCAAATTTATTTTTTACCTAATACTTGGAGTTTCTCATTTGGTACTTCTAATTCGATCATGTGTTGAAGTAAAGTAATTAATTTGTGTTGTTTATCAGGCATCAGTATACTACACTCTTCCAAACCGAATTCAAGTTCTGCTGGCGTTACATTTGTCATCTGCATCATAGCACGATTTACACTTAATATTTCATCGGCATGAACAATTTGGCAAATGTTTGAGAGAAGATTCCACACATCTGGATAAAAAAGTTTCTCCACTGTGATCGAGCATCTTTCCAGGTTACTTTTATTCGTCAGCTGATCATATGTCAGAACCAAAAGTTCGATCACGTCGCGAAGCACAATCGGAATTTCAAACGTAAGTTTATCCAGTTCTTTATTAATTGATTCATATATGTAAGTAGTACTGGTTAGCTCAGTATCAATCTCGTTTAGTTGTTTACTTCTAAAGCGCTTAATAAATCGAACTGATGCCTGAGCAATTAAATTTTGGTCTTTAACAGTTTCTTTTAATTGAGACGCGACTTTTTCACCAATTTCCATGGCCACTTCTACATCGTCTTTATTCTCTTTAAACGATTCATAAAATGAGTTGCAATCTTTGCGGGTTTTTTGATGATTAACTTTTTGAAGAGATTCTTTCTTCACATGCATTTCTGATCGAGTGTTAGATGATAATAAGTATTTCATTCGATCACACATAGCTTTGGTTTTCATTGTCAGCCACTTAGAAATTGGATGCTCACCATCTCTATATATATATCAACTATACAATTGTATAAACTCGTAATTATGAAATTAAATTATAAATGAATACCTTAAAGTAGTACGAATTACTAATTCAACCAGTTCTTCATTTTCTGGATTATCATGTAAGCGTTTTTTCAAATCTTTGACCCAATTCTATGTAGTTGTTTATAAAAAAAAAAGATTTAATCAGATAACTTATTAATTTAATGTTCAAACTAATTTACTCGTTTCTCTCCATATTGTATAATTTTTAGGTATAGTTCGGTCTTCATTTTCAGTTCCTTATCGGTGCAATGTTTTAATGAACCCACGGACGTTTTCTTGACTGCTTCTTGAAAGCGTTCCCGTTGTTTGTCTTGCATGTTTTGAGTGTAAAGTTTTTCTTGATCTCGGGCAATCTATCATCAAATTATAAACCGTTTAAAAATTGTCATTTTTTCCAATAATTACGGTAGTCGACCTTTAAGTTTTCAGCCATTCTACGATGAAGCTCCAAAGCCATGTTTATTCTAACGCTGGCTTGTGTACATTTCGCCATACGCGCTTCATATTTTGTCAACAATGTCAAATTCAGTTTTTTTGCTTTTTCCAACGGTGAACAGTCCTGTCTAATAAGTTATTAACAAACGTTGAAAATTTCTGATAAGGATAAAATAAGACAAACGCTCACATAAAACGCCTATCCATTGGTTCTTCAGCTGATACCCAATCTATGGACTCTAAAACTGATAAGCTTTTGCTTTGTGAGTCGTGGCTTTTTGCAGTCAGCGTTGGTACATCAATAAGGGTATCATTGGTGGCAGCTGACATTATCTTATCTGAAGGTTTTTGACCAGAACTAATGTCTTTCACATCATCAATGCTTGAAACTTCATCTACATTAGTTATCGATGAAAATAAACGTTAATCAAGTCTTCACAAAATAAACTAATTTGGTCAAACCATTTATTAATTCTGATAAGCAGCTTATTCGGTCTAGACATTGTTGGGCTGTGATAATCAATTTCTTCCTTTGTTGAGGAGAAAACCAATTATTGAAATCTTGCAAAATAAACGACAAAACATGATATGATACTTATTAAAATAGATCAAGGTTTTATTCAACTTTATATTATTCCCATAGTTAGATCACCAGTAAAGGATGTCGAAGTTCACTTTTCAATTTACACTTAACGTTAAATAGATAATTTTAATGATAAAACGACCCTTAATAAAATAATAGCGAAGTTTATGGCGGTAAATTAAAACATAATTATCATTATGTGTTTATCATTATGTCATTTATTTTTACATTACCTGCATTTCTGTTTGCTAGCAGCGTCGTGGCAATTGCAGAAACGCTTTCCAAGTATTTGTTATATGCCACCTTTAATTTAAATATACAGTTTTAATTACCGTACCGGTACTTTAAAGAGAAGGTTTAAATAAATTTTTTTAAAAAGTTTCACATTGTTAATGCACGAGAGTCAAAGCTTGAGCATCGTCTATAAACGCCCTTTTTATTTTATCATTTATTTTACCTCGTTTTCATTCCTAGAATCACTTTGTAATGCCTCGTCAACTAATTTCAGAGCCTGTTTGGTCCCGTAATTTTCCAAGTGAGACATGACAACAGTTTATTTTACCACAAACATATTTTAACTACGTTTGATAAGTTATTACGATAACTACAAATCCCAGATCGCCGCCATTATGGCCTTGGTAGTGTTGTCAAATTGTACAAGTTTATCAATACATTTGATCCAATATTAAATTAAATATAGTTTTATCATTTTAAATATGTAACTGTCTTTTTATAATAAAATATACATATTTATTCAAGCAATTTTAATGAATTTTACCGTACTGTTATTTTAAATCTTATAACGTGTTATTTTGTGCAACCGCCACTTTGGCGTCTTTGTTAAAATGGCGGACAAGAAAGATTTTGAAGTTGGTGGTAAACCATTATCAACACTTCGTGTGGTCGATTTAAAGTTAGAATTAGAGAAACGTGGACTTTCTAAAAGTGGAAGTAAAAAGGATCTGGTTGACCGTTTAAAAGTGGTTAGTAAGTTGTTAATTAACGTTGTCAACTGTCATGAATGTGTGTTAGGCTTACCGCTACCCAAGCCATATCTCCAGTTAAAATGAGTTGAAGTTACTAATACAACTGAAATGTCTTGACAATTTACAGCAATTAAGATTAGAAAAGCTTCAAGAAGATGCATCAACTGATGAGGGACATGTACCTAATCTAAGAGTAAATATCTACCAAAACGTTATTTTTACTGTTAACGCCAATACAATACTTAATAGCTAACGATTATTTTTATTCTAGTTGCAAGACGAAATAGCTGAACAGAATGACCTTATTAAAGATTATTTAGCTAAACAACAGCAAACTTACGAGATGCAGAAAGAAGCTAGACGAAGAGTAGAATTAGGTTTGACAAGTTTTATTCAAGCTGTAAATTGATTCACGGAATGTTGATCATTAGCAATTTATAGCTGTTATTATTATTGTACTGTAAATAACATTGCATAAACCAATTTGTTGCTTTAGTATATAATTTCTGAATATTTGTTAGGAAATTTGCAAATTTTTTAAAACAATTGTTTGGTTAGTTTATTGGTTTATGATTTGTTTACTACAATACATTGAATATTTTGAATCTTGGAAAAATATATATATGTACTTTCTGTAATTGGTTATAAATCATTTGTTGGTGGTGAACATTTTGGACGTCTTTCAATAATTTGCATCACTAATATTTGCACATGAAAATTAAAAAAAAAATAGAGGAGCAAAGAATTCGAGACAGCAGTGAGGCAAGTGCTGAAGATACTTCACAAGGTGAAGAAGAACCTGAAATAAGGCCAGCTCAAGAAAACGAGCCAACAGAATCTGCAAAAGTACCTGACGTTTCGACTGAAGTTCATGCAACAAGTTTAGAAACTAAATCGGATGTTACTGCTTTATCTTCGCATGCGCTGCCAGATCGTGTTAGCGAAGTATTAAATGACGCATGTCTTTCAGAAACACCGTCTTTAACTACAAGTAACGCAGAAAATAAGCCAGGTAATTTTCAAGTAATAAGATTTATTAAATCGCAAGTTAATCAAAAATACTTTTAATTTGTAGATATTCAGGGAAGCGCTCAGGAGACATCGACTGAACAAGTAAACGAAGACTCGAAATCATCAAAATCGATTAACACGAATTGGTAAGTATACTTTTATCAAAATATCTTTGAAGAGAATTCTATAATTGAGATTTTCTGTAAAATAGTGAGAAAATAACCACCGATGTGGAGAGCAATTCTGAAGAGGTGAAAATGGAGGTATAGATAAAATGTTGATTTATGTCGATTATGGACTTGTTTATAATTTAATTATTATTTATAGACAGAGGAAGTAGTAGAAAAAGATACAAGATTGGAAGAGGAAGTTGGGGTTGAAAAATTAAAAGCTGCAAAGGATGAGGCAACTAAGGAAGAAACTGGGGACCAGGAAAACCAAGATACAAAAAAAATCCTAGAAATTCCAACTGTAGAGCATGAGTAAGTTTACAAATCTATTTTTTTTATGAATGCATGTTTGATTTAAATAAGGTTAAATTCGACATTTTTAAAAATCGTTTCAATAAGGAGAATAATGTCGTAAACATTACAATGCATTAATATAAAATCGATTATTGGTCGATTTATTAGAAGTACTGTCGTTAGTGATGTCTTAGTTGGCCGCTATGTACACTTCAGTTGTGTTGCACCTTAGTAAAATGGGCACCATTAACAATAGCCAAGTTGAGTTGATAAATATAGCGCCATCTATCGGCACTATGTTTTCTTTTTTTTTTATTATTATTCGTTTTCTGTACGAGACAGACAAGCATGGCGGAAGTCGGCATTTTATCAAAGTGAGTTGTCTTTTCAAAATTTTAATTTCGGATTTATCTGTTATTTCTATTATTATTTTTTTGATTGATTATACTAAATACAAGTTGCGTTTTTATTTTATTTGCCGCATGTTATTTTTCATCAGTAATTTAAGTTAGAAAATATTTGCGAAAAATGACTGCAGAATGATGGCCTATTGTTTACATTGTGGTTGATTTCATCGATCATTTTAAAATTTATTGAATAATCTCTGTTAAGATTTGTCAAGTTTGATTAGAATTTTGAGGTTGTTTGAATTTTAATTGAAATTTTTAGTGGATTTGTTGATATATTTAGGATTGGTTAAGAATGTTGTTAATTGATTTGATATTATGGTTGTATTTGGTCAACCTAATGCATCATTGATTTAATTTAAATTTGTTTAGTCATAGGTCAAACACAGAAGGAAAAGATGTCGCGAAGGAGTCACAGAAGGATTTGGTAGATGATGGTGGGACTGATCGAGATCATACAAGTAGCCGAAGTCCTAGTAGGGATTCTCAAACATCGGAGTCTCGTCGAAGCCGTAGAAGAAGTTCCAGTAATAGCAGTCGTTCTTCTACTTCGTCGAGATCCAGGTATGGTACCCGTTGGTTTTAGTTTTGTTGTTATGGATTTTTTTTATTGAAAATTATGCAATATATTAGATCAAGCGAGTCTCAATCTAGTGATAGCCGAAATCGTTCTCATAAACGCTCTGAAGTCAAGCCTAGCGAAGTGCGTTAAGTATTAAGATCGGTTTCAAATTTTATTGCATGTAATTACTTGTCGGATTTAAAAACTTAGCTGGCTTTCTTAACTATTTAATAAGCTTTGTAAAGTCAAAGGTTACGGGTGCTTATTATTATGAAAATGTATTTTATGTAAATACTGTACAGTATTGCATTATAAATGACATTTATAGAATATAATGGCAATTGAAGTAGTATACTGTAGTAGTAAAGTCTTACGATTATCTATTCTTTTGTAGGTGTTTCACACTGAAGAGACTGTTGAGGACTCGGCAAGTCAATCTTCTTTGAAGTACGTACAGTACTAGACTATTACATGTTCATTATTTGAGCTTCATAAACTTTTTTAATTTTTGTGATTAGGCCCGAGTTAGAAGTAAAGGTGAACGTTGAGGAAGACAAGAGTATGGATGTGGAAGAATCTTCCTCAAATGTAAATGAAGTTGCCACTAATGAAAATACCGACCGAAGCGTAAGTATTCTTGCTTGTGCTGATATTTTTGCAAAGAAGAAATTTTTGTTTTGTTTTAAACTATCCCATTTTTTGGTTTGAGGGAGGGAAAGGGGGTTTAATTAAAATATCGACACTTGACCAAGTGGTTTGTTGAGCTGGGGAAACAGTTGGTTAAGTGGTGCAATATGGTACGAGCATTTGTGTATTGGTTGTGATCTACACCTAGAAGGTCAAGGCAGGGACAACAATTGCACTCCTAAATCAATCCCAATTGAGATTACGAGAGTTTGGATGATAGAAGGCGAGACAGGCCAGTCAAGCGAATGTTTTGTGCGCCCCATCTGATTCAGCTTAAGTGAGGGAGGCTGTCGGTGAAACTATTGTCACGCAGTGGCATGTTCTGCAATACATGGAAGTGATAAGCAATTATTAACTAGAACTGTTGCGATGTGAACGTAGCAACGAAACTCATAATGAATTTGATTCATTATCCACAACTGAGAAAACCATTGGTGTGTGACATTACGATCTTTATTCAAACTCAGTGTTTGTTGGATCGGTTTTCCCTTAAATTTCATGTGATTCGACTTTTTAACCCGATTGAAAAAGGCGTGTTATTGAAATTTAGTTCCCGATGAAAGTGACTTAATTGTGGTACACTATAATCTTCTTCAAATTTAGAACGTTAAGTGTTAATCATCAATAATTCAATTGGAACTATTAATTCATACGAAGTTTCTGAAAGTATTTGTCTTCAGTGTCTTATCTTCAAGTTATTTGGATCGTGGCAAAGATGAACAATTTCGATAATTGCAATGTGCAAGTCTAATAAGCAAATGAATTTAAATTACATTATCAATATCACGACGCTTTCGATGGCAAAAATCGGTTACTTTCAAGTGTTTAGAATGTATTGAACAATAACGGTTAATCGGCTTGCAGTAGCAATCAATAATGGATGGGAGGATATTTGAGTTTAACTTTAAAAAAAGACTTGTTCATTCGGTACTGTATTCGTTAAACATCTACTATCGGCGAATGGTTTTCGGTCAACTGTAATACGTTTATCTCAAGTAATAGTGGCAATCAATACTTATCGCACTTTTGATTCACGGTTGCATTGTTTGAAATTCGATGCTAGTGACAGTTCTTACCAACATTTTTTCGTTTAATGACTAACTGCAAAAGTATCCACATATCGTCTTGAAGTGATGTTGATTTATCTTCTAAAATATTAGTACCAAATGGATTTTTTTTCTGAAACAAAATCCTTTTTAAAATCTTTATAATCGTGAACTTTAACGTGACGTGTGATTACTTCAAACTTTGTGATCAATTGAAGCATACATTGTAAACACTAACTCTGTAAATACTTGGAAAACATTTTTGACCTTGTTTGAAGAGAATACACCTGTTTCAATTCATCAATAACGAAGAATTTAAAACTACATCGAATCACCATAACCAAAATTAAAAGCAAATGTTGGGGGCAGTTGCATGGAATGATAAGAATGTTGACTGGTCGAATGTACTTATTGGGCAACGATGGCATCTTCATCATGTGCTGGTGTGGCTCAAGGTTGGATCTGATGGCAAATGAAATATCGAATATGTTTGGGGAAGGTGGGGTGAGGGATTGATACATGATTAAATAATTGGGATTGAAGAGGGTTAACTCCACCTTCAACATCATTTATTTGTCAGCGTTATGGTTAGTGCAACATTAATTCATTAATGTTTAAAATGGAAGCAAATTATTCTTCATTAGGGGAGAATGAATATTTTATTACTGTAATATAAGGTTTACTATTGGAGTTTAATTTTGGGTTTCAAAAGGGTTTTTTTTTATTTGTTAATTTTGTTTTTATAATTTTTTTATAGAATCGAAATGAAACTAACCAGATATCAGATGTTCCCAGTAAAATATCTACTCGCAAACTTAGTGTTTCTGGTGAGTGTAAGTTTGCGTAAAATTTCTACTATTGCAACGTTTAGAGTGATGACTTTTAGTAAATTAAGGTTTGACTTTAATTGTGTATGAATTATTCAATTAGCAGTAAAAAGTCAGGCAAGTGAAGAAAGCAAAGAAAACCATGAAAATGGTGAAGTTCAAGCCCCAAGAAAGAGAAGATGGGGTAATAGTGGTGCAACCACTGCAGTATTAGGGAAAAAAGCATCACTTAGCATCTCAACTGATTCCTTAAAAGTATAAAAATTGAATTGACATAACTGGAGTATATCCTAGAATTTGTTATTGTTGTTGTAGGGCCTCATTCCAGAATTGAAGCCTGTACCAACTGCTAACACTAGTTCTGGTGATTCACCAACTGCTACTTCGGAAGTTTCAGAAAGCAAATCGGCACCGTTAACTTCTAACCCTACAGTTAAACGTGAACTCATTGTTTTTCGGAGCAATAGTCAGGTGAGATTTTATTTTGTGGTATTTGTTGTATTGTATTTTTTAAAATAAGTGAAAGTTGCAGAATTCTCGTTATAACATTTAATATTGATTTTAGAATGATAAAGAAAGCGTTGAAAAAACTGAACCACCAGCAAAAAGTAAGAGAATGAACATGTTTGAGATGGTTATTTTATTAACGATATTTTGTAGTGGCTCGAACATTAGGAAGAAGAACTTCAGCTAATGCTATTGATCCAACACCTATAAAAGTTACTCCAAGTCCAGCCAGACATCCCACAAGTCGTATTGTGCATGTTAGGAATTTGGTGAGACCATTTACTTTGAACCAGCTGAAGGAGCTTTTGTCCAAGACTGGAACATTGATTGAAGGAGGATTTTGGATTGATAAAATTAAATCAAAATGTTATGTAACTGTAAGTGTTGCTAGTTACTGATTTTAATTTCTTAAAATAATTTGTAAATTGATTGGGTTTAGTACGAAACAGAAGAACAGGCAGTGAATACTCGGCAAGCTTTACATGGAACACAATGGCCATCATCAAATCCGAAAATATTGAGTGTTGATTTCGCAACACAAGATGAAGTTAGTTAATATCCGACTTGTATTTGATTAATACTATATGTATGATTTAATTTGTAGTTGGATTTCCACCGTAATTTGTCCGAAGCTGAAGTAAAGCCACCAGTACAGCCAGATGCAAAAGTTGTTGTGGAAGCTTCCAATCGTATAAAAACCGAGCCGGTTCCTAGACCACGTAAGCCAGAAGATGAAAAACTAATAGTTGAGAAGCCAAGAAGAGATTCTCAGCGTGGATCAGAACGTGAGAACAAGATTAAACAAGAGACAGATGAAAAGGATGAGAGAGGAGATAGAAGCAGAAATCGACAGTTACAAGAATTACATAACAATGAAAGGGATAGAATGAGAGATAGACGAGAAAGAGATGATCATCGAGAGAAAGGTAAAGATAAAGGTAGGCAACCGCCCATTCGAGAATGGGATAGGGAAAAAATTGGTGAACGTTCACCTGGAGAAAGGGAGAGAGCCAGAGTAGCCCACAATCGAAATAGATCTCGTTCAAGATCAAGAGGTCCTAGAGGCCATCTGGAAAATAAAGATCGAAATGGTAATTAATTTTATTGTTTGACTGTTAATACGTTAGCTTGTAGTTTTGATATTTAACTCCAATTTGGTTGTTTTTTTTTTAATTTGCAGATCGTCGAAGAGAAGAAGAAGCTCCAGCAAAACTTTTGGACGATCTTTTCCGCAAGACAAAAGCAACACCTTGTATTTACTGGCTGCCTTTAACACTAGAGCAGATTCAGATGAAAGAGGAACAGAGAAAGCAGCGACAAGTGGAACGTGAGAAAAGGAGGCAGCAAACTGTTCAACCAGTTGAAAATGTGAAATCCAACTTACGAAGTCGCAGTCGCGAAAGGGTATGTTATTCTTAATTGTATTTTGGGTTACTTTTTTATTAAGTTGCTGTTTTTATTCTTATTCTTTATAGGATGACAGTCGAAATTATAGAAAATCGAAGAGTCCCGCAAAATCAAGAAGTCGTCGCCGTTAAGAAAAGCATAAAAACAGTTATTTTATTTTACAGGTGACGAAACATGTTGATTATTTGATTTTGTTATGACGATTGTCATCAGTCATTGACGTATAATTAAGTAGTGCTTTCATTGTTTCCTAATCATTACCACCAATTATACATACCACAGACATTGACGTATTTTTTTTTACTTTAATCGCTCTACGTAATGGAATCATTCTTAAAGAAAAAATCGTTGTGTACATCTTCAAACTATGTGCTGTTGTCGAATCAGCATAACCATAGTAGATTGGTTTTAACTTTTAGGTTACTGTATAAACTTCATTGGGCACACCTTAAAGATTTCCAAACTTTTGTTTTTCACTAATTGTAAATGTGAAAGAAAGGAATAATTATACAATAAACCAGAGTTTAGCCATTTTAAGGTAAATTGTCTCAAGGCTAATTTGATCATTGAATTTTTTTCACCGTTAAACTACAATTCTCGAAAATGCGATTAGTTTTTTGCACATTAACAAATTGGTTAAACACTGTCAGGAATGGATGAAAAAACCCATCATCCATTCCACGTGTTGGCAGTGGTCGGGATTTGAACTCCCAGTCCGACTGGGCTATTTGACTGCCACTATAAAGAAGTAAACAAATCGACTTCGAGTTTATAACTCAAAAAATGATTATTTTTACTTTAAGAAAATCAATGATAATTGGCAAATTCGTACATGGGGACTAGCTAATGCGAGAGGCTGCCGACGTGTTAAAGCGCTCAATATCTTTACTAGGTAAAATTTACAACTTAATCACGTAATGGGCGAGAGTCAAACTCGAATACTCATAACAGTTAATGTGCATTGTATTTTGTGAAATGTTAACGTGGGAGGATGTCACGTGTTAAATGGGTGGTAATGATAGTGGGGGAAGAAGAAAACATTGGCAACGATTGGAATGACGGGGGCAGGATTGTAGGGAGGTGGAGTATTATAGGTGCTTCCCACACTTTGCTCTCATGACGGAATGACATTCCCTCGGTGTAGTGAAGTTGAATGGGGTTGTAAAAAGTGCGTGGGTTTTTATACTGTTCTGGGGTTTCAATGCGCTGTTGAGTTAAGCGTGCACCACCTCCTCCTTCTTTTTTATCTTTTTTCCTCCCTTCTGTCTACTTTCTTTGCCTACACTGAACCACCCGCTTGCCTGGAGATCCCCAGACAGAGCTAAATCGTGTGTGCATGTATGGGGAAGCTGGAGGAGGTATTTACCCATTTGCCTTCCAGTCAAATATATACAAGCGTGCATACTTATCCCAGGAACCACAGCCGGGGCATTTTATCGTTTGAAAGTGTGGGACGATGGCCTGGCAGTAGAAGTACATATCCACGGCTAATGTGAATGTCTGCCAAGCAATGCCAGTGTCGGTTTGTTCAATTTGTTACGTGTTTTTAACTTCATTAAACTTCGGTGTAAGTGCAACAGTTTTGCGAAAGGATTAGCTTATTATTTAAGCCACAGGATAACACTTGTTATTGGTAAGTACAGTAACTTTGCTCTTTGCACATTTTTTCCTTGTAACTTTCGTTTTAAAAAGTTTGTTGAAAGTTTTGTCACGTGATAGACGCTGGGGTTATAGAGATGTGCGTTGGAATTTCAGCGCCACATAAAAACATTTAGTTTCAAATAATTTGCGTCCGCGTGTTTACGAGAAAAGTTTACGGGTAAAAAGTAAAACGTGTTGAAACGAGCACTTCAATGTGTATTTGCAACAGTTATTGAATTTGCGAACTTGGAAATATTTGAAGGCCATTGTAATGATGGTTTAGTTTTCTTTGACTTTACTTGATGTACAGTATACTGTAAGTGCAAAACTTTATGCAATTCTGTGAATGTGCGTCTGCATACAAATACATAACGGAATTGATTAATTATTGAGATAGACAACCAAGTGTTCAATGAAAAATCTATTTGCATAAATTCACGCGAATTGTCGTTTGCAGAGTGTGATTGACACCCACATTATCATTGCAAACTGGCTGAAACAGCTGTGTTACAGGTAATCAATACGAGTTAATGAAGTAAAAAAAATAAATTAAAGGTCATTTCGCTGATTTTTCTAAAATTTTATCATCATATCCATGTGCAAACATGGATATATTTAGATTTAATTTTATTACTTTTGCATAATGTACTACCAATTTTTTCATTTGAAAGCTTGACTTGCATTTTTTAATTGGTTTCCCTGGGATTTTATTATTTATTTTCTTTATTTGCAAAGCTCAGTTTAATATAGAAATCGTGCTGATGCCCTTTCAAAGTTATTCGAATACCCTCACATCCCCTTCTACTAAAAAAAATTAAAAAAAAAAAAAAAATTGTGAGTGTCGTCTTGCATTCTTATGACCAACCAGGCCATTGCTGCAGTGGGACAACAAAGTATTATTTTTTATACAGTATGAGCAGGAAACGAATTTTAGCCATCTGTAAAGAATTAACGTATTTTTATCGAGAAGGAAACAATACTTCCTTTTAATTCTTTATGTGATGTACAGCATACTCCTTATTGAGAACTTTGAAACAACTTCCAACAAATTTAGAGCACAAGGTTTAAAGAGCTTCTGATAATTGCTAGCGAATTAAAAGTTAAGGAACTTCATAACTAAAAATATTTAATGTTATATAATTGCACAATAATGTTATTTTAGCAAAGTTGTAAAGTTTGCCAACATTACGAGTATTTGCACATGTTTGATTTATTTTACATTTTTTGCTTAATTTTAGTCATAATTATTATATTCATTCACTATTGCTAATGGTACAATTTTATTCCTTTAAACTAAATGTTAAGCTGTTATTCGTACACTGTACAAGTATTTAGTCAGATTTGAGTATAATAACACAACTTTTTGCATACTAAACCAATGCAAATGGTAACTAGCCGTGTATTTATTATGTCGTATACTATACAAAGTAATCGCTTGTTCTTAGTTGATTCTTAATAATAGAGTATGAATATTTACGTTACATTTGCGTCATTGTGCGGTTAATTTTAGGTTTTGCATTAAACCAGCTTTATTGTTTTAACTTATAAGAAGCATATAATGCATCAAGTTGTTTAATTTTTCTATACTGTATATAATGCAGCACTAAACGATTAAAAGTTGCACTTTGCTTATTATGTAAACTTGTGACGTTAATGGTATCAAGTATCAAAAAATAGATCCACTTGATTGAATAGTTTAAGTCATTTATCAATTTGATGGCAGCGCGTGTAGAGATTATGTCATTGAGCCATGGTGTACGTGCGGAAATCCCAGGTACTGTATCAGTACTCGTTGGTATTGAACATATTGGATAAGTTTTCTTTCGGTGAAAAGTCTTTGTCGATATGTCAATACAAAAATGCTGAACACTTCCTCTTAGTATTTGGAACACCTTGCTGATTCATCGTTTGCAGCTGATTGTAATAATGGTTTAGGTCTACTGTGATATTGTATAATGTAATCACATTATTTTCCCTTTTCAAACTTATACAACTGATAAAATTGATACGTCGACATATTTGTTTAAAGAAAACAAGGCGTACTTTAAAACTATTAAAACTGTTAAATAAAAATACGTAAAGATGCAAGACATGTGTCAGATGACAGTATAGCAAACTTAATGGCCTAAATTTTAATAAACAATGTCAGATTTAGGGTGTTATGAAGTATCCTTTTTTTCAGAGTTAAATGAACTATAACACGCTTTGTAATGAATAATACTCCTCCGTATATTCCAACTAAAACTGGTTATATGAGAAATTAAGTTGAGTTTTGTGTACACAACATTAATTAGGAACATTTCTAAGAAAAATCTTTTCATTTTTTTTTTAAATTTATATGTCAAAAACAGCCCTTAGCCTAGTTAATCAAATTGAACTAATTCTGTAAAAAAAAGTTTTGTTGGCCTTATTGTGGCACTAATCTTCCATCATATTATAATTTGTATGACTAAACTATGACGTTAATTCAGCATTACAAATTGGTATTATTAGTCGACTGTAATAAATGTTAGTTGTGTTGTATTAAGTTAATTAAAATGACATGTCATTTATGTGCATTGTGGTCACATGGAAAGCGTAGGTGGAGGTTCCAAGTTAACCAAATACTGTATATACCGTATAATACACTTTTTTGTGTGTAAATGCCAGTATAATTTCACATAAGCATGTCAGTTTATTATTGGTTTGATGTACAATACACTGTACATACAGTTTAAATTTCATTGACATACGGTGGGCTGTCATAAACCAATAAAAGAACATTTTAATTGATTATTTGGATTTACCTAGCATTGATGCGAAACGCTTATGGCACCCCTAGCCCTGGGCACTCAGTTTATGACGACTTTCTCTTTTAAATTATAAAAGAAAAATTTATCTTTGCGTTATAAAAATGAAGATCTAACTTGATTAGTTTATTGTGTTACATGTACTAATTTTGTGCCCTGAAAGCAAAATTTGATGCTTCAAAGTCACTTCATGGCATTCATCTTCATTTTGCACTTACGATAATACAGTGTAAACTTTGGCTGGCATGTCACATGATACGCCACTGCACCCAAATTGTGTAAATTGAAGGGTAACAATACGATTCCAAAAAGTTTCATTGCAGAAGAGCAGGTGCTGTATGATTGTGGGCGTACCAATGGATAAATATATTAGTCAGTCATCACTGCATATCGGTATATGTAAATACATTGCGTTTATGTGCATAGTCTCTATATTTTTCAAATTTGTATAGGTATAACAAAGCCAATAATATTGTACAGTACAGCATTATCAGCAAACTGCAACTCTGTCTACCGTATGTTGGTTATATTAAGTTATTTCATGGCTGTCGATGAGTGGATACTGTACTTCTAGATTTTAGCAGTAACCACAGTTCTGCGAATGAACACTTTTAGTATACGATAAAGCGAATGCACACCAATACACAAACGCTATAAATACATAATCTTGTCGAAATAAACATACTGTATACAGTAGTTATAAGCACTAGTTTGTGTATTTTAATTTAGGAACAAGTTTAAATGATGAAAGTTATAGCTTTAGTCAATTAGTGCATATTAAACAGTAGCATATCATGAGGAATATTGCCATGGTATATGATCTGGTCCATTGCAAACAATTAAATTTTTTTTTTTTTTTGCAAATTAGAATTTTTTTTAATATAATCACTATCAAATTTGAAATATCAAATGGAATACTGTACTGCACGTTGGTTTGCACAAAACTCTTTGGTTTAAAAAATGGCAGAAAACTAATAAGTAAACAATTTAATAAGGGCTGCTTTAACACAATCGCACTCTTCGATCGAAAACAAAAAACGATGCTTTGTAATGTGACATAATATGTTAGGGGTATTTTATTTATTAAATATTGTGTTTGATATTGACATGTTCTCGTGGCGTACTGTGTTTATTTCTGTGGAATCGTTTTCGTGTAACGAGAATAAATAAAAAAAGAAGAACTACTGTGCTTGTGTGAACTAAATTTTTAGTAATTCCATGTAAACATACTTTGGTTGCGTCATTTCTTTTTGTGCAATTTCTTTTAGGAAAGTTGTTAATCCAGTGTCAGTAAGAACATACAGTAATTATTATGATTTGATCGACCATGATCTGTTTTCACATTTGAAATAATACGATATTGACTACCCTTTTTTATTATGGAAAATATTTTTATTTTTGTTTATTTGGAAAATTTCCATTGATTCATGTAACCAATTTTACTTCGCAAAATAGTTGAATGGATATTTATTGGTTAAAGAGAGCAGATAAAGTGGGAAGTTTTTTTTTTTTTTTTGATAACGATTGATTAATTTCTATTTATTATACGGGTATCAAGCATCTTTTTAGTAAATGAAGTGCTGATAAATGTATTAGGAAACATTATACTTTCCAAATATAACTTCAAGCAGAAGCAATCATATATCTTTCTACATTTCACATTTACAAAATTGCTTTGTTAAAACATATATGAACCGATGTGGGATAGAATAACAAATTGCGTCCATACTGATCACGGTCACTTCATGTGACAGTTTTCTGCGTAACGTTCACTTTGTACTTGTATAATGTATACTATTCTGCATGAAGAAAAATATAATATTTTTCATTATTATCATGCAGACTTCTATAAGTTAGCTTGTGAGTCACGCAGAGTGGTATACGATACACTTGAATACATGGCATCGATCAAACCGCTGCTGCTTCTCAGATGTCACCAAGCAATTTTGATGGGGATCAAATTTAAGCCCATGTTTACTTTAACAACTACATGATTTTATGTGCCACTATACAAGTCTAGCTATTATGGAATGAAAGCATGTTTGCTTGCACGATGCATCTTAATTATTGACACTTGTATAATGTACATCATAAGGACAGTCGTTTTTTTCTTGACATTTTGTTTTTTATTGGTGCACTATTACAGTGAAGGCCATGTTTCAATTAGTAACGTACTCAAGTTTTACAGGATTAAAATTTGAGAAAAAAATAATATATTTGACTAAAAATATGCCAAAGTAGGCATTTCATTACCCTTTTACAGACGGTAGTTTTAATACAGAGTATGACATGACAATGGGAATGAAATATTAGAAGGGACCTCTAAGTCGCATGTGTTTAAAACTTATTGATGATCTTAAACTGTTGTGATTCATTATGCCCGTTGTACTGAATGATTAACAAGAGTAGTAACGGTTAGTACATGTTATCAATCGTGGTTTTCGTAATAATTCAATCGTTAGGAAGTGATGAAATACGATGTGAGTCATGTAATTGAGGAAATTGTTTACAGCAATAGTTGAATTTTAGTATTTTGATTTGTATTTATTGTATTATGTAGAGCCGATGGCTTTATCTACAGTAGCGTTCACTTTTTTATACAATATTGTTTGTTTAATGATTTTATTTTTAATCTCTGTTTCAAATCTAACTTTGTTTTTACTTTTTTTTTAGAAAGTTTTCGACGTCCGCTTTTGAGAAGATGACTGATGTTTCCCGTTTTTAGGAAAAGTTCGTCATTACATAGCTATTTGCTGCTGTTGAAAACGTGTTACACATACACGTACACGCGAAGTTTGTGAGGATTTTTTTTTTGCGTGGGATTTGTTTAGAAGTAAATACAACGATTGAAACAAGTTGAAAAGGACTAAAATTAGACCATATGTTATTTTGGTGTTTCTGTTAATGTGGATTTAATTATTTGATGTTGTCGGTGCTACCATCGGCCAGTTTGGCTGCCTCGTCAACTGAAATAGTCGTGGCTGACCACCAGCGTGGACGTGACAATTTCACCGGTCACACAGCTCGTGAACGCAACTTTTTAAATACATCAATTGCAGTTTCAGTTGGTTCTATATTATGTCCTCATCCTAACTCCATGGGAGGTAACAGTGGCCCGACTATACCCAGGATTCCCCCAATAATAATGCCTCCACTCACCACCACTGGCCCTACTACGACAACGGGTGATTATAACCATTCACCTTCCTCACCCAGGCTTTATCCCTCGCCTTATTCACCGGCTGGTGTACAATACTTTCATCAAAATAGCACCTCGTCATCGCCATCGCTACCTCCCCCGCTATCTCATCATCATTCGTCGTCACCAGCCGCAGCTTCAGCTCATTATTTTTTTCCTTATTCTCATAACCCATATCCTCGTCATTATATTCCAGTTGAATCAAATTATTCGGCGGCAGCACTTGCCGCATCTTTACAAAATCCATCAGCAGCCGCTCAAATTCGTCCTTTTCCACGTACTGCTCCCATTTTTACCGTTGCTACGGGTAACCATCCAGCGTCATCATCACCCACACAATATAGCGTCTTTGCATTTCCACCCCCACATCATCTTTCTCTTCATCCACCTTCGATAACTTCTTTCCCAGCTTCGGCAGCTGCTTCATCGACATCCAGCGCTTCAGAACATTCAGGACTTTCACTATTTGCTGCTCCAAATAACTCGCCAGTAAGACTGACATCATACTCTCCTGAAGAACGCTCGCCTTCCAGTATATCACCACATTCACAAATATCTCATCTCTCATCATCACCTGGAGTCATCTCAACCGGAAACACCAAGAGTGGGTCAGTTGGTGATATAACGCACTCTTCAGTATCGTTTTCAGCTGCCAATATTCACCACGGTAGGTCGTCAAGCAGTTCTTCAGGTGGTAGTGGCGGAAGTGTAGGAAGAGATTTGTCTTTAAAACATCGATTACTTGTACGGCCAAGTCAACAAGTCCATAGTCAAGACCAACGCCCGCATACGAGAAATACTTCTACATCTCATCTTCCACCGTCTTCCAGTCATGTTAATATAGACCATGTCGTCAGTAAATTACGCTCTTCTACTCCTAAAAGATCTAAATCATCATCCACATCTTCGTCATCAACTAGCTCAACGTCGAGACCTCCGTCATCGCAACCGCCTACAACACCATCAACTATTCCAACTAACATCACACCAGGACACTTAAGTAACAGTAAAAGTGAAGGAAACGAGAAACTAATGCGTACACCTCACTTTCGTAAAGGGTCACTTATCGAGCTGTCAAATGGAGAGATTAAATACGTGGAAAATTTATCTGTCGACGATTTTAGAAAGTGTGCAGACCAGAGTAATAATTTGGAAATTGATTCCAGTAAAGTTATCAAAATTGAACCAGTGGATAGTCTAGAAAATGATGAAGCGTTTGTCCAATTGGGGTTCTTAGTTGGAAAACAACAGTTGCAGGTATACATTTGTTTTTGTTTATTTGCTCTACAGGATGATGTTGTATTGTTTATTTATGACAAGAATTACTAATTTGTAGGAGTAGAGTATTATCAAAAGTTCAGATTTGCGCAATAACACTAATGTAATTATAAAAATGTTGAATGATCTTGGACTTTTGTGTTTAGGGGGAAATGTCTTTTAGTAAATATATTGGTCCTTGTGATAAAATTGTCACATTGAACTGTTGAACACGATTAATTTTGAATTTCACAAATGAAAAAAAGTTTCTTCTTGCAAGCCTTGTTCAATTGGACAAGAATTTGTTTTCTGTAGATTTTTTTCTATGATAAAAACTAATAATAGAATTTCACAAGTTGAAAGAAACTTTTTTTTTATTTTAATCGTGTTTGGCAAAATACTTAACGAGCTGTCTCTTTTAATGCAATACAGCACAGTAATTATGTGTACACAAAATGTTTTCATGTTTTTGAAAATTAATGAAACCCTACAGTACGTGCAGATTGCTTTAATACAGTATTTTATTTTATCAGATTCTTCCCTTTCTCCCCAATTGATTTATACCTTGGGAATCTATAATCAGATTACAGCATGTAATCTCTGTGGAGTTTTGTCAGTTTACAAATTAAGTTTTTTTTATTTGTGTGTGTTTAGTTTTTTTTAAAGGTATAATTAATATGAAAAAGTACTTGATGTTGCAGTACTTGTTTTAAAAGACATGATAAAATGACCGTTGTAGTGCCATTGGCGATACCGGTTATTAAAAAAATGCAAGCACACACATCTTTACATGTTGCTCAGGGCAGTAAACAGTATTCCAAAGTGTTTACATTTTGTAAATTCCTTTGCAAGAATTGCTATACTCTTATTATTAACTTAGTTACGCTGTAGCATATAAATATTTCTCAGAAGTTTGAGACCAGTTAAAAATAACTCTTTGATGTAATAAATAATTTGAATTGTTAACTGCTGAATTTATAAAATTAACTTGTATTGCAATAACTAAACTTAACATTAAGTTTTAGTCCTAAATTGATTCATTTCAAGCTAATTTTAGAATGATAGTTAACTTCTTTCGTTAGTAAATAAATGTTAAGGATTGTTTTTTATTAACATGGAAGGTGGTTTACATTTTTATTTACCCTGTGCACATTTTTATCTGAAAATTGTCGTTTACTCTTGAAGAGTTTTTTTTTTATTTTAAACAGCGAAACTATGCTTATTGCTTAGTAAAGCTGTAATTAATTGGATTTTATTTTGTGCATGTGAACTTGGCTCTTTCTTAGTTCTCGCAGGCAGCATTAAAGTTTTTAATTCTTTCAAAATCTTCACGCTACTTTTATTTATGCTGTGTTCGGTTATTGTTAAGATATGCGTGTGAATTAAGAAAAGATGAAGCTGGACTTTATTAGTTATTGAACATCCGATAGTTGTGGTCTTTGCTATTTTTCAATACCAACCAATGAAAAATTTCAAAATCCGTTTCAAATTTGCGTTAACATGTTTAATGCGTTATCTGTAAATTTTTTGTTATTTCTTTATACATTTTTCTTCCCTTTTTCTCATACTTTCTTTATTTTTTATACTGCATACTGTTTTTTTTTGTCTCTTATGTTGGTATATCTTGCGTGTTTGTAATGTAAAGTGGTGAACTTAATTACAAGCATAGAAGCTGGGAAATTTAAAAGAAATGCAAGTAGCTGAGTAGCTGACTTGTCATCGATCATGGCCCAGGGGCCTCAATTTCGTAGTGATCCTCTCGCTTTTATAGTCCTCCTTCTGTTCTTCCTCCCATTTTTACTTCATTCTCTTCTTTGGTTACACTTGAATTCTTTTCCTGTGGTTGTTGTTCGTTTTCGCTCTCATTGGGTGGTATTCACCGTGTGTAGTTTGATGTGGTGTGTGGAATGTGGTGCGTATACGTCTGGCCCCTGTAGCTTGGTGTTATGACTTAGGAATGTCTATTGCTTATTCACTCTGGGGTTCAACTCTTGGGTTGACTCTGTTCTTCCTTAATTTAAAATCCTACGTCATGGTTGTCAACATGAGAGTCGCGGGTATTTGGCATATATTGGCGGGGTTGCATGCAATTCACAAATGAAAGTATTCAATGTTGTAATTTTTCCACAAAATTTTAGGTGAAAAATATTGAAATTTGCATAAGGCTAATCAATAATAAAACCAGATATGTGCACTTTACAGTATCACCATTGCAATTTTGAAAAGCAGCAAAAATTGAATAAATGCAAAAATGCATCTAAAATCTGCAAAAACTTAGCCAACACTGGCTATTTCTACCAGTTTAGTCAAAACAGATATAAACTGTCACGTGATTGATAAATGCTTAAGAAGTTTAAAACTTTGCAAAAACTGTCTAAAAGCAATGGGCAACGGTCATTAAACATTTTGAAGCAATAATGTCTATTGCTTACTATTTACAACTACTCTGCTCGTGATACGTGTACATCTGAGATAAAGGATGTAAGTCTCAAAAGTTTGGTAGCACCATAATATTATTTTTATTTTGACTATTATGGGTAGCATCACAAATTGGTGGTAGATCTGAGAGCCTGAGAGATTAAATAAAAGGTTGACAACCATAGTTGAAGCTTTAACCGGATTGTAACAAAGTGTTAGCCAATGTGCATCCAGCTGCACTTTTGAATGCATTTTAGAAAATAGATACATAAAAGGAAAGGTCAAAGGTGTAAGTGCCCTGATGCTTTTTCTCTTCTCCTCCTATTGCACATACTTTAGTGGCAGTTATTAGTCATCCCTGTTGACTGCAAGTTCTGCAACTGCAAAAAAAAAAAAATACTTTAGTTTGGCCCCTTACGCGCGCACATGGCAAAAAAAACATTACCGATGGGGTGGGGGGGCTAATCTATTATATGAGCATTGAATTACCGCGTGTAATGTTGTTGATTGTCGTGACCTACTTTACTTCATAGATAAACTCCATGGAATGTGGTGGAAACTGGTTTTTCAAACAACTTTTAGTATTATTTCTTCATTGAAAAGAATAAAGAAAATATAAACTATAATATTATTATGTATATAAAAACGGTTAAAGAAAACGCATCACTTTTTTAATGTTTAATCTACAATTTATGTGAATGAAAAACGTCTGTTCTTTTTTTTTGCCACACAAAAAATAAAAAAAGGAGGGGGAGGGTAGAGAGAGAGACATTTTCAGCAGATAGCACGTGGCGTGTTAATTTACGACCATCTCGATACACATAAAGATTATGTGTGATCATTAAAATCCTAAAATTAGATTAAAGCTACTGTATTACTAAAAATGGATTATGGGATTTGTTTGCGTTTGATAAACCGGTTAAAACATGGGTTTAAAAATTTATCACAACCCAAACTTTGCAAATGTCAACTTATAATCATTTTAAGTTGAGTTAACAGTACTAATAAACATATAAGGATATCGCAAATGAAAAAATAAATTTGGAAATAATTATTTTTAATCGTTTAATCAAGTTTAGTATAGTTTTTCCTAATTTTTATGATTATTAAAAAATTGAGTTTTGGGCATATTACTTTTAATTTCATCACTCAGTATATCTTCCATTAATTAATTATCATATAAATTTTTAAAATGCAGTAAATATTATAATATTTTTCTGAAAAGAATGTCTTTTTTAGAAAATGTCTACTTTTAATGAATTGTGAATTAACATTACACCGATAACTTTATTTACGATAATTGAAACCCGGTCAAAACTTAAAAAAAAAAAAACACTTTAATAGGAGTACTGTTTGTTTAGTGAGGGTAGTAAATGTGCTTTGTAAACCAAAAATGATGTTGATGGCATTTTTGTCAAGGTTTCCTGCCTTACCTTGCTTAGTAAATATTGGCGGTTAAAGTCTTTTAGTTTAATATTGCCGATGTAAATTGTTTATTTATAAAATGTTGTAAGGAGGGATGCATGCGTATACAGTATATCTGTCTGTGGAATGTGCCCAGTGGAATTTGTTTAGGCAGTAAAAACAGCATTGTGTTTGTACCGGTAGAGGTGTCGACCTTTCTTTTATGTAAAAGGTGAAGGACGCTAACTTGCTTTCTTTTTTTTTTACTCTTGACACCATACGAGCAGCAAGCATCTCTAATCTAAAAAATACAGTCAGTTGTCGACTCCATATACTGTAGCTCACATTACTATAGTATTTTCCACCTGGTACATTCACCTTCCTTTTCCCTCCTCCCCATTCTTTACAGTCAATAATTAGCACAATAGTTGGGCCGACGACTAGCAATTGATTCCTGTAAATTAAATAACTAACAATTTGTATTTTAATTTTTATATATAGCATCCATGTATTGTAGAATAAATACACTATAAAGCCACTTTGGTGAATTAACAATTTTGATAGCTATTTTTACTTGAAACTTACGGTTTATTGAGATACCGCAATATAACTCGCTTATAAGAGTCATAGATGATAATATGAGTTTACGAATCATATAATGATTCTCTTTGGGTAAGTTTGTTATGTTGAAACTTTTTGATAATAATTTATATTCTGTACATTTAAAGTTATTGACTTTATTTTTTGTTTGTTCTAGATATCAACTAATGCGAATATCGAGCATCCTTTCTATGTTTACGGCAAGGGATGGTCTTCATGTCATCCAAAATTGACATTACATCGTTACTCGTTGGAGTGTCAACAGCTGACTGTTGGTGATGTTTGCATTTCTTTAACTCATAAGAAAGACAATCAACGCAATGCCCGCACTGGCGGTTCTTCTGCCAACTCGTCCGTTGCAACTGTTAACGGAATTTCTGAAATAAGTAAAACGATTGCAGCAACAGCAGTCAGGATCAATGTAAACACAGTTGCTGGCACTAAGACATTGCGCCTGAAAGGAACAAGCGCCAAAAGAAAGCGAAGATGGTCTGAATCAGATACTGCTAAATGTAAGCTTTCTAATTCGGATAGCAATGAAGTGTAATTGCTTCTGGTGTTGTTAACGCCATTTACCAAAGTTGCAAATAATCAACGGGGAATCTCAAGTCTTCTTATTATCCTTTGCAGTTCAAATGAACAAATACATAAACGTTGGCCAAATATTTTGTTTTCAGCGTCTTTCATACCCAGATTTTTTCTCTTTGTTTTAATGTTTGCATTCAAGTTTTTATGATGTTTTTTTTAATGAGATTTGGGAAGAAATTTCATGAATTTCAACATGATGATCTCTTTGCCGTTTCTATTGTTAACATTAATTGAAAGAAAGACAAGTACAGTATACTCGGATTGTAACTATAATAAATGTTTCACACTGCCATACGTGTTAAATGCTTGGTGTATTTTGGCTATGGTAACTATGGACAAGTCATTAAATTGGAAATGTAATGCATTATTAAATTGATTAGTGTTTTATTTGGCTTTTGATATTAAATATTATTTGTTTTAATCCACGAAATTTGACGTCTTGTGACGGTCTTTTAAACTGATTGGGAATTTTAATAACTAATTTTGCCATCTTGTTAAACTGTTTTAATTAGAAGATTCGATTTCTGTGGTTACCATTGTCCACAGGGCTTAGTGCTCCCTGGTACACCGATGCAGATTAATTTGTTACCAATACAATGTTGAAACACTGCCATGACTGCAAATGATAAATGACAATGAAAAAAAGAAAAGCTTTTAATGTCATCAACCTTGTTGGGGAGGTATTTTTTCATTATAAAACTCGGATTCATATTATTCACTTACAAAAAATCAAATATATTTGACCAGTTTATTGCTGTTCAGCAAGTGAATACTTTTAATTTTATTTTAAAATTTAAAATGTTGAAAATTGCAACAACTTTTGAGATTGTAAATTTAAATTTAATCGGGTTGGGTGTTAATGACATTAATTGGAATTGCGTTTTAAATAAATTAGCATTATAATTATACTGACCAAGTTAATGTTATGGCATCCGTTGTCTGTTATCTTTACTGTACATATTAAATTGTATAATCGTTTCAATTTTTTAAGCTGAAGAATATGATGAATTTTGTGTGTCCATTTATTTGTTTATGTAGTTTATAAAATATGAATAATTGTGATCAAAACAGTTTTATTTGTATTTATACATAAAATGTAATCATTCGCAGCTTTGTTACTACGTACGAGTTTGTTTTTTTTTTTTTTTTTTTTTGTGAATTTTTTTAAACCTGTATCTATAATTATTGAAAGGCTGTGGTAGTGTGGATGATACACTATTCATATTGCCAAATCGTTTTAAAAAAAACTTTTTTTGATTAAATCTTGTTCGAATAATCGTTATTCGTATTTCATCTAACAAGAGCACTCGTATTTGGGTATATTTGACCGATTATTTCCAGAAACTTTGTAATGTTAACGTTTACAGTACATACGGTATGTTTCCTGAAATCATTTTAAGTTGAACCGTCATTATAAGAACCTTCATCTTCAAGTTAAAACTTTTACTTAATTGATCAGGCTTGTTGAGAAATTAAACAGAGAAAAATCAGTATTTCAAAGCTTTTAATTGAACAGCGTTAAATTTCATCACTTTAAATTACATTCTGAAAGATGAAGTAACATTATATAATGTTACTTCATCTTTCAGAAATTAGAAAATTTAGTAAGTTGATATCGACACTTCAAATACACGTGGAAAGTGACCAAGAATCCACTAATTACCCACGTAAGTTCAACGTATATATCACAAGAAAAACATGGTGGAAACAACTACATTCTACGTGTTAATATATTCAGAAATCTATGTAAATTTCATTTATTGTTGTGACATTTTTACGTATATTTCCACGTGTATGGTCGACGTGGTATCTACGACACATGACACGTACAATTCACGTGTAATTAACGTGTTTGTGCCACATAGGATGAAGCAAACTTCATTACAGGTACTGCATTTTTTTTAGTATTCGATTTCCAGTAGTATAAATGGGTGGTTGTGTATTTATAAAAGTGTAGTAATCAACAGACGTTTAACGCAGTAGGTTCATGCAGTTTAGCTATGCAAGTTTTATTCTTAATTTCGCTCTCTTTGCTGCTTTCCATATTGGTAATGGGTCAGACAGAAACAGAAGGTCCTGTTCATGCTGTTACCATGAAACCAAATACCACAACTAAATGTAAGAATTTCGTTTTTGTAAATAATATTATGCTTTTATTAAAATATAGTTCTAATCAAAAACAAATATAGCTTCTCCTTTAAAAAGGAATCGATTGCGTGTCATAACGACGTCTTGTATGGATGTTGGATGTCCAAATGACAATCTGAAGTGTGACCCGCATACCGACTCGTGTGTTCCTTCAATCACCGACATTTAAAGGTCTCCATTTCATATGACGGAAATTGGAACTAAAATATTTGCAGATTTAAATATAGAAAGTATTCCATCGTTTAGTGTAATTTAATGGTAAGCTAATTGGTACTGTAATTATAATCCCGCTTTTGGTTTGGTTGTAAACAAGTTTAACGATTTCTTTATGACTTATTATTTTTGAAATTTATTAGCTGATTTTGTTTTAAATAATAAAATGAATATATTGCAATTGTATGGTATTTGCTTATCGACCATGACAAATTATTGCCAATTTAAATTTTTTTTAAACTATGGTACTAGATAAAGTTCTTGTTAAAACAATATCAATAGATAGCCTTAAACGTAAAAATCAGAATTTGTTTTAAAATCGTAAACTATTAATTTTATTAATAATGAGTACAACAGCAGTTTTGACTGTTATTAATAATGTGTCATCTAACAACAAAAATTTAATCAGAATTTTTAATTTAGTTTGTTGCAGTGATGATGATTAATGCGTAAATTATTGAAACAAGTGTTTATATCGTATAAAACGGTTACAAGGTTCCAAAACTAGCAAATTGGCAAAACATTTTGCTGTAATGCTGAAATACTAATAACTTTAATTGCTGTTTTTATTTTAGCAAGCTAATGTTTTAATTTTAGCACATTAACTAATTGCCAATTATTGTGAAATTGATCTTGCGCGACTAGTGGTACTAGGTGAAATGAAGTAAACTTTTTCATATAAATAATATCATCATTTGCTGTATTATCTGTAAAATAGTACTAGTAAATACCCTCTGTAGTATCCTACTAAAAAAATGCGTTGCTGTTTGTTCTTGTTTGTTTCATTATTTATAGTTATTGAAAACATCGTTTGTCAGGATGGCATTATTACTACTGGAGATACAAACCAAAATAAAAACGATCAAGAAATCAGTAAGCGTTTTTTTCATTATTTGTAATGGCAATAATAATTAGTTTTTGAATGTTTATAAATCAGTAAACACTCCACCACAGCCCGACTTATCGAGATGTGACAATTGTCCAGATGGCTTTGTGTGCGACCGAGCTACTACATCTTGTGTATTAATTCAGCCTATAATGAACGGAAGCAACATGAAAAATTGCAATTGTTATTTGCATTATATACCATTAACGATCATTGTCGCATTTAAATTTTTCTACGTATTTATTTAACTTTGATGTTTTACTGTACTTAAAACACCAAAAATGTGTACTGAAAATTGTCGAAATGAAATGTTTTTTTCACGAATGGTTTCCTCTTGTCAATTAACATAAGAATCACTAAGAATGCTTAGAATTCATGTTGATCATTTAAAACTGCATATTAATTTTGGACCATTTATCTTTTATCGTCATCGTATGAAGTCATTGCAATTTTTTTCTTTTACAAGCTAAGTGATAATCAATTTAATCATGGTATTTAATTATTATTAAAAATGCTTTTGTCCTTCAAAACTTGAAATACAAGTTTCCAGTATGTTTGAATTTTTTAATATAAGGGATAGAAAACCAAATTGTGTGATCATTCTAACAAAAACATTTTATAAAATGCATTTCAGGTTGATAATGGTAATTTTAGCTTTTGTAATTAGCATTGTTGACGTTGGTCAGACTAAACCGGATGGTTTAACACAACTGGACAATGAAACTGATACTTCTACAACGGAATATTTGTCGAAATTCAATGGTAAATATTTTTGAAACTTTCAAATGCAATATTATATTAGATTATATGTTCAAATTGCAATATAATATTAAAATGGTTATGTTTTCTAGAAACTATAAACACGTTTCAGTTTTCAATTCCCAATTTATCAAGTTGTGATTCTTGTCCTGATGACCACGTTTGTGAAGATGCAACCGGACACTGTGTTAAAATACAAACCGATATTTAAATGAACGTTGAGTAACATTTCTTCCTTCAATTTATTATTATACTGATTATTGTTTAATAAACTGATTTCGTCATTTTGACATTAATGCTAAATATTTAAAAGTAGATATTACGCCATACGGATGAGGCGAAATATAATTTGCCATTATTGCTCAATATTCATAGCATATATAAATAGCGATTCTAAGCGTGACTATACAGTAGCTAAAATTAAATAAATTGGTTGAAGGCCATCAACATTTAGTTTACAAGCGTTTTAGAAGGAATAAAGTTGGCCGATACAAAATGAAGTTTTTCGGTGTGACTATCATTTTCTGTGCACTGTTACTTCTTGCAAATGTCGGGGACGTAGAAGTGAAGGCCGCTAACCCATTCACCTATACTAAAGGATCAGGTAAATATCAATACATCTCAAGTGTATGATTTAAAGAATTTTTTAATACAGTATGTTCTAATATTTTTCCATTGCTGTGGTAGACACCCGACAACCAATACGCTGTTCTTGCACTTGCCCTGGTGTTGGTTTGACGTGTAATACGGCAACAAACCAGTGTGTTTGAAATTAACAACTAAAGACTAAACTTATTGAATGCCACTCGCCTATTTTAAAGTCAACAAAGATATACAGTAAATAAATGGAGCTACTTTTATTAATTTTTCTTAAGATATAAAATGCAGTAAAGTAGATAAAGTTGTTCTTGTTATTTGGAATTTTATATAATATGGAATCATTTAAATATATAAAAATATACAGTATAAAAACAAGTTTTGTATTGTATTTTGTAATAAATTGTTTGAAGTGAGTCACAAGTCAAGGACGAATTATTTTGTGATTGATGGTCCAATGGAGAAAAGCGTTGCCAGCTCACGAATAAGTTTTTAACCAGGAACATCCGGTACATTTTTATCAATTTACATTTATGAAATACAGTAGTGTTTTGATTGCTGTATGAAATACAGTTGGGTTTAAAAAGCTATTTTACATCTGTACAATATGTAACATTGTATTGATAATTTTTAACAATCATAAACTTTATAGCTTTATTAATGACCACTGAAATGTCAAAAATCAAAGATCTCGTTTACTTGCTATGTTATTTATACAGCATGTACTGCATATTCTACAAAGAATCAAAACAGTCAACGGTTGATTTTGTTTATAAGATTTTATTATTTTAATTGTTTTGTTTATTGTATGTTTAACGTTTACAATGATTTGGAGTGTCCTGTATGCCATAGTACAATATTTAGATTAGTAATTATGCGAATCACGACGCTAAGCTTATTGTTGACTATGTTAATTGATTACGTACAGTATATTGTGTCAAGATGTCGATTATGCGCAGTATTAACTACATTTTGTTGACACATTTCTGCAGCTTGATATCACATACTTGACCTGGAGTACAAAGAGTGGGGAAACAAGGCAAAGTTGTTTCAGATACCCCTATCAAAGTTTCCAATTAGCGTTAATAATTTGAGTTTGATTTAATACAGTATATACAAAAATTACTTTGAGTAGTGATGTTAACTAGAGGTGGTCCAGTTGTTGTCAGGACTGGCAATCGTCGATGTGGAGATTGAAAAGTCCTAGTAGGAGATGCGGCTACCACCGCAAATAAAAGCGCACAAATGACTACGAATTTCATGGTGATCATACAATGGTTGGTAAAAAAAAAAGTCTTTGAATTGACTCACTGGAGACTGAACTCTTTATATACTCTAGAGTCTACTGGACTCCTGAAGGAACAAAGGCCAATGGATGGGTTGTTTCGAGAGGTCAAGTTCTGGAAGCGAGTGCATGGAATACAAATGTTGACAATTTAAAGGTCAATGAATGATAAAATAACTGCTTAAAGCTGGTGAAAACACCAGATTTTTCTTAATTTATTTTTTATTGTTATTTTGAACTACAACCTGAAATTCTGAACTGTAATTAAGTACCAGTTAAAATTTCTATAGTTTAAATCAGAAATGCATATGGTAAATTAATATAAAGGGCATGTTTCTATTCTTTTAGAGCATGTAATTAAATATACAGTAGCAATAGAACTATCAAAACAATGTGTTGGCAAAATTTTAAATTTTATTTATTTATTGTAGGTAAAGTTTATCTTGGTGTTTTCAAAAATATACGGTATCAAGTAACTATTGTCAACTACATAATTGTAATTGCTTTGCAATAGTAAAACAATGATTTTAGCTCTTGTTCAAATTATTTAACCAATCTAAGATGAGAAATACTATTAAGTTTATCAATTTAGGGAGTAGCAATCACTTCATTGACGCATTTTTCGTGATTAAAGAAATCACATGATTTTATTGTTGATCTGTAGCGCAACTGGTTGAACTGCATGGCAACTTAGAAGTTGGATTAACTGTCCCTATAATTAATTTTAAGAGATTAAATGCATTGTATAAGTTATATCTGACTTAATTAATATTTATTTAAATAATGCTCAATTTTAAACATAAAACAAATTACGTTGAGTAGTTACGACAACTGGTAGTGGTTCAGAGGGTGGTGGAACTGGTGCTGGCGGAGCTGGAGGATCTTGGAAGGTTCTAGTTGGTGAAGCGGTGGCCATCGCAAACAAAATCATACATATGAATAAAACTTTCATCGTTATGGTATAACTCAGTGCCAAACAAAACGTTTGATTTCTTATCCTTTTGTCGTTCGCGGGCTATTTATATACTTTTGAAGAGGCCAATTACTGGGTTTTTTGGTTGCGTTTAGAATACAAATGGCATAAGTATTAGCCTAGAATCGGAATTATTGTAGTTCATGATTAATGAGGACTACGTAAAAACAATAAGGATTGTACAGAATTGCTAATTGCATTAAAGTTGTATGAAAACCCCATATATGTTATATACCGGTACTAGGTTTATACAGTAGGTGACAGTATGTAACTCGGTACTGTAAAAATGGTAATTTACTATATAAACAGAAATAAATAATTAGCGATATTATTGATGACACCGAGTGCACTTAAAAGATTGTTTTAAGCTATACAGTATACTGTATCCAAATAAGATTGTGTCTTTAATGGATAGATTTTATTAGCGGGCATTGATCTAAGGGAGCTTCTGTTCTCAACACAATACACAAATTTAAAATTGATCTGATGAAATCATTTTAATTAACTTTTGTATTCACTGGCATACTACTGTTATATCTTCCTAACATAAATTATTTTTTAAACAAAAAACTTACAGAAATACAAGCATTTGCAAATGGACCTGGACATATTTTGCAATCATGTTAGTTTACTAAAAATAAAACTAATGTTAAATTGTTTTATATTTTGCTAAAAAAAAATTTTTTACATGAATAGATAAATTTCCAGGGTCAAATGTCGACCTTGGAAGATCTTGGCATTGAAATGTTCAAGTATATTGTTATAAACCATTAGCAAAATCCCTCTAATGTTTGTTACTAATGGAATGCATGACATGAATATGTTTGCGGATTTTCGCGTAATACAAGTCGTAGTTAATTTTATTATTTATATTTAATCCATGGCGTTTACCATATGCCACACTTTTAACATTTTTTAAAAACTTTTTATGTAGTAAGCACCGTACATGTTCTATAAACCATGTTATGTTTTATAATTTATATGCATTACCATAATATGTTATATTGTGTTCATGTTATATTATTTTATTAACAGCTAGCGCATGCGTAGTTTTGATTTTGTAAAATTCAAGTAAAAACACGTGGAGCTCTTTTTGTGATTTGTATTGATCTTGTAGTGGAAAGGAAAGTACAGTACTGTATTTTAAAAATGCCAAAACGTCGGATAAACAAACCCTCTGTTTCCAGTAAAAAATCACGTTTTTCAAAAACATCAGAGAATGGTGAGCCTTGTCATGTCTTTTTAAAAGATACACCAGAGGAAACTTTCGCTTCGTTTATTCAACCAACTAAAGTTGATGATTTCTTTGCAACTTACTGGGAACAAAAACCGATGCTTCTCCAACGTTCTCAGGATACAAATCATAATCCTTTATTTTCCAGAGAGATATTTGAGTCTATTTTGGGAAACAACAAGCATAATATCACGTTTGGTTTAGATGTCAACGTGGTTAAATATGATAAAAAGACAGGTAAAAGAATTAATCTGAATCCTAAAGTGGCTAAAGTAAACTTGACTAAGTTTAAAAAACTTCTGGACGATGAAAAGGCAACGATGCAGATTCATCAACCACAACGTTTTCAGGTAAAATATTCATTTTCTAAAAGAATGATGCCGAGTTTTATCATGTTATGCTTCTTAAATCAGGATAGTTTATGGTGCCTTCAAGAACAGATGGAATCGTATTTTGGCTGTCTAGTTGGATCCAACGTATACATTACTCCACCTAACGCTCAGGGTTTGCCTCCTCACCATGATGATGTTGAAGTAACTTTAATTTACAAAGTAGTTCAAAACCAATATATTAAATACTAATTGACATTTTGTAGGTGTTTATTTTACAATTAGAAGGTGAAAAGAGATGGCGTTTATATCAACCAAAAACTGAACTTGCTTTGGATTACAGTGGAGATTTCAAAATTGGAGAAATTGGCAATCCAATAATGGATTTTGTTTTAAAGGTAATTTCATGTTATTTATTAAAATAATTTCTTTTAAATAAATTTCTTAAATTTAGCCAGGGGATCTTTTATATTTCCCTCGAGGAACCATTCACCAGGCTGAAACATCTTCGTCTTTATCGTCTCACATTACCATCAGTACATACCAACACTAGTAAAATATTTATGATTACAATAATGTCTGTTTTATTATAGTAACATACTTATATTTGCAGTTCGTTTGGTGACTATTTACAATCATCTCTACCTGAAATTCTAGAGCAAAATATTGAGAATAATGTGGAATTCAGACGTGGTCTACCAATAAATTTTGTCAACAATGGGCTTCAGATAAAAGCTTCAGTAATTGAGTCTCTTTTGTCTAAATTAAAATGCTACTCCAATCCAGTTCCAGTTAATATGATCGCTGATTTCATGTCAAATCGTTTGCCTCCATTAGGAGTTATTGGGACTAAACTTAGGGATGCTACCCCGAAAGGTAACATATACCTGATAACATTTATACAGTTAGTTATCCAAATCATTTATTCATTTCAGATAAGATACCAACGGAACACTCGTGTGTTAAACTTAAATATCCACATCACATTTGTGTGGTCATTCAAGACGTTAACAATGAAGGTACCTTTGGTATGGTATTTTTTTGTTCTAATATCCTAGTCACACAATTTTAATTTCCAGATTCTGAAAGTGATGAATCCAACAGTTCAGCGTCTCCCACACTTACGACTGAAAAGATGATTTTTGTTTATTACTCAATAATGAATGACAGAAGTCAACATATGATGAATAGTTCATCAAAACAATCAAATGAAATTGATTCTGACGCAGAAGATTCAGAAATGGCAAACTCAGTAATTTTAATATCTTTAAAAATACTTTACACTCGTTACAATAATTTAAATTTTTTTTTAGGGGATAAGCGCATTGAAGTTTTCCTTGAAATTCAAGGAAGCTATTGATTATTTGAAATCAAATTCCAAAAAGTTTGTACCGATATCTAAAATTCCATGTAAAGAGAATATTAACTCGCTGCTAATGGCATTGTGGTCAACACATCTTCTTGAAACTAAAGTGTGACAAATTTAACAGTTTCTATACTAATAGTTTTACGAATTTTAGTTACAACAGGTAGAAAAGAATTGTTTTTAAATTGACGCCTTAAAGCAAACTCTTAAATAACTATAATTAAAAATGTTTAAGAATATAAGTTGAGTTTATGGTGACTTTTTTAGAGACAAAATCATAAGTTCAGTGTTTTTAATGAATATGACAATAACTTAAATACATCGTGGTGAATTGCTAAAGAATATTCAAACATCGTACACAGGTGGAAGCTTACGTGCATAATTATAAAATTGTATAAGAACAAAGTGCATCTAAAACACAAAGTTTCCATCAACCACGCACTACCTCATGTACGGTGATAAAGTACAATACGGTAATATCTAATGATTATCTCATAATCTCGAGTGTATATCACTTCAATTTCTATAATCAAAATGCTCTAAAAAGTATAAATAGAGCAGTTTGCTATTTAAATTCTAATTTTTTGAAGATGGTTTTAAAATTTGCTTTCGTATTGTTGTTTGCAGTGCATTTTGCTTCGGCTGCGTGGCAACTTTCCTGGTCTGATGATTTTGATTTGCCAGCAGGAAATCCACCTGATAGCAGTAAATGGGATCATGACCACGGTGGCTGGGGCTGGTTAAATTTTGAAAGAGAGTTTTACACTAATTCTACTGCCAATTCTCAACACGATGGAAATGGCTACCTTAACATCATTGCTCGTGATGATGATGCTGCCCAATACTCTTGTTGGTATGGTCAGTGCTGGTACACTTCAGCCCGTTTGCTGACTAGAGATCGATTCTCTCAAGAATATGGTCGATTTGAGGCAAGAATGAAATTGCCCAAAGGAAAAGGTTTATGGCCAGCATTTTGGTCTGCGGGTGAAAACTATGTTACGGTTGGATGGCCAGACTGTGGAGAAATTGACGTGATGGAAAATCGAGGAAGTGATCCGACTTCAATATTGGGAACCATGCATGGTCCTGGGTATTCTGGAGCCGGTGGACTAACTGAAAACTACACTTTGCCAAATGGAACTTTCAGTGACGATTTTCACGTTTTTGCGATTGAATGGTTTTCTGATCATATTACATGGTACGTTGACGACATTACTTATGAAACCAGAACACCAGCTGATTTACCTGAAGGAACTACCTGGGTCTTTGATCATCCTTTTATAATTATTATGAATTTAGCAGTAGGCGGACCATTCGATGGCGATCCTGATGGAACTTATTCTTTTCCGCAGCAAGTTACTGTCGACTATGTTCATATTTTTACATGGATTTAAGTACTGTAATAATAAAGTTTGGTATAACACTGTACATCTACAGTAGGTTTTGAAATTGCTATATTTTGTGATCAAAAACCGTATATTATAATGTATTTAATAGGCGAGCAAAAATATAATGGAACTTGTTTAATAACCATGATGTTGATTGATTGATTCTTTCATACGGAAAGCATTCATGCATTGTAGTCTAGAGATTCGGAATAAAATATTTATCAATCGCCGTTAGAAAATTTATATGATTTCTTAATCTTTTCTTAAAATTTTTCATTTATAAAACAATTTATTGACAGTAACTTAGGAACTACTGCATATACTGTAGCAACTCAAGTACAGTATGTTTTCAAAAGTGTCCGTAAATTTCCGGTATGTGTGCAGTAGGTTGAGAGAGCATTCTTTTGCTGTACAAGGACGCAATAATGGCGGGCTTATTACAATTAAAAACTGCTGCAAAACTTTCTCCGGTTTTTGATAAAATTCTATCTATTTTTCCAAATGAAATCGAATTTGCTTTTGCTTATGGATCAGGGGTTTTCAAGCAAGGTGAAAAGTCATTGCCAAACGTAAGTTTCATCTATCTGGAGTATACTGTATGTTGTTATAATGCTATAATTTCTGTTCATGTTGCTGGAAAGGATAACATGGTCGATTTGGTGTTTGCTGTCGAAAATCCATTACACTTTCACCGTTTGAATATTAAGAAAAATCGAAGTCATTACTCGTTTTTGAAATATGGAGGACCGGAATTAATTGAATACGTTCAACAAAAATTAGGTGCCAAAGTATACTACAACACATTGATTCCATTTGAGAAACGAGTAAGTTTAACTGCAATAGTAATTAGACTAAGATGAATACAAGTTTATAGAAAATAATGTTGTTACTGTTAACACTGTTAAATTATAATGTGCCAGTTTGATAACTACGATATATAAATTGGTATTCTTTAACTTGTGGTACTATTAATTTAATATTTAATGTAGTTAATAAAGTATGGGGTTATAAGTTCTTCTGCCTTAATAACCGATCTTCTTGATTGGGATACATTGTATCTAAGTGGACGACTACATAAACCGGTAGGTTTTTCGTTTAAAATTTAATAAAAGCTTCTTGACGTTCGAAAACTAATAATTAAATGTGTTTATAGGTTGTAATATTAAAGGAGCCTAGTCTACCTGCTATTGATTCTGCTTTAAAAATGAATTTGAACAACGCACTTCATACTGCCTTTTTATTATTGCCTGAAAGCTTTACAGAATATGATTTGTATGTGAAAATTACTGGTCTATCATATGGTGGAGATTTTAGAATGTGGGCTGGAGAAGATAAAAATAAGGTTAATAACATCGTTAAAGGAAGTTTTGAACGGTTTCAGGAGTTGTATCATGATCACATTAAAAAATTATCACATATTAATTGGAAGGAGCAGTCTGGACTAATAGAGGTTCTGCAAATTTATTTGATTATTTTTATATAGTCCGCACACGAAAAATGGGTTTTTAAAAAGATTTTGCATTGGTATTTCTAGCAAGACTGGAGTCCCCACTCTCGGTTACATCACCTAAATCTGTTACCAAAGACGTTGCAAAATAACTTGTATAAATTTTGGAATAGAGATAGAAGGCAACGGGATTTGGAGGATGTCTTAAAAGTTATAGCAAATGATATTTATTGTGATACATTTGTCCAAGAAGGTATAGTAAATATCGTTGACAGAATTATTAAATACCTGTTTCCTTTATAGCCGTTTTATTTATTATTATTTTTTTTTTTTTTTGAATTTTTTGAAAGCTGTTGAACGAATTGTTTGGAAGTCGAGTTGGACTCAAAGTCTAAAAGGAATTTTGACTGCAGGTAATTTGCTTGTTTTTATTACAGCTCTATATTGTCTACTCTTGACATTTTATTGACTATTTAGGGTTGTTTAAATCAGTTCGTTATTCATTTAGTAAATTAAAGAAAATGACTAAAAGCCTTTCAAAGAATACGTGATACTGTACTTGATATACTGAGGTGTTGTGAGTAGTTGTGAATTAATGTAATGATAATATTTTTTGCTTTAAAGCTGTTACTGTAATAGTTATTAAAAAAATTTTAAATAGTTTTTCGTGTGATGATACGAATAATTTGTACAGTATATACACTTTGTAGTGTTAAATTAATTAAAACTAGGGTTTACGTCGTTAAAGTCATTTTACTTAATAATTAAAAAAAAAGGGCCCGTCCGGGATTTGAACCCGGGACCTCTCGCACCCAAAGCGAGAATCATACCCCTAGACCAACGGGCCTTGCACATTTAGAACATCTATATTATACCCTTTTATTCCATAATATATTAAATAAATTGATTTTGTGACGAAAAATTGGTGTTTTTTTAGACAAGTAATATATAATACTGTTAATTATTGTTAGAAAAACGCGTTTATAATTGTATTTATTTAAAATCATGCTTATTGAAACCTCCAGTCAGTCATTGGTGATGGCGGGAAATCAGATGATAATCGATAATAAAGTCTGGTTATTATAAAATCTAAGATCTATGATATTTCTAATTTAAATCTAAATCAATGCGCTGTTCTAACTAAAATTATAATTTGTACTATTAATAAATATATTTTAATTTGATATGGTTTGCTATACACGTTTTGCTATTACCGGTAATTAAATTTTAATGTGAAAGGTAATATCGTTATATCGATACAATATCGCATTGGAGATTTCCCGCCAAATAAAGTTTTGCTGTTTGGGTTTTTGTTGAGTTTGTCACATGTAAACAGAGCTATAAAACTTTTGTTTTTATTTAGATTTACCACAAATTTGGTTGAATTTTACTTGCTTTAGCGAAGATGTCAGTAAGTATACATTTATTTCTTATTTGGTTGTTTGTTTCATAGCGTTTTTACGTTAGGTTAAATATAGTTATTCGAAGTACAGTACTGTATTTTAGTGACTTCTTTGTTCTAAATTATCCTGATACTGTACTGTATCTTTAAAAGGCATGACAAAAATTGTAAAATTAGTTACTAAAGCAAACGTATTTTTGATGAATAGTAGGACATTAATTAATAGAGCCTATATATATATAAATATAATATTTTTATAATAATTAAAAATTTAATCGTGTAAGTTTCTTGGTTATGTTTATTTTTGATGTCATTTACATTTTTATGCGGTTTAAATGGGAAATATGACGGGATGTGAATTACAGCAAAATTATCAAACAACATTTTAGAATTGAAGATTACTTACTGTACTTTAATTAGAGATACTGTATTTTTATAGGAATTAAGTGAAAT
Organism: Helicorthomorpha holstii; assembly: GCA_013389785.1. NCBI lineage: Eukaryota > Metazoa > Arthropoda > Diplopoda > Polydesmida > Paradoxosomatidae > Helicorthomorpha > Helicorthomorpha holstii. The sequence continues at coordinate 11,628,757 of JAAFCF010006680.1, read as the reverse complement.
GGATTCCTTGCCGTCAACACCTGTTAGTCACAGACGGAGGCGTTCAAGAAGTAGACAGTCAGCTAATATGCCGTCATCAAGTCCAGGTAATACACAATTGTAGCAGTCAACATTAAGCGGCATCAACTGTAAAATGGGTGTTTAGAAAAACCGATTTAAAATATAAAATTGGTCATTATAGGAAGAGATCTACCCCATTTCGAGGAAGAATCTGAGTTATTTGCAGCGAACGATGAAGAAAATGTCGAGGAAGACGAGGGCGAGGAATTATTTGGAGATAATTTGGAAGCGTACGTTAATGTTCTTTTGAAAATATGGTTAACTTTGTTGGTTTTCATTACATATATTTTTTTTGGGGGAATTTATTTAGTGACTATCGTGCCATACCAGAACTAGACGTATACGATGAATCAATGTTGGATCAGTCAGAATATGATGCAATGTCTGAAGGGGATCGTCAAGCTGCCGAAGCCGAAATGCGGATTCGAGATAAGGCTGATGGACGAACTGTTGGAAGGCTTCGACGTGGTCTTATATATGGTAAACTAATTAGTTACAAATTATTATAATTTTTACTGATCTTTAAATGGCGTTATATTTAGAATCTAGCGAAGATGATCCAGCAATTCAAAGGCCAACCAGAAAGAGAAGGCTTGCTGAGAGAGCTGCAGATGATATTCCAGAAGATGCAGAGGTTTGAAAGTTAAAAAATAGTTTTAAAAGATATTATCTAATTTTATATTATTTTATAGATGATTGAAAGCATAGAAAATTTGGAGGACACCAAGGGCATAGCAGTAAGAGAGTGGGTGTGTATGTTGGGACCAAGAACTGAGATTTACAACCGATTTAAGAATTTCCTTCGAACTTATATCGATGTCAAAGGACAAAATGTATTTAAAGATAAAATTAGGCAAATGTGTGAAGGTATTTATGCTTGCAATTAGTTTTGAATTTATTATTTATTAAATGTTTCTACCAGAAAATGGGCAAAGTTTTGAAATTGACTATAATGCATTGGCGTCCGAAGAGCAAACGTTAGCATATTTTCTTCCTGAAGCTCCAACAGAAATGTTACAGATTTTTGATAAGGCTGCGAAAGACGTTGTTTTAGGATTATTTCCACAGTACGAAAGAATTACCAAAGAGATTCACGTACGTATTTCAGATCTTCCACTGTTAGAAGAGTTGCATTCTTTGCGACAGTTGCATCTTAATCAACTAATTCGCACTGGTGGAATCGTCACGTCTGCATCTAGCGTTATTCCTCAACTATCAATTGTCAAATACGATTGTGTTAAATGCTCTTATGTCATTGGACCATTCGTACAGTCACAAGACAAAGAAGTCAAACCAGGTTCATGCCCTGAATGTCAGTCAACTGGACCATTTGAAATCAATATGGAACAGGTAAATAGTACCAATAATCAAAAAATTAACAATTCTTTATTTCGAGTACCAATTTACAATTAGTTAAAATTATTAGACAGTGTATAGTAATTATCAGAGGATAACCGTTCAAGAAAGCCCAGGAAAAGTATCAGTAGGAAGATTACCTCGTTCAAAAACTGCCATTTTATTAGGAGATCTTTGTGATTCATGTCATCCAGGAGATGAAATCGTAAATCAAATTTGCATGAGTTATAATGCAAGAAATTTAAATAAATTAATTTTTATATAGGAATTGACGGGCGTTTACATCAATAATTACGATGGATCACTGAATATTGCTAATGGATTTCCTGTATTTGCAACAGTTATTATGGGTAATCATGTATTGAATAAAAATGAAAAGAGCGCTGGAACTCTTAATGATGACGATGTACAAGCGATTTTGACTTTATCGAAAGACAGTAGAATTCAAGACAGGGTAAGTGCTAAAGGTTAAAACCTTTTATTGTAACCTTTATAAAATAATTTAATTTGAAGATTGTGGCAAGTATCGCACCATCTATTTATGGTCATGAGAACATTAAACGAGCAATTGCGTACTCGTTATTTGGTGGTATTCCAAAAAATCCAGGTGGGTCATCCTCAACTTTTTATCATAAATATTGCTTAACAGTAAAATTATTTTGCAGGTCAAAAGCACAAAGTTCGTGGAGACATAAATGTTTTACTTTGTGGTGATCCTGGCACTGCTAAATCGCAATTTCTGTCGTATGTGACAAAGATAGCACCAAGAGCAGTATTTAGTTCAGGACAAGGTGCATCCGCCGTTGGTCTTACTGCCTTCGTACAACGTAGCCCAGTGACAAAAGAATGGACATTGGAAGCTGGTGCTCTTGTATTAGCTGATAAAGGAATCTGTGTTATTGACGAGTTTGATAAGGTTTGCCATCAATTTTAGATGTTAAAATTAAAGACATTCAATTATAACATTGTGTATAGATGACTGATAAAGATAGGACCAGTATTCATGAAGCTATGGAACAGCAAACAATATCAGTTTCAAAAGCAGGAATTGTGGCTACTTTACAAGCTCGATGTGGTGTTATTGCAGCTGCCAATCCCATCGGAGGCCGATACGATCCATCTATTACTTTTTCTGAAAATGTATTATTAATTTTCACTTTTCCTATTGTAATTACTAATTTGAGTTCTAAACTTACGTTAGGTCGAGCTGACTGAACCAATTTTGTCTCGTTTTGATATTCTCTGTGTTGTACGGGATGTTGTTGATAAAGATGAAGACGGACGTTTGGCTAAATTTGTTGTTAGTAGTCATATGCGACATCATCCAAACAACCCGCCAGCGGAAACAGAGAATGTGAGCAGTTATATTTGATTCAGAAATAATTGAGTTACAATATTTTTATATTTTGGATATCCAAAACATTTAGAATGTAGAGACGAATTCAGGTGTGGAACCAATTCCTCAAGAATTACTCAAAAAGTATATTTTGTATGCCCGCGAAAAAATTCAGCCGAAATTACATGAAATTAATCAAGACAAAATTGCCAAAATGTACAGTGATTTACGTCGAGAATCTTTGGTAAGAGTTCTTTGGAATTCTAGTGTTCAGTATGTTTAAAGTTAAATATTGTGCAATTGTTTAGGCAACTGGCAGTATACCTATTACCGTCAGACATATAGAAAGTGTGATTCGTATTGCTGAAGCCAACGCCAAAATGCATTTGCGTGGCTTTGTTCAAGAAGATGACGTGAACATGGCTATTCGAGTCATGTTGGAATCTTTTGTAGAAACCCAAAAGTACAGTGTCCGTCAAACGATGAATAAAATTTTCTCGCGACATCTCGTCTACCGAAAAGACAATAATGAGCTGCTGCTGTTTTTATTAAAACAACAGTTTCGAGAGGCAGCATCTTATGCGACTTATCGTTATGGTGTTCAACAAGAAGTAGTTGAAGTTGCCTTGCCCGAATTTAAAGAAAAAGTAAAAATGGCTTGCATTTCATCAAAATTAAATACATTATTAACGTTGATTTATAATTAGGCAAGAAGTTTGGGAATTTCGGACATTGATCCATTTTTAGACAGCGAACTTTTTGTTGAAAACAAATTTGTTTATGATATGAAAAAGCAGCGAATTCTGCAGCACTTAGCATAAGGTATTTATTTTTTTATACAATTTTTCTTCACTTAGCAGAACCTTGCATGTGTACATAATGATTTTGAAAATAATTTGATTAATAAATGGCATATTGTGCAACAGCAAACAAGTAACTTCATTGAAACGATGAAAACAAATGTTAGATTTCAAAAGTAAATTTCAAATTAAGATTTGAAAGATCATTCTTGCTCTTACAATTATACGTAGAATATAATGGATTAAGATCAAAGTTTAAAATAATTAAATTGGAAATATTAGAGTCGAAGCATCGTACGACTTTCAAATGTTAACCATAATTTGGTTGCCACATTTGCTTTATACTTAAAATACCGAAATAATTTGATAAAATTGTTACTTTAGGCATCCACGACGTCTAAGTTTTGATTGTGTTGTCAATAACGAGCTGCAAAAATTCTTCATAATGAAGCTGAACAACTCCCCTTTGCTGTGTATCTTTTTGACGGAATGCGTTGGTCAGGCAATGTAGCATTACACAACATTGAATGAAATCATCAAACTGGATACAATTACGTCCTCGCCGATCGAATTTTCTAACAACTAGTTGAGCAAATTGTGGAGATAATCTATAAAGTGAAAATGACTTAAATTTAAAGGTAATATAAAGATTTTTTTTCAAGTTTACCGGTAACCAAACGTTGTAAATGCACGATGCAACTCGTTATTATCAATTGTGCCTGATCGATCAGTGTCAAAACTGTCGAAACATCGTTTCCATTCTTGAATATAACTCCACAGACTAGAAAATTCGTAGATATCAATGGTTCCGCTACGATCTTTGTCAAACATTCCAACCATTAATCGACACGTCTCCTAAAGATCCATTATAGGTTTTTTCATTCAATTTTTTTATGCATTGAGTTATGTAATTACTTCGTTAAACGGTGACCAGTTTCCGTTTAGTAAAGCTTTTTGAAGTTCGTGTATAGAAATTGTCCCGGATCGGTCTTCGTCTACTGCCAAAAACCAACTCCATAGATCAGGGTTGATTCCCGGAGGTGGACCACCACCACCATAGCTATTATAGCAGTAAGGCTAAAAAAATAATTAAATAGCCGTTAATATCAAAAACTTAGTAATCGGAATGTAATATACAAAAATAACAAACCTGTTGATTTTTGTAGTAAGCCATTATGAAACACACCCGCCGACAAGTACTGTAGTTTCACTTTTTGTATCACTATTAATGCATATTTAGCATGGTTTCAGTAAACCTAAGTCCACTGATCAAATTTAACCAATAAGACAATTACACGTCATGTTTGAAACTCTCCCTTTTCTATAGTCGCATGTTAATGAGATCATTGTAATTATTACGCAATCATTGTTTATATTTTTTAAATAGAAGTCGATCGATGCTTTCGATATATACATTTTTGTTGTGTAGACATATAAATTTAATATTATTTGCATATTGATAGTTTTGTATTATTTTGGTATAATTTACGCCAATTCAATTCAATTAGCAATCAGCTGGACTTCAATAATCATCTGTTTGCCCTGAAATGTTTTTAAATCGTATATGATTTACGTGAAACTTTAAATGTTTTAGTAAATCATTTATAGTATTAGAGTTAATGACGTCATGTGTGACCTCAATTAGAGGCTGGCTAAACATCAATATATCTTAATTCAGTACCTGAGGTTGATCCAGGTGTAAAAAGCGTTATGATGTTAAAAACGTATGTATAATCGATGAAAATATTCTTGTTTTTACTGTATAAAATTAATTATTTTTTAAATCGTTAGTTATGTAATGAATTGAATACAAGTTAAGTGAAAAGATGATAAGAGATTAATTATCTTATTACGTAATGTGCACATTGTGGTTTAGATAGGGTTGAGGAGGGGGGGATAATGTCACGTGATTGTTCGTATGTGTCTGCCATTTGGAGGTCATGAACTATAACCTTCGAGTGATGTTTGTTGGTTGGTTGGAGTAGATGAACGATTTGCGGCAGATTGTCGACTAGGAGAGAAAAAATACTTTTGAAGGTAAGATAGAAACATGTTTTCCAGTATCGGTGAAACAAAGTGTTGGGAAATTGTTTGTGTGACGGCGCGAGTACGATGAGAAGTGAAGTGCGCAGGGATATAAGCATAAGTGCGGCCGCTCAACATCACAGGCTTCGCAGCAACGGCATCCGAGTTGCTCATTTTAACCGAGAGAGAGCAAACGCAAGGGGAATGGGTCGCAGCGGTTGTAGTGATATTACGTTGGTTTAAGCCTAAATTCATGAGGGACACAGAACGGAAGTCTACGTATGTTGAGTAATACTTTTAAACCATAAATATCTGATTTTGGAGTTAGGACAGGCGTCAACTCATACCAAGGTGATGATTTTCCTATTGAATTCAGATGTCTTTAATGTTTATCATGTGTTGCTATACATAAAATAACCTTCAACCTTTAAAACTAATTTGCTTTTATTACCTAATGGCTTACAGTGCAATGCTTTTAGCTGTCGATATTTTAATCCTGTAATCTCATAACGCTACGGGTATTATTGAAAGGTTAAGCGAATTACAATAATAAAAACCTATTAATGTGTATCCGGGTCATTTAATGCAGTGATTGGTCTCCTATCAACGTTATTGGAAGTAATTCATATTGAGCAGTGTTGTGTAACCTTTTCAACTCTTAGCAAAACAGGAGCCATATAGTTGACTAATTGTGTGGCAGCGCACGTGGTGATAGGCAAAAATGGCAAAGGCCATGATCCGCGAGGGGCGCTGTGATGTTAATATTGCCATTCACTTAAGCACTGTTTGTAGTATGATAAACTCATCGAATTGACATTTAACAGCAGAATTGCTAAAGGGGGTTAGATTCGTCAATATTTTTTCCATTATAATGGAACGCGTAACGACGATTGTGAAACTAATAGATTCCATAAAAATTTATCATTTAAATTGGTGTTTTTCTCGATTTCTATTTTGAGTGTCAAAAATTATTTATGGCTTTATCAGTGGTACAATGGACATGCATTTTCCCGCCATAATTTTTAACTTGGGTGTTGGCAGGGTGGGGTGTACAGGTGAAAAAAAAAGTATGACAGAATAAAGAGGAAATATCTTTTTAACCTTTTAGTTAAAAAACAAACTAGTTAAACACAACAGTCGCCATTTTGATTAGATTTAGGAATGAGAGAGGCCAAAGGTTTTTTTTCTTTTATTTTTTTACCACCCACCTTTTAACATAAGAGAATGAGGTGGTGAAGGAGAGAGAGACAACACCCAGTATGAAGTAAAAAATAAAGGAGTTAAAAGGGTTGTGTAAGGTAAAAGGTGGGTCGTCCTAAATTCAAGGCCGAGGTGGTTCGTAATAAGGTGGGCGGGAGATTTTACCTTTACATTATACGACTACTTCAGCAAATGTTACAAAATTTAAAAACTCATTCACGCTGTTTTCCTTGAAGTTGCTTCTGTGTACAACTTTGCAATGTGTATATGGGTAGGCAAGAAGGGGGTATTATTATGATGATTATAATATCTGTACATTGTGTACATGTACATTGAGATAAATAACAAGAAAAAAAAATATGATTGTTTTCCTCCAGCATCGATTGAGGTCAGTGTACAGCGCCCTCTTGTGTTCTAAACCCCAGATCCACTTTGCTTAACATTTTTCTCTACGTGTATAAACGCTTATGCAATGCTAACGAAATGCAATTGGAGCTTCGTGATTTCCGGTTGACGACTGTGTGATGTCTTCTATACTTTGTTTTTTTTTAATCTCTTCACCTGTTTTTTAACTGGTCCTTTTACCTCGTCCTTGATTTTTTTTCCCCTCGCAAAGACTTTTATTAAGGTCACAACCTTATGATGCAGTTTATATGGAAAAGAAAATTTAAACTGAATTAAAAAAATATATACATTTTTATTTTAATAACTAGATTTGCGGTGATGTTTAATCGTATAATGATCGAATTGTGCCAAGGTGGTTAGTAAATTTAAAGCTGGGTTATTTTGGTGACTTGGACGAGGCTTATTTAGGTTGATGTGTCAAAGTGGGTGACCTGTTATCCAGGAGGTCGTTGTGACCGTTCATTTTGCTTTTTATCTCCATGAATTATTTGCTAGCAGCAATTTTATTTATTTAGTTTAGTTTCAACAAACAACAACCTGAAATTTTGGTTAAGAGTGGTAACGCGTGGCTGATGATGAGATAACTGAATTTTAATTTGTTTTATAGTCCAATGTTTTTTTTTCTTCTTTAATGTACTGCAAAGTCTTTAACATTTAACCAGTTAGCAATGATTGCAGATAGTCATTATGGGCCCTTTTCTATTGAAATATGACATTTTGTATCAGCGTTAAATTCAAATATTTTTAATTGGTTTTTAGCTAAACTTTGTTCTTCAAAAATTTAAATTAATTATTTTCAACTGCCGTATAGGGAGCTTTTAGCAGTTAAATCTGTAAATTTAATTGCAGTTTATAAACATTTTGTTATTCAAAAATGTATTCTCTGGACGTCACTGCTAATTTATCAAAACATCCATTTTTTGTGCTTTTTAAAATGCAGCATTGAAATTATTTGTTTTTCTTTATGGCGACCTTGAAGTTTTTCTCAAAGTCAGCTATGTCCGTTTTTTTAATTGTATTTTATGTGTACTTGTTTAATACAAATTTTGGATTGGATTGTAATTTGGAAGGTGGGAAAGGTCATTAAGGGTCACGTCGTTTGTGAGTGATCTTCTTTCTTCCACTGCTTCCTTTTTTTAAGAAAGCAGTAATAAAAAAATATTGTTTTTCTTTTCCCTTCAGAAAAAAAAAACTTTAATGGTTGGTGGTGGTTTTGTGCTTTAATTTGGAATGTGCTCCACATTTGACTTTGCAGTTTTCTTACAAGGGGGAAGTGTATGTTTGTGTCTGTTCATAAGGCAGGTAATTCAACTGAGTGGTTGGTGCTTGATTGAAACGGTTGTTTTCGTGACTGTTAAGAGATAACGTTGGCCACCGACCTACCCACCTTTCGCACCCCACCCATTTACCCTTTTGTTGTTTTAGTAATTATTGTTCATGGATGCTCTTTTTTTACACTGCATTTGCAAATCGCTTTCTGTAAAGTTAGTAGTCTGTAAAGTTAACTAATGACAATAACATGTCGTTTTTGAAGTTAACTTTACTCCAATCTACGATATGAAATTTAAGTCCAATGCTTCTGAAATCCTGGTAACTACTGTAGTTAACAACTTTGAATAGGAGCATCTCAGTATACAGCATCCGGGATTAAAGATTATATTACAAACAACCAATCGATCTCTTTATATTAACTTGTAAAAAAAACTACTATCGTGTTACGGTGTACATTTTTATTTAGCATGAAAATTTAGAGCTGTCTTACCAACTTGAAACTTTTTTTTTTGTTAATTAAGAATATATAACGGTAATTTGTTTATACTTGAACTCATTTTAAAAACAGATTTGAGGGCAAGGACAAAAGTGCCGTTACTTTGATACTAGATATGTCGAATTTCCGGAAATTTTAATAATTAAATTTACTGTAATATGAATAATGGCTATTTACAGTACTTGATTATAAAATGATGAGTACTGTTTAGTATGGAGTCGCAGTATAGAGTGAAAAAAAAAATAAAATACAGTAACTCATTAGCTGTTATCATGACCCATTAGCATGCTGATACCGTATTAATTTATTTTTTAATTATTCGTCGGTGATGTATTTTTGATCACTTTATCCAGTAAAATTTTATATAGTGCTGTACGTATTGCAAAAATAATAAATTTAGATTATTTTTTATTCTGGTTAAGTATTGGGACATGGTTTTTTTTTTGTTTTAATTAATGTTTGCTCTTGTTTGGACACCGACTATAAGAAATATTTACTACTGTACTATAAGTTTGTTACGGTATAGAACTTCAAAATTTGAGACTGTTAATAATAATTTTATTATTGTTAAAATTGTAGCAATTACGATGTATTGTAACGTCCGGTAAAAATAAGGTCTTTACTGAGTATTTTAGTTTTTATTTATGTAGGAGCTTGTGTTATTTGACGATGAATGTTTAGGCCGATCGCCAAAATTGAGTAAGTTACTTGTTGTCTGTCAGTCATTCACACTCACTGGTGGCCTATTATTAATCTCTAGAGAAAGAAAAATATTTGATTTGCAAAAGATATGTTTGACGTTTTAGTAACCGTCTTTTTGTGTGCTGTCCAAGATCATTATAATATGCTATCGACACTATTTCGCAACCTCTCAATTATTAGTCATAAAATTAAGTGGTACATTCAAGTGTTTTGGTTTGGTACTTTGCGAATTAAGGATAAATGTGTTCATTATTTAGATACGCTTTATAAGTTTATAGGCTAATTTATAAGATTCCTATATCATATTTGCTTTTTTTTTATAAACAAATACAAGTTATGTAGTATATAAACTTCTTAATTATTCTATAGCTTGAGCTATTATTATCGAAGCTTAGGTATTTGTTTTCGTTATTCATCAATTTTTGACAGTTCATAGGAAATTAATGATTACGTATTTGTACGAGTTTTTATATGATTTATAAATTTCATAGTGTAGTTGATTACATCAATTTGTATGGATTTCAAACGGAAACTTAAAAATTGATTTCTAATTTTCTTAATTTATTTTGTTTATGGAATACCGGTTATGATTTAAAGTTGGTACCGTATATCATTCACTAATTCAGTGTGCATTTCGTATAATTATGTTAAAACGATCATTTTAGTGTGTAAATTGTATGGCGAATGACGTGGACTAAATCAGCTGTGAACTTGAGGGGTGTAATTGATGACGTAATTCAAGGATTTCTTAGAAATGAAATGCAGTTGTATACTGTATGTGTCAATCAACATTACGAACTATGCATTATAAATACTAGATTGATTATCAAAAGGAAAACATTCAGATTATTAATTTTTTAATTACAACTAGGAAATATACGATGGTCACTAAAAATCAGTTAGTGGTAGTGATACTTGTGAGATAGTAATGCTCATATTTGTAATGTTGTTTTGGGAATAAATATTATAGCAAGTCCATATACAATAGATTACAGCATTCTCAATATCAGTTATGCCGTTGATTGGTTTATATTAAATATATGTTTTATATTTGTCAAACCAAAATCAAGTTTCTTATTTACTGGTCAAGTTATTTGGTATTGGAAAATTTTGTTGTTACACTGCCTGTTGCATATTAAATTACTGTAAAATAAATAGGAGTGATCATTATTTGATTAATTTTATTATACCGTATATTGTCATAGTTTTTTTTAGTTGTAGTTACTGTGGTTTTATGAAGAAACTCTTTTAACGGTGCTATTCAAACATTTTTTTGCAATATTTTAACGTCATTACTCATTTTAGTATATCGCAGCCGAATTTGTTATTACAAATTTTACTTTTGTCTCTCTCTCTTAATTGGAATTAATGGTCCGAAAACTTTCTGGAAGCATTTTGTTGTTGCATTATTTTGAAATCTTTTATTAAATTTTGGCAATCGATAATATTAGTCTTATTTTATGGCTCAGCTTTTGTTGGCGTTTACACTATACCATTCTTCCTGGAAAGTGATGTTCACAATTTGCTAGGTTGCCCCCTCTTCATCTCTTTTTACAAAGCTTTTATTTTATGCTTTTTTTACTGTAAATGGTACCTGTAAGTAAATTAGCATTATGTTTAACTTTTCATGGAAAACTCTGAAAGGGATTGGGGAGGAAATTTTGAAGCAAAAGTTAGGGAATTTTAACATTTAACTTGTAGTTTCGGACACCACGCAATTCTTTTTATGTGCGTTCGATTCGCACTATTGGCAACCGAGCAAAAGGTCGTAGGTGAAGGAACGCGACCTTTTATTATTTTCTCCCCATTATTATCTCCCAACTATTACTACTACTACTACTGCTGCTGCTGGACTACAAAGTTACACAGTACTGCATAGCGTAATAACGCCTCTGTTACGGTTGTTGGTCTCTGATGATGATGATTACGAAGGGTGGGGCTTTTTTTTTCCTTTACTTTACCCCCTCCCCCCACAACCTCTCTTACTATTCGAGTGGGTTGCATCAAGTGAATGGGAGGGGGTCCATTGGACTCGGTTGCCATGGTGATCTTTTTCTAATGCTCCCCCCTCCTCATCATCACTTGACGACGACTGATCGATATTGACCTTTGAACTTTTCAAACGGTTTTTTTTCTGCTCATATTGAGACTTCAGCTTTTTTAGTTCTATTACTGGATTTTATATTTACTGTAATGAAAAAAAAAAAACATTAATTCGGATTCATTTTGCTCTAGGGCCTTTGTTTCAACGTGGTTAAACGATTAATCGATTACAAGAGTTGGTGATATACTGTATACAGTACTCTTCATAAACAAGTTTAATAGTGTTGAGCTGTACTTAAATGAGGACATTATAATTATTGAGTATCGTTGATTGAATAATACTGTAGTTTATCAAATGGAACCGTATGTGTATAATGTTCTAATCGAGTATCTTGTCGACTAAAAAAGTGAAAAACTATGAACAATTTGAAACTAGTGAAACCTATTTAGATTTTGACTTGTTCTAGCATAGTGTATTATGCATGTTTCAGGACCAGTTGATCTTTATTTACTGTATTAAAATCTTTGTGAGATTAAACGTGCAAAATATTACGGGGATGTTAACTGTCAATAAATGTATCTTATGAAGTGATTAACAGATTTGCTTCATCGTTTGTGACGTTGAGCTCATCGTTACTGTGGTGACTTTGCAAGTTTAATGATTGTGACAATTAGTATTGTTTTCGTAAAAATATATTTTAAATTTATTTGGTTTAATTGCATTTCTAAATTTTTAATTTAGTATTTAGAACACAGCTTATCAAAGTTCTGTTGATGAAAGTTATTGCTATAATAAGTTTACAAAATAATTATAGTTGAGGATATTAGAAAATGAAGTTGATTTGCCATTTATTATTAGTAATACGATCCTGTGTTAATTAGAATAAGATACGATTAGTATGAATAGACTAGCATCTTTTAGATTACTGCAATGAAATTTGTCATGCAATACTTAATGAAATGTGAGCATCGTGGATCTGTCATTTGTAAATGCACCTTTAATAATCGATCATATGCAATTTTATAATCAATTCAATATTTGAAGTTTATTTGCTGTTGCTAATCATCAGATTTTTTGTGCTTGCTATTTTTGTATTTTGTAAATGATGTTGTTGATTGAAATTGAATTACGCTCAAAGCAATTATGCACAGTAACTTTTGAATTAATCTTACAGTAATTGGTATTAATACTTCGTAAATATTTATTTATTTGAACTTTTGTTGCAGAAGTCTTAAATGTTATCGAACTCGTTCTTAACTCGGTTAATTTTTATATTTGATAAATATGGTATACAGTACATTATATTTCGTTTATCCTAAACGTGAATTCACTTTAAATGCAAATTTAAAATTTCTTATATTTTTAATACTTGCATTTTTTTTAAAAAAAGTTATACTGTGGCACTTTTATTTTGTTTTTATTGAAGTTAATCACATTTTGAACTGCTTTAGTTATTGCTAGGATCTTTTTTTTTAAATAAATTTAAAAATAACATACAGTGCAAGTATTGATTTAGCAGTTAAACTTTTTAATAGTTTTGACAGTTACTTTATTACAAATTATTGGCGACCATAACTAAATTTGAGGGGGAAAAAAGTCGGGCGGATTATTAAGCTTCATAACCAGAATATTAAGTTATTATGCAGTACTGTATATTTATTGGTGTAATTTGAATACAGGCTGAAATTATGTTACGTAATTGATCTAATTAGAAGGTCAGCGGATGACGAATGAGCGTGTTAATTGAAAGCGTTGAAAAGAAAGGAAGGAAAAAAATCCGATTAAAAGTCTTAATAATTATTCAGTTCTGGTTACACGTGCAAGGTCATACTTGAGGTTTATGAATTTATTTACGTCACTTCCGATCTTTTTCATTAACCCCTCGACAATGCAATGTCAATTCATTATACAGCAGGGGCTAATTTAGACTTCTAAGAACCTGACCTTTCTTTGATGGGCTCTTTTATGGTCTAATAGTGACAAAAAAATGACATTTTAAGGTAAATTTTAAGAATTTGAACTTTTTTTTTGTTACAAAGGTGTTTTTTTTTGTGTGTGTGAGAAGTTAGGTGTCTTTGAGGAAGTGCCTGGTGCACCTGTTGTATTGGGGTCCGAGGTACTTGTAACTGAGTTTAAACTAAGATTTGCGTGTTTTGGTAAAAATAACTTTTTGTCATTATTGATCTTATATTAAGGGTATTGATAAAGTGTAATACAGTTTGCGTGCATAATCAACAGATTTTGCAAAGGGGGTAAATGATAAATAAAAAATGAGATGATGTGGGGGGACCATGGGGGTAATTGTGAAATACATAACATAGAATATATATATCGTGCGAAAAAGAGGGTGGCGACCCCTCCCGGTGGCTGAGGTCATAAGGTCAAGCACCCTGGGTGCTGCAAAGGCAGTGACCTCATTTGACCTCAGCTGCGCGTTCGATTAACGTTGGTGTGTACATACGTCGTTGGCGGCATTTTAGAGCTTCTCTATTTTTCTCATTCACCATGGCTACAGCGTTAAGGCGTCTATTTTAGACCAGATTCCATTGACGATCGCAATATGTCACACTGCGCATGAGTAGATATGTGGGTGGTGGAAAAAAAGAAAAAGGGCGGCTGACATCGGGTTAAAAGGTGAACCAGACAGCACACGACTCTGTAATCTGTAAAAATCCTTTAAACGTTTACTACGACATCTGGTGGAATTTATGGCTTCATCGACTCTGGATTTGAGTACCACCAAATATCAACTTGATACCAAAAAAAAAAATTAATAAATAAATCATCTAGTAAAAAAAAACCCATATTTTGAGATGCGCTTTTTATTTGGTTTGTATTTAACGTGGCATTTACAAAAAAAAATTTTAAATGACATTGATGTGATATTGGTGCATAATTATTTATAATTAAGCTGATTATTTTTTTAATAAGGTTATTGTTGAATATATTAGTTTTAATGGATCATGTACTGGTTGCAGTACCAGTATTTAGAATGTTGAGTTTAGTATAAGTATAAAATTTCTTTAAACGTCGTCTACTTAATTTATTAGGATGAAGTTACCTACATTGTGAAAATGATACTATACTTTTAAAAAAAAAATTGAATAGATCCGTTTTAGTTTGTTTACGAATGAATCTGTCAGCTGGTTGAGTAAATCAACAACGTTTGTGCATGTTTCAAATTGATTTTTTTTTGCTTCATTCAGAGCACTCATTTTTTAATTTTTTTTTGGTCGATTCAGGTGACATTTTCCTTGTGCAGTTTGCCCTCCTCCCACTCTTTACGTAAAAATTGCTGATGTAAGGCTGTCAGGTGGTGGAAAACAGTGGACATAATTTGAAAAGGAGAAACAACGGTCCTAGGGTTGGCATTTGAACAGGTAGGTCATCTCACCTCTCGGGGTCAAAAGAGGTCATTATTTTTATATACAAATGGGTGACCTCTCTTTCTGTTCGACGATGTTATCTCTTTTTTAAATTGACTGGCATGTTATTTTCCATTTCTTCTCTTTCATAACTAAAACAAAAGTGGACAGCATCGTTTTTAATATTAAAATTTTCGGTTGATATAAAATCTTGAGTAAAATTGCTGATTTGTTTAGGTGGCGAATAAAGTGCGGAAGGTGAGAGGTGATAGTTCAACGGGTGTGTGTGTGTGTGTGTGTCTGCCTACTGCTGATAGTGAAGTGGTTGTGTATGTAGAGTACGGAATTCCAGGAAGCTTAACTAAAATTACTTTTCAAGTAATAATATTTTAATTAAAATGGATACCCAGTTCCGTTTGCCATGTGTGTGGATTAGGACACTGGTGACAAATACGGATAACGCAGTGGTTGTGGCCACTTAGTGGCGATGACTCCAATTAATGCCAACAAATTTGACGACCTGTTCGGCAACCAAAAACGGTCTGACCACTGTCACCGACATCGATACCATCATCACCAACGTAAATCCAGAGTTGAATACACAAAAACTGACGACAAACACACAGTATTTACTAAACATATTAAGCAGGACTTTGAGAGGAATATGTCCGCATCGCCTGATGCCGGTATCACTAATTACAAAAGCCGAAATATCGCTTCAACGCCTGCATTAGTGCCTCTCGATTCCAATACTTACGGTTCACCGGCGGTTGCAATTGCAGTCGCCACTGTGCAGAATAATACAAGCTCAGGACAAAAAAAGGCTGTTGGGTAAGTTGACTTAAAAAAAGATACAAATGAAAGGGCCAAATAATTTTATATATGGCAATACTGTATATTGTTTTTATGATGGAATATGAAATACTGTGCGGGAGTAATCCATTTGCACGCACACTTTTCTAAGTTTTAATTTAACGGCAAAACATAGCAACAATTAAACAAGAAAATGTTTTGTAAAGGTTATTTTTAATTATTGAAAAGTTTACCAAGTGTTCTTAATATAATCGAATTACTAATCAGCTACCAATGGCTAAAACATTGGATACTAGTTTGGGTCTTAGGCTAAATGTTTTTATTCAAAGTGCGATTTAAGTTTGATTTTTGAATTGAACTTTATGATAAATGAAAACCTGGTAACACGATACTACACGTACATGAAATAAGTGAACTTTGTGCAGTTGATATACAACAAGAAAGTCTAATACTGTATACGTTTGCCCTTTACGTTGCATGAAGATGTTCCAAATCAGGTGACCTTTGAAACGACAGATACATTTTGGCACTTGTTCAATGTGAAATGGCCACCTCCACTCAGATAATGGGCGATAAAAGAAGTTGGAAATGTCACTAGTTTTGTACATTACTATATAGTATTTGTTTTGATATTAAAGGGGGTGGAGGAAGTGCAATCTGATTATTATAACCTTAAGCGAATAATAGAAGTAAAATTACTCTGAGCTGCAACAATACTTCGTTTTTATTACATTTTTTTATTTTTAAAATTTTTTAGATGATTAATAGAAAAATTAATGTAGTAGGATCTTCATAATAAAATCGCTAATTTATTTTAGTATTAGTAGCTACTATAGTAAGAGAGCATTTTTATGGGTTTGTATTAATAGTTAATCTGAATTTGTTTAGTTGTACTGTAATTACTAATGAATTATAACGCTATTAAACAATATTTTTGATTTTGTTATGGGTAAGTAACTTATAATAGCTAATCAGTTAAAAAAGATTACTAGCATTTGAATGGCAATAAAATATTTACTGTTTAGCTTGAACTCCAGTGATTGGTGAGATCCCGAAGATGTTCAATAAAGTAAATAGAGATGAATAATATGAAATTTAGATGTTTAAAATGGCAGAAAATTAATGTTTTGCACGCATCACTTGACAGCTAGGCCTTAGTTTTCATAAATTATTTTTTAATGGCTTGAGTTAAAAGGGGGATTTTTTTTTGCGGTCTTAGCGACCATGAAAATAAAAAAATTAAAATATTTTCAGGTTTAAAGCAAAAAATGTTCTATTTACAGAGTGGTATGAATGGTGATTCGTAACAAATGAAGTTTAACGATATGGAAAAGCGGCCAAAGCACATGAAATTGATTTTTTTATTTACATTTTATTCGGTTTTCTGCTAAAATGTATTGCATTAAATTATAAGATTTTTGTTTGCATTTGTTTGAATGTTTAAATATTTCAATATCGGTAATGAACATGTACAATATTTATAACGGGAAAAAAAGTTGTAATGAAAATGTTAAGGATTTAAATAATCACAAATATTAAGAAAATACCATTAATATATTTTCCAGTGCCACCAGGTGGATGCCGCTGTTGCCAAAAGATCCATCTCATGGGAATAGTGGTGCGTTAAAGATGGACATGGAACGTAAACAAAGCTTTGAGCTTTGCGTCGTCTGTGGCGACAAAGCATCAGGTATTTATAATAAGATATTTGCAATTTATTGTTAATGTCATATCATTAGGTAGCAGGTCAGCAATAAGCGGCTTTTTTATTTTTTTTCTTGTGAACTTTTGTGCAAGTTGTATGTTTTCTGGTGCCAACTTATCATTTTGAGTGGCCCCACCAGCTATAATTATGTTAATTATTTGTAAAGTTTATTACTGCTATTTTATAGGTGCTCTTTTATCTTCAACATAAATTTGCTATAATGGTCTAATTTTATACAATGTCAATCAAGGTTTTAAGTTATATAGAAATTTAAAATATTGTAATAATTTATTTAATTATTAGTTTTGCATGCTTTTTTATGTTTTTATTAATAATTTTACGCGAATTTAATGGTTTGCTAAATACTGATTTGCAATTTAACGATCTTTTAAATTGGGTTGTTCTCAACTTTATTTTATTTGATAGGCCGGCATTATGGTGCAATTAGTTGTGAAGGATGCAAAGGATTCTTTAAGAGATCAATTCGGAAAATGTTGGCTTATTCATGTCGTGGAAATAAGGACTGCGAAGTTACTAAGCATCATCGAAATCGCTGTCAGTATTGTCGATTACAAAAATGTCTTAATATGGGAATGCGGTCAGACTGTAAGTATATGGTTGCTTTTTGCGTTTACTTTGAATTAATAGTTTTGTTAATTTAGCTGTGCAATCAGAAAGGAAACCATTAGATAATAAAGACAAGTACAAATCATCTGCCAGTCATGGTGGAAACGCTGGTTTCATGGGATTTGGATCTAGTTGTTCAGCGTCGAATCAAAAACTATTTACTCGAAAGGAAATATGCAGTCCACTCGCCGCTTCCTCTTTTATGGGAGAAAAAGTAAGTTCAGCAATTGAAATTCAATTAAGTGTAAAAATAAAAAAATTTAACGTTATAAAACCTTGATAGGGACAATTACCAAGTAGAACAGCGGCTCTTTTAAACGCTCAGCTGTTGGAAAACATGGCAAACATGCCCAACACAGATTTGAGCACTTTAGCTAGTGTAGTAACCACATTGGCTACCATGGGGAAACGTAGTGAAAGCCGAGCGAATGGCAGAGACTTAACTATGGATTCTGCTGTCAGCCCTGGGCAAGATGATGGTGACACCGCTTCTGGAGGTGAATCCGATGGCGGTACCAATGAGTCAAGGGAAAAAAGCCTGATTAGTCGTGCCTTTGACACTATGGCAAAAGCGGTCCAGTTACAAAACGTCCACATGCAAGATTCGGTATTTAAACTCGAATGTAAATCTAATGTTTTGACTTATTCAAACTTTGTTTAAAAATAGAATTATGGGACAGAAGGAATGGGGTTTAACTCCGATCAAGATGATTCCGATACATTGTTTGAAATGGAAGGGCCACTGATATTGGATAACCACGTCCCGTTCAATTTAAATGCTCCAAGTCCTATGCCCACTTATCTTAACGTCCATTATATTTGCGAAAGCGCCTCTCGTCTTTTATTTCTTTCTGTCCATTGGGCACGATCTATACCCGCTTTTCAACTGCTCACGACTGATGTGCAGTGCAGCCTACTCCGTGGTGCCTGGTGCGAGTTGTTTGCTCTTGGTTTAGCCCAGTGCTCTCAGGTGATGAATTTGGCATCCATATTATCCGCTATTGTAACTCATTTGCAAAATAGTGTTCAACAAGGTATTTCTTGAATTTTACGAGTCTGAAAAGTCATGTTTAGTTTGTTTTTTGTGGTTAATTAGAAAAATTATCGCTTGCTCGTGTGCGGCAAGTTACAGACCACATTTGTAAACTTCAAGATTATGTCAGCATTATGTTGAGGCTTCAGGTGGATGAACACGAATATGCCTACCTCAAAGCAATCGTTCTCTTCTCACCTGGTATAAATAGAAAAAACAACAGTTTTTCATAATTTAATTTTATGCTATTGAATCAGATAATGCAGCACCTAATAATTCAAGACAAGTGGAGAAGTTTCAAGATAAAGCTTACAGGGAACTAAGGTCATACATAGGCCAAACATTCCCTGACAATCACGATCGGTTTCCTAAACTGCTTCTCAGGTGAACTTATGAAAACTAATCGGATGCGACTGTTGAAATTATTGATTAATCTTCATTGTACAATTAATTATTTTGGTTTTTTATTAGATTGCCATCGCTGAGATCTTTGCAGTCAACTATAATGGAGGAACTGTTCTTTGCAGGGCTTATTGGAAATGTCCAGATTGAGAACATAATTCCCTACATTCTGAGGATGGAAACTAGTGACTATACCCCAAATATGGGTACTAAAACTAGAACTTTTTGTTTTAAGAAAAATATTTTATTTTCAATATTAATAAAATATTTCCAGATGATCTTTCGCCATCTGAGAGTATGGATGTCAACCACAGTGTTCGAAGTTAGGCGCTTCACCACTTATTAGCAGTGACTGCTGCATTATTTTTAAACCAGCCTTATACGAAGCGATTCAAGACGTATAATGGCCACATCTAAAGGCAAAAATGAGTGATTGTGTGATCGATTCATTTGCTAAATGAATTGAACGACAAATTTTAAAATATAATTTCTTGCAACTTGACAATGATTATGGAAGCAAGTATCGATACAAAATACAGAGTGCTTTCTATTTTAACTTCATCAACTTTGCTAATGACCTGTGTACAAAAAATATTAAGAGATGTTGGACAAGATAACGATGGAAAGAAAATTATTGCTGATTTCTCATTTTGATTTGCTGAAATGTGGATAATCGCGATTTCGCATAATGTTTTTATAAACTTCTGTGGATAAGTGCTATACAAGAAGATTCATCGTGGATGAAATTTATTAGAAATCTGCACAGCCGTTTGTAGATTAAAAAATACAAATTTAAAAGATTTATTTAATAATTATTAACATTGTGGCAATGCAATTATCATGCTGGCAAAGATGCCAGCAGATGTATAAGAATTCTAACTGAAACGCAAGCTGAACATTATTTGCGATTGAGCTTTTAACTGTAGATCAAATTTTTTTTCTGTTTAGAAAAATTTGAGTTCACTTTTAAATTGTGGAAGGAAGGAATACGTTGTTTCCTTCATTTTAATCCCCTTACTTCCTTTATTAATTATTGTACTATAGGTACAAACAAAATGATTAATAGATAACTTGACATAATATTAATTAGTTAAAACGTGACGACGATGAAATGATAATGAAGGCAAGTAGTACAGAGTTACCTATTTAAATGATAAAAAGTTCTAAATTGTTATTTGTTGTGTGAGAAATTTTATATTTATTTTAATTCTTCTGGAAGCCGTTTTTTTTTCCTATGTCTTTTATCCGCAAATCCCAACACACCGATAAAATCTTCCTAAACTTTCATTATATTGTTGCTTCTAATTCTGTTGTTTTGTTATATAAACTTGAGTATATTTGAAACATATTCAGTTGTCCCTTTCACACCGGTGATCTTTTAATTAAAACATATTTTAGAGCGTATGCTGTTTGTTGGAAATACTGCAAGTTTTCTTTTTTTTTTTTTTAATTGGAAGACTGATTGATTTTAAGATGTTTAGTAAAGTAGCATACAGTATGTACAGCCATTATTGTTATGCCGTAGTACATGAGCTAAAAGGGTGTAAGCAATTGTCTCTTGTATCGGAAGAGGACACTACTCGTTCCAGTTTTCAATACAGTATTGTAATTTTGTAATTACTGTAATTTACTTAAAAGCTCAAAGAGGACGCCCTTAAAGAATTGTTAATTACGGTACCATACGTTTTTCTGGTGGGGGAGGGCCTTTAATTTCAGTCCGAAAAGTCTGTTGATTTTCCAAAGGAAAACTATATGAGCGGCTTTGAAGCGGCTACGTTTTGCGCTCCACTGAAAACAAACCGGCAAATGGCGCAATTTTATCGGATTTTGAAGTTCTAGTTTTCTAACGTTGTTGCGTACATTTGTCATTTACACAAGTGTTACATTTTACTTTTAATTGATGATAATTGAAAAATGGATATCGATGAAAAGAATGATCAAATAATCACTACGTTGAAGTCTAAAATATCTAGTTTGGAAGACGATCTTCAGTTAGCTGGAAGTTTAGGTAAACAGTTACTGCAAGAAGTCGATGATCTCAAAGAAAAACTAAGGACCTGCAATTCAAAAATTGATGTAATTATCCATCTTTATAAATTAATTTTTAACGTTGTTTGATTGTTAAACGGTATTTAATAGACTCTTGGTCAAGAAAATCACAGTTTAAAGGTGGCAAATTCGTTGTTGGATAACACCAATCAACACTTGCGTAATGAAATTGAAGCTTACAATGAGCAAATTAATACGAAGTCGAGTTTACAGGAAAACGAGCACGATAAAATCGTTTCAAATTATCGTCGCCAAATGCAAGATTACGAAAAAGAATTAAACGATTTAAAAACTGAACTTAATAGTAGAAATGAGTTAATCGAGGAAATAGAAAAGCAGAAAGCAAGTTTAAAGGCTGAGCAAGAAGGAATCTTGCCAATGAAAGTTTTGCAACTTGAGCAGTTACTGGAAGATGTTCAACAAATGCATTCGAAATCACTAGAAGACAAGGTGAAAATATAACTTTAATTTTATCTTAATATACGTTTTTAAACATTATTTATTAGAAACAATTGCAAGAAGAGTTGCAGTTAAAAAGTAACATATTAGAAGACTATAAAGATAACATTGAGGAACAAAAGCAACAGATTGAAAGTTTAAAGAGTCAGCTGCTGGAAAAAGATGAACAAATGGCTTTATCGAAAGAGTCTTTGATGGTATGTCTAGAAAATGACAGCACTTTTAGATTATTTGTCCTAAAACTGTTTTTGTTGTGGGCATTTAGTTTGCCAAATCAGAACTTTTAGATTTGCAAGGTGAATTACAAATGGTACGAGCAAATGCAGACCAAGTAGATTTGGAAAAACGAGGGAACTCATTGTTTAGTGAAGTTGACGATCGACGACTTAAATTAGAATCTGCGGTTGTCCAATTAAAAAAGAAATGCGAGGTTCTGAAAAGTCAAGAAAAAGAACATTTGCAGAAATACGTTAAACTTCAGGTAATTTCATTTTAAGCTGTAAAAAATTGAATGCCAACGTATGCGATTGATGACATAGACCAAATTGGCATCCTTGCAATTGGCGTCAAGTCGGAAAGTTAGCCATAATGTTGTGGAACAGCTAGAAAAAGATTTATCCAAGGCAAATACTGAAATTAAGCTGCTTTTGACAAATAAATTAAACGTTGCGGTTAGTACAACATATATTAATTAATAAAACAGTTACCATTTTTAACATTTTCTTAAATGACAGTGTTCATCGTCTGGTAATTTAAGTCCTGAAAATAAGCTTTCTCCTTCAACACATCAAACCGTTCCTGATGCTGAATATCGAGTTTTAAGATTGTTATTACTTGAATCCAAGTTAGTTATTTGCTAATGTCATTGTTATATAATTTTTATGAATTATTCTACATTAGAAATCGTGAAGCTGAATTGGAGAAAGAAATTCGTGACATGTGGTGTGAACGCGTCACTGGTAGAGAGCAACGAACAGAATATCGTAGGAGAATAATTGCGTTGGAACAAGAAACTGATAGTCAAAAGTCTGAGATTGTTAATATGAAAACAGTTATAGAGCAGTTGAAAAGTAAGAATGGGTTGCAATTTTAATAATTTAAAAAGCACTTTATTTTATCATTGATGTTATATAGATGATTACAAAGAAAATAAAACTACTGAAGCGACTGCAGATAAGGAGTTAAATATACATAGTGTTGATGAAGAATTATTGGGTAATCTTAAAGTAAGAAAAACACATAACAAAAGCACGTTGAAATCAAAAAAAGTTGTCAACGACTGTCAGCAGCAATGAAGAAAGAATGTACGATGAATCTCGATTATGAGCCTTTTATTTCGCTCAATTTAATGTTTTTTAAAACAAAAATATTATCTTATAGTTGCGTTATTTTGAAGCATCATAATTTATTAAGTTTAATTTGACTGTAATGCAAAGTCTTAAACACGTAAAGCAATGTCACTCGGTATGGGATGTCGACATTAGAAGTAAAACAGTAATTTTATTCGATAGCTGTTTAATAAGTTAACACGGTAGTACATTTAGTGCTCATACGTTTGAATTGTAGTAATAAAAGTCATCTTGAGATATAAAGTTATAATAGACCTAGTTTATATAAATTTATTACAATAAAGGCGATACAACTTTATTAAATTTTAAGATTGTGTTTTCTAGCAATCACATTCGATTTAAAGACTGGTTTACTTTAGCTGTTATTAAACTTGTTACTAGATGGTGCAACGTTAGCAACACTGATTTTATTATTACCTGTTAGAAACTCAGCTGCTTACCATTGATGGTACTGTACCATCATGTGGGAATGATCATGGTATGACTACCAATGGAAAATGCCATGTCCCAGGCTCTCTTGATTTTGTCGATGATTTTTGTTGACCGCAAAAAAATCCATAAACGAAATTGAAGAAAACTGTACTAAGTTGTGAAGAGTTGAGGGCTTTTTTAGTCTTTATCATATTTTACCATGTGGTATGAGATTTTGCCGTGTTTAGGAATTGTAGCTGCTTGTTTAGCAATTCCACATGGTGCTAATTATGTAGTCCGTAAGACAATGTATGGAAATGTAAGTAACATTTGAAAGCAGCTGGTTTTATGTTCCTTGTGATCGTCTATAACTTAATTTTAGTTGATAAACTGCACGGTATTGCTGTTTTAATAATTAAGCGTTACTGAAAACTTATAACATATGTTTTACAATTATTTATTTAAAAATGTTTGGTTACAGCCGTATCGAAGAACTTTAAAGCAATCTCTTGACCGACGGCAATGGCATAGAGATGAACGTATTACGGGAAGCGCATACAAAAGCCAGGTACTTTACTGTCAATTGTTATATTTTAATAAACGTTTTTTTTTATTTGTTTTGTTACTTATATTATAGGGACTGGAAGCTATTCCTAATTGAGAAAATTTGAAGTCAATTAATTGTAGTGAACACTACTAGTATGGACATGAGAAAAAAACTGAAAAACTAAACTTATTTACTGTTTTATTTGTAAATCTTACGTAGTGCAAAATCGTACATCAAGTAATAAAACGTTTATCTTATCTGATTAATAATTTGATATAGTATATAACATTTGAGCATCATTACTGCTATTGCGGAATCGATATTATATAAAAGAGTAAAAACTATTGTACTGCAGCATCTATCGTTTGCTCTAGTTCTTTACTTTTATAGATTCTAGCATGTGTTTCTGTTATGCTTTAATACAGTACAGTACTCTTGAGTACAGTAATTATATTATTGGTTTTGACTCGTGGTGATTGTTAACATCTTGGTCAACGCTTTATTTCATCATGTATTTTGTGATGTTCATAACGCAGCAGATGTTGGCTTGTGAATATACAAACGGATTTACAGTGCAGTATCACCAATATGACTAAAATATTCTGCAGTGTATCGCTATTTTCACAGAAGGGTCGGTATAATTTTAAGTTTGCTTGCATGCCAAGCACATGAACCAAGTTAAGTGTTTATAATAGTCGATTCTATTTTTATGAAATCCTAGGCATCCGTAATAAATTGAAATTAAAATATAATAGTTTTTAGAAAGCTTTTTATAACATTTTCAACGAAGTACAGTATATAAATTTAATACAGTACCGGCACTGTAATTTCAATATTGTATAGTGACTGACGATAATGCCATCTAGCGAACATACGAATGTTGTATGAATTTGCGTAGTTGTTTGTGATTTGTTTTGACACGGGGTGTTTAGGTTGAGAAATTCTATGGAGAATTGTGCGCATCTCTCATTGAATAAGCATGTATGACGTCATGCGCAAATGTTTACAAAGTTAGCTTGAGAACCATACGTTATTTTATCTTCCGCTGTTCATTGGTGTAGCGTGCGCGGGTTGCTGTTGTGTATTGTTGGGTATATAAGTGCATATTTAAGATAAATATCGTAAAGTTAACTGTAAAATATTATTTTGTTCATGTGGTTAATATAAGATGCTCGCATATGTCCAATCTGAATAAGACACCGGTTATTGGGGAGACCAGTTCGGTCGAAATTGGCATCGATTGCTCATCATCAACTGTTAATCGCAAAGAAGGTTTAGCTTTAGCCGTACCAAGCAGTAGTAATTATAGCAGTAACAACAGCTGTTTATCTAAAACGAGCGGCCATTCTTCATCAAAACGGTTCAAAAGAAACGAAGATTACGATAGAATGACAGACACTACAAAACGTCCCAATTTCTCAGCCCTAGGAGGCACTAATGGAGTCAGCAAAATGGCTTCATCGCAGCTTATGAACAATAAACCTGGTTCAGCTAAGAAACTCGTCATCAAAAATTTCAAAGGTGACTGTTCATTGTTATGAGTATTTATAGCTGAGCAAAATGAACCATGCATATTTTACTTAATAGAGAAGCCGAAATTACCTGACAACTATCAACGAGAAACATGGGACAAATTAAAGGAAGCTGTTGTAGCCATACAGACTTCACATTCAATCAGTTCGAGTCTGGAAGAACTTTATCAAGCTGTAGAAAATATGTGTTCTCATAAAATGGCATCTCTTTTATACGACAACCTTCGACAGTTATGCGAAGCACACGTTAGGTCTAACCTGGATCAATTTGTCTCATATCCTTTTTGTCGATTTCTATACATAAACAAGTTGTTTATTAATTAATGTCATAAATTTGTAAAATGTGTAATAAGGAGCCCATCAATATTAGTCAAAACGTAGTGTTAATAGTTAGTTTCTAGGTTATCCGAACATTTATCAAAATTGTTTTATTAGTAACTTCATGGTACAGTTTGTATACAGTAATGGAAAGTTTATCGGTAGTTATATAGTGTGCATTTATATATTTTTAAATTTAAACTAGTAATTTTTATATGAGATATTTAAATAATTATTCAGGCATCTTTAATTTTACTTTTAAAAGTTGTATCAAGTTGCTAGAGATGTTTATTTCTAATTTATAATGTTTGTTCGAATGTCTTATTTTGATGGAATGATTTATGGTTTATATTATTTTCTTTAATATTATTACTGTCTCAATGGATAGTCTTCTATTTTTAAAAATGATGAGAGATTGCTGGCAGTCACATTGTAGGCAAATGGTAAGTGTAAAACTTTAAATAATCACATCATTTTTTATTAATAAAATTTTTTAATTTGTGTACTGTTATAGATTATGATACGTAGTATATTTCTGTTTTTGGACCGCACTTACGTCTTGCAAAATCCTTCGGTTGCTTCAATTTGGTAATATTATAGCTAAACGTTATAACTATAATGTTATATTTATATGATTATATTATATATTTATATGATTTTTTATTTCGAATCTAGGGATCTTGGCCTTGAATTATTTAGGATTCATATTATAAGTGATCATCAGGTGGAAACTAAATCGGTGGAAGGTCTTTTAATGTTAATTGAAAAGGAGAGAAACGGCGAAGCTGTTGATCGAAGTTTACTAAAAAATCTTTTAAGAATGTTATCAGATCTTCAGATTTATCAAGACGTATTTGAAGCTAAATTTTTAATTGCCACTGACAGATTGTATAGTGCTGAAGGGCAACGTCTTATGCTTGAAAGAGACGCAAGTTTTAACATTAGTTTTAACTTAAGATTTAACCATGACAGATGATTCTGTTTTGTGTTATAGGTTCCAGAATATTTGACTCACGTCGATAAACGATTATCTGAGGAATCAGAACGGCTGCTACATTATTTAGATCAATCAACAAAGTATATTAACTTTTTTAGTTACAAGATAGTATATTCTAAGAATTCAATTTTAAATATAGAAAACCTTTAATAACTTGTGTTGAGAAGCAATTGCTAGGTGAACATCTTACAAGTATTTTGCAGAAAGGTGAGACTACGAGGCCATTTAATAATTATACAAATGATTGAGAGTCAGATATTTTTCTAATGATTTAACTTTCTATTGCTTAGGATTGGACAATCTGATCGATCAAGATCGTTTAAAGGATCTGACTCTTATGTACAACTTATTCTCTAGAGTTAAAAATGGACTTACAGAATTGTGCACACATTTTAATCAATATATTAAGGTAGACGTTTATTACACTTTATAAAAATGTTAATTTTATTGATTGAGCTTATAGAAAAGGGGAAGAGCAATTGTTGTAAACCCAGAAAAAGATAGGACATTAGTTCAAGATTTGCTGGATTTTAAAGATCAAATGGACAATATAGTAGCTTCCTGTTTTCAGAAAAATGATAAATTTATTAATGCTCTTAAAGAAGCATTTGAGCATTTTATAAATCAGAGACTTAACAAACCAGCAGAATTTATTGGTACGTTGTCAAATTTATTATCACATTTCTATTTGTTATTTTTTTTTAATTGATAGCTAAGTTTGTGGACTCAAAACTCAGAGCTGGAAACAAGGAAGCTACTGAAGAAGAGTTGGAAAGATTGTTAGATAAAATAATGGTTCTTTTTAGGTTTATTCATGGTAATAATTCAATAGTGATTAATTTATATAACATAATTAGCATTTTAAAATATAATAGGTAAAGACGTGTTTGAGGCGTTTTATAAAAAAGATTTAGCGAAGAGGTTGCTTGTAGGAAAAAGCGCTTCAGTTGATGCTGAGAAATCCATGCTTTCAAAACTAAAGCAAGAATGTGGCGCTGCTTTTACAAGCAAATTGGAAGGAATGTTTAAAGACATGGAGTTATCCAAAGACATCATGCTGGCTTTTAAACAAGTAATAACGCCATTTTAATTTTAAAAAATTAAGACATTAATTTGTGTTTAAATGATTTCAGCACATTCAAAATCTGAACATTTCTGAACAGGATGGAAGCATCGATTTAGCTGTGAATATTCTAACGATGGGTTACTGGCCAACATATCCCCATATTGAAGTTCACATGCCGCCAGAGGTAAATAGAAGTTTTATCAGGATTAATAAAGTGGTTATCATAATTAAATTATCTTAGATGGTTCGCTATCAAGAGATTTTTAAGAAATTTTATTTGAGCAAACACAGTGGACGGAAACTGCAATGGCAGCCTAATTTAGGTCATTGTGTGCTAAAAGCTGAATTCATAGGAGTAAGATTTGTTTAAAAAAAAAAAATTAAATGCTTTACATTATCATTAAATTCTTAACTAAATAGGGACGTAAAGAGCTGCAAGTGTCTCTATATCAAACACTTGTATTACTTTTGTTTAATGAGTTTGATGAACTGAGTTATGAAGATATTAAACAAGCAGTTGGTATTGGTATGTTAACTTAATTATGAGCATGAATGTCTGTTGTAATGTGTTTAATATCTGTGAATTTGATTTTTATAGAGGATAGTGAAATAAGGAGGACTTTGCAATCGATTGCATGTGGTAAAGCTAGGGTGTTAAATAAATCGCCTAAGGTATTGTTTTAGTAATTTTTTGCGTTCTAAGATATCATACGGACGGTATCTAGAATGAAATACAAGTATTTAGAAACACTTCCATTTCCTAAAAATTATTTATTTTTGTAGAGTAAGGATGTAGAAGATGGTGACAAATTTATTTTTAACAAAGATTTTACCAACAAATTATTCCGAATTAAAATCAATCAGATCCAAATGAAGGAAACGGTATATTATTTTTTATTAACTTTAAGTTACCTGTGAATCTAATTCAATGCAATTTTTTAGACGGAAGAAAATATTAACACAACAGAAAGAGTCTTTCAAGATCGACAGTGTCAGATTGATGCTGCAATTGTTCGAATTATGAAGATGAGAAAGACATTAACTCACAATCTTCTTATTACAGAATTATATGATCAGTTAAAATTCCCGGTTAGGGTAAGTTAGTTTTGAAATTTTTTATTTTAGTTTGAAATATTGATGTATCGGATTTTTTTAGCCTGCTGACTTGAAGAAACGCATTGAAAGCTTAATAGATCGTGATTATATGGAACGTGATAAAGACAATGCGAATCAGTACAATTACGTTGCATAGTAAAACTATTGACCGAAATATAGATGGTCATTTTGAAACTTCGATTACTCTGTAATAATTTTCTCCCAGCTGGAAAACTTTTTTTTTTTTTTTGCGAATATCTGGATTTCACTGAGGAACATGTAGAGGGCAAGTACTGTTGATTTTTGCTTTCATCATCCTTTAGAGTTGTTTCATACCACTGATATTAAAAGCAAAAATAATAATAGGAACAGTCTTTAACGTAGTTATGCTAAAGCCTTTTTTACAGCTGGGATTTCAATGTGATTGGCAAAATGTCAGTTTGTGTTATATTTGGTCTGTACTGATTTAGTACCTGGGAAAAAATGGAAATACAAACATTTTACATGCTCTAGTTGGGAAAATTGAAATGATTCTTTCGGTCATATTTTTTATCTTTTTGTGTACAGATCAGTGAACAAGTAGTTATTAATGAATTTTATAATGAAAATGGCGTTTGAAAGATTGCAACATTTTTATAACACCAAAAAGTCTTTTAAATATAATTATTTTATCATAATTATTATTAGTGATAATTTGATAAAATATTTGTATACATTTGAGTTATTACTTTATAGACTTTATCTTTCATCAAATTACATTAGTTATTTTAACATGTTTTGTTTATAACGGTAAAATAACATTATTCGTAACTTATTATTGAAACGATACTGAGTTTTCATTATGGTATTATGATTAAAAAAGATATTGCAATTTTGAAATCTTTTGAAGATGGATATTTAATTGTAGAGAGGGGATTATCGTTTTTCAAACTGTTTATAACAAAAATTTATGTGAAATAACTGCAGTGAGATTTTGTGCAAATGATTTTTTCTGTCAAAATCAATTTTAGTTGTAAATCGGTTTTTCAAATGAATACAAAACTTTTCCTGGAAAATACGAATTTTAACTGTTTAGTAACATTTTTTTTAATATTTTAAATCACAAAAATAATTTTTGGTTTAAACTTTACAAAAACTTGTAAGTTAAGATCTCTTTATCGAAGAGACCGTTAATGACTTGTAATCATCTTTAAAAAGATATGGCAGCATTTCATATATACAAAACGATAGCGATTTATTTATGGATTTAAAAGTTCAGCTCTGTCATTACTGTGTTCTGATAATTATTTATCCCATCTAATTATCTCATTATTTAACTTTCGTAGTCTCGAAATTGACTGGTCGTTAAAATATCAGAATTTTAGAGGTCACTAAGTGTTAAAGTGTCAAAAGGTTAATGAGTTATTATATTTTGTTACATCTTGACAGTGTGCTGAAAAGCAAACACCATTATACGAAGAATTATGATTAGGTGTTTCTACGATATAAAGGAAAATAGATGTGGGTGCAACACTCGATAGCACTTTGCTTGTCATATTAGCGTCCTATTTCAACTTATCGATTAGGTTGCCATGTCAACTGCGTCCATTGTCGATGATCACATTTTTTCAGTAAAGACCAGTTAACTACTAAAAGGAGATAACGTCGTTAAAGAATAGAAGCTCACGTTATTGAGTTGAAATTTAAGTGATGGAACTATTAACTTTTTTTTTTTTAAGTTTTAATTTTTAGAGATGGAGATATATCATAATAAAGTGCTTAAAATTGACGCATAGGATTAAGGCTATCATGGCAGTTTTCAAATGGAGCATCTTTCGGTATTTATTAACAGCAATCGAAGAGGTTTGATATCAGCATTTTATTTTTGCTCGAATACGTGTGTTAT
Source organism: Helicorthomorpha holstii (assembly GCA_013389785.1). Taxonomy (NCBI): domain Eukaryota; kingdom Metazoa; phylum Arthropoda; class Diplopoda; order Polydesmida; family Paradoxosomatidae; genus Helicorthomorpha; species Helicorthomorpha holstii. Next base: position 11,597,408 of record JAAFCF010006680.1, on the reverse strand, counting down.
TGCTATTGATTATTTTATTGATAAAACTTGTGTAAATTTATCTAAAATGATTTTTATGTAGGTGGTTTTAAGAGACTTTTAAGATCATTGACTTTTTAACATCTACACTCACTGTAATACAGTATATCTCGGAAGTCTTGCATTTACCTGAACAGTTGGGGTCACACATCCATATAAGCAACGCAGCCATCGCGGATTATTGTAGCAGACGTGTTTGTTTTAAAAAAAATCAATTCCAGGTAGCTGACGATGAAGGTTGAACTGAACGATGAAAACGCCACGCCCTTTGATTGAAAGGTGCTTATTTCCTGTTATTACTTTACTTGCATTTTATTCGATTAACTTATAACAAAACGCTTTATATAATTGTATTATCATAATTGATGACTGAGTTATCTTTCTTTCGTTGCTTGGCCGAATTAGTAGTACGCGAGCATCAATCTGACTGCAATCAGCTAAAACGTTTGCGTCGATAAAATATACCGTATGTTATGCCTGCTAAGAAGAATTGGTTGTCAGTGGCGAATAAGAAAGTTCTCAATATAAATATAGGGCAATTTAATTAATTTTTTTAGCAGTATATGAACTGTGTGCATGGAATCTCGTTAGAACGTTTTGTAGAAATTAATCTTACTGGTTTTTTTATTGTTATTCGTTACGTTAACATGTTTTGTTCAATTACAGGTATAAACATTGACGAAGAAGAATTCAACTGATGTGTTTAAATACCACGACTATTTTATAATTGAATCGAAATTTTAACAGTGCGCGTCATCGATACAAAAATTGTTTGGAGAACAATAATTATAGTAATTGCATAGTTTAGTGAATGGCAAATATTTAAGATGCCTTTGCCTGTAACTCATGCGCAAATTGAGAATCAGATTGAAAATTTCTTGGAAAATGTGCGTCAGCATGGAACCGTTGGAGCTGCATTGCCTATTGAAACTTTAAAACGTTTGGAATTTTACGAGAAACCAATAGCTGCTAGTCCTAGCGATGGATCCGAGATTACCATTCCATCGATATCAGATGAGAGTCCAACTGAAACGACTGAGACCTATAAAATGCCTTCAAACGAGATTACTGATAACGCATCTATTGATGATGTTAGAGGAATTGAGGGTAAGTGAATCACTTATCATTTATTTTATAGTTAAATAGTGCACTTCTAAATTTCAAATTGCAACAAATCGCATTGTTGCTTTTCAACAGTACAAGTTAAGGATTTGAGCAATGATCAAATGTAAGGGTGTAATTCAGTGGCCAAATGTGTGGCGTACTTTCTGGTATTTTTGATATCGCATTTTACGAAACCAAATTGACAAAATATGATTGAAATTATGGTTTTAGTATAGTTTTAAATGTTGTCTGTGTTGCGACGTGCTTATGAATATGAATGAAATATAGATTTACGAAGCAAACTGTTATGTCGTAAATAACAACTTAAATCAAGCGAACAACGTGTGTGCCTCTGGGGTAGAACATTGTGATTGGATCTAGAAATGCCTTTGGTCGTTCACTATTGGACAGCAAAGTGTAGATAGTGAAATTGCAACTGATACATAGTTGTGGGTAGGGACTAGAGAAATTGAGATTGAATGGGGGGACATACAGTTCGGTGTTTACTATAGATTGCTTTCTTGCAGCTAATACATAGCAAGCTTGTAGCGCAAACCCTTTTCTTATTTATAATCGTCTTGTTGAAATTCTGCACGGCTATATGCGTAATAGAAACCGCCTCCTTTGGCAGCCGACGACCAATTCCTAATTTCATATGTTTCAACTTTAATGTAACTTTATCAGTAATTTAGATTTATATCTGAATTTTGTGAATGAGAATGTTATTCCCAAGTCATAAAGCGGTAAAACGTGAGGCGTGTTTCTTGTTGACTTGTTGAGATTTTTTACGATTTATGCAAAGTTACTTTTCAACATGAAACCTTAAAGCAAATAGTTGTTAGTTTAAAATTTTTAAAATGGTGATACTCAATTGGTTTATTTTACCACATAGCGTGTGGAGATATTGGTACTTATATCGGAAGCTTCCAGGTAAGACAATGATTTAAAACTGCTTTTATTATTATTTATTTAGTTTTTTTAATTATTTATACAACGTATTTTAATTATATGGTCTCATAAAAGTTACAATATTCACAGTGTTGTTGTTCTAATTAGCGACATATTAACTTAAGTCATTATTTGCTTTAAAAGTTCCGCCTTAAAGAGGAAGATTGTAATTGCTTGGGTGTTTGGCAGTGAAGTATTATGACTAGTCTGTCTGGAATGTTAAAGGGGCAGCAGTCAGCTGATTTCTTTTCAAAGCACGTTTAGTTTAAAGCGTGTTCAATAATTCTGGATGATTTATGTTACAAATAAAGTTGAAATATGCGATTTTAATCAATAATAGGTTGCACCTATTAACCGCTTTTTTATTTTTAGCGAAACATTTTTCTATTCTGTAAATTTGTTACTATCCTTACCACTGGTACAAGAACATTTACATTTTCATCCCAAAAACAGCAATCTTGGAAAATTGTATATCATTCTTTTAAACATCTTAATGCAAGGTGGTTTATCGATTTTTATTTTGTATACGTAGAATATGTTAGAATAAGTTGCAGATGTGATAGAGATCACAATATAGTTTAACAAAAATTACCAGGTCTTAATTAGATGTACACTAAGTACTTTTCATGCGGGAGCTGCGAGCGAAATGCACATAATTTAACGACTTTAGGCCATATTTTCCATATTTAGTCATTAATATGGGACATATAACTAGAAATGGGCATATAAACATTGATTAAATGAGTTGGGCTTTATTATCATCTAGATGAGCGCCATGAGGCAGAATAACGATGCAGTTGTACTTGAATGCGCAACGTGAAAATGGGATTTGCATGTCTCTATGTAATCGTTGTAATGGAGCTGTTTATTTTTTATAGCATTTATTTATCTCTGCAAAAAATATAGTTGTATACCTTGCATGTAAGTTAAGTTATGCATGTTGTAGTTATCATCATTGAAAGGGGTACTAATAACCTTATATTCATGCGTTCTATACCTACATTTTTAATTTTTAGTTATAATTGTGTTTAGCTATTTGACATCATTTGGGGGTTTTCCTAAAAGCAAACTTTAATTCATTAATATGTATTTAACTAGTTTAACTTGCACGAATGCTACCGGTTTTTTCATGAAAATTTAGTAACATAATTTTACTTTTAAGTTAACAAGCTAGTTTTTCTATATTATTGTGTTATCTTTAGGATTTGATTTATTAATTACGCTGCATTCACAACTACATTACATAACTGACACAAAAACATTTATTTTATTGTATAATATGGGATATATTGGTACTTTTCTCAGATTTTAATACACTTTTTGGTTAACTAATACAGAAATAAGTGCATTCTCAAATTAATTCGAACCAGATATGTTATTTCTGGCAATAAAGTTGCATCCTATAATTCAAAATTTTGATTTGAATAATAACATTTAAACTTGACTATAATAATTGGCTGAATTTTTCTTTTGACATATCACTTAAAATACTTCTTTAATTACCGGTAAATGTAGTTTTACTATTTAAAACATAATTATTCTTAATTTCGATTTAAAAAAAATTAATATCTACTGTACATCGTCATTTTTTGAGAAGGTTCTTACTACACTTAACGACATGTAATTTATATTTGAAATTTTCTTCAGTTGAGCTAGCAATAAGTTTGCCTCGGTGATTTCTTTGTGTTTGAAATTAGTTTTAAGTGTCGCATGTGTTAGGTGTGAGTTTGTAGTATATATCGTTGGTCTTGTCGCACATTTAAGCAGCGTAAAGCGCCGGCATACTTCTGTGTAATGCTTGGAATATGCGAGGTATAGTGTCACCATAGCAGCCGCATTGCAGCTTTTCGTTTTCTCTAATCCATCTCTCTGTCTTTCTCCCAGGGAGAAGAAAAAATTCTGCCTTTATTAGAATTCGCTTGTTCAGCTCGCTTATGTGAGCGACTATACAGTGTCTGTGCGTGTGTTTATATACTGTACGGGTTTACATAAAGATGGAAGACAGAATTAGGATTTTGCATTTGTTTCCTGACTGTGTGATTTCCTGGTTGCAATTGATGAAGGATGACCGAGAACGCCGGTTGTCTAGGGAAACATTTTACCATCCTTCGTAATTTCATTTCTGAGGTTTTAGTTGGTCGATAACCATGCAAAATATTGCGGTTATAACGTCTTTTCATATCAGCTCCCAGCCTTCAATTGGTTGTTACTGTCTCTGTTGAGATTGAGGGAAAAAAAAGTTAAACGTTATGATACGAGTGGAACACTGAACGAAAACGATTAAATTTTACGACTGTCAAGGGCTGGAAATGACGTTATATATGTTATTGTTTCGACTGTTTTCATTATATTTTGTTGTTTTGAGGGAGAAAAAGAGAGAAATACAAAATAGCTGCTAAATAATGTAGTACTCTTTATTTGTACAACTTTTCAAAACATAATGATGTCGGGTAGTTTGTCCACTGTTTATTATAATGTGTGGTCACGCTGTTTGTGTCATCATAGACATCGGTTGTGCAAAGGTAAGAACTCTCAATGTTCAAACTTTGCATTGCCTGAACTATTATTGATGCTGCTTTATGCACTGGCACTTTGCATGGTTTTTTTTTAAATTAGCTCATTAATTTAACACTGAAGAGTTTAAATATTTATCAAATTGTTTCATTGTGGTTTCTACTTAACATTAAATTGTTATCATATGATAATTAATATGCTGTATTACGGATTAATTATTCATCTCTTAGTTTAGCATTATGTAGCTCTTTTAATTCAACGAGGAATGCTGCGAATAGTATTGAGTTTCAAATAATGATTAAATGGAATTTTGAGTAAGCAAAGAAGGGTTGGGTTTTGTAAGTCGGTAAGGTTGTTACCAGATGTTTGAAGTTTTATGTTGGTTATATTATATAGTGAATAGGTTCTCATATACCAATAAAAAAATGAAATGCATTGATCGGTTTGCGTTTATTTAAAAGTTTGGTATAGTCTATAACAGTCAACCCCAAATACCGTATAAATAAATCTCATTTTTTCCTTATTCTTTGTTGTTGAAAATGAAATTTTGGTTGTTATATGTTGACTGAAATACAAATACTGTACTTTCCTTCGCAATAGAATTCAATTCCTTATTGCAAACAAAACATTTCCGATGCATTTGAAAGCTTGTTAAAAATACTTTCAAGTTAATTCAAAATGCATGTTCCCCTTCTGCAAGGATAAGTTTAGCGTAAAATTTGTGCTGGAGAAAGATTTCTATAGATAAAATTGGAAAGATAAATACTGCATGAACGGTACTGTAAGTTCATGAGAAATTTAATGCTTTTGTTGATGCTTTACATCCATTCTTGTTTTTTCTTTAATATAATTTTACTGTTTTCAAATGATAATATAATAAGAGAAAATTTTGAATTCTAAATATCCTCGATAACAAAGCAACCTTTTAGTCTAAGTTTTTAAATTGAATTTTAATGTAACTGTTAGACGAGAAATTCAAACAGCTATGTAAAAAATAAAATGTAAAAAATGTAGTATTAATTTTTACGTTTTAATTGCGTAAAGCATACATTGCTGATGTATTTCTTCAGTAATTTTACATTTCTAAAATTAAAAAAATCCTACTGTGTGAGTTTGTATAAAATGGATGAGCACATTAAAATAAGCATTTACCAGTTATTTCAAATGGTTTATTTTACTCGGATTGTTTAATTAGGTTAGGTTGTGTTACTTCATCAATTTCGTAAAAATAATAATATGAGATTGAGAGCGTTATACTGTACCTAAGTTAAAAGAAGTTAAGTTAATCAACATATTTTATAAGCTTAGTTAATGATTGGTTAAATGTCAATTGGTCAATAATCTAGTAGATTAGTCGATCGACTAAAATTACATTACGATTAGAAATTATAAATTACCAATGTTACTATTATTTAGTCATAAGCTTAAATACTGTATTAGATTGCTGTTAATGCAATCGGTTAAGATGAGTAACAAAAAACACAGTAAGTTATTTAATAAATACAGTACTGGTAAAACTTGTGGGCTTTGTGCTACATAGCATGGGCGTCTGGTGGGAAAGGGGGGTTTTATGATGTTTTTTTTTTTAAAAAAAATATATAAAACAAGTTTTTTTTTAATATATTTATTATGTTTATACAGTACATTATACTGTATACTTTATCATTTTTATAATGGTTTTAATTATTATATATTCGCATACATTTATAGATTGTTTAAGTTTGTAGGTATTTTATAACCATTGAGATTACTTTTATTTGAATTGGGAAAATTTTTAAAATCTAGTAGGCAAATGAAAATTTCCACTTTCCATCTCTAACTGAAAATCGTTGGTTACAGGTATAGCATCAACCGTTTCCTGTTAATTCGCCTACGCTGCAGATTTGTTTGATAACCTGTTTCATTTAAATAGCTTGCAAGGTGTATAATAATTTTTCTTCAATAGAATACAATAGTTTGACTTTGTTGTTAACTAAATAAAAGAGGTACATTGTATGACTAGATTACGATGATTGGCAGAAGTTTACTTTGAACGGTGATGGTGGTAGTGGTAGGCGGAGTTTAAATCGTGAGTCACCTGTCCTGGTTACTTTTGCGCCGGGAGAAGTCAACTATTGATCTCGTATTATAACAGGTGAATGTTTTTAGCATATGGCTATTTAGCCACTTAACAATGCTATTTCTTAAGATGCGACGTTAATTTTTAAAGCTAAGAAATCGAATTTTGGCCATTATAATTTGTAAGTAGACTTATCTATTAAATAACAAATGATAAAAGCTATTGTTTATATTGATTAGCGTTGGAATTACCTTGATAACCTTGCAAATGGTGCATTGTATGTATGAAAATGGCGGATCGATCGTTCGACATGTTCTGACAAATTTTTTTTTTGGAAATTAGTTTGGCACCTAATTGTTAAATATTTACTTAAATGGTTAGCAAAATATTGTTAAAAATAGTGTGGATAGGTGATTACATTACATAAGTTTACTGTCATATTGATAAAAATAATTAAAATTGGGTGTAATGTACTTCTATAAAAGTATGTTATCTATTTGCTAATCATCGTTGTTAAATTTCATTTTGTTGTCATGAAAGTGCATATTGTTTCTATATTATGTGTTCTCTATCAGTTAGTAAACAGCTGGATTATTTCTTATCGAAAGTGTTTACTTTGTCGAATGTCATGGTTTATACTCTTACGTGTACAGTACATGTACAAATGATTAGTCACTTCAATACAATATTTGCCTGACTGTTATTCGGTACGATTTATTTTTTTTTATATATAGCTACTGTCAAGACAGCTATTTGTGAAATTCAGTTTTATCATTTCTGAGGTAGTAAACTTGTCAACATAACTATTTAAATACTAGTGAGTTTAAGTTGGTTTATACAGTATTTACCGAATCTCGCGAGCTTTAACGGATTACCAGTGCATTACCTGCTGTGTAACAATTATGATAAGAAACTAAAATTTGTTTAGGATTCAGAAATCTTAGTATTTGTATACTGTAGAAATGTTAAATAATGTAATCTGTCACTAATTCACTGAATATAGTTAAAATGTCAAGTAGTGATTATTAAGTTATTTGTTTATTTAGATTTCAATCATTTAATGCAATTTATTGTGTTAATGCCCTAACAAATAATTGTTTAGTTTTTAATATACGCTATTTTTATTAGCTAACCTTGCTTAATAAATATTCTATGCAGATTACGCCATGGAAGATGGAAGCTGTGTAGTCACTGTGCAAGAGGTTGCCGAAGTCCTTAGAGCTAAACACGCTATAATAACTGGTGATTATTCACTTGTACTTTTATAAAATTGTGCACAGTATTTAATTATATTTAATTAACGTAGGTGGTAAAGCAAAAGATGGATGTCCATTGATATTATTTCCAGATAATTGCACTTTCTGTGATTTGTTAGATGATGATTATCGAAAATTGATGATTTTTTTGACTACTGTCCCATCGTGAGTAATTTTATTAAACATTTATTTTATTATTAATTTATTTTTAGTAATTTATTTTTGACTTTCGTTTATTTTTTTTTTTTTTTTAATTGTGTGTGGCATGTTTATGTGTATGGCCTGTATTTGGAATGACATAATTTCATTGTCGAAGATTCCGGTCGCAACCTCCTATTTTAAATATAAATTATAGGCTGCTGGAAGCTGATCTAGGCTTTGTATTAATTGTGGATCGACGGAATGACACATGGAATGCTGTTAAAACTGTGCTTTTAAAAATTGGCGTATGTACAAATTATAGTTGTAATGATTTATTGGATTTTCATAAAAATTGCATTTACTTTATAAAATTATAGTGTTACTTCCCTGGACTTGTTCAAGCTGTTTACGTATTAAGACCATCGAGCTTCCTTCAAAAAGCCATTTCAGAAGTTCGCAATAAATTATTTAAAGAAGATTTTAAATTTAAATTAGTCGTTTGTAATTCGGTGGAGGAATTACACGATTACATTGATGCCAGTCAGCTTACTAAAGATTTGAATGGATTTATTGATTATGATCATGAAGAATGGATTGAGCAGAGAATCGTTAGTTCTGTTTTTTAATTTATTTTCAAATCCATTGCTTATTTTCAACTTTTTTAGGCCGTAGAGAAGTTTTCAAGGCAAAGTAGAGACGTTTCTCATAATCTTTGGCAGTTTACTAATCGTTTAAAGGAAACTGAACTTCCAAACGATGTGGAATCGACTAAAGAATTGTTAAGAGTATTAAAAAAAGAATCTGAAGATTTGAAAAAGGATGTACGTAATATTACTGATCAAGGAGAGGCATTGCTGAAAATGCTTAAACATCCCTGTACGACTAAATTGTCTGCAGCTGTAACCACATGTACCTCATCGATGGATATTTGTCCCGAAAGCAAACTCATTAATGTCACTACAGTTGAAAGGTAAAACTATTGTTTTATGATATTTCGGCTATAGCAACAGTTTATTTTTAAAGGTTGCTAGTTCAACTGGACGAAACTGAACAAGGGTTTGATAATTTTTGGCGTGCTCGTGAAGATATATTTCATCAATGTTTAGAATTAAGAAGATTTGAACACAAATTTCGCGAAATTCAAACTAATTTGGATAGAAATTCTAAAGCACTTAATGAAATGAACGATTTGGGAGATTCCGTGTCAAGAGTTGACGATCTTTTGGCGGAAGCTAATCAGTTTGTTGAAGATACTTCGGTAATTATACTCGTACAAATAAGTTAACTAATAAAATTTTTTATGTAAACGTTTGTTATTAAAAGGATGACATCGAAAATGCAAAACAGCTAAAACGTATTGGTGAGCAGTTAATTGAAAGTAAACACTATGCGGTTGATTCAATTCAACCGAAGTGTGTGGAACTTCAAAGATTTAGCGATGAGTTTAGTATACGGTTACAGAAAAGATTGGATTCATTGTGGAAGTATCGTGATTTGCAAGAAAGAGTTGAACGTGCCAACAAATGGTGTACAAGAGGTGTGGATCTTTTGGCTGGGCAGCAGTTGGAGAGATGCACGTCCCCAGAATTTGCTCGTTCTGCCCTAGAGGAAGTTGACACTTTCTTAAAATCTTCATTAGAGTTTAAACTGGATAATCCAAGAGAGTTTCGAAATTTTTTTAAAGATATGATTACGCCTGAAACAACCGCACTTGTTCAACAGGTACAAGGATTTACAAAATAAAATTTGTGTAGTAAATGAATGATTTTTTAAATGGCAGGTGCTGAAAAGAATCGATGATGTTCAAACAATGTGTGAGAAAAAGAAAGCTAGTCTTCAGAAATTGGCTGAAAAGCCATCAAGGCCAGTGCAACCAGTTGTTCCTGAACCCGCAGTTCCTTTGACAAGCCATGTACCAGACGGTTCACGGAACCATATCGGTTCATTATCGCCAAATGCTGAAGCAGGAGCACTCAACCATAGTAATGGCAGCTGGATCTCTTCTCCAAGTAGCTTAGAGTGGACCGATGACCCTTTCGATTATGAAAATGGCACTGGAGGCCAAATTACCAAGAAGTGCATTCGTAAAACCAGGACATTGCCCAAGGTTTTCAAAAAATCAAACAGCTCTATTTTAAAATAATTTTTTTGTTATATTTTTTTTTTATTGTATTTGGCTTAATTATTATTTCCAAATATTTTTTATCTGAAGTTTGTTTTATTTTTGTTTTGTTTTTATGCATTTACTTGAAATATGATAATTATTATCTATTTTATTTATTCAAGCTCATAATTTATCAATTAATTTAAGACTAATAATTTAGTAAGATTAATTATTTTGTCTTCAGTTAATGTTTTACATAGTCGATTTGTCAGATTTATTTGTGATGATTCAAGCACGTAAAGTTTATGCATGTTACTTTTGTTAAACAGTATCAGTTTGAGACCGAGTGTAAATAAGACTAGTAGCATCGGAAATACCAATTTCGTGCAATGTATAATTATTTTACGAAGTTATCGTGTGACGACAAATTATAAATTGTTTTTGTTGTTTAGTAACGAAATTAATAGCTATTTATAAAGCATGGATTACTAATGTTACGTTCATAATGTAGCGATCTTTTGGCGATTTAATTTAAATTGCAATTATGTTATGCGGAGACTAGGCTCTTTTCCCATTCCATTTCGTACGTCCTAAATCTTTATTAGCATATAAAACGCCGTTTGCGATTGTTTTCATTTTTAGAGTTTTAGATTTAATGTTCGTAATTCATTGACATTTTGCATGAAAATATTAAATGGATGCCAACTCTAAAGTTATTTGTCATATTTTTAATCTTGATTTTGTTTGATATTTCGTGAACAAAAATTCAACATTATTCGACGTTATTTTCTTTAGAAACACAACTTGTATTATTATTAATGGTCAGTTTTAATGTTGCATAGCAATAGGTACAGTTTATCGACTACTTTTTATTACATTAAACCGTGTTACATATGATCTGAAAATTTGAATTTTGTTTGTGTGTTATTTAGATGCAAGTTGTAATTAAAGAACCGGAGTTTTCAAGTGATACTGAAGATACGGAAACACTTCTCAGCAAACAAAAGCACGTTTTTATATTATAGAATTAATTTAATATTTAAAATGTTTTTATAATCTTAATCTTGAATCTATGCTCGTAGACATGTTACTAAAGAATTACTGGAAACAGAAAGAATTTATGTGGCCGAGTTGAATAGTATTTTGCAAGTAATATTAGCAATTTGTTTAATTGTTTTAAATAGTAATTAATAAACTGATTTAGGGGTACAAACTAGAAATGAGAAATCCTCAACGAAGAGGCTCCATTCCAGAACGATTTATAGGCAAAGAAAATATTTTATTTGGCAACATGGAGGAAATATATCGGTTTCATAACGAGTATAATTTTGTTATTTTTTTTTATGTTTGAAATTCTTGTACAAATATCTTGTTTAAAATTTTAGAATTTTCCTTAAAGATTTAGACAATTGTATTGATACACCAGAGTTGATTGGATTGTGCTTTATTCAACGAGTAATACCGTATGACTATAGTTTTTTAATTGATTATAATATTCTTTTGTTTATAGAAAGAAGCATTGCATAATTTGTATACGATCTACTGCCAAAATAAACCAAAATCGGAAGCCTTAAGAATGGACGGTGGTGACAGTTTGCCATTTTTTAAAGTAATTTTTTTTATTGCGTAGCACGTATGATTTATCAGTAGTAATTTTTAAACTTTCGAAATGTGTAATTAGGAATGTCAAAAGAAACTGGGACATAAACTGCCGTTAAGTGCTTATCTTCTTACACCGGTTCAACGTATCACTAAATATCAACTTCTGTTAAAAGTACAAATGAAAGAAATTTTATTTGTATTTATAGAGACTTGTATTTGAATGTTAAATAGGATCTTTTAAAATATTCACGAGATGGAAGAGGAAAGCTAGAGCTTCAAGAAGCAGTTGATTGCATGCTGGACGTCTTGAAATACGTTAACGATAGTATGCATCAAGTAGCCATTACAGGATTTACGGTAATACATCAATTTATAGTAACTTGTCAAATTAAATTGATAATAATCATTTAGGGATTTTTGAGCGACTTGGGACGATTGTTAATGCAAGGCTCTTTTAGCGTCTGGAGTGATTGCAAATCTGATCGGCTAAGAGATTTACGTTTAAAACCCATGCAACGGCACTTGTTTTTATATGAAAAGGCTGTTTTATTTTGCAAGAAAACTGGAAAAACGGACGACCAAATAACATACGTTTTTAAACATTGTTTAAAGGTAATTAAGTAATGATGCCGTATTGTTTTTTATTTGTAATATAATGTTAACGTTTTTTTAGACATCTCAAGTAGGCTTGACTGAAAGTCTTCGAGGATCGAAAGGAGAAGAAAGTCGTAAATTCGAGCTTTGGACTCCAGGTAGAAAGGAAGTTTACATTATTCAAGCTCCTACAATGGACGTTAAAGAGGAATGGGTTAAAGAAGTTAAAGGTGTATTAATGAAGCAATTTGCATATCTCAAAGGAGAGAATATTAAACAACATTCTTCCAAATTTCGTAAAATTTCATTTTTAAACGGAGCCACGCCTATTAAGGAAGATGATATTCCATATACCCACAGGTAAAGAAATAGCTAATACTTATACAGTGCTGACATAAAAAGATTATCATCACTCATTAATCATCTCTAGAATTCACTTACAATATTACAAGATTAAATCTTACCTAATTTTTCATTTGATGATTGAAATATTTGATTTTCAAACAACAAAATGAAAAAAAAAATCATGTTAATTATTGTAGTTGTGGTGAAATCTATTTGATGGTGCATCTTTTTTTCGATGCATTTACGTTATGTTAACGCCTTATTTAATTCAGATCCAAGCTTACACGAACCGAAAGGTGGGATTATGAAAGTTCTATCCGATATTCGTCGAAAACGGTTTCGGAAGAGGAACTGCGGACTGAATTTCGATTATCGAAAAGAACTTACAATGTTAATATGATTTCAAATGATGATCGACATCGGTCTTTGTCCCGACCACGATCAAAATCTATGACTTCTAAAAGTTCTAGCATTTCTTCAAATAAAGGAGACAGTGATGGAAATTATATAATGGAAGACAAGTGTAAAAAGGAACAAAAACTAAAATGTAGTGAAAACGAAGTCATTAACGAGCGGTGGTCTGATGTCGATTATGGAAGTGACTCGGATGAAGATGGTGATGATATGTTTGATGGTCCTTCAGCATCCGCTACCAATGATCACTTCAGTTATTTTGGACGATTTGTAGCTCTTTCCGATTATAATGCAGTTGATCCTCATGAAATAACTTTACATGAAGGGGATATTGTTGAATTGCTTAAAGTTGGCTGTGCAGGTTGGTGGTTTGTGCGCATCGTTGGAACTGAAACTCGTGGATGGGCACCTGGAAGTTATTTAGAGCGGATTTCCAAAAGAAATTCTAGGTCATCACCATCTGCCAGTAGTCAAGGTAAATAATAAGTGAAAAGTGTAAAGAAAAATAATGAAGCCCAGCTAAATTAGTTGTAGATTTTGATTTTAATGATTATTGAATTAATTTTTTTTGCTCTTTTGACGTCAGGAAAATATTCAATATCTTGAATACTATTTATAAGATTCTATTATATAATTTGGTTTAGGATACAATATTATCTAGAAAATACTGTAGCTTAGGGCTTTCTGTTTTTCAGTTTGAATACAATTTAACTTTGATTTTGTCATTTTAGATTCCAGTTGCAGTGGGTTTAGTAGTAATATGCCGCGAGCTACAAGCAAAACGAGTGTATCGAGCAGCTTTAGTGGCACAAGTTAAAAAAGCAGTTAATAAATATTATATTGTCAACACAAGTAAAGCACAAGCATTTAGCTACACATGTATGTTTTGTTATTGTATATAATTTATAAGTTATTTATTTTTTTCGTTATTGTGAATTCATTTAGTTATGCTTTTTATTTTACAATGAATACAGCCAAGCAATATTATACACGTTTAAAACGATTATTGTATCAATACTGTACTATGTTACGGTATATTGAAAAAAAAATCCTATTGACAAACAATTAATTACTGTATTTTGGACTATCTTCAATAGCAGTACTGTCTGTTAATATACCATTTTAATTTGCTTGTTTAAACGAAACAATGCTCCGATCAATGCAATAACATTAAAATTGAACTTCATAAGCTTACCTATAGGTCATGCTAACTAAAATAATCGACATCATAAAGTTTAATGTTGCTGTTGTGTAGTTTAGTCCATGTATTTAAAATGGTTTTTTAAATTAAATTTATGTTTTAATTTATCAAACAAAGTAGAAAATATCGATATTCGATAGATTAGGTTTCTGTTTTTTTTTGTGATTGATTGGAAATTGTACAATACTATTCTTTCTATAAAAATGAATAATTTTATGTATTAATATCATAATTTATATTAATACTATGTTGAATAACAATATTATATGGTATAAGAAAAGTACAAATTTATTTATTTACTACTGTATAAATACAGTTTGCATACTTCTGTGATTGTTTTCGGCATAGAAAGACTAAGTTATTACATCAATTATTAAATTTACCTTGTTATCACTCGTTAAACACTATTATTTCATAATTAAAGTAATTCTGGTTCCTATGAAAAAATAAATACAGACTCGATATAATAAAGTAGTAAACAGGTTATTTATTAATATTTTGATTTTATCAGACGTGAAACCACTTTAAATTAATTTTTTACAGATTATTTTTTAATTAGTATTTTTGCTTTTACTTTAAATATTAAGCGGTTATTTACGTAGAATTTAATTATTTTATTTGAATAATAATTTTTAAAGAAAATAATATTCCAAATAGTGGATAAAAATTGGCACTACTCTTATGAATTGTATCGTAATAAAACCTCTAGTATTTTAAAATCCATAAAATAATACAGTAACCTCATGCATCATCTAATTCAGTTAATTATTATACTGTAAGTTACGTTGTATGACAATTACATGGAAATTTATTGCTAACTAAACTGTTGTGTTCCGTTATATACAAAGAAATAAGCTTAAAAAATATTATTTTCCTGATATAGTCATTTCATATAAGAAGCTATGTCAGTCATTGAATAATTATACAGAAATCATGATCATAATGTGTAGAATTTGTCTTCCATTTTGATAATAATGTAATTGTATGAACATCTTGATTTCTAGCATAGAAAACATGATAAAATACAATATTAAAGCCGAAATTTTCTACCGTGAAAAGTGGAAAAACGATCTGTTAATTCACATGTTATTTGACTTCGAGAAAAACGGTTTTATTGTTGACTTCATATTATTTTTGAATTTTTGATATTAAAATATTTCATATTTCAAGTTTTAAATTTTTTTCATTTACTGATAGTCACATTGTAATAGAGAATTCGTATGAATGATAAAATTATATTTATTAAATACGGTAATGTATAAGCAATAATTGTTATATTTAATAAAGCTTGACTATGTTGATGTCATCTATAATTTTAAAAAATCTTATTGTAAAAGTTATTTACAGTTAATGTATCAATTATTTTGTACAAGTAATGTAGTTACAACCTTTCAATAATTATACTGTTGCTGAATAAAGTTTATATGACTAACAATAAAGTTAATAAGTTAGCTTCACAGTTATTCAGTATTGAACATAAGATATTTTGGCATGGGGTAATTTACTACAGTATATACCTGTACTTTTTTACAGTAAATTGTTTGGTGATTTTAGTGATTGTATCTTCACTGGTACGGTAATTAAATGATGAGCATGCAAACTTGAAAATGTGGACTTAATTTAGTTTGCCACGGAAATAAATTGTACCGGTACTTACACATAGAGTCAAAGCGGATGAAGTCCACTTTCTATTATGAAATCGTAAATATCTGTTAAAATAATCAATAATTAATGATAACAGTAGTTAACGTAATGGATTTTTAAAACATTAGTATAGTAGAAATGAGTTAATCCGGATTAATATACCGTACTTTCTGTTTGAATTGGCATAATGACATTATACAGTACAGTATCTTACATTAGCCGGTAGATGTCACAAGTGTTTGTCAGCCAGCAGTGACGTTTTTACTTGTGATTGGTTATTGTTCTAAACTAGCAACCCAAATTTTTCTGTTTATCCTGTCGGCACTGTGAAGGCAGTTCTCTTCTCTTCAGGGCATCAAAAGTCGATATGCGCGGCAGAAGTCGCCATATTGACTGTTGTTGGCCTTGTGGTAGTACGCAGTAATATCAGTCTCCAAATTTGTGAATAATAGTATCGGATTTTCTAGAAAATATCATAACATAAACGTTACATTTATATATATATTAAACAATTAAATAACAAGGAATAATTCTGCGGTTAAGATTTCGGGATTAATACGTGAATTTTTCGTAAATATTAACAAAAATGGGGAGCGACTCACGAGCCCCATTGCGTGAGGTTAAACGTGTCCAATTCGGGATATTAAGTCCGGACGAAATCGTAAGTGAAATGATGCTAATTAGAAATTTATTTAGGGCTGTTGTAAAGTTGTTACGAATAAAGAGAATAAAATGACTTATCACAAGATAACACTTTGGTTAGGTTTGATTTAGGTTTATCTACCTGTTGTTGTAGTTATGCCCGCCATATTTACACCGTGTGTATTGTATGTGTTATATTTGTCATTCGATTACTAAAGAATGTGATAAATACTTTGATTAAAAGAAGTAGCAATGATGTTGGGTAACGCCAACTTAGTAAGACAATTTTTCATTATTTATTATGTAGAATTTGAAAAAAAAAAGATTTAATTTTACGAAACGTGATGCAATAATACAAAATTCAGTCGTGAATGTCAACACTCTGTCAGTTTTGCAGAACAATACTTTTTATATTGGCTAATAAAAATAGAAATGTTTTTTAAATTTGGTTGTTGTTACTAGACGAATTAATGCTCTTAAAAGCGTTTTTTAGTTAGTAATCTTTTAGTGTTACTGTGTGTATTTTACTAAATGAAGAAAAAATTTTGGTAATGTATGGCGTATTTTTTCAGAAACGTATGTCCGTAACCGAAGGTGGTATCAAATTTCCTGAAATTTATGAAGGAGGACGACCAAAGCAGGGCGGTCTTATGGACCCTAGGCAAGGTGTAATCAATCGGGAATCACGGTGCCAAACGTGTGCCGGAAATATGACTGAATGTCCAGGACACTTTGGTCACATTGAATTGGCCAAGCCTGTGTTTCATATTGGTTTTCTTACCAAAACAATTAAAGTTTTGCGATGTGTTTGTTTTTACTGCTCAAAACTTCTGGTCTCGCCGGTAATTTTAATATTTAAGTACATATTTGCTTTGACTATATTACGTTGCTAACACATTTTTCCTGTTATTTAATAGAACAATCCTAAAATTAAAGAGATTTTAGCGAAATCTAAAGGACAGCCGAGAAAGCGTTTAGCTCACGTATACGATTTATGTAAAGGCAAAAATATATGTGAAGGTGGAGATGAAATGGACATGGCGACTTCCAATCAAGAAGGTGGAGGTGACCCAGACAATCCTAAACAATCGGTGTGTTATGATGCTTTGGTTGATATGCTAATGTATTTTAATCGGTTATGTTCTAATTTAGTCGCATGGTGGTTGTGGTCGATATCAGCCGAAACTTCGTCGTGCTGGATTAGATTTGACTGCTGAGTGGAAACATGTTAATGAAGATTCACAAGAACGCAAAATTGTGCTCACAGCCGAAAGAGTTTATGAAATTTTTAAACATGTCTCTGATGAAGAATGCACGATTTTGGGAATGGATCCCATGTATTCTAGACCAGACTGGATGATTGCCACTGTGCTTCCTGTTCCTCCCTTACAAGTTCGTCCTGCTGTTGTGATGTATGGCGCCGCCAGAAATCAAGATGATTTGACTCATAAATTGGCCGATATTGTTAAAGCCAACAATGAACTATTACATAATGAACAAATTGGCGCTGCTGCCCACGTGATAGCTGAAAATATAAAAATGTTACAATTTCATGTGGCTACATTAGTTGATAATGATATTCCTGGACTTCCAAAAGCAATGCAAAAATCTGGAAGGCCACTAAAGTCGGTTAAAGCTCGATTAAAAGGAAAGGAAGGTCGTATTCGTGGTAACTTGATGGGAAAACGTGTTGACTTTTCAGCTCGTACGGTTATCACTCCTGATCCGAATTTGAGAATTGATCAAGTAAGATTTGATTGTGTTTTACCTTAAACTCGATTTAACAGATTCAATATTTTAGGTTGGAGTACCACGATCAATCGCACAAAATTTAACTTTTCCTGAAATTGTAACGCCATTCAACATTGACAAAATGCAAGAATTAGTACGACGTGGTAACAGCCAGTATCCAGGAGCCAAATACATTGTGAGAGACAATGGCGAACGCATAGACTTGCGCTTTCATCCGAAACCGAGTGATTTGCATCTTCAATGTGGGTACAAAGTGGAGCGTCATGTTAGAGATGGTGATGTGGTCATTTTTAATCGACAACCCACTTTGCACAAAATGTCTATGATGGGCCATCATATTCGAGTTTTTCCATGGTCAACATTTAGGATGAATCTTAGGTATGCATTTAATAAATTGATATGAAGCGACATGTTTTGAAATACCACTTTTACACTATTATTGCTTTTAATAGTGTAACAACTCCATACAACGCCGATTTTGATGGAGACGAAATGAATTTACACGTACCACAATCAATGGAGACTCGGGCGGAGATTGAGGAGTTAGCCATTGTGCCGAGGCAGATTATTACTCCGCAATCAAATCGGCCTGTCATGGGTATTGTGCAAGATACGTTAACAGCTGTACGAAAAATGACAAAACGAGACGTGTTTTTGGAAAAGGTAACGGTCGTCATTTAATTTATGGAATATTGGTAGTAATTTTTGAAAATTTAGGAGCATGTAATGAACATTTTAATGTTTTTGCCTATTTGGGATGGGAAAATGCCTCAACCTGCTATTTTAAAACCAAAGCCATTATGGACTGGAAAGCAAATATTTTCGCTCATCATTCCTGGAAATGTAAATGTGATAAGAACCCACAGTACTCATCCGGATGAAGAGGATGATGGACCATATAAATGGATTTCGCCTGGTGACACAAAAGTATTAGTAGAACACGGTGAACTGATTTGTGGAATTCTTTGTAAGAAGACGCTGGGAACTTCAGCTGGATCATTGCTTCACATTGTAATGTTAGAGTTGGGCTGGGAAGTTGCTGGTCATTTCTATTGGCATATTCAGACGGTGGTTAACAACTGGCTTTTATTAGAAGGGCACACCATTGGTAAGGCTGTTTACTTTAGAAATGTATTTTTGAAATTAGTTGGTTAACGATTTGTATAAAACGTTTTGTTGTATTTTGAATAGGAATTGGTGATACTATTGCTGATCGCCAAACGTATGATGATATTCAGGAAACAATTCGTAAAGCTAAACAAGACGTGATAGAAGTCATCGAAAAAGCTCACAATGATGAATTGGAGCCAACTCCTGGTAACACTTTACGTCAGACTTTTGAGAATCAAGTGAACAGGATTCTTAACGACGCTCGAGATAAAACGGGAAGCAGTGCTCAGAAATCTCTTTCTGAATATAATAACTTTAAGGCTATGGTCGTCTCCGGAGCAAAAGGGTCCAAAATTAATATTTCGCAAGTTATTGCCTGTGTAGGACAACAGAACGTCGAGGGTAAACGAATTCCGTTTGGATTTTCGAAAAGAACATTGCCACATTTTATCAAGGATGATTATGGTCCTGAAAGTCGTGGCTTTGTTGAGAACTCTTACTTGGCTGGATTAACACCTTCGGAGTTTTATTTTCACGCTATGGGAGGTCGAGAAGGTCTTATTGATACTGCTGTAAAAACAGCTGAAACAGGTGAGTTTATTTTTTTTATATATTTTCATTTGAAAGCAGATTTTGTTCCATGCTTTATTTGATAAATGAGGAAAAGTAAATAGTTTTCTTAGGAATCTAATATACTTTTTAATGTTTTTCTTTTGGCATTCTTAATTTGGTATTAAAAGACAATGCGATTATTACAAGACATTCTGATTTTTAATTATCTTATTTTACGTTTTCTAATATTTTTATTGTGATTTAGGTTACATTCAGCGTCGTCTTATAAAGGCTATGGAAAGTGTTATGGTAGCTTATGATGGAACAATTCGTAACAGTGTTGGTCAGCTTATCCAACTTCGATATGGCGAAGATGGCCTTGATGGTGGTGCCGTGGAATTCCAAGCTTTACCAACTCTTAAACCATCCAATAAAGCCTTTGAAAAGAAATTCCGATTTGATGTTTCAAACGAGCGTCAGCTTAGAAAAATATTTAGTGAAGATATTGTAAAGGAGCTTATTGGCAGTGCTCAAGTGGTAGCTGAATTAGAGAAGGAATGGGAAACTTTAAAAAAAGACAGAGAAGCTTTACGTGAAATATTTCCTAAAGGAGAAAATAAGGTAAAATGTTAAATTACTCTAATATTTCATGAAATTAACATCATTTATTTGTATGAAGGTTGTTTTGCCTGGAAATCTTCAAAGAATGATTTGGAATGCTCAAAAGATTTTTCATATCAACGTAAGAGCCGCTACAGATTTAAGTCCTTTAAAAGTATTGGAAGGTAAGTTTTGCTTATTATTAAGCAAACTATTGTATATCTGTTTTGTTAAGGAAAAGCTTATTTTTCTTATTGGATAAATTATAAAGATTTGATTGTTTAGGTGTTCGCGAACTATCTAAGAAAATTATTGTTGTACCAGGCGAAGATAATTTGAGTAAACAAGCAAATGAGAACGCTACATTATTGTTTAATTGCTTGTTACGTTCTACTCTGTGCACCAAGCGTGTTGCTGAAGAATTTCGCCTTTCTTGGGAAGCTTTTGAATGGCTTCTGGGTGAAATTGAAACTCGATTTAATCAAGCTCAGGCACAGCCAGGGGAGATGGTGGGTGCTTTAGCAGCCCAGTCTCTTGGTGAGCCAGCTACACAGATGACACTGAATACCTTTCACTACGCTGGTGTGTCCGCTAAAAACGTAACACTTGGTGTGCCTCGTCTCAAGGAAATTATCAACATATCGAAAAAGCCTAAAACACCATCTTTGACTGTGTTTTTAACTGGAGCTGCCGCCAGGGATGCAGAGAAAGCCAAGGTTAGTGCAAGAAATAAGTTTAATGTTGTGATGTTTTCATTTACCAAATTTATTTAGGATGTATTATGTCGTTTGGAGCATACAACTCTTCGAAAGGTTACTGCAAACACCGCTATTTATTATGATCCTGATCCACAGAACACTGTGATTGCTGAAGATCAGGAGTTCGTAAATGTTTACTACGAAATGCCAGATTTTGATCCGACTAGGATTTCTCCATGGCTACTTCGAGTTGAATTAGATCGCAAGAGAATGACTGGTACAACAAATGTTTTTAATTTGAAATACCGTTCCATTACTTAATTTTGGTTATTTATTTACAGATAAAAAACTAACTATGGAGCAAATTTCGGAGAAAATTAACGCCGGTTTTGGTGATGATTTAAATTGTATTTTTAATGACGATAACGCTGAAAAACTTGTTTTACGTATTCGTATCATGAATAGTGATGAAAGCAAATTTCAAGATGTATGTACTTGTATATTGCTTTAATTGAATGTTTGCTAAAGTTTTTTTTTTTGTTGTGAATTTAGGATGAGGAACAAGTGGACAAAATGGAAGATGATGTATTTCTGCGTTGTATCGAGGCTAATATGTTAAGTGACATGACTTTGCAAGGAATCGAAAGTATTGCTAAAGTATACATGCATTTGCCATCAACTGATGACAAGAAGCGAATTATTATCGTTGATACTGGAGAATATAAACCTATCGCTGAATGGCTTCTGGAAACTGATGGTACAAGTTTAATGAAAGTGCTTAGTGAAAGAGATGTAGATCCCATGCGTACTTACTCTAACGACATTTGTGAAATATTTTCTGTAAGTGACTAAATTTAATTTATTTAAAGGAGATAACCATTAATTTTGTTTTTATTAGGTTTTGGGAATTGAAGCTGTGCGTAAATCAGTAGAGAAAGAGATGAACCACGTCATTTCTTTTGATGGTTCTTATGTCAACTACCGACATCTTGCCTTACTTTGTGATGTTATGACAGCCAAAGGACATTTAATGGCTATTACTAGACATGGTATTAATCGTCAGGATACGGGTGCTTTGATGAGATGTTCCTTTGAAGAAACTGTAGATATTCTTATGGACGCAGCAGCTCATGCGGAAGTCGATCCAATGCGTGGTGTGTCTGAAAATATTATGCTTGGACAGTTGGCTCGATTGGGAACAGGGTGCTTTGATCTGATGCTTGATGCGGAGAAGTGCAAATTTGGTATGGAAATTCCAATGAATGTAACAGGTGTAATGGGGATGGGTGGTATGTTTTTTGGTGGAGCTGCTGGTCTTGGTGTGGGTGGAGCTTCACCACAAATGACGCCATGGAATCAAGGCGCTACCCCTGGTTACGCAAGTGCTTGGTCACCTGGAATTGGCAGTGGAATGACACCTGGAGGAGCTGGATTTTCTCCTTCTGCTGCTTCGGATGCTAGTGGTTTCAGCCCTGGTTATAGTCCTGCTTGGTCTCCTCAACCTGGTTCGCCTTCGTCTCCTGGACCATCAAGCCCATATATTCCCTCGCCAGGTGCACTATCGCCATCTTACTCACCGTCGTCACCATCATATGCACCAACCTCGCCTTCATTGACTCCACAAAGCCCAAGCTATAGTCCTACTAGCCCAAGTTATAGCCCGACGAGTCCAAGCTACAGTCCTACATCGCCAAACTACAGTCCAACGAGTCCAACTTATAGCCCGACAAGCCCAAGTTACAGTCCAACCAGTCCTAGCTACAGCCCTACAAGCCCAAGTTACAGTCCAACCAGTCCTAGCTACAGCCCTACTAGCCCAAGTTACAGTCCTACCAGTCCAAGCTACAGTCCTACCAGTCCTAGTTATAGTCCTACGAGCCCAAGTTACAGCCCGACAAGCCCAAGCTATAGTCCGACGAGTCCGAGCTACAGCCCGACCAGTCCAAGTTATAGCCCAAGCTCTCCTAATTATACACCCGCTTCACCAAGCTATAGTCCAACGAGTCCGAGTTATAGTCCTACAAGTCCAAGCTATAGTCCTACGAGTCCAAGCTATAGTCCAACAAGCCCAAGTTATTCTCCAAGCTCTCCTCGTTATTCACCTCAGAGCCCAAGTTATAGTCCTGGAAGTCCGTCATACTCTCCAACTTCGCCAGCGTATTCACCATCAAGTCCAAAATACAGCCCTACAAGTCCAAGCTACAGTCCTGGATCACCGCAGTATACTCCATCCAGTCCTAAATACAGTCCAACTAGCCCATCGTATTCACCTACTTCTCCTTCATATTCGCCTTCAAGTCCGAAATACAGTCCTACGAGTCCTAATTATAGTCCTACAAGCCCAACTTACACTCCAACGTCACCAAAATACAGTCCAACCAGTCCACAATATAGCCCATCGTCACCAAAATACAGCCCGACGAGTCCAACCTATTCACCAACTTCACCAAAATACAGTCCAACGAGTCCAACATATTCGCCAACAAGCCCAAAAGGTTCCCATTATTCGCCTACTACTCCTGGTTATTCGCCGGCGAGTCCTTCTTATAGTCCCACAAGCCCAGCATATGATACTGATAGTGATGACGAAAAGTAAATGGTGGGATTAGGCGATCTTTATATTTAATTCGTCAATTCATGGTAAATTTCTATGTAAATTTAATAAAAGATTAAATTTTTAATTTTTTTAAAATTTAAAAATTGTTTTTTTTTCTGACATGACTTCGTAATGTACTATGATTATAAAGTATTATAATGTACATGCACTATTATATGGTTGCGCTTCATTTGTTTGGCGTTTATTTTTTCTTCTTGTATTTTTTTTTAAATCGTTAACAGTTGCATGTTATGTTTATATTAAGATACTGAATTTTAATAGTAATCAGTTATGCGAAACATTTAATTATTGATTGAAAACTTTCTTGTATATAATTGCGAAATCTTGAAATGTTCTTGGTATTCTTTTTAATTGGTATATTAATTTACAGTCAGGATATATTTTAATTTAAAGATAAATAAACTTAAAGCTTTATTTTAAAAAATGGCTAACGTTTGCATTTAAATTTTTAAAAATTAAATTGGAGACAGTATCTAAGTAGGTAGTAATTTTGTTTTTTTTTGTGATTAATTGACGTGAAAATCGGGCAGTGTTTTATATTGTGGGTAAAATTCGTTAACAGTATTTCATTATTTTGTATTAAAAGAAAAAATGTGAATGAGCCACTGATGCATATACAGTATAGTTATTGAATAATTACTTGTAAAGATATTATGTTTATGTAATAAAAATAAAGGCCTGTTGGCTTCCAATATTGAGTTGCATTATCGTCAATTTTTTACTACTGGTACTAAAAAATGAACATTGACATGGATTTTATCAGTGGATATGAGGTGTAAAACGTTTATTTTGTAATTGTGAATTTTTTCATATGAAAAACGAATTCCTAATAATAATAGTGCTTGCTAATGTACGTTAAAATTATTATTAGATCTTTAAGAACTGTTAACTAAGACGCATATTTCCAATGTCATTTCCAAATTCACTTCGATCTATCCACTCTTAGTTGATTGGTTTGGCAATATAAGTAAGGACTTTTTTTATTATCCATTAACTTAGTAGGTTTGTAAATGCGCAACTTCCATAAACCGGTCCCCAATATTAACCTAATATACCTTAATACACCTTAACTAAGGCCTAGTTAGATGCGAATTTAACACTTCTTTTTCTCCATTTTAGCTCTTTTTTCTCCGGTTTTTAACTTTTATAAAGTTTATCCGGATTTCCTGCTTATGTTTTTCACTGATTGTGTTATGCATTGTTTTGTTAATGTGCATGCTTAATTCAAAATGTATACCACATAAATATAGGAGTATAGCCGGGAACTGTTTGTATTTAATGGTAACATTGCGATAGCAATCTTTGCATTTTTAAAATGCTGTTACCTGTAAATAATTAATGAACACATTAACTGTGGCTAACTTGATTTTTATACTGTATATTATAAAAATTTGTATTGCGAAATTGGCAGTGAGCCATGTATACCGATATAAGCTTAATTATACAGGTAATGTAAAAATTACAAACTTTTGAAACGACTATTGTACAGTCATTGCATTTAACATACCGGTACTGTATTAACTAGTAGTAACCGTTGTTTTTGCGTGTTATTGCAACTAAAATTAAAATGTTTGGGTAGAAATCGTTAATATCTTTTCGATGTACGGCATGGTTATTGAAACGATTTAAGATATATTGATAGTATGATATAAGATGGTTAAATTGCATCAAAATCGTTAATGTTTGTTAACTGAATCTCACAGTGGAAAACTAAAATTAAACTTGGAAGTGACAAGTCGACTGTATTATTGTGTTGTAAAGTATCTTAAAAGTACTAATTGACTATATCACTTTTAAATTGAGCTACTGTACATGCACATTATCATTAGTAGTCATAAGTTGCCAGATTTATTAGTAAATTAGTTGTGATTGACGTTTACGTATTTGGGAATTTCGGGCATGTGCACTGATAACCATGATCCAAATTGGTTTCACACACCTTTTATTAAAAGTGTTGACTGACATTCGTGTATATTTAAGTTAATTATATTAAGAAGGGAATTTTTACTTATATATACAGTACTGTATATGGAAAACGTTTCTATGTATAGTACAGTACAGTATATGAAGATGAACTGTAGATACAGCCTACTTTTTCGTTCCCTTCTCCCTATGCGCGTAATAATTGGTCGATGACAACTTTTATAAAGTTGGCAGATATTCCCACTTATCTCTATTTTTGTAATATATGTGGCGAAGTGCATTTATTAACAAGTATTGCGAAAGAGAAGCAGAAAAAGCTTTGAATCTGACATTTTTGGACAGAAGCGTGTGCTTTTTGCATTATATATTATAATACTGTATGCATAGTACCACCGACTGTAATGCTTTTAAAAGGGCGGGGCTGTCATTTTAATTTCACATCAACATAGAAAAAAAAAACTGGTGAATTCAAAGTCATTAGAATGCACACACTGTAGAATAAATGATACACGTGCTTTTTGGTGGTGACTTTGTGCCAAACAATCTTGACGCCGAGGTAAACCGTATTATTTTATTTTTAAACAAGAAATCAATTGCACTGTAAATTAACCAACGTAGATACGAATTGCTGTGTTTGTATACGTCAAAGTGGGATGAAATAATAAAAAAACATAATATAAATAGTGGACATGCGTATGTTTTTGGGGTTTGTTAATGAGCTTTTTTGGTTTTTTTTTTCTTTGGCCACATTCACTCATTCAGCATGCTTTTCGATGTTTACACTGTTTGTGAAGCCGGCATATTTATGTGCATGCATGATAGGGGGAGGGAGTAAGTTGACCTTCACCGCCATCGACATTTTCTCCTTTCTACCATATAAACACATGCATTCGTTTATATAATATAATATATAGATAAAATGTTGCAGCCTGGGATTTATTTGTTAAAATCAGACACAAAGATACACCAGCATTAACAAGCGCACACATAACACACATTTGCTGCCTACATACAGTAATACACGAACTGCAGTTCTGTTGGCTTCGCTGCAAAAACTTTTGACAGTTGAACACCGAATAGTTTTCACTGGTAGACGAAGAAAAAAAGTTGTTGCGTCAAAATATTTGGAAGTTAAAACTAAATTTTCTTTGCTACGAAACTCGTGTTTAATCGGGAAAGTCATTCAAAAGCATATTTGTTGTGTGTAGTGTCGTGGTGGTGCCTGGCGGTTGTAAATTTCAAAGTTTACGTGCATAATACTGTATGCAAGCAACTTATACATTGCAATTCAAAGTGCCCGGACGAACAGCTCGTTTGCGTAACATCATGTGCTTTTAAAGGTGCCTTTTATTTTTTCAAATAAGTGGTTAATGTGTAAACCATGCTGTGATTAACGCCGACATCATTAAAGTTACTTAACAAGGAGTTTATCGAACATTTAATGGAAAAATGCACGCCAACATGTCAGCGGGCGACAATAAATGGCGAGCGCCAGATGATGAAGTGGTGCAAGTGGTTTCCCCAAAAAATGCCAAGACTAAGGTAAGATTGACCTTCATTTTTTCCTCTGTACTATGGTATATCAAACATACCACTGTACAATAATTATTTAATTGAAAACGGTTATGCCTCTTAAACTCGTATCACAAAACTAAAAAGAACTCCCCGAAATTTACACACTCAATTATCGCTATCTTGTGCCCAGTACACAAGGCTTAACTAATCGGTTTGTAATGTTTGCTGTTTTTGTTTAATACACTTCAAAACTAAAAATTTGAAGTTTATCACACAAATTTGAAGTTTTACGACGTCAAATCATGCATACTCGATATTTAATCATAAGATATTAAATTTCTATAGTTTATACTGTAGTTATTATACAGACTGGATAACTTAGTACTGTGCAGTATAGTAAGTTAATACCAAAGAATTGGGAACGAACTTTGGCGATGTATTTTATTTTTCAAATATAAATAGTTTTATTAGACTGAAAATACAGTCAACTGTGTGAATATATCAAGGCAAACACACGAGATAAATAATTACTGTTGATAAATTATGCAAAATTAACAGTGAAATGTTTTGCGTGATATAATTGTTAACTAGTCCTAGTGGATCATACTGCGCTCCATGTAAATACTCATAAGTCATAATGCAATCCATTTTCTCGTTTTAGCCTCATTAAGTTAGTAGATTGAAAATTGAGGGAATTACTGTGTGATAATTGAGGAAGGAAGAAACGCGATCAAGTTGCATGCCAACAGATTTTCTGGCATTGATATTAGATTTTTTTGAAGGGAGTCGGAATGATGTGATGATACTTTATTATTAGGTCAAGGTATAAACCAATTTTTTTTTCATCTCAATTGACCGAATTATTGGTCATTTGAGAATCGTCAGTGATTTGGAAAACTCTTTATTTGTGGGGCAATGCAATGTGAGATTAAATAGGCATTAACATGAGTTTGATGTCGATGGCGGTTCGGCCCTTTGTGGGAATTAATGAAAGTGGATTTTCCAGGTCACGTATTGAGGTTAAATTCTATTCAAATTTCAGTGCAAATAAACTTTATGCTATGCATTGAGGTCGCAATCACAACGTTTCATGATTTAAAATACCAAATATGCCAAATAAAAAAAATTAAATAATTTTATAATAAATTAAATGAGAGGTTTCCTTATGGAGACGAAGACGATTGACTTTTAGGTTGAGGAAAATATTTTCCATCGTTGAAATTCAATAGTTAAAAAAATATGATTTTTCAATAACATTTCTGCTTGAAAAAGTCGTCAACTGAAAAAAAAAATGTACTGGAATTGGTTGGATAGAATCGTACAATCAGAAATAGTGATTCCTTCGAGAAATTTGTTTTTAATTCGATGAGAATCATTTTTAATTACAGTATCTACGAGAAACGTTATTTGCGTTGCACTATATGATGAGAATAGAAAAAAATTACATTGAACTCTAAATTAAGGGACTACTGTATCTTGGATATAAAACAGTGCTTAAATTGAAACTTTTGACAAGCAAAACTTTTGCCAAAACTGTAATGTTCTTTACACTTCCAAAAACAAACTTCTTAACTGCTACAATGCAAAATAATAAATTGTTCAAAATTATGTTGAAGGACATGTACGACAGATGTAATTTTGGCTAAAAACAATTTTCATTAACACAACCAACATCTTACTAAAATTATGGTAATCTTTTTGGCTCCAGTTATCTTGAATAGTCGTCGAAGCTATCGCGTAGTTTTTGATGTTCAGAACTTTTATTGAGTTGGCTTTTATTATTATCTGTAAGCCGAAACAATTAATAGCAGAAAATAATAGTAATAAATTTGTAGTGTCATAAAACTCGTGTAACAATGGTCTGCCATTATTTGGAGCCTTTGTTATTCATAGTTCGTGTTTGTTTACTGAAATAAAAACTATATACTTATGTTGCTGAGTGAGCATGATTATGCATTGGTGTCAGTAGAAGTGGCGGTTTAGTTTTAATGAACTTAGCCTGAATTTAAATAGATTTTTTCCTGTTTTTTAGTTATGCAATTTATCTACTTTAAATATGAGTTATCTAGGTTGCTGCTCAAAGGGACGTTTAATGATACCAAACGTACATTAAATTTTGGTAGACTATAAAATAATATGAAGGGAAGAAGAAAAAAAGATCTACAGTATATTTTTTTTTAGTTTTACAGATCCCATAAGTGAGTTTGAGTATTAATAATATATATATACTGCTGTCATTTGCTATTAGTTGAACTGCAGGAGAGAAATGCAGTACCTAAACACCCTTACATGTCGTCATTCAACATATCCATCAAAATCTATGTTTACCACTTCGATTATGTAATCGATTCGTGAAGATAGAAACATTCACGTATTTATCAACAAATCAACTGAAAGCTATTTTTAGACGTTTATTTATTTTGTGAAAGCGTTTTGTTACGCCTACATATCCATCATTTTTTGTATAGTTGAGATTTGATTGAAGGTGTCGGTAAACTGAACCAGGGATACTGTAGTTAGTACACCGTGTGCGCTTCATTTGGCACAAGTTTTTAGACTGACTTACTATAAGTTCTACCACATGAATTGCACATTTTTGGCAACAATTGTAGCGTTAGTAGGACATAGGTATGGCGCCTTCAGAAAATAATTTATTTCCACTCGCTGACTACACCTGTTTGTTGTAACTTTCTATCTAATGACTGAAGAAAATATAACCAATTCACGCGTAATGTGAATTGTGCAAAAATTGTGGATAAATGTGCATTATCAGGTATCAAATTTAAAGAAAGTTGACAAAAAATTGCAAAATTTAAGTTAAGAAATAAAATTGGCAAATTATTTTTGTTTCTTTGATATGATAATAACTGTGGTATATTTGTTTTGACATTTTATTACCAACCAGTACTTAAAAATATTTTTAGCAATATTATATTACTAAAGAGAACCGAAGGGCAAGGAGTACTGAAACTTTGACTTCAAACGTTTGAAAGTCACTGCAAAAGTGAATGAAACGCTTGTTTGAAAACAAGCTATAAAGTTACTAAAATTATTGGTAAGTGTTTGAAATGTTTTTGCTGTGAAGTTCTAGAAGTTAAATAGTTAGGTTGTTGCTTAGGATACTGAACGAAAGTGTTTTTGTGTAAAACGGTTGGTAATAAGCGGATCATGCGGATGTACAGGGTCTTTCGTACCTACAGTAACTGTGCAATAAAGATAATTGGCTTTTTACTCTTTTAACGTTTTCCTGTGTTGGCTTTACATTGTATTAAGGTATTATAAGCGAAATGACAGCGATCGAAAACCACTTTGCGACTGAACAGTAGTAATATGTATGCTAATTTATTTTTACTTTGTTTGGCAACTGAGTTTGATTTGACAGTTGACGTCAAATTGGGTTGACGTTTTACGCACTTAATTAAATGCTAGATCGAATCTGATTATTAAGCTTGAAAAAGTGATGAGTGATGACAACTTTCATCACTTGAATATGCCCTCAATGACGGCAACAATTAGATTAGTGTATCTAGAGAAAATTCAAAAAATGACATAGGGATATTTGGCAAAGTAACGGTGTATACAAGTAATTTTATGATCGATTAATTATTATTCAACATATTATGCAGCCGTAAATTTCTACTTTAAACACATTTAAGTAGCTGGTTTGGCAACAGAAAAGTTATTTAAGCTAAATATGAAATGTAATAAAAAAAAAGAGTACTGCAGTTAAAAAATATATTTTTTGGAAACTTGGTATGAAGTTTCATATTTTTTTGGCGGTTAAGTTTTTTTAAATGTCACACAATGTTAAGTTGTATTATGCTTTAACTGAATTCTATTTAGCTGTGTATCACTTAAAATTAATAATTACTGTATAATTTTAATGGATTTCATGTTCTAACTGGAATTCACTTACACGATATAAATTTATAATATTATTGACACACAAACTATTTAAAAAATCTAAAAAGTGAGGTATGATTTGACTTGAATATTTGGAGCAAATCATTTTACTTTCTGTGTGCCAAGACTTGAATTATATGAAAGGAACTTATATTTAAGGAACTTTGGTTATATTGTCTTGGTAGGGTTAAATTTATGACAATGTGGCGTTTGTTGTATGGTTGTAGCAAGAGGTGGCGCTATTTGTGTCATTTAAGTGCTTTCAGAGTCTGAATAATAATTTGCTTATCCATGATCTATCGATCTGGCTATATGACGTGAAAGACTTTTATTGTACTATTCTGTATTTTATTTGACTGTGGACTATTTACGGTATACGAATTGTATACTAAACTTTATGGTTCATTTAAAATGGTAAACTTCTAAAGATCAAAGGAATTCGTAGTGCATGGCCAAATAACTTATTTTTTTCAAATGGTAAAATACTTTTTATACGAATTGATTTTTTTTTGCTTTTTGTGGCTTTTACTTGTCATTTTAAACTGGGTTACGTTAGTAGTTAAATGAAAGGTTTACAGCATTGTTAGAAACTTTTTGGGTAATGTTTGGACAAGTTTAGTAAGGCAGACGGATATTACAGGTGACTTTGTTATGGCAGAAGCATCAAATTGAATCCTTGTAGCTGCCAATCGAAATTTAACGTCGCACGCAACGCTTGTTTTACGGTTTACTCTTAACCATAAACGGTACACACTATAATCAAATCCAGTTGATTGAACTTTGAATTTGCACGCATCAATTACATGCTTCATTTGATAGAGCTGATTTTTTTAATAGAAGAACTACTTTTACTTCTATTTTTAATAAATATCAAAATACACGTATTAGCCTAATAAAAAATTTGAGCGCGCACAGATTAGTTGATGTAAAAATTGTCGGCTATAAAAGTACAATAATTATGGCATAAAATGGTGTTGCATGTAATAAACCAAGCCTTTAGGATAAAGGGTGCGTGTGTGGTCAAATCGATAACCATCTATCCTTATTCGACACAATGAAGGAAGCGTTGACTTCATTGCATCGTAGAAATTGATTGAAAGGCGAGATAATTCTGATATGCTTGTATTTACACAGCTAAAGGCATCGAAAAGACGTGTGATGCTGCATATCCTCTTATATTTCAGCAAAAAAGAAAGTTTTTAGGCGATGCTTTTCTACTCAAGTGGACACAGTTATTTGACTTTCTGATCATGGCACAATTGTTTGGACAATCTTTATGAAACTGCTGTGCTAGTTTAATGTAATCAAGTAGATGTCATCAAAAAGTAAAGCAAACTTATTATGTAAATGGTCAAAGTTATATAATATACGTGCATCAACGCTTTACATAGTTGTAACCGCTATTAATGTTTTCCTAATACAAGTATAAGCTTTATTTGAATATTTATTCTAATTACGGATTTTTTAACTTAGACTTAACTTTTATTATGCAATTCAAAATTCTATTATAAAAAATTTTAAGTGTTTATATTTGTTATGAACTCATGAGTGGTTTTACTGCATTCCTGAAAGAATATTTATAGGCTTTGCAAAGTATACTGTAGCTCTGAAACTATGCGCATCTTTAAAAATGTCTACCGTATTTTGTTAGTTTTTCTGGCAAAATGTTAGTTTTCTTATTGCCAAATTTATATCTAGTTATTTGTAAGTATTTTAAAGCGTACTTTCAAGAAACTTAAAAAAACCGCAACATCTAAATGGATGATAAAATGATAAAACTTAAGACGATAAAAAACAAAAATCAATTCAAGAGTGTGGGAAACCGTAGTTATGCTTGTTATATGTTGCTTTATGTTATTGTAACAGTAATGAGAGTCGCTTGGAATCGAAATGGACATCAATTTGTTCAATATTATTGCTTTTGTTTACATGACTAAACTTGTTTGCAACGTACTGAATAGTAACTTGTTTTTACAGTACCGGTACTGCATATAAGCCATTTTAAAAATAAACGAAAGCAAAGAATACGACGAAAACGACGCGCACTATTAATGATAATACCGTAACAAATGATCTATTTAAACAGCGGTTGATGTATGTTTGTCTTATTCTTTTTCAATCTTAATTTATTTTCACGTTTGCAACTGTTTGCATTGTGGTGTTAAAGCTAAACGAAAATTGTAGCATTTGTTTTTACTGGAGGGGAAGTAAAAGCTGTCAGTTTGGAGATTGTTTTATTAAATTTACACGCGCTGTTGAAACTTTTCTACACTGAACTAATGAGGAGGGTTTTGAGCATGTTTTGAAGTTGAGGAAAGGGCAAAGAATGATATGGTTGATGTCGGCGGGGTTTATGTTTATTTTAAGACGCACACTACCCAACCACACGCAAACGCAAATCCTAAAAGGTGAGAGGAGAGGGATTTACTGTATTTTCGAGTCAACCTTTTGGAAAAATAATAAAGTAGATAAACTATAAAAAAGTTACATAATTATCACTTCATTATTTGTTTTACTCGTCGCAGCATTTTTTAAAGTGAATTTGTTTGAACTGTCAAATCAATAGTTGCTAATTTGTTTTGGCTAAAATGTTAGATGGTGTATTTCTCGTAAATAATAATTATTGATGATGCATTATATGGTACGTCATTTGGGCCAAGAATTTTCTTGATGAAAAGGAAATAAAATTTAACTTGAGAGCTTCTAAGAAAGTTGGTTGTCAGTGGTGATTATTCAGTAGCTGTGGATGTGCCAAGTACTGCTTGGTATAATATATTTTTGTATAAAAACTATCAATGAATTTCTAACGTATACAGACTTTAGAAATCAGCTGCAGCGCTTAATGTAAATTATAGTTGGCGCCGTCATCGCTTTCACTTGCTTTTTTATGACTATACAGTAGATGTTTTATTTTTTTAGTATGACGATGAATCATAATCTGCATGGCTTGTTTTTATGGACGTATATTATATTTTTTCAATTAAGTTATTGATACTTACTTTGCAACTTTTCTTTTTTTTTTGCGATTGGCTTTGAAATTTCTATTTGTGATGTACAGTGACTTAACTTGATTCAAAAAATCAATAATAATTGTAAAGCAGAATTTGGCATTGAACATATTCTTGGAAGACTGTTATTGTACGACTTTATAAATGTTAGCAATAACAATTAATAAAAAGCAGTAAAGGAAATCAAAGTTTCCCAAACTTTTAAAGTCTGCTTACTTCTTTAGTTTTATTATGTAATCTATGATTTTCAGATTTAAGTCTTAACCCAATTTAATCTTTTTTGCGCATTATGAGGAACTCTGTATTTAAGTAGACAGTAATTGTGTATATTTGATTTATGTTTAGGCTAAAAATCATATAATTTTATTATAATGTACTTAACTTGCTCTGAATTTTTGGCAAACTACTGAATATCGCCACATGCTCCAGACTTGTGTTAACTGCTATCATTGAAAAGAATGCTTTTAAATACTATGGAATTTAAATAATATGTTATTAAACGGATCCAATGAAACTAAATCTTTTTATTGCTAAATTTTTAAAAATCTTTTACTAAATTATGTTTACCCGTTGTTGATTATCCAAAAATTGTCGCGTAGATAATTCTTAAAAGTGCTCACAGGTAATTTTTTAGTTCCTCGAAATTACTTTAATTTTGTTGTGCTGCATAAAATTATTTATGTTATCGATTGAAAAGTATACACAAATGCCGAGTTTTACTATACGTGTACCCGTATTCGTGGATTTTCTTTCTGTACTCAACTACTGTTAACCACTAAGTTAATAATAAGTCTTGTTGTTGGTTCAAGGTTAAGTTCATTACCTTAGGGAACATGGAGTAATTGAATTTCTTTGTTAATGAAGTATTTAGTTATGGAAGAGAATCATTTAACATAGCGAAAGCAAACTACAGAAAATATTTTATACCGAAACAGTATTTTTCTTTATATTCTAGAGATATAGGATGGAATTACTAAATTCATGTCTGATCCACATTTTATTTCAAAAATTACACAGCCGGCAGACTTCAGTAGAAACTAGAAACTTTAGGTAATTGAAGAACAATATCTTGTTATATTATTTTGGTATAACTTAGGGAAATATTGTAAGTGCATGAAAGCAAACAAAATCTTACAATTTTAAAAAGCAAATATTGATAACGATGGATATTATCGCTTTAATTAAAATAGGCATCATATAATTACCCTTGATGTAGGCAATCATTGCGTGCATTAAAAAGTTGCAGTGAGCATTATTATACAGTACAGTTACTATAATATTGAACTAATGTAAATAAGATTCTCACGTTTTAAATTCCATCACTGAAAATTAGATGTAATGTATTTAAAGTCAAATAACTTAGTGATCAAGCAAGGAAAGCTCAAACGTGCGTGCAAAGTTTATTTTATGCTCTTGAAAACAACTGCTGGGTTTATTAACGTTTTTAGAGCTGATAAATGATATATTGTTTACTGTTGCTCGAGTCGAATAACGAACTCTATAGCTCTTGAAAAGCACTTTCTAAAAACACGTATACCGGTAAATCTTGGCAAATAAAATACGGCTGGTATAGAGCGTTTACGTTCAAAGTCGTCTTGGCGCACGTTCAGGTATGCGTATGTTACCAACAGGGTACTGTGTATTTTTCGCTCATGAAAAAAAATTGATGTAGCCATACAGTTTTAGATAAAAATAAGGCATCTTAATGCTTCAACAAATTTAGCCACATTTTGTGTGTTTAAAGATATGGGTTTCCTGTGGCACATCAAGAGCACCTGTTTGATCATTATGTATTTCACTAAATCGTCGAAAAGCGTTCGTTTAACTATAACATAGGAGTAAAAAATATATTATCAATATCCACCTTCATATTTTAGGCGCCATTTCCATCAGCAATTGCATGTTAAGATGCCATAAAACGAATATTGGAGCATCCAGCATCATTTACACACGTTTGAAACAACATCGTTTTTTTATTTATTATATTTTTTTACTCAATTTTCGTTTTGAGAAGCTAGATAAAAAAGCGTGTGGAGATAGCGATAAAAATAAGTGGGTTCGCACTTGATGGCTTATGGATGGATTATATAGAGCGGCAAAAGAGTTTTGGATTAATATATGTTTTTCATATAGAATGATATACCACATGGTATATTCCTCCTGTATAAGTTTACTCGTATTTTTTCCCCAATTCCCTAATTTCTCTACGTATAACTTCACATAAGGATGATTACTTTTGTGCGTGATCGAAAGGGCAAGTCTGATATTATTTATCGTTTGAATGATAGAAGAAAAATATGTAGGCCAATGGATTATATTTGAGTATTTATTTCTTTCTTGTAATGTAGGAATGTTCTTCGATCACGAAAACGTTAAACATGTTAATCCTGCATTTAATTATTGTTGACAAAAGTGATTATGACCTGTATAATTCTTTCTGTGTTCTCAAATAATCGATATACAGTGCTTTATGATTTTTTTTGATTATTAAATTATTTAAACAATCGTGTCTATTATGGCATAAAGTAAATGTGACGGTATCAATTGTATTATTGTATTGGAATAGCAAAGTCTGTGACGTAAAACGTGACGGACGATGTACGGTTGTAGTTGTCGAGATTTTATTTGAAAGCGGAAATAACCGCATAAATAACTAAAATTGTGTTTACTTTATTTTGACATTTCCATCATGATGTTTCAACCAGTTCGTGTTATGAAACGTAAACAACTTTACATGAATTCTAACAAGTTCGTTTTAAAATTACAAATGTAAAATTTGAATAAATGAGCTTTTCCGAGGTATAGAAGTACCAACACAATCAATTTTAACTAAAGAACCAGTGTGTAATTTAGTGTACGACCGCCAAGACATATTTCACAAAGGGAGCGCCAAAAACTCAATTTGAAACGCAAAACTTTAGTTTTAAAAGATTAAAGCGGTATCTTAAGATGGAAAATTTAATTTTTGATGACAGCATTTGACTTTTGAAAATATACAGTATGTGACTTATGGTGAACATATTTAATTTTTGTAAATTAAAAGTTAGGAACAGCATCTTTTATCTTTAAATTGGGTTATATAAGTGTTGACGATTGATTTAAGACCCTTCCATGTATTTTTATGGTTATTGATGTCAAATTTATTAGTTTCAAAACTATATTGGACGTCGAGAGGGTTGATAAATGGACTTGGCTCGTTCTATCTAGATATGACCGAGGTCACACTTGGCATATTGTTTTATTTTATACTGCTTTTGTTTAACCATACGTTTCTGTCTCAAGTTCAAGTGGATTGTCTGCCGCCATCAAACACTATTAATGTGTTGTGGTTGTTGGGCTTGGTGTTGTTCATTTCTTAAATGAAAACACCAAATTGAGTAATGGTGATTGATGAAAAAATCTTGACTTTCGACTCATCTGATCTTCTTAACAAGTGTTCACGTGACACTTAAGAAGAAAAGTTGTGATGAAAATATTCATAGAATCGAGTAGTAAAGCAAAGTGAAGGTACTTACAGAAAATAAAACGATTTATTGATTTTTTTCTTGGCCAAAAGCAGCCATTGATGATACAGAGTATAGATAGTAATGGCATTGTACGGTCTATTGGTTATAATTAAAGGATGTGCTGTTTAGTTCTGACTATAA
The DNA here is from genome assembly GCA_013389785.1 of Helicorthomorpha holstii. Taxonomy (NCBI): domain Eukaryota; kingdom Metazoa; phylum Arthropoda; class Diplopoda; order Polydesmida; family Paradoxosomatidae; genus Helicorthomorpha; species Helicorthomorpha holstii. Next base: position 11,559,497 of record JAAFCF010006680.1, on the reverse strand, counting down.
TGACAAATGGTCGATATTTAATTGTCTGTAGCGCTATCAAATGTTTAACATTGAAACATTATGACTTTGGTTTGTGCTACTGTTTTCTTATATAGTAATATTTTATGAATGAGGGAAATTAAATGTAATGGTGTATTTACTATGATGGTAGTTTAATGTAGGTAGAAGCTTTTATGGCGCTGTAAGCTGTTATCATTTTTCTTTTATGTTAGTTGGGTCTGCGTCTGCAGTTATATGTAAGATAATTGCTTTAAAATAGCATGGTGAGTCTTGCAAAGCCAATTTATTAGCGTAAAATGATGGGTGAGTGAGAGAAATAATATATTTCTGCTTTCTTCCTGTCTATAATCTGAATAGGTTTGAGTAAGAGACGTAGTTTTCGATCGCTGTAAAACTACTGTACATCTCTGTACAAGCGCGATTGTTGAAGAGAAAAGCAGCTGAGAGCGCGAAATAAGCAGTCAAATAAAGCCGTGCTCGTTCGCTCATCACACGGCGCGGCGGTGACAACGTACCCGCAACATCCCATGAAAGTAAAATCGTCGGCAATGGTGAGTGCTTACATTTTATGACGTTTCTGTTTATATAAAATGGAAGAGATAGGTGAACTCGTGTATCATATGTAATACGACAACGTGTTGAGTGTGACATCTTTTAATATCAAAGTTAAACTTTTCTCTAAACTTGAGATGATGTGTGATTTTCTAGTAGCATCACTCTGACTTAAAACAGCAATTGTTGTGATTTAATGTGATGCTTCTGGGTTGACTGGCATTGTAAGTCTAATATATGAGACTTTTAAGGTAAGCTGCCTTTATTATATTTATCAAATGCATACAAAATTGAGAGTGAATATTATTTTTATTGGGATTTCTTACTTGTGTTACTGCAACCGCTACTTTATTTGAAATGTTACGCGTTGGTTGGCTTTGAAATTATATACAATGAGTGGTTAATAGTTATCGAAAACTCTTTTGACTTCTGTTTATTTATTTATTTGTGTATATGGAAACATGTAAGATGCTGTTCTCGCAACAATCACGTTTTCATTTACGGTTTTATCTGCTTCAGCAAGGTCATTTCTTCCCCACTTTCAGTCATCAAAAATACATAAATCTTTTTCCTTCATTTTTCTTAAAAAATATTGGCAGTATTTATTTTTTTTAACCTTATAAAAGAAAATCCGGTTTCTTACTAGAATACTACTATTTGTATGAAAATAAAGTCAGAATTTGTATTGATTTTTATTTACAGTATTCAGCATAAAATTTCGAAAACTATAACTGACATTTTGGTAAACCACATTTTGTGGGATGAAAAGTATGTTGTGGATTTTACTGTTATAGCTGTAAAAGCTGAATCTTTAATGTAATAGAAAAAGTTTGGAAGTTGATAATCAATTTGACGTCTTGCCAGGTGGAATGGGCACAAACGATTATATTATCAGCTCTTTAAAAGATAAAAAGCACTTTGTTCAGGTCATATTTAGTATAGAAATATAATAGCCAACTCAGCTTACAGTATGGTTTGCCTAAAAAAGATTTATTGCCAATTACAATTTACATGTTATAAACTTTTTTATCTTAATATACGAGTGCACTGTGCTGGTTTAATCAGGTTAACTAAATTCTTAGATACATTTAGTATTTTAGTCAAAATAAGCATATGATACAGTCCAGTAGTAATATTGTATGTGTAACACTGGTACTTGGTACCTCTGAATCATAACTTTTCTTTAATCTGACAGTGGTTGAAAGGGATGTCAATCAGTTAATTTTATTTGCATTATATATACTAGTATTTTTTAATTAGAAAAAGTTGTCTGAAATAGGTTACGTTTATTTGATCCCGCGAGATGTGCGACATCTAATTAGTTTTTGACATGACTTTTTGCCATTTTTGCGTAATGTTAAGCGCAAATATAGAATGTAAACGTGCTTCTATGTTTAATGAATACTTAATTATTTTTTTGTTAATATATACAGTAAGTTATAACCAAGAGTATATAGTATAATTGATTAAAATGATTGACAGGCGAAAGTTAATTAGTTTGAGTTGATGTGGGTAAGAGCGAGAGAGACGTTTGTTAAACTTTTGTGCTCCTCTAAAGAAAAAAAATGGTAGTTTATGTGGATGTAGTTCTACCCGTAACTTAGCTGGGGGCTGAGAGATAAATTAAATCGTTAATGAATTACCCAAAGGCTTTTTATTAAACGAGATTTCTAATTACCGGTCACGCTCAGTGGCAAAGTAGGACAATTCAGCGGTACTGAATTGTTCTAAGCGGCATAAAAAATAGTTTAATCGACGCAGAAAAGTAGAAGATAACTTTTAATATCTTTTTCATGAAGATTGAGCATTGTACAGCGAATGTAAGCTTACTGTATCATAAACGGAAGTTTAGTTGGGAATTAATATTTTTCGGTCGTTTTGTTGCCATAAGACGACTAAGCTACGCCACATTAATTAGCTTTGTGGGTTTATTTAAAATACACACGCTTATTTTGGAATTTGTGGCTTTATTAAAATGCGTAACTTATAATTTAAACTTTTGAATAAAAGCTTATTTCACCGTAGTTTACGCTTCATAATTGCATTAAAAGAAAATTTTCTATTGTTAAAAGAGAATTATTTTTGGTGCACAAAAAAAGAAACGATTTGAGACAATAACACTGTAATTACGAGTAAATTTCTTTTACGGTGTAATAATGCTCCACCCTGTACATAAAATATGCTTTAACATCTCCTTAGTTCCTTGATATTTGCTTCCTGTTTATCTATTAACTGAATTAATATTTGTTTTATGGTGGATACATTACTGCTGTCATATGCGAATAATAATCATCATAACAGCTTATAAATTTAATTGCTAGATTAAAAATGGTACGTGACTGTTTTAATTCAGCAAAGTAAATTTACGAGCGGTTGGAATAATAAAAGACAGCAATTTCATGGGCAAAATAAGGATGGTTGTGGAATTGGTGCATTATTTGTATTAAATTGCTAAAAGCACTTGTAAATGAGTACAGCGGAAGATGAACTCGTATATCTCTCTCTACATTATACATTGTACACAGTTACAAAAGCGCATTAAATATACACTCCTCTCGTACTAGAAAAAAACATGCACTATGTTAGTGGGATTCTAATAGTCATTTTTGATAGTACAGTATGACTGGCAAATGTACTGTATGTTACAGTTTTTGTTGAAGCAAGTTTTGTTTACTGGAATAAAATCAAAAATATCGAAACATAAAAAAAATCCACAAAAAGCAATAAACTAGAAAATTGTTTTGAACCAATTCCAGATTTCTGGGTTTATGGATTATTACTTTTTATACGCTTATGTTATTTTGTTGAAATTTATTTTATAAATGTTTCTTTAGAATATATCTATACGAACTTTTTTGTGGTTGATAAATGGCGTGAAATTTTATCGTTAATTTAAAAACATTTATGAATCACGAATTGACTTAGAAACAGTTTTGCTGTTTTATAGTTGCAATTCATTTATAAGTAATTTTAGTGGTTTTGAGGTTTCTGATGTTTAATAAAATGCATAATGCAGATGAGTTTTTAATGTTTATTAAATAGCAAAATGTCATGTAGGATGAGTTGATGAGGCGCTATTTGCGAGTAATTGAGTTCATGGTAACTCTGTATATGGTTGCTTATTTGACTTTTAATTTTTTTTTATTTTAATTACCATGAGCATAAAAGCGATTACAAATGTTGATTTCATCAGCACTTTAGTTTATAATGTTTAATCGATTTTTAAACGTTTTAGTAAAACACATTACGCATGCACTTGTAAAATGAATCAGTTTTTTTTTTATCCAGGAAGAAAAAAATCCGAATTTAATTTGTGTGGCTGATGTATTTTAAGTAAACCGACATTGATTACTGATACAATTTAATTTTATACTTGTAAGAAAAAGGGAAAACGTTAATTGCTTTTTTTGTGGTTGTCGGTTCAATCTGTATCCGGTCTTTTATTGATTACAAGTTGAAATGCCTATTGATTTTGAGATGTTGCCCTATTGTTGAAGTTCAACGAAAAATGTCGAGTTGGTTTGGAAGATTGTTATTAAAGAAACTGTTGAGAACATACAGTATAATGACTAACTTTTCTGCTTCGTTGGAAATAATATTTAGGGGAAATCCCACTCGGTCAAATTACTTTAGTCTACGATTTAGTAAATTTGTTGTTGGCATGAAATTTGACCTTTGCAAACAAAAGTACAATAGCTACAAAAAACGATCAGATAAAAGACTGTGTAACCCAAAAGCCAACTGGGAGAATTGACATTCGTACAATGAATTGTTTTGTTACGCTATGACTACAGTACGTTTTTTTTTGCATATTTGGTTTTTTCAATTTAACCGAAGTAGCAATACAATTTTACATGCTGTTTACCCGTATATCAATTTAAAAATTGCTTTAGAAAATTGATGTTTGAAAACAGTTTGAACGCATTGTTTATTATTTTATCTATTATAAGACTTCATTTATTTATTTTCAATAATATGTTTCTGGTCAAGTAATAAACGCGACGAGTTTTATGAAATGTAAAAATAATATCGTTAATGCATTGCTATGGCATGGAGAGAGAAATTGGAAACGGAAATTTTCTCTGATTTTTTTTTATTTGAAGTCGCAGCACCGTGTCATATGCGAAATATTTTCTAAACCGATCGATGATTTATCGATTGGTTTGTTGTGTGTGTGTGTTTTTTTTTTGAGCTAGCATCCGTAGGTTGAAGATTTGGTTTTGCCTCGTAAACAAGGTTTGGATTTTATAAATGTAAATATTTTATTTTACTATTATGTGTGAATTACGTATGAAAACTTATCTAGCCTCACAGTACCATATGCTGTATATACCAAAAATATTTTATTATCTGAGCTTATACGACAGTAGTATCTGTCATAATGAAATTTTATTTGATACTGAGACAGCTAGGGTAGGTGTTTTTTAAGTTTAAACTGCAATTTAAATGAACACTAAAATGTTACATACTGTATGTGTCAAGAACAGTAAATGGTGGATTTAAATGAATTTTGGTAGACATTTAATTGCATTTAAATTAAAGTAAAACGTAAGTGGTAATGGCATTTACAATAGTTACTTTACTGTATAATGCGTATAGAGAAATTGCATTCTTGTATCCTACCAGCATCTATCATAAACAAAATTCAATAATACTGTCATTCTAATTCTTAAAACAGTAAATCAAATAAACGTACTAACTGTTCTGTTTTGTACCTAAATTAGTCGATTGGAAGTTTGGAACTGAATTGAGTTAAACCATTTAAAATTTTAATACAGAGTAAACTACCGTGACTAAGTTCATTTTAACAGTAGTAAATACGAAAAAGCAGAGTTTATTTTTTCTGTATACTTGAACAATTTTTTTATGAGTTTTACTGGTAAAGCTATGAAGAAGCTTCACTTTACTGTAACAAACATCTGTGTTCAAGTGCTGAGTCGTTGTTTTACTACTTAAAAGAAATAATTGGGTCATCTGGTAATTGATATTCACAATTATCGTATTGATTAATGGGTTTTTTAGTTAAACTTGAAGCTGAATATGGCATATGTGTTGATGTTTGAGCGTAAAGTTAATGTAACTGTGTTAGATCTATTGGGGTAATTAGAAAATAATAGTAAGCAACAAATTACGCTGCCATTAACACGACATTTCGGCGCCGTTATGGTATCAAAGCTCTGATGTGGCGTTGGAAATTGCGTTAATTATTCCGTTGAGCTCCTCCCTTTATTTTATTATGGGTTTTTGTTGTATTTTATTCCGGAAATTAAGTAGGTATTAGTGATGTATTGCATTAGCTGATTTTTCTAAAAAGACAGTTTCAATGAACATTTTATCAGTTTTTATGCTAAAGATTAAAAGTCAACCATCAAATTTTTTTTCCGCAAAATCTTTGTTATTGTTGAACATCGTATAAGAATCATAAGTCATTTGACGGAAGTGCTTTCGATTGGAGTTTTAAATCCGGAATTATGGAGCTTTAGAAATGTAGTTTTTACGCTTTTTTTGACGGCCAGTTGTTAATCAATAATGCAGTGCTGTATTTTTGATGGCATTCTTGTCAACTAAACGCGACGTTAACGCCATCTAAAACGTGGGAATTAAGTGGTCAAAAGGCGCTGCAAATAAACGCCATCTGCCACACATATTTCCATTATTGATAATTGAATAAAAGAGTTATACTTGACTTGCATTTGGGTTATTCGGGGCGTTGAATAACAGTGTCACCTTAGGGCATGTTTTGAAAACCGGTCAACGATTTTTTAAAATTAAAGTGCTTTATTTATGTCATAGTGACGTTTTAGTGCGGAAACCTAGGAATCACTCTTAAATTATTAAGATATTTTGTTTTCCACTATTATAAATGAAATCAATATTTTTTAACAATCAACTTTAGAAATACAGTAAATGATGAGATTTTATACTATTACAATTATTTTTTACAAATACTGTACGTTGCGTATTCTTTCTGCTTAATTACGCAAATATTTGGGCTGTTTTTATTTTTGTTATTTTTGTATTTTTTTATTATGCATTTATTATTTAATAAAGAAAATTAATGTATTAAAGAATGGTCTTTAGTATTACTGTAAAGTTAAACGATTTTGTCTTGCATTTATGTAAATTCACATTTTCTTTTAGATGGAAAAATAATGGTAACCGAAGAGATAACATATTTCTAAATACAGTAATTTTTTATATATTCAGTGTATATCCTTATGGTAATTACGTTGTGGCTCAGTAATGGTTAATCATAGTATTAGTTTTTGGTTTACAATATCGTAAAAACGTATAAAAAAACCTTATAGAAAATAAAGATGAAATAAACTTTCCCATTAAGAAAACCTTGGTTTTTTCTGGTTTTTTTTATGTTGCTACGCTCATTATTTGTTTGCAACTCTATTGCGCTCATTTTCCATCATTGCATTTGTATAGCCAAGTTTTTTTTTGCGTTAGTTTACTATTAAGACCCGCATACGATATTATACTGTTTATTGAGTTCAGTTGGAATCACATTTCACATCTTCTAGCTATCGATTTAAATATGCTATTGTAAAACCAAACGATCTACCTGCATATTTTACCATTGATGTTGGTTGTTTGTTTTTTTCTCATTTACTTTCCAAGTTTCCATATAAAAACAACAAAGAAAAACATGAGCCTTTTTATACAGTACCGGTATTTTAAATTTTAAAGAAAGTCACAAGCTTTAAGAAAGAGAATTCATTAGAAATATACTATAAATACTGCACGTTAACTTAAATTTCAGACTAAAGTTGAAGTTTTTTTATGCACATTTATTTAACAACAAAACTTAACAATTTTCTTTTTTTTGGTAAATCTCTTTTAATTTGCTCTTATCGAATGTAGTTAACTACCTGTATTTTAGATTAGGTTAGATCCTATTAGTTAGGTTTTATTTATTTAAGATCTTGGCGTTAATTACTGTTAGTGGAATAATTAATAGTGAATCTTACCTTGCAGTGATCTTTCTGGGAACAAAGTTACCAGGATCCAGCATCACTTTGTAAAGTTGTAAACTTTTAATGTAAACAAAACTCTTGTAGGTTTCCTGTTATCGTGTACTTCCTGGTTACAAGTGATTGATTGGTTGTTTTATTTTTTATATGATGTATACAGTAATGTACTGTATTTTTTTCTTTTCTGTAAATATGTTTGTTTACAGTTGCTGTGAACCGATTTTTTTTTCGAGTTTCATGCAAGATGTAACGTGTGCGATTTATAAAGTAGTTTGATCTAAATTGACAGTGACCTATATTCAGTATTATTATCGTATATGAACTAAATTCGTTCAGACGACATGATCAGCTCTCTATTTTTCTCCTTGGCTGAAGATGATGAAATCTGTCGGTAAATAAGGGATGAAAGTTTATTTTAAAGGTGACAGTATTGAAACCTAATGGTTATTTAGTTATTGAGTTAATAATGGGTTAGAATGTGAAATGTTACTCACAACGTAATAAAATTTACTTTAGTTTTAAGTCATCTGTGTTAACGTAAATTTGACAATTTTTAACAATCAAATTGTGTTGAATTAGTAGAACAAATGACTGCATGTTGGTAAAGATGATTGTCTGTACTAAACTATAAGATGTACTTTTGTGTGGTTTAAGAATTGGTTCAGTTGTTGACAATTTAATTCTCATTTACGGTCAATTACGTCGTGAAGAGTAATGTGGTGGACACCAACTGTGGATTCTCATTTATGTACTTTTACAAATGCATTGTTGACTTAACGTATCTCGACGTTAACTTTGATATATTATTGCTCTCTAAAATGCAATTTTCACTTATAATGCAATGATTAAGTTAAATTCCAAGTGCATACAATGTAGAGAAAAAAAATTATTTTATTTTGTAGATCGGGATAAATTTTATTTGCTATATTAACTTTGTTTTACTAAACTTCAGTTCATTTTTATTGGATTTGATTTTTTTGCATCATTTTGGCGATTGTCCAGTTTTTCTTTATTCTTTATTTATGATAGTTATTACTGGTATAAGTATTTTCTGGTATAAGACACTGTTAAAGCGATAGCATATGATTTAAAAATTTTTTTTAAAAGTTTTATTGAATTACAAAGTTGTCGAGATCCAAACTGAAAGTATTCAGCGAATGCCCTTGGTTATTCATACGATCTTTTCTTTAAAAGAATTGAGAGAAGTAAATTAGCAAAATAAATACGAAATGTACTCTGTACAGTATATTTGTCTATTCGACTATTTGTCTGGTTGTTGACGTTAAGGGTTAGGTTTTCAGTATTGAACCGAGTATTCATTGGTTGAATTCACTTTGGTTGTTTGCCAAGCACTTTGCTATGGAAGCGTAAAAGCGTCTTCATTATACCACTGTCCAATCAGCTGTTGGTTTGGATGTTAGACAAGGGCGAGAATTGATTTCTATTGTAACAAGGGTGAGTGTGCCGTTGACAGTGAAAGGTGTGAAGGGGAATTGTAATGGGGAATAGGATTGGGGAGAATATTCTGTATAAATGACATTTGTTTATCTCTTTCCATTCTTTTCATCCTTTCAAAGGATTCGTGTTTCAATGGGGAAACAGTTAAAAATGTTAAATAAGATGAGCTATTAATGTATTAGTTCAGTATTACGTGAATTGCTAAAATGACTGCTGTAATTAAGGTAACTGAAATTCAATCGAAATTTCTTTAACCAAACTGTTATTTGTCAACCAGCCTATACTTGTATGCTATCGTAAATGGTCACATATCCGGCTTGAAATTAGTTTCATTCGTAATGGAATCGTATTGGATGTCTTGAGTAATAAATATTTTATTACTGGTGCATGGCTGCAACTTAATGCTGTTGAATCATCAAACAGCGAGACAGACAAATTGTAATAGATATCAAAGAATTTAAAAGCTGAGGGAAATATATTTGGTATGGCTATTATTACCGACAGAAAATTATTTTGTAGAGCAAAATCTTTCCAGAAACCATTTCAAAAATTTGGCTTACAGTCTTTGGAGTTTTATGGATGCTATTAAAATATCCAACAGAATAACTCATTTTTAAATTTGCTGGATAGAACTTGACAGTAGTTTTTAGCAAGTATTAAATTGGTGAACTTGATGAATTTAACCATTATATGGAATTCTTAAAACTTTATGCATTCAGTGATCAATATAACACGTTAGCTTTTTAGTTGATTATTTTTTAGTTAATGTATATTTGAGGAGAATCATGTTAATATAACAGTTTGTAGAAATGTAATTTCAGTGGAAGTAATAGTGACCTATTTGAATGTCGTGAAATGAAATTCAATATTTTCTACAAGATTATGGTCTTTTCTTTAAATTGCAAGACAGTAGTTTGTAAAAAACTGAAAATTCTGTAATCGAATGGTTTCCGTTGAACTGATCAGACGTTTAGTTTAGCGGTTTATTTCGTAAAATTGTGGTACTTTGTCTTCACGGAATTGTCTAATGCTTACCAGAACGACTGTTTTTTTTTTTTTGGGTTAGAATAATTTATTTATTTAATATAAGTTAGTACTACCGAATTTACTACAGACAAAATACAGTCAATCTAATTTTTAAATGCCGCATTTCGATTGTGGAAGTCGATTATATACAGTTAGTTTGATAAAATGGCAAATTAATAAAATTTAGGATTCTTAAGTTTACTATATTTCTCCAAGTAAAAAAGTAAGAAATTTATTTTATTCCACGAAAGCAATACTTTATTATCACATAAATAACAAATAATTTATTATATAAATACTGTATTTTATCAAATAAATTTCAAATTATCAGATTGTTTTGACTTTTGAAAAATGGTTGTAACGTTGCGGTTCTTGGTTTTAAAGTTTTCCCTTGAGTATAGTACAGTAGATTTCTTTGTGGTTAAATGTCAACCTACTAAATGACTTCTTACTAAGTTATTTAACATCTCATAGTTATGAGTTTCTGTCATGTACAAGTACGTAAGTTAGTTAACATGAATACCAGTTGACTAAGATATGTGAAGCAAGTTCAGTAGTTCAGCGTTTAATTGCTTTGTCTTAAAACATTTAATACAGCATTTTGTTATTTTGACTTGAGATTCCTGTCGCATTAAAGATGTGACCGGGTTGCTACGGTTCATTTGAACGTAAATTACGACGTTGATGTCAGCTTTAACGTTTCAATTTGTTTGATGCGTGTACTTCGGTATATTGCTAGATACAGTATTGCTACTGTGCTATATCGTTTATTGTCCCTTGGGATGTTGATATCTAGGTTACTCAGTGTGACGCTCGATCTCGGACATGATGCTGATACTTAAACATGCTTCCCATTTAATCAGACGAGATAATCTAGTAAAAGAAAAACTTTTTTGGTATACTGTAACTTGCACCATATTTACTAATGCGACCCTAATAAATTTAATGTGGTTTGCAGTGCTGTAATTATTCAGCAGACGTCCCTAGATTGAATTTTTTATCCACTTGAGTTTTAGGGCGCAAAAGTTTGTTTTTGAGGCATCAAATGACTAAATTAAGTTTAATGATTGCATTTTAAAGACTGAAATTTCGCTTTTAAGACAATTATTCTAAGGTTATGTTGTTTCAATTACACTACACCACATTATACTGGTATGGGTCCAATTGACAATTAAGTGGTTTAGTATGGTCCTGTGTGTACTTTAGTTTAGACCGTAAATGAGTTTATTGGAAATACAGTATAAGGCTTTATTCTTGAACTTGTTCGTGGAAATTTGATTGTAAAACAAGTAAGCATTGCTAAGGGTGTTACATTTAATGTTTCTTTTTAATGGGACAAGTTGAAAAGAAGAAGTTATAAATATTTAACAAGAAAGAACGTTTTAATAATTGGCTATAATAGAAATAGTGCTGAATTTATACTGAATTACATATTTTTGATTACAGTAGTACTGGAGAAATAATTACCTATTTTACAGTATTTACGATCTGAAACTTATGCGTTGACCGCAATGCTTTGCTTGGGTTTGGATGACGGTTTCGGTCAAACTAATGATAACAACGACCATTAGCCATCGAATAACATTGAGTAGCGCGTGATACATTTTCATATCGACGACGTGATTTTACGAGTGTACAACAACTTCAACAAGATCTTTAGTGGGAACTATTTATTTAACATATCGTACTATAGAATAATTATCCTCCTGAGATTTTCCAATTGAGTTTTAATATTGTGTATGGATGACTGTACATGTACATATTTACTACGCTGCGTCAAGTTAGTTTTAACAATATACCGTGATATAACGTTTTCCAAAATTTTAAGTCGCTTCATATCATGCCATTTTTTCAAAAAAAAAAAGCTTTGGCATATTTTATTGACAACTTGTCATTAGCATTAATTTGAGCATTAAAAATAGATTAAGTAATATGGTAGTTCTAACGCTTTTGCCTAAACAATTTAAAGTATAAAAACTGAACACGTATTCATCGGTAAAATACCATGGATTAATTTATTTGTTTTTAATAACACAGCGCAACACGTTAATTTATCTCAAATTAATTATTAACCGAAAAGCACCACATAATATTGCTCTTTTATATTACGAGTAAAATGAAAACTAGATCTAATTAACAGATCAATAACGTTATGCGTACCGTATTTAAAAAAAAAAAACAACAAATTTTCAGTCATAGAAATATATTGCCGTTGAAATTTGTCGTATTGAATATTAACGGTTAACCATTTCGTGAATTTTAAAAACAAATTTTTATTTATACTTTCTACATTATATAATAATCTCTTAAGAGGCGTATTATTATACTATTGTACGGTATTTGAAAACTTTATACGTGTATTAGACATAAGTTAGTTACAATACATATTATAACTTAAGCTGAGATGTATGGTATGTGAATCTTATTTACAGTACATGTCACATTACTGGTAGAAGTAAATTTTTTTTTGGCAAACAATAGCTAAAGGAATGTCATTACCTCTTATAATCGCAATAAAGCGAGTTGATTGTAAATCGTTGGTACTTCAAGTTTGCTCATACTTTTTTTGCAACTATTTTATTGTAAGTGCATGCACTTTTGACGCTTACTGATTATAATTAAAAACATTGTGTGATATTAATATTATGTTTTTATTACCAATTTGACTTAATGACCATTTGCCCTTTCGGTGCCCTAGCAATGTTCGTGAGACACGTCTAGATTCCATCACTAAAGAGGTCGTGACTGTAGTTAGGCAGGAAATTCCACATGTTTCAAAGCTGTAAATTTCTTAAAGCAACACTTAAATTAATTCAGCACATTTCACGTAAGCAGCGACAAGTTATATGATGTTGGGTTTTCAATAGGTCAAATAAAATAAAGGCACTGAGATTGGTATTTTCTTTTCTTGATTTCTTTTTACAAATGAAAACATTTTTTTTGTTGACTTGCTGTATAATGCATTCGTGTTGAAATGTAATCGATACAACTTACAATGCAAACGATTGATTTTTTGCAACGTAAGGTAAATTTTTAACAGCTTTTTCGAATACCGCCTATTTAAATTTATATTGACGTTATAATGTTAGCGGGATTGTATAAAAGTTTATTGAGTTTGTTTGTATAATGATGCATTGGCAATTTATTTGCTCGTAAAAATTATTGATGCCCTTAGCAAACTTAGATGTGGTTGTAACTTTATGCTGTCAAGTATACTGTACTTGGGTCTGGGTTTTGTAGCAATATGTTGTGTTCCACTGCTATCCAAGCATTTTAACTGCTTCATCGAAAATAGATTGGGCAGATCGATGTACCTTTAAGGGATAGTGGATGGAAGGCAATGATAGTTAAGGAAATACGTGCTTAAAATTGAACTGTCGTACTTGTTCAGCTATTGGTTGAAAAGTTTTAAAATTTAAGCGACGATCGTATATTAAACCATAACGATGAAAAAAAAAGTTATTTTTAATAGAAAAGAAGTGTGGAGTACTCGTTCAATGTATTATATACACATACGGTATACTGCCAATATTTTTCTATCAATTCATCACTCATTCGTGAATGGCCAACCGATCTATGAGTAGATCTGAAGGGTGTTTTCCTGCCACCAGCGATATACTTGCGTACTTCAAGTCTTTTTATTAATATAAAACGCTCTACTGTATATAAAGCCAACTTTACAAACGAAAAAAAACTTTTGTCAGTATGTAGACCTTATTTTGATCAACAACAAATAAATAAAGCGGTTGTAGTCACACGGTACTTGATCATCTTGCTCTCTAAGTACACCAAGCACATGACATTTTTATATTTAGATGACTACGTTATGCAATAAAAACTATTGTACGTGTTTTGTACAGCTTTTATGTTATAATGTTTCGGAGCCACAAATTAGTCTTCTAATAAAATACAAAAAAAAAAGAAAAATTATTTGCTTCATTATCTATATATTTTATAGATTGTGGTAGGTTTTTAGTAACTTGTTTTATCATTTTTTAAAAGTAAGTTCATATATTAATCAGTTTAGTTGTACATTATTATGAAGCCATGGTAATTCTTTTTTGCTAGTATTTGGATTATATTTTTATTTACCAGAATTTTGTTATAAATTTTATTTTTTTGTTATTATTTTTGTGAAACATAAAGTTTTCTAGAAACGTTCAAAATTTATCACAATCTACCCATTATAGTTTAATTTATTGTGGTCTTGGTCATTTTCACCGATTTCTTAGAACTTTTGGGTCTACCAATTACAGTTGTGGTCTATATCTCTAGGATTAAAGTTAATGAACCCTGTATACTTGTAAGGGAAATCTCTTTATCATTTTCTTTAGACAACATCTTAATCAGTAATCACAAAGGGCTGAATTTGCTCGTAAATCTTACTACAGTACGTAGTAGCTTCTTCTTTCATAATGTTTTTTTATTCTTCGGTTTTTATTGCAGTCAATGCCAAAATCGTTTTTTTAAAAAAAACGTCGCAAAAGTCATTTTGAAAATTGATATATGTGCAAAAAAAAATATTATGGTAAAAATACTCGCGTGTTTTGCCATTTTACATTTAGTGCATAGTGTACTTAGTGAGCGAAATGATATTGTGGATATGGTTTTTAGCATTGATTCATCTTATCTTTGCAGTTGGATGCTCTACGGTTGCTGATGTTGCTTCCCATATTTATTACTCTGTTATTGCAATTTTTTTACTGTCGAAAAATTGCAAGTGAAAAGCACCTGTGTCTTCCAACTCCGACAACTTAGTTTTTTTTATTACTTTTTGAAAAGAAACTGAAATCCTTATTTGGTCACTCAAATTTTCTTGCGTATGAACTGAAATGAGTTTTTACTGCTTTAATACGCCTCTGTCAATTCACTTTTCAACGTCTAAAATCAACCTCATCAAATCGCAGCTAATAGAAAAAAAGAAGAAAAAAAACTAATAAATAAATTTTTTCTTCCTTGAAATAAGATCCGGGCAATAACTTATTTTTTCTTCCCTTCCATCTTCTCACCTATCAATCTTCAAAGATAAGTGCAAACATGGAGGAAAAAGATGTTGCGCTACTTACGAATTACGATTTGTTTTGATAGTGGTTATAAAATCGCCATGGTCATGGCATAGTAATTTTAACGTTTTGTATCGGTTGAAAGTTATTTTTAAACTTCATTGTTTATTCAAGTTTTTGTATTGACAAAGAAGCGTGATATTTACTTGAATTTTGCGTTTATGTTTGCGCTATCGGTTTGCTGTTGAGCTGTGTCCATCAGGTACAATTGATTGCATTGTACTTTGGACAATCGTACGTGCGCGTGTTATTTTTTCCACTTTGTTTCCTATGTACTCTATGAAACACAAAGTGTTTTAGATGCACACGAGACTGTGACAGTGACGTCATCTCTGCTTTTACGCGTCACGTTTTGTATTTTCCTAAAATTCGATTGGCTGGTGTAGTGGTGTTAATGCTCCAATGGCAAAATGTCTTTTAGTGATAGAGTCGGCGATGGCAGCGGCGCGGCGAAAATTAAAGATGCCAGTCTTTTGCAATCTAAACCCGAAGGGGAAATGGACGCTCTGTTATTGGGCCGAACTAAGGTAAGACCCATCCATCCCCTTGACCTTAATTAGACGACAGACCATGAGTCTACTTGCTACTACAGTATTAATATGTTGATTGATGTCAATAAAAGACATTCTGATAACTTAAGTGGTATGCTCCTTATTTGTGTTGTAATGTGATTGATGTAGTGTCATTACCTGTCAGTTTTTTTTAACTCTTTTTTTGTTATCGATTTTACTTGTTGTATCGTTTACGTTGACGAATGAGTTGGTAACATGTGGCAATAGTTGTCCATGAAGTGGCGCCACCACCAACAACATACTTTATTTCGTATTTGAAGGTACAGTAAAATGTTCAATTGACAATTGGCAAAATCACGACAAGCGATTTTTTACTTAACGTATTTTTTCAACATAGTACAAGTAATAAATTTAATATCATAAATATAAAAAAAAGTTAGACAAAGATTTTGATACAGTGGTCATACGATTGGATTTACTCAATTTGATGATTTCAACTACTGTATGCGTAGTATACATAATTTTGTTAATATATTTCCCATATCTTTAATACACTGTATTTTTAAGTTTTTAGTTTAATTTAAAACACGAAATAACGACTAAATGTCCTGATTAAATTTATTTCTAATGTGTATTTATTTTCCTCTTGCGCCACTAAGTTTTTATAGCATTCATATGTTCTTGGTATCGTTAATTTTTTTTACTTTTATTTTATTACACGAGTATTTATCAATAGAAGCTAAATTACTTGACATTTAGTGGTAATTTAACATAGTCAAAAGTTCTAAGCGATAATTAATAACGTACTGTCAAGCGAAATAAAGCATCAATTATATCGTATATACTGTAGTAATGCCGCTGATGGCTCTTTAATTTGATCTTAGCATGCGGTAGTTGTTATTGACATTCATAGTGGTCATTATAATGAAAATCACATAAAAGTTGTGACTGAAATGTTTAATGGAAAATTTGTGTGTCTACCGTTGCGTTGCGAGGTAATAAATTTTATTAATGAGCAAGTACTGTATGTTTACTACCAAAGTTGTGTTTCGAATTGCACTGATTGTGTTACGGTAATGTACAGTCGCTCACCTAATATGCAAATGCGTTTAATTTTGAGGATTGCAAATGGTTACATTTCTTTTACAGGATTAGAATGGTGTCGAGTGTATTGTAGATGCGATTGTTTACAGTAATTTATACGTTTATTAGTCAGTCGGGAAAAATAAGCGAACCACAGTTTAAATGACTTTGTTAATGAGAAAGATATAAATTCATATTGTGGTCTGAAGATGTAGACTTAATTAAAACATAATTTAAATTTTTAGCTTAGAATGACGTAGTAAGTTGTTTTTTCTCACTGAAATTGACTACAGTGTTTTCGTTGCAGTGCATTGTAAATAGGGTTTCATTGTGGAAAGTTTGTCAGCCGTGAAATGCTGTTAGATGCAGAAATTTTACTAAAACGTTATTTTGTGCATTTCACAATCACTGAGGTCAATTCAATTTTCGATCTATTGTTCACTTGATGTTTGAAGTTTACCAACATTTTTCTTTTTCTTTCTGTAACAAGATGTTGGCGCAATTGGACCGTTCAAAGTATTTTTTGAGTTTCTTAATAATGATTTATGTGATGTTAAAACTTTTTTGAAAGTATTTTTACGCGTGCCCATTGCGTATCGATTTTTTCCTTTAGTAAATAAATTTCTAAGTTGAAATAGAAGTTTGGCCATCGATTGACCAACCTGCAATGATTTGTTGTACCAAATAGCTGTTTGTTTTTCGCCGTTCGACCAAAAAGCAAATGAAAATGGATGAAGTCGTTAAAACTTGGGGCAGTTATTAATAGCGGATAGTCACGAGAAAGCACTTTGGGGAAATGTTTTATTTATTCTTTTTTTATTATTAATCTTGTAATCATATATTAAGAAACATCTCTGCGGTGGACACAAAATTAATGTTCAAATCAGAAAACATTCATAACTTTTGAAAACATCATATTTTAATCCAAAAAAATGTTGGTCACAAAATCGGTCTTTAATTACAGTAGTGTCGTGTTATAACGATATCAATTGCATTGACTTAATGGTATTTGTAGAGCTGTACAAGTTATAGCTAAATACTTAGTACCGGTATAGAATAACTTTACGGTAAATAGCAGTGTAAAAAGTAGCTACATAAGTTTTAAAAATTATTGTGCTTATGTAATTGAATCAAAACATTAACTTAGGTGAACTATTTCAATATTGTATTGCAGATGATAGTATTTTTATGCGTTATGTAACATTTAATTTGAGCTACTAAACTCTGAAATTAAGACAATTTGCCATCTAATTTCGTTTGTGAGACATTTGATAGTGTTCCTAAGGTGTAGAATTTCATTTGATCTTTGCAAAGTTTTTTGTCTTATGGAAATTGCAGTAGTGTTGAATTGGGTGTAATTTAAGGTGTTTATCAACAGTTATTATTTTCATCATCGACAACAAATAGTTGAAAAATGACTATTCAGTTTTCTTGTGAATCTCATATTTTCAATACAAGTTAAGTTTTTTATTTTTAATCATATTTAATTACAATTTATCTGCATTTCATTGTCATGTCAACCATTATTTGTAGAGCATATCGAATTTGTTCGTATTATGTTGGATAAATGCAGCGTAACATTATTTTCTTTTTAAGATAAATGAATTTTGATAAACTCAAATTGTTATCGTTGCAGCTAGGCGAATTCAATTTCACTGTTATTAAAAATCAAAGTTTTCTTCCCTCCGTTTATTATGGATACTAAAATATGTATTAAATTTGGTTATATTGAATTTCTACAGTACGGAATATTGTCCTGAAGACGCGATTTTAATATAACTACGAAAAATCTAACTTTTTTTCTATTGTTTGAAGCGATCGTTTTATTTGAATTGGTTTAAGGCAACTTCATGGGCACTTTTCTGAAAATGCGTTTTGTCACGTTTGTCGGGAACTTTTCGAACATTTTCAACCAATGACATTGAAATTGGAAAAAGAATGGGGTGGTCCACCCCGTAAGGGAATAATAAATTCACACACCAATTCTTTCACAATCTGGCTGATTTATTATTGGGGAAATGTGAATGGGGGTTAATTCAAAAGCTGTAAAGTATGTGATCCCATAGGACAAAACTAAGGAAAAGAAAATCGATTATTTTTTGAATAAGTCGATAGGAACAAGTTTTGCATCTTGAAAAGTTACATTATTATTATTATTAGACATACTGTAGTAGATAGAGAACGGCATTTTTATTCTTTTGAATATGATGGTGATGATTTATCCAGCAAAGATAAAAAATAGTGATTATAGGCTAGTCACGTTGCTAGTTTCTACTGAATGAGTCGGTATAGAAAACTTTTTATTGATTGGATCGCGTAGGACCATACCCAGTGACGAATTGTCCCTTCACATGTTACTCTAAACTATTGACTGACTAAATTTGCTGATTTTAGACTTGCTGTAACTGTAATAATAATTCAATTTGGTTCTATCACTAAAGATTTTTTAAAAGTTTGATTGAAAAACAAATTGATGCCGCTTTTATTTTATGTTATTAACTCATCTACAATTATAGTTTTATTTATTTTTGTATTAGCTTTTAAGATTTTTCCATCAAAAAAAGTATATTATCTTGGGCATTTTTTTTTTTTTGATACGGGTGAATTATAAGTTGCTCATAGATTTACTGTGTTGGGGAAATTTATAGATGTAAAGTATCATAGTTTCTGAAATTTCTACGAAGTAAACACGAAGAGCATCATTATGTTGTGTGCACTTAAATGGCATTGAGTGTGTTGGCATTCATCTCTGTCATAAACACTGCCTTCCAACTTATTTTTTAATGTAATAATTTGCAGTGCGTGTATGGAGTATAAGCGTACTTATAATGTGTGTGCTGATTCTACGAGAATGAGTTGTTATGAGTTTTTAAAAACATTTTTTACGCCACAAATTATTTGATGACGTTTCAGAGTGACGCTGATTAAAATTCTGTCATATTAACAGTGGAAATTTAAGCAAATTCTGACAGTGATGTAATGTTATTGTTTTGCTTATTTGGGTCGCCACATGCGTTAATCTTATTTTAATTCTATTCAAATATCGGTTGACGTCGTATAAAAACTCTGTTTTTATGTTTTACTTTGCAAAATGGTGTTCAATATAGAGTAATAATATGAGCAAATCGTTTGAGGGGAAATGACATAATAATTTAATATTTTAAGTTTACTTCAAGTTAAGCATAACATCTTTCTTGTTTTGCTGTAAGTTTATGCAGAGTGGAAACTTTAGAAACCCATTTTTTGTTAAGAGAGTGGTAAATACATCATTTGTAATCGTTTGACTGATTTTGAAAGTTTTGACTGTTTCTGAGAAAAATTTAAAATAGAAGATTTAGTTCATAGAATTAGCTTCAAAATTACACTTATGGTTTGGTCCTGCGCATTGGTACTCCTGACAGGTACAACATCTGTGTATATTCACTATTGGGCTGTTTTCATGGCAAAGTTAGACGCTGTAAGAATTAACAACGTGGATTTGGTTCTACTTTAAATGCTAAATGCATTAATGAGGGAGCAACTACTGTACATTAATATTAATTAATGGTTGTGACCTTGCTGTCGAAAACGACTAAGTGTTAAAAGCGACTCCCAATGATGGAGTTTAAACAGTAGCAAAAGGGTGGGAAAATGTTTTATTTTTTGCTATACAATGTGTTAAACTTTTAGTTAAGTAATAGTATTTCACTCAAAAAATAACATTCTGGCGTTTTTTTAAAAATTTAGTTGAGTTTCTGATAAGCTTTAAATTAGCGCTACATTTGTTGTGCAGTACTTAAGTTGCTATTTAATTTAGTATGTGCTCAATTGACCTTGGTTCCAGATTGAGTGGAGCTTTGTTTTGCTTACTTAAGATGGGAGTTTGATTGATACTCAACTGCTTTCGTCTGCAAATTACTTCTTATAATCAGCGTTTAGGATTTTCTCTTTTCTTTCTTCCTTGGGGTATTATGGCGGAAATGGATATCTAAAAGGAAACCAATCAAGTTGTAATATAATTCTTTACTCTAAGTCAAAGGCATAAAATTGGGTGTTTTTCGACTAATTGAACGTCAAAAATGGGAGGTTATAGTGTTTATTAGCGACAAAGAAAACGAAAATTTAACTTAAAGGAATTTTCTTAGCTAACAAGGCTAAGACTTTGTTAATTAAGAAAACATTTTTTTTCCTTTCTCATTCTTACTTTTCTATTTAATTGTTTTTTTTTTAATTTTTGCTTTCAGGATGGTTTAATTAAGAGTCAATTGTGCTTGTGTTGTACTTATACTGTAGACAAGCACAGTAATTAGATTTCTAACTTTTTGCTGTGCCAAATACAGTTTGTAGCGGTAAATAATCTCTAATTTGGAATGTAAGATGCAAATAAAAGTCAATGCAAAACGCAGATTCTTAAAAATTTGTTTAGGAATATCTTTCCTTATATTGTCTATAGCATCATTCTGTACAGTACTTTACCTATAAAAGTAGGAAAGTTACTATAAAATCAGAGCCACGCCTCTTCAAGTTCTTATCAAATATTTTTACCCGCGAGTCATCACCCATCGTTTATTCATAGTCAGCGATTGGAAAATGTTTTACTGCCGAAACCCATAGCCTTGTAAACTCTCTATATATAATCTAAATATTTTTATAAAAGTTTTTATATGAACCGGCAGGCAACACTGATATATTTCCCAATGATTACATTGGTGTGCTTTTAGTTTTTTTGCTTATCTCTGTGTATGCATGCGAATAAAATTACATACTCTTTTGCAATTTTCCCTTCTTTGTCCATGGAAAATAGAATTGAAAAAGTTTATGTAATATTTTTCTTTCAGCTGTTTTTATGTGGCGGCTCAATTTAAAATTCAAATTTTTTTTGTTTTTTTTTTTTTTTTATTTTTATTTTTCCAAATTCGAGGCTAGGTTTGGCAATCACTTATTGCTTAGTTGCTATGCGACCAAACCTTTCCAACCGGCTGAATCCGATTTCTTCTTAGGCGATATTTACTTAGTTGGACCTTTTCTTCCAATTCATCAATACACGTATGCTAATTAGTGACATTACAATCAAGCAGAATCAGGAATGGTCAAGAGATTGGTGATTTGAAACAAATTAGCTTAAACATTACTGTAGCTGTGACATTACTGACTCATCTTTCGCTGTTGACAGTGAAGATGCCAAATGTAACTGTGTTTGCTTTAGACAAACCGCTTTTTTTGACTCAATATATTTTGCCACCGCATCGTTAGATGGCTCTGATTGTGGTTTAGAAACACTGTTGTCAGTGTGACGTTGTTAATTTGATTCAAATACGACGACACCTGGATCATTTTACTAAGTAACTTAGTTCACGACCGGAAATTGAGAATAACCTTTATTCTAACAAAATACAGTTTATTTTCAAATGAGTTGCTAATTTATATGATTATATCCAAAGCTATACTTGAATGAATTTACTTCCTCTCGAGCTTACAGAACCGTGTAGATCTTTTCATTATTATTGAGGCGATTATTAATAGTTTAACAGCTATTATTCATTTAAAAAAGATCTTTGCTATCTTTAACTATTTCCTTGTTTTCTAATATAACCAATTTTTAATATGAAAAGGTTTTTTTAATTTGGTCTACAGCTTTTGTATTGTTTATTTGCGCCATCGGCTAGTAAGGCACATTGAAGTAGTTCTTTAGGCAAAGTACAGTATTATCAATAACGAAATAATAATAACCATAAAGTAGCAGAAGCAACAAAAATGCTTTGGGGCTTACTTCTTCGACATTTTTCTTTAAGCCAAAACGTGTTTATTAAAATCTAATCTGACTGCTAGAAGTCAAATTTTGTATTCCATGTAATAAAAATGAAATATTGCTTGAAATGTAAAACTTGGTTACTAAATAGAAACCAGATTATGTTTTTGACTTTGATGTCTGGTCACTGGTTTTTCATTGAAGTTGCGCATCATTGTGCAAATATTGATTTTTTTTAAAATTTTTGTTAAAAGCAATTCAATCTCTTATGAGTCAAAGTATCATTCAGTGTTTACGTCGATGATCGATAAGCAATCGATCAATTTGCAGCTTTGCTCTAGTTTAGAAATTTGGCAGCTGCCATCAATAGCATTTAGCAAAAACACTAAACTGCTTTTAGTTTTCTAAATGTTCATGTTAAAGCAGTCGTATTCGTTACATTTTTTTTGCTAATGAATTACATTAGAAATCAATCGTCTATATAGGCGAATTTAAAATGGTATTAACATGATAGAAGTATAGTATATCGTATTTTAGGCTTTCGATTCATGTTTTGTGTTTGGTCTCTTTCCCATGAAGATTCACATCATTGCTTTGTTATCAAAACATGAAAAACCACTTGTTGCCACGACGCCATCCCGACTTTTTTAAGTAAAAAAATCGATGCATCTGCTTTATAATAGAATGCTTTATCCCAGGTGTCGCCAAAGTCTATCAAATTTAGGGTCTGAAAATTCTTTTAATATCACTCTCTACAGTCTACATGAACTAAGTGGAAGGGAGAAAAATATTGCAGCGAGAGATTTAGTACATCAAATTGTTATATACTGCACATACGAAAGTTAGTAATACGACGTGAAACGAATAATTTAACGCTAAAAATAACGACTTAGCTTTTCATTTATAAAATGGGAACACACTGCATAATATTATACAGTAGGACGTTTAGTACGAAGTGTAATAGAAAGCGACTTGAACTGTTTTGCACAATGAAATTTATGGTTTTTTTTTTCTTTGGAATCGTAGACAGTTATCTATGTTGAAAATAAAGTACCATTTTTATTTGCTATTATAGTAGTCTATTGTTTTCATGAATTTAAATAAGTTTAAGGCTATAAACTTGCTTGAAGGGTCAGTTTAGTCGTGCGAAAACTGAACTTGCATGTAGAGTAATCTTTTTTATTTAAAAAATACTTTCATAATGAGCTTCAAATTGTTGTATAATACTTGGTATAAAGACTGAAAAAATTATAAATTTATATATTTTACAGTTTTACACCGTCTAATTTTAAAAAAAAAGTATGCGACGTCAATTTATGTCAAAAAACAAATTTAAAAAATTAGAAACCTGGATTGTAATGGGCAATGCAATCATTTTTTATTAACAAAGCATTTTATAATGTGCATATGCGTTTTAGAGGCATAATTGTTAAATTAAAATTGGATATACAAAATAATTAATATGTTGTATTATGTGAAATGTTTTAAAACATTTTCAAGGGATTTCAGTATTACTGATTTTTCTATTTGCAGATTTTAAGAGGTTCGGCTTCAAACAAGGCAAGTTATTATTTTAATATTTTTATTTTATGTTGAACTTTCAACTTAACTGTATAAGCTCGTAGTTTTAATGTGAATCTGTGACTTAGCATAAACAAATAGTTAGAGACTGAAAGTCGTTTAACTGGGCGTGCTAAGTCGATCGACTTCTTTATATTTGGTCCAATAATTACAAGAAATGGAGTGAAAATAGAGAACGTCTTTTGTTACTTAACGTTCATTACTCGTTAAAAGTAAATGTCGTTTAGAAATTGTATTTTTCTGTTGCTTTTAGCGCCGATCGATTGCGTTTGTTTTACGCTTCATGATTTAATGTCATTATGAAGGAATTTTCTCTCAGATTGAAATCGATCATTGTTGTTTTTCAATTCAATCATCCATTATGCGTTTTAAAATCGGGACTTTTAGCAGAAATTTTAAAGATATTTATGTCTATGTTTTTGACAGCTTTAGTGATTTTTGAAGTTTATCTTTGACATAGAGATTTTATTTTAAAAAAGTTTTAGTATTTTGAATTCGATTTGAAAGCTTGATCTTCACAAGTTTCAATAACACTTTTCGTTTGCTCACGGCTGAATTGATTAAATATCACGTAAACACTATACAGTATTACAGTCTTGTACTATTTACTGTAAAATAATCGCTTACATTCTGTTCAAGTACAGGAAAGTAACACCAAATACGGTTTGATTACCAAACAGTATATTTGTGTTAACATTTCTATCAAGCTTACATTATCTATAATAAATAAGTAAATTTAGCAATTTAAAACCAAAATAGGATATAAAAAATGTATGTTAAACATATTTTTAACTCTAGTTTAGCTAAACATTTTATAAACCAAGATGATAATTAATTATTTACTAATAACAAATAATAATGATGATAAATTATATTGCTTGGCAAAAAAGCCGACACACAGGGGGTCAATTTGTGTCAATTTTAGTATGAGCATCAAAGTTTTATAAATTAAGACAGTTATTAGTACTAATAACAAATTTTTAATACAAATTATTGTTTTATAACTACATAATTATTACCGAAAGGATTTTTAGTCACTTGTTTAATGGACACTACTTGCCAGTTGTATTTCGATTATTGTCTGTTAATGGGTAATGTCAAATTTAGTCGCTTGAAATAAGAAAATTGGTTTTAAAGCAATTTTAGTGCGTTACATTTAAATGTTATACAGTATTTGATGTCTTAAAGGTTGCATCGTTAACAGTATTGCAAGAAATTTACACTGACAAATGTAGAGTAAATGATAATGAAGAAGTTCCTGAGGCATGGGTTATTTTTTGTGGAGTGAAAGGTGTTTAACGACTGATAAGTACGTTGTGCGAGTGTGTGAATTGAAGTATAACCACTGATTGCAAACGTCACTTTGCCAATAACGATATATAATTATCTTCTTTAGCTGACTTGTATCTAGGTTTTTTATTTATGTTAGAGCCTCTTTATTTGTTGGTCATTCTTTAGTGGGCGGGATGTATTTGTTTGGCCGGAAGGATGCAGTCAATCGGTTCCACCGCGCAGATTTTGTATGAGATGTAGAAAGAGAAGTTTATCCTTTCTTATTCTTTTATTTGTTCAGTTGAAATCTATCCGTTTCCATAGTAACAGTTTCGCTTCACTAACCAGATCAGTCTTTGTAACGAATGCCTCGCAAGTCAAACTGACACGTTACAAAAACTCGATGCCTTAATTAATGACTTTCTAGACTAGTACAGGACTGCCACTCTAATTATGCTAATAATTATCGTAATGATCGAAAGCGAAAAGTTGGTCAAATTAAACAGTCAGTTCACATGACAGTGATTTCTTTTAATATTTTATTTTGAGGTTTGATGTGTAAAAGTATTTTCAACACCAAATTTCAAATATTTTTAAAATCTTCAAGTAGTAGAAAATAAGAGAAAGAAAAGAAAAGTATGGTTTATTTTAATTGAAAGATACCGATAATGTCACGTTTTAGTTTTACTTTTGGTTTTTTTTGATTTTTTGAACATGTGTTGTTTCTCAATATGCAGTGCTTAACTTTAACATTCACACCAATGTTTTACTTAAGTTTGGTACCTTAAGTGAAACATTTTCTTACGTAATCTAATTAGTTTTACTTAAAAGTTAAAACTAGTGCTAGAAAATTAAAAGGATCGAATGCTTAAATATTTACGACACACTTTCATTATCCTTTTTTAAGCTCTAAGAAAAAGCAGATATAATAAATCCGATTTACTTGTCAGGTCATGGCAATGCACAGACTACAGAAGATTTTCGATGACCTCTTTTTAAGTCTAGTTTTTTATTTTATACTAAATTTTCAATTCCGTCCACTGAATATCTAAGTAAGTTGTTCAGTTGGCAATCTAATTTGCATTTAATAAATCGATAGTCATGACTTTTGTATTCGATGTATTTGGCTTGTCCAAACTCATACATCAAAGCTTTAAATTAGATTTATTTTGCACTTCTGTCAGTATGTTAGTTTGACTAATAGCTACTGTATGTTTTTAAGTAAGTCGCATATTGATAGTCGGTACTGTAGATTTTCCATTATTACCACATGAGCCATCCTCAGAGAGATGACATACACGAAGGGCTACACATTTTCTATTAAATTTTTGTGCTTCCAATAATGAAGCAATTTTTGTTAATTTAACTTTCTACTCGTATTATTAGTTGATTTTGTGTTTTTTAGCTGGCTTTATGTGTTTGACATTTGGGATTTGGCTTTATGTCGAGCGAATACATGTTATCTGACCTCGGCACCAGTGCTTGTTCATTGGAACTGATGGCCAAAATCCCTGTCATCCATCTTCTGCGATTTACGCCACACTGCCGGCTTGATGTTTCAAAATGATGTTCATACTTTGTCATATGTGTCTGAATTTTTTTTGTTGACAACTTCTGTACTTGTCCGCGATGCAATTACTTTATGTAAATTTGATTTAATCGAACAGATTAATTTGTTGTAGTTTGATTGGTTTTTTTTGTGTGGTATTTTATTGTAAAGAAAATGTTGGGTTTGTAAAGTGATAGACAATCTTGGAAAGGTTTTATCTGTAGCGTGTTTTCTTATTTTAATACAGTGGATTCTCGTTAACACGAACCCCGTTACGACGAATTTCTCGTTAACACGAAGCAACATTGCGGTCCCGAACTACAGTATAGGCTTTCCCATACATTTTTTGTTCGTTAACACGAAGTAAAACCCCGTTTGCACGAACAAATTTTGCTTCTCCAAATGAAAAATTTCGTATATCGTCGGCGAAAATGTATAGAAAATCAAAATTTTGATAAGTTTTAATGTTTTTATAAAAACAAGTACAAATTCAATACACTTTTTGTTTGTTTTTATGAAAAAAATTTAAAATTGCGTTGTTTTTTCTGAAATGCATACATGCATATGAATGCACAAAATGCATAATATTTTGAAATTTAAATTTGGTATCACTTATGATGTAAATAATGATTCAAATATTATGTAAATAGTGAGTTTAAATGTGATTTACTCTAAAAAATGTCATTTTGGCCATTATATATTAGATTTTGCATGTGTTCGTTAACACAAAACCCCGTTAACACGAACAAAAATCTCGGTCCCGTCGAGTTCGTGTTAACGAGAATTCACTGTATTTGATTTGAAGTTATTTATTTTGGTTGTTTTTCTTTATTATGAAGCTAAATAAAAAATGAGCCTTCAAGCCGATCAAATAAAAAAAAGTCGACAGCGGTTTAATGATCGATCATAACAAATATCGTGTAAGAGTAGCGTTATTGGATAAGCATTTTGCTACTTCAACCCATTTTACTCTGTTTCTGTTTCTACCAACAACGGATTAACTGGTTTAGTCTGCACAACCGATTTTTGCTATCTGTCAATTCAAGTTTTAAATGAGAAAAGTTGTAGTTTTTTACTTTATATCACATGGATCCATCTGCTAGTTGTCATTGCTGTTGCTCTCTAAGCCAGCGCCGTTATAAACGTCCAAGACGATGGAAATGTCTTAAGGTTGTTAAAAATGCTTTAATTTTAATATTATAGTAAATATTTATTATTGACAAATGTACTGTAAAGTATTTTTACGGTATTTCATTTGGGATAGCTACTGTATAATTGTTCCTCTTGATGGGGAAATTGTCCCTCATCGTTTTTTTTAAAGATTGTTATGTAGTCTATGTATTTTTTGTTATTGATAAGCTCTTAAAAGTGAACTGAAAATATATGGCTTCATATCACGCATATTATGCTTACATCAAACTTTTTGGGTTTTTTTATTGTTGCTGCTGTATTAGACACGCGACTGAAGTTGTTATTACATGTAAATGAGTTTTTAATTACTAGCAAATGAGAATTTTCAAATGTTATTTTCATTAATTGGCAAAGGTTTATTTTGGTACTGTACGCAAATGAGAAAGTTTGATTTTGGGATCTTTTCTAATATGCTACATGATCCCAATTGCTGAATTCATTTTCTCGCTCGCTTTCCTCCTAATTAGCGTATAATTATGCGCTAATTATGAATTCAAATTTTTATTTATTTTAGGCTATCGTAATGAGTATTAGAATGTTGTTTACGAGAAAATGAATAAGTGTGACGTCTTGAACGCCAGCTTGAATGCTAAGCTGTTAACTAACAGAGCGAATAATTTTTCGCTTTTGCTCATGTTACCAATTTAGGAATACTAAGAGCCCATCTGGCCACCTTTTCTACTAAAGTCATTATATCAGATTTCTTTCTCGTCGTCTTAGTATCCGAGGTATAACTTAGAAACTGGAGAGAAAAATGCATTGGCGTGCGGCAATCATTAATCATTTGCGGCTGAATCTCATTTTGATTGGCTGTCATTTGAGATCAAGATTATTCCAGCAGAAAAGAAGCAGATACATATTGTGGCCTAAGAAACACTGTTTTTATTTTTTTCTTGCAAAATAACGCGATTATTTGTTGGGATAACAACTAAACAATTGCTTTTTAATTTAAACGATTAGTTCTTTAAATGCAAATACAGTACAGTGTATACTTTTATTGCTTTTTTTAAAATTTTTAAAATTTTTACAAAAACATAAAACAATATTATTTTGTTATAATTCTTAAAAATGTTAATTTTGATCTTTGACATAACTATGATATACAAAATTGAAAATTAATCAGGCAATTAGGTTTTAAGAAGGGTCACAAAAACAAGGTGATTCTGTTTAATTTTAAATTTAATTATTTTATCACCCGTATATTGTTTATTTGTGCAATATTTAATTTTGCGTCTAATTTATAAATAAATCACTTTCACCGTTTCTAAACACCAGAGATGAAAAGTGCGTGAAATTTATGTTTCCGGTTAATTTTATGCATTTTATTTATTTTTTTTTTTTGCTTGGCTAATTTCATACTGTTTACCGTACAAAGGAGAAAGTCATAAATTGTAATACCTTCATAAAATCTAAATGAGCAAAACAAACAACGTGTTTAAAGTTGTGAACTTTCCCTCATTTCCCTGAAATTTCAAAAATCGTTTTTACGTCCATACAAAGTCGAATGATAAATGACATGAACATTGCCAACTATTTTTGACTCACTCTGTTATGGGTATTTTGTGTATGATTTTGATGCTTCTGGATGTGAAGTTTTTCTGCGTGAACGGATGATATAATTGAAGTTGTGATGAAGTTAATGTTGCAGGAGGGGGAGTATTGTACAGTGTGTAACGACATCTATTGTTATGTAAATAACTTTTACAATCTACACAGAAGGAATAAGAAAAGAAAAGCGGGTGGGATTGATGTTGATGGGTGGGGTAAATAAGTTTGAATGTCGTCGCTGTGTTTGTACATTTTCTAGTGAGTGAGAGTGAACATTAAGGATAAAAAGCAAAGAGAAATGTCTGCTTGGCTGAATAAATCATGGATGCTCTTCTTCTCGTGAGAGCGTGTTTGATGAAAATTCTTGTCGTCATCTTCTTTTAAATGAAAGCTTTGCTTCTTTTAAGAATGACACAGTTAACTAATAGAGTGATTGCCAGGGAAACGACTTCATATGTCACCAGAAAAAGACATAAAAAAACCCAATATAAAAAAAGACGTAATTGTTTACTATTAAGGATTATCACATGACTAACTTATGTTTACAAGTGAAGTTAGTCGTAGTAATAGGGAAATGAAACTAACTTTGTTTAAGTGGCAAAAATGTAACATTCAATTTGCTTGAAGGTTAAAAGCAGCTGAGTGAATGATGCATATTTTTAATAATGGCTTTGAGCTTTAATTCCTCTGAGTTTATACCTTTATACAGTGGCAACCCACTTTGGCATCCATATTTGCTTATCAATTCTCTTTTTCCCAGAAGAATTTAAAAAATTCATTTTAATATTGTCAACCCGCATTATTTGTCGAATCTCTCGAAGGGCATATTTGAAGTTGAATAACATGAAACGAAGTTATTTGACTTTTTTTTTTAATACTATTTTTTAATGTTGAAGAAATCGATATCTGCAGCATTGGCTTGTACATTGTAAACAAAGCTAGTGAAGTTGCAATTAATGTCAAATTCATCTTCTACTTAGGTGCATCTGCTGCTTCTTTTAATTCTTTTATTTTTAATTACCTTGAAAGAAAGAATCTTGTTAATTTCCTTTTACAAATACGTGTTTCGAAAAACTACGATAATCTTATTATACTCGTACACTTTTAAAAGTTAAACACTCAATGTTTTAGTAGACTAACATTTTTGTTCTAGTACAGGATTTTGGTTTTGATAATAATAAGTTACAGAAGAAAGCCAAAAGCCAATAAGTGATTTTCGTTTGCATCTATTTTTCTAAGGTTGCCATGGTGATCGACTGTTAAAAGTTATAGAAATTTTCAAGCGAATCTTGCTTATAATCTAAGTTATATAAAATATTTACATAACCTTATATTATTACATATTCCACATGTACGGTATACGATAAATTACCGTATTTGATATCTAATGCTTGTTATTGGTTACGTATGGTTTTATTCATGCAACTTCATACATAGAATCGAAACATTAGCAACTATAGATAAGCTAAGATACGGTAAAAAAAAAGTTAAGGGTTTTATTCTTGTTTCAGTATTTATTTCTTAATAATATTTTGATTTCAATATCGATTTTAAATTTTCAGCGTTGAAATATGACTTCAGTTATTCACATGTCCGACGTCATATTTCAAATTTTGTTGTTAACTAACAACATTTTAGTACTGGTCATTAAATTTAATAGGTTAAACTTGCTCATTTTAGGAAATTGGAGTTGCTACAGGTTGGGAAACGAAGGAAAAGTGTTTGTTTATGTAAGCGCTTGAAGCCATTGGAAATTCGCTTAGTTAGGCGTTGAGTTGAGCGCTGCTATTTGTAGCGTGTTCATTGTTTATTGAAAATGATAACTTATTACGTGAGCTGAATGTGTAGTTACCATGGATCTGAATTTGTTATTGCGTGTTGCGTTATGATCATTTGATACATAACCTAACATATCCTACAGTATACTACTGTAACTTATATGTTAAAGTATCTGCATTATGACATACTATATTATTGAGTAAAGTCGTGTATTTGAATGATTGTGATTGCTAAAAAAAAAGAAGTCATTTTGATGTACAGACGTATTTTCTTTATCAATATTGACGGCGGTTGTTCATTTGATATTTAGAAAATATCTGATTTTGTGTTGTGTGGAATTGACTAAATGGGATAGGGCGTTTGTGTGGGTGTTACATTCAATTGTTTGTGAAGTGTTGGCTATGTTATTTCAGCGGGGGAATTTCTCACCGCATATTGATGCCCTTCTTTGTCAACGCGATTGATTTGGGTGTTAATCTATGGATGGCAACATAATTGGTTATCTGTCCTTGGTTAGAGCTTCAAGTCCAGCTGAGCTTCCATCAATTTTTTTTTGGGGTAGAAAAAATAGTCTCGACAATGTTTTTTTTTATTTTTTTGCTGATAATCTCTACTTTCTTGGTTAGATTAAGTTAGCGTAGGCGTGTTTATTTGGAGTTTTACTTAGGAATTGGCTTATAGATAATAAACAGCCAAGTAATGTGCTATACAAAAAATTGGTATATCTTAATGTAGCCATATTTATTATTTATCCCATTTGCTGAACGTGAGATTTACTGTTAACCTGCAATCTGTCTTATATGGGTAATGCATTTACAATGTTTATTAAGTGGCTATAAGAATATATTAAGGTAAAATGCTATCAATTTGGCGGTTGGCAGATGCTTTAACCACTGGACATTTGATCTACAGTTGAGACTAGTAACATCAAAGGAAGTGTTTTATGACTTTATTTGCGTTTTGACGTTTATCTAACATCAGCTTTTGTTGGCTATTTTTTATATACACTACCAACATCGACATAACACGCTTGATTGCATTGGCAACTGATAATTTCTTCTCTGATAGCTAAATTTAACTTCCAAATTTACACAGTGGATTAAAATTTCTGCTTCCGACGTGACGACAGATGCTTCCGGAACAAACTTAAAAATTCAATTGGAGCGATTTATGATTTGAAATATTTTTTAGTATTATAATAAAATTTATGGTGCATCCGGGTGCAGTGGTAAACATGGCAATGTGAGTTATTATGGGATTTTTACATTTCTGCACCACCATCGTTACCATTTTGATTATTATCAAAGGCGTTGTTAGGTTTGACATTACATCTACATTCCACACTGGAATCATTCATGGTGTCAAAATCCATTAATAACATTTTGAAAAATAGTTATACAGTATATACCACAATTCGGACACTATATTTTAATACAATTTTACAACATTTTAGTACACGCATCAATTTCTGATTAATATTTTTTCAAATTTATTATCAATTTTGAGTATAATTAAACATTATAAAAAAATATTTTGTTAAATTTATTTCTGATTTTAGCGTCTGATTGACGGTGCTTCCATACAAAAGTCACTTCTTCTCAATTCGTAGTTATTTTTAATCGCAAAAAAAGAAATTCTAGATGAGGTATTTATTGTTTGTATGCTTTAGTTTGTTTACGTGGTTAGCTAACCGTTTCAGAGTTTGTTTATAACACAAAGCGCCCCATTGTGTATAATGGAATACAGTTATGCTTACTACTAGCAAGTTTTCTGCGAAATGGAAAATAACAAACAAAAAAGGGGGAGAGGAGGAGTTGTAATGTAATGAGGAGAATTTTGAAAACACATACAGTACAAAAATGCTAGGGTGTGGTGAATTTGGATATTAGGGCTACTATCATAAATATATATATGAAAGTAGTAAACGTCAACGACTACTGCTGCCAATGCCATCTTATCGCTATGTTATTGTTATATGACGTCAACAAGTGATGAAAATTTTGAGTTGCGTGACAGCTGCCGTCAACTAGACGTCTTTTGTTGACTGATAGCCGAGTCTAACTCGGTGTGTTTCAATTTTGAACGATTTTTAACATTTAATCAATTACTGTACATGACTTTGCCATCGGTATCGACTATCGTCATAGGGAAATAGGGAAAAAATTGGAGTCGCTATGATAGTGCAAAATAAACATCAAGTTAATGTGAAGGACACATATTAACGATTGAAAATTAGCATAACAGGATCCTGTATTTTTTAAACGGAAGTACGTTAGCATGAGAAAGGTAAGCGTTAACTAACAATTAACGTTTTAAATTAGTTTTGGCGAGTAAAAGATTTTGTTTGGGGCTTTTTATGAGGAAATATTTACATTTAAAGTGAGAAATGGCCTTTGTTGTCCACAAGCACTATTGCCATTAAAGTGCTCTATCCACCATCTACAGTATGTTTAATTGATCATTAACTCCGTTTGTTAAGAAGTGAACCATAATGCTCGTGTCTTATCTTGAATTAATTAAAACGCCTTTATAGCTATAATTATTACGCCGCTAAATAAACGCCCTTTCTAAACACAATTACGAATTACGACTACTTTGGTTTTTTTGTCTCTTTATAAACGACTAAGATGCCACAAATATATAACATAAATAAAATTCAAGTTTAAGAATATTATTTGACAGAGAAAAATAATTTTAGGCAACATTAAATTTGTATTTTATAACTTTTATATTATTTATTTTAAGCTCAATTGACTTTTAAATTGATTGTTTTATTATTTTTGTGTGGAGGGCAATCGCGTTTAGCTTCTTTTATGAAGTTGGTTAAAAAATGAAGCGGTTGCCATGGGAATAAATATAATCGACGTAAAATTGGAAAAATCTAACGTCAACGACAATAATTTTTTGTTGTTGTTATCATTCAGTCTTCCAATAAATGCGATTAGCGCAAGTACTGGTAATAGAAATGCAAACAGGATAAAAATTTAATTTACTTTAAAGGTTATGATTGAGTCCATGATTTATACTGAGATAAGAAACTAAATTTAGAGAGCTTAGTCTTTTATTTTTAAAATTCTGTTTTATGACTACATTAGCGTGTTAATTGTGTTTATTCTACGTAGAAAATGATGCTTTGGACTTTGCGTTGCGCTTGCGAATAAGTAATTAAGAATTGGTATTAACATGTTAAATTTAAGACTTGTTTAGCCAAGTTACAGCTTTTGAGTGCTGGCTTCGTTGTTTATACTTTAATTCATACTATCCTGTCGTAAATTGATAATGTTATGAGCTCGGGTTTGCACAGCTAAAGTTTGACGTAATTTACTTATGTGTAAATAAAGTGTTCGTGCTTGTTGCCTGTAGTACAAAATTTGTGAATATTTTTACTAAAGCAAGGTTGAGTGTTAGAAATTGCATGGCATTATTTTTACTTGGCCTTAAACTAATTAAAAATAAAAATAAAATTAGACAAGCTTGTTCTAGAATAATAAATTTAGTTTATTTTTGGGGTTTTTTATAAGTGTTTTATGCATTTTAATATATTTTTACATTGATTTTGAGCTTTATTTTAAACTTAGTTAAAATGTTGATTAAAGTTAAAAATGTTGGTTCCTAAATTTCGTACATTATATTCGTGTTTTATATTTGAATTCTGTTCCTCTCAATCTCGTGCTGATTTCCTTTGAAATTGGAAAATTAATATTGAAAAAATGAGCTTACAAAGAGATAATGAAAAACTGAATAGACTGATTTTAATATTAGTAATAATATAAACAATATGAAATATTTTCCTACTCACTTGTTTTTATTAAATTTTTTTGTGTTGGATAGACATACTGTAAGAGTGAGAACATCGTAACCAGGTGTCACCAATCGAATCTTTTGTTTTGTTATAAAACACTGCATTGCCTTTAATTGTGTTAACATGTTTGCTTTTTTGTGTTGTTCTTTTTTTTATATTTTGCCGTCACTTTCAAATTCTGACTGTTTAACGTGACAGTTAATTTAATATTATAACTTTGGCTGTTGGATCCTTTGCGTGTTTATTTTGTACTTTAAGACTGTCTGTTTCTGTTGTCTTATTGTAAAAACTTTTCTGGCTTGTTTTTATGTTTCAATGAGTGCCATTTCTAACGTTAGCAAACTTTCTAATATTCGCTTGAAGAGTTAACGTCTTAGTGTAAACTGAAAGACGTAGTGTTGATCTAAGGTTGTGGTTACAAATTTAGCATTGGTCCCGACAAGACGCGACATTTCGACATCCAAATAAACACTAACCTTTGTCACATTATTTTTAATACTAATCACGTGTGTCAATTTAAAAGTTTATATTGGTATTTATAAAGGCTTTTTTAGTACTGTAAAGTAGTACTGAGTTTAGACGTGAGGAATTATGTTACTCAAACTGTTGAATTTAAAAGCAGTAGACTTGTTATTAACAGTATATCAGTTTATATTTTTGATACTTTTAATTTTCATAGTGAATATAACTCTTTTTTCTGGCTTTTACGATTATATTTTGAGTTTTCAATCTCATATTTCAGAGGAAGATATATCACTCAAATAAAATTTTGATATTCAAAGAAATAAGTAATAAGGTATGCTTTAATATGATAATTCCGATTTGATTGGTTTTAGGTACTGTATTCTGATATACTGTAAAAAGCTATAAAGCGCTAATAATAAAAGCAATTTATCTGGAATTATTACTTTTGATGTTTTATTTGAAATTGCGCTACTTTATATTTTTTTATTATATTGACGGTGCATTATTTTTTCTACGTTACTTCTATTTAGCTTAGGGCCATCTACTGTATACTGTATAATACCAAATATAGTATTCTCTTTTAAGTAGTTTTTAAAAGTTCATTAAATGGCTTTCACATCGCTAATGATGAAAATGACTAGTGAGTCCAATCACTTTTGGGGATTTTTCTTCAGCATACAGTATGTATTGTAGTACATAGTTGACAGCGCATGGGCAAAGATAAATACTCAGTACAGTGAGATATAAAGAATTGTGGGGAATCGTTAATAATATAGATGTGTATATGTGCTATTTTGCGTCGTTGAAAGTAGAAAACGTTGAAATCGATAAGTATTGGAGCTATCACGACTGTTGTAGCACAGCGGCAAAGAGCATCATTGGTATATGATTGGGGAAGGTCGTCGTCTTTTTCTTTCCCGCCTTTGTATTCCCGCCTCTAAAAGTTCATTTTTCGAGTACATGCCACCGATGGCGTGCCACTCCAGCTCCTCTGTTTATCCGTTGCATCATTCTGTCTACGTACATAGGATAAACGTATACGCTGTTGATCTCACGTGTTGAGAAGGAGGAGTCAGATAAAATAAAAAAAAAGTGTTGCAACTTTAGATGTAAACATCAGTTTGAAAAGCACAGGTGCTGCTGCAGCAAAGCTTAACGATAAACTTCATCATGTAACTATAACAAAAGTGTAAACAAATGGACTAAGCGAGTTAGTTCCATTTTACGTGTCAACAGCACCCCAAAGCATACTTTTGTTCATTTTTTTTGTTGTAATTTTAATTTTTTTTTTGAACAGGATGCTGGTATCGGTTTGGTAGCGTTTTTATTAGCTGAACAGTATTAATACTAAGGAATTTAATCGCAGTATGTGACGGAACTTTGCGCGTGTGTGGATGTGTCATGACAAATTTGCGCGATTTCATTAATAAGTGAGAGGAATTTATACTGTAGGTCTAATGTTTTAATCGTTATTAATCGTACTATTACCGATGAGCATAATGATTTGGAATTGGAGGAGAAATGCGTTGGAGGAAAAATAATTTCATCTATAATACTTTTGTCATTTAAAGTATATTTACGCGTTATTTTTTTTTTAATTTTTTTTGGCATAAAATAAATTTCTAAACTTATATATTTTTGTTTAAAGCATCTATTTGCGGCCCTGTCGCCGTTTATTGGCATCATTTTTTATGACAAATAATAATTCTTAAACCGAAATACATTTGTTTTGGAATATGTCTTTTATTTGAAAGCACTTTTTAAATGGCAGAATTTTCTAAAAAAACTGGAGTTGAACGGTTTAGTTTAATTGAATAAAGCTTATGATATTATTTGATGCGACCGACTGCAAGTTTTAAGTGCAAAGGCAACAGGCAGCAATTGTTTTTGTAAAAGAAAACTCACCCACTCTGTTCTATTTTTCAATTTTGATTTGATTTTTCATTTTCCGTTGCAACGTAAAAATGCATTGAATTGATGATGTGCATTTGCGCGTAAAATGTCGACGGCTAACAAAGTAGGCCATCGACACGACAGTGTGGAGGACGATTTGGCGGTCAAATTTTTAAGGGTAAGTTAGAATTGTAATAAAATGAAAGATAAAAATGGATTTTAAATTGGGTTTTAGGTCGCGAAGATTACGAAACATTAGCGAAGATTAGTGAAGCGATTTTCATGTCAAAATTAATTTTTAGAATTTTTTACTTGTTTGTGTGTTTCTTATTTTACCAGTTGAGAAGTTATATTGCTGCAAGTAATATTAAAAAAAATTGTTGATTGGTAAAAGGATTAGAGATTCATCATTTTTATTTGTTTTGCGAGTCTTATGCATCTTATGAATTTTTTTGTTTGTTTAGTTCAGTGTGTCGTAGTTTAATAACGTTGAAGAAATGTATTTCCGATGTAGAAATTCCCTGAAGTAAGTTGAAAGTCGCATTTTGTTTGCATAACTGCATTTTATTTCATGCAGAGTTTGTAGCGACAAGATAAATTTGATTTTGGAGAAAAAAATGTGTACTCATTTTGGTCGAATCATTTTCCAATCGTAAATTTTTTTGAACTTTCTATATTTTTTGTTTATCACATTTTTATTAAAGCATTCCGCATTGTAGTTTTAATTTTTTTGTAGATAAATTAAAAGAATTGCAAGTGATTGGTTTTTTATTAGCATTTCACTTGACAGCACAATATATATCGATGTAACACTTGATAAAAACTTTGTAGCTTACTTTTGTTGTGGTTTACATCCACTGTAATTTAATTGCAATCGCCGACGTAAAGCTCGAGTAATTAGGAGATTATTGTATAATTTTCATGGACATGACCTTTTGTTGTAATAAAATTTCAGTTTGTAAATTGTACATGAGCTCTTTTGGGAGATGTATATCAGTCTGCCAATTAACAAAAAGGCAAATTTCATTAATCTGTTGCCATTAGTACCCGCAAAGTACTGACTATGCAATACAAAATGTCCCTTTAATGGCTAGTGCAATGAAGTGCTATGCATTTTGGACGATAAAATAACATTTTGAAAAGGTGTTGGTGAAAAGCATGAGCATTATTAGTGGCTATTGAGAGAGAACAATGCATATGCTTTCATGGTGAAAGCGAAGGCGTGGTGGTAATGTTACTGGTATTTACAACATATTATAAGTCGAAGCTTTTGGCTGAACTTTGAGTCAGGTTAGTTAAGTAATTAAAGTTTAAACAATCTCATTTGAAGGTTTGACATTTCTAAACATTATACGAGGGCGGAATACAAAAGTACAATTGCAGTTCGCAATTTCTACTAATTACCATACTGGTATAATTTAATTACAGCTTAACTCCAACAAACTGTTAAAATCAAATTCAACATTGTTTGGATTGTAATTTTTATCCTTGCAGATAATTGTGGGCATTTGTAGCGCAAGAAAAGTTTCTCTTTGGCTGCTTAGTTTTTTTAAAAAAGTTGCTTACTAATTTATAATGTTGTTTTGAATTGATTTTGAAAGCATACTGCAACTTTGCAACGTTGATAAAGTCTTAACGTTGTTGTCGTTGACGTTATTGCGTAAAGAAATTGTAACATTTTATAGTGGTGAGATGGTTGACCTAGCGCCTTATTTTATCAAAACTGTGTTAGTTGTTTTGCGCTTCTATTTTTATATTGTTATGGGAGTCGACTGGTAGTGTAATTGAAGCTAACATAGCATACACTTGAACTAGAATCACACATTTTTAAAGTTTTGTCTCGTTTTATTACAAATGTTGCTTAGTTGGCTAATGCCCAAACATTGACAGCAAGTGGTAACACGCCGATATTCATTTCGATTGTAATCTGTTGTATGTGTTGCAGCGCTGATTGAGATTTATCTTCATTTGGATTATCTATTCTTAGTACTTTTTAATAAATTCTCGAAAGTATCAACTAAGTTTCAGAAGGAATTTCACAGAAGCTTAAAATGGTAACACAAACACGGTAAAAATTGTTTAAATCGTTTGTGAGCTTACAGAATGCTATTTTTAATAATGACAATGTCATATTATTTTAATTACTGATTCCAGGTTGTTTTTCTAGTGATACATTATATCGTTAATTGCTGTCATTTGAAATCCTTAATTTTAAATTAATTATTAATACTGGTTTTAATACAACGTAGACATAAAGGTACTGTACTGGTATATATCACTTACAAAATCGTGTAACTGGAAAGTAATTAATTTTGTTATGGAATATTGTCATCAAGATTAAGAGCAAACAATCAGTAATTTTTTATTGTTTTTTATGAGGGAAGGAGGCCATAGTGGTTTAAAAAATAATCAAAAGTTTCGGAGACTATGTAGGACAATATTATAAATACTGTAGTTAACGGAGTAACTATATTTTTTAGTAAAAACTTTATCATGCGGATTCTCACTACATTTTATCTATTAATATTAATATATCTCACAAATGTACATCTTGCATTATTTTGCAAATTGCGTTGCGTAAAATTCTTGGAATTCTAAAACATTTGTTTTTATTGTGTCGTTACTAATAAACTTAAAAGATATCTTAATTTTACAGAATTTTTGCTATTAGTCGTTTTGCTTCACTTTAAAATTATTTTAACGATGCAGTCTAACTTAATGTTTACTGTACGGTATTACTGTCGTGTTTTTTTTTTATTATTATTATCTGGCATATTTTTTCGCGAATGGTTTTTTTTAATACAAATGATAAATTTCAATTTCAAGTAAATTTTATTTTCCGAAAGTCTAATCAAATGTTGGCGTTGTTTGTTGTTGTTATTGTTGTATTAGTAGTGTTCTCTGCTGTTTTGAAATTCAATTTCCTGAAATTCGTTACATTTGGTGTATAACTGACATATTTCAATGCCAAGCTGTTTCTTCTTAAAATGAGAAAAAAAGTTGATGGACACTTTTATTTTATTATGCGACTTTGCCTTTCATATTTTGTAATTGAATAAGTAAAAATGATGCATGAGAAAGAGTAGAGTGGGCTACAGGAACATAATATTGATCTACGTTACCATTTTACACATACATTGATGCTAATATTACAATGAAATCAAAAAATATATATTAATTATGATTATCTTTTCTTCACGTTTATTTTACAAAAATTCATTTTATTATTTAAATAATGTCAAGCACAGCATGTTGCATTTACATAAATTTTCATATTAAACGCAAATTTGAATGATTAATTTTGTGTATATTTTTGTTCTTGTTTGATTTACAGAGCTGTTTATAAAATATCAAAGTTTACTTGAAACCTAATTGAATGGCCGTTCATATAGCGGGATAGGCGTATGGTGATGTTTTTAATGGACTAATTAATGGTTTTTTACGGAAAAGAAATACGAGCGCGTATTATTATGATTATTAAAAAATAAAATTATATTCAGCTTTAAAATGAGTTTCGTAGAGTAAATTATGTGTTAAAAATCTCATTTCCCAGTTGGTCAACGCAAACATGCAAATGGCAGTCATAAATGTAGAACGTTCTTGTTACGAGTTGCTGTATTATAATCGACAAGCCTATTTTATTTTACGGAATGTTTTTTATTTTGTGTAAACTGCAATGTTTTACGTGGATTACCGATTAGTTTTTATCAAGCCTGAACTATGGCTTAAAGAGAAGCACTGAATAGCATGGGAATTGAATTTTATATCGAATTTGACTTTGTTTTTACGGTTCCATTGGGACAATTTTTGCATTGATTATTCATAACATGAAAGGAGATGGCTCTTAGCACTTTATTTATCTCATATTTTCATCGTCAGGTTATAGTGCGCTGTATCTTTACACG
The DNA here is from genome assembly GCA_013389785.1 of Helicorthomorpha holstii. Lineage (NCBI taxonomy): Eukaryota > Metazoa > Arthropoda > Diplopoda > Polydesmida > Paradoxosomatidae > Helicorthomorpha > Helicorthomorpha holstii. The sequence goes on along the minus strand of JAAFCF010006680.1, from coordinate 11,518,110 downwards.
CCGAAAAACATCGAATTTGCTTTTTTTTAAAAAAAAAAAAATGACGATAATGTTGATAGCCGCGATACGCCAACTGTTTCAACTTGGCCATAACGTTAAATGTTGCACATAATTTGCTGCTGTTACGTCTTTCACTGCCGTCGAGGTCGCCATAAAGATAGAAAATGAAAACGTAGTTATGAAGGTTTTCTTAAAACGTGGACCATAACTTTAATTAATTTAATAATTCAAGTTAAATTTTAATTTTCAAATTAAATGCGACAAGATAAGCACTGAAGCTGTATAAAGAAAAATTGTACTTATAACTAGTAATTTTTAAACTCCTTCTTACTGTAATTAATATATTTCACACTTATTCTTTGCAAAAGTTTTTTGAATTTGATTTGATTAAATATTCTGTTATTCTGACTTTATGTTAAACAGACTATGATTTTTAATCTTGAATGAGTCTTATGGAATTTTATAATTGTGATGGCATAAATAAATAAAGCAATTTAAGATGTTGGCAACTAAGAAAATTAATAGAAATGTAAAAAAAAAATAAAAATTGGATGCTTATGCATTTTATATCCTCATTTTTAAACAAAAATTATCTGTTCAAATTAATGTACTGTCTGATGTACTTGTATAGTTGTGTATATTGATATTAGACTCTCTGTCGCTATTTAAAAGGCTTCTTCAATCAGACAGTGCAATGTTTAATTGGAAACTGACAAATGGCATACTTTGTATGGGGGCACATTTCTGTCTGCACTTCTATCATGCACTCAGCTATTAGTTGCCATTTTTGATGTCATAAGGATTTCTGCGGAAATTAGTATTTGCACAACTTGGTTATTTACTCTGATGAATGCACATCAGTTAGCCACTATCTATTAATTTCCTATGGGAAATTATATATATGGCATTAGTTCCCAATTAAATCCTACCATCATTCATTTAAAACCAGTCTAACTGACGTTTGCAAATGTTTACTTGATTTCCGAAAATAAATTTTATTCATATTTCTTTGGGAATGTTTGCGTTAAGATAATGTGTGTGTATGTGGATTACTTGTTAGGTTACGAGTATGTAAATTGCGAATGCATTACGACATTAAAGTTTCTATCTCGCTAGTTGCATCATTCCTCAACTTTTTACGACTATGTTTACGGCGGCGTATGATAAGTTTTACTATTTCTCCAAAAGCTATGTTTAAATACTTGACCACATTAACTGGAAATTTATGCGAGACATAAAATGCGAAATGCATATTTTGGAAGCGGTAAATTTTCCAGCTAATAGTTTGATTTATGAAATCGTCATTCAACGTTTCAGACGTGAGCTAAGCGTTACAAAAACTCATGAATTTTAACTATAGAAGCAGTAATAAAAACCTGAAGCAATCTTATGGCACAAGTAAACAGTGCCGAATTATTTTTAATGGTAAACAATGGTATTTGCAACTGACTAGGTCATATGGTACCAACCACCTGTGAAAACAGATTGACTTTACACATATCAAATACACAATTATTTGCAGTTTTATAAAAAAAGTTAATAATGCAATTAAAAAAGCATTGTTGACGTTATTTCTGATGCTTAAGTTATTTTTCTTAATAAAGAATGTGCTATTTTAATTGCTGCTCCTACACACTGTATGAAAATAACAAGTTTATATTATTTGGAAATACTCAAATAGACTAAAACTCAGTAATAACACGTAAGGCCCTGTTAGTTTTGTTTATGTCACTCACTATTTAAAACTGTACACATATGCACCATAAATAACTTCAATTTAAAACACGGAAAAGGCGGTGATTGTTGTTGAAAATTAAATTTTTAGTATTGAGACAGAGCAGCTGTTTATAATCGAGCAGCTTTTTTTTAATCGATCATTGTTTTAATATGGGTAATTAGCGGTAAATTTGTTATCAGGTCCGGAGTACACAGCATACTCTGCGGTTGAAATATTTGTTAACATGGAACTTAATGAACTTCATTATATTGTATGTTATGTTGTCTTGTACTTCATTAATTTCTACGTAACTTGGATATATCTCAGAAAATAATTATGCTGTGTTTAATTACCTCTGCTTGTTATTAAATTTCTAAATATCTTTGCAATTAAGAAACTTTCTTAATTACCACACGGTATTATTTAAGAAGAATTTAGTTCTACAGTGCAGAACACTGTATTCTCTTATATAAAAAAAATTGAGTATTGTTGCAAGTGTTGGGGAAGTTAATAACATTTTTAACCGCCATGTTTTTAATCATTTATCATGTTTTTTTAGTATCTTACATAAATATTCATGCCGAGTATTTCGTTGAACATAATATGGATTATGAAGGTGAAAAAAAGTTAATTACAAGTCAACCTATCATGTATAGCTTTTGGTATAGCTATCGATTATCGTATCGTCAACCAAGGATCATTTGTTATGTTATGGTTCTTATTAATTCTTCACCTTTCTTAATCATATACACTCACACGTATAATCTCACGCTTTTTTTATATTTCTGGCATGGTTTACCGAATAAGTCTTACACAAACACTACGATTACAGTAGATTCGTATGGAAACCGTTGCTATAGTGCTCTCATTTTGAGAATTACTCTGCTTCCGGCATATTTAGCGCCAGTGGTTTATGTTTATTATTATGACATTCAACGCTCGCTAAATTATTATAGCTGAAAATTGGTTTCTTCAGCAGATAAAAATAATGGTTTTCTCTACTTAACATTTCATTTAGTTTCGAGTTAACGAGCGTTAAATGCTGTAAATGTGTTTGTAATGACCTTAAAAATAACACCAGCCACTATTTGGCTAAATTTAAAGCAAACAGACTTTTTAATGATGTACCTTATAATTGTCGTTTGAAAATTATTCACACCAACGATTTACTGTCGGCCGTCATTAAACTATCCCATTATACTCGTAAATGACAACATCGACATTTAGAAAATTATAACAATTATTGAGTGTGTAAGATGCCTTTTATTATAATAAATTTATAAACCTGGCAATGACTACATCTTTCTGCTTGAGGGACATTTCATGTTGGAGCGGTTATTTTTTTCTTTAAATAAACTTACTTTAACAATATTTAACAGTTTTTGTGTTGACTTTTATTTTCGCCGTATTATATTGCTAATAACGCACTTAGTAAGAACTTAGTATTGATACATGGTATACTATAAGGATATGTTTGAAATACAACACAATTAGTTTTTTGTTGTCATCGCGTTTTATTGCATCACATGATATGTAATTTAAGATGATTACAAGTTTACTATACAGTATGTTATTACAAAATGTCATAGTTATTTTGGTGTATTAAACGAACAAGCGTTGGCAATTGACTTAAACGTGTGCCTTTTTTATCTTTAGCAACAGATAATATCTACTTTATTACTGTATATTGTTGGTTGAATTTACGAGGAGATAATTTGCCAAAAATGTGTCGTATTGTCTCGACGCTCATATGATCTTTTCAGTAATCTTGCATTGTATGATTCATGGGAGTTGAACGTAAATTGAGAGCAAGAGTTTGATATTGGCCAATGGCTATCAAAGAGCTTAGTTCAAATCCATTTGGGAAGCTTGCAATAACCACCAAATAGCATTGTTTGATCGTAAACTATTTATTTGATGACTATTAAATTGTGGAGAGGTTTCAACGTGATGTTACAGTATTTGGCATAGACTTGCAAGAATACAATGCATTTTTATTTTTTTTTAAATCAAAATAAACAGTGCAGTTGCACTTCAAATAGGCTAAATTTTAAAAAAAAGAGACTCAAATCTTTGTCGTCCTTTACGTTGAATTAACGACTTTTGTTTTTATTACTGTAATAACATATTTCCTTGAGTTTTTATTGCTTTTTTTCTAGTTACCAGTAATGATATATGAACGGCTTCCAATTATAACTTTCTTTAGTTGTTTATTATTGATATTTTCTTTGTACGTTAAGTTATATGTGCAGTGTTTTTGTGAGATAAGATTTTCGAAGTTTATTGGAAAAAAGTAAAACATTGTAACTAGGTTACTCTTATGGTCATTACTTTCATGAGCGTTTAATATACGGTACTTATTTTATGGCTTTAATAACAGAACGTTAAATTTTGTTGTATTGATATAAAAAACCTTTTTCATTTTTTAATGAAAGTTTTAAATGTTAGCACATTAAAATGATTTAAGTTGAGTTTTGTTTTGAAATTGTTTATTAAAATTTTTAAGAAACTCGTTATTTAATAATGATCATGAGTTTTTGTCATTTATAGAATGTTTATAATTTTCACGCTAACATTGTGTTTTTTGGTGTTGTCGATTATTTAGATTGATATTTTATTAGTTTTTATTATTTAAGTAAAATCATAAATGTCGTATGATATTTTTGCGAAAACATTTGTTGGTCAAATTTCATTATCTTTTTTGAGAATTCTTTATTTTTAAAAGTAAAATAATTCACTTTATTATGACGTTTGTTAAATTATCATTTAATTTATTTTTTTAAATTTCTAGGAGTTGGTGGCGAGTAGTCCTAGTCAAAGGAATTGGCGTGGGATTGGTTTAGCGCTGCTGGTTATTGCTGCCGTTTGTTCGCTAATTTTTACCGCTGTTATTCTACTTACACCAGCTGACACTGGACCTCGAGTTAAAGGAGAAAGATTTACATTAGATGACATATTAGGAAATAATTTTACGCCTCCAAATTTGGAACCAACATGGATTTCTTGTACGTAAGCTTTTAATAAGTTTCAGTTAACTATAAACACGTGAAAACATTTTCTAAGAATGGGATTGAACTCTTTTCTTAATTCTAAAGCACCATCGACCAAATAATAGTTTAAAGAGCGTAACATATTTTCAATGTCATTTGAAATTCATGGTGTCTCAATGGTTCTTGTTTGGTCGATTTCGTGACATTGAGAACAAGTTATGATAAGAGTATTAAATTATTATAAACTTTTGGAATACCGGTGCATTGGAAACTTTGGCAAAAATAAGCATTTGAAGTAACATTCCTTAGTTCTTATTATGTCATACAATAAAGGAATTGTAACACAGAAGTTTAATTTTTTATTTTTTATCATTTCAGCGACCGAGCTTCTTTACAAATTCGCTGATGGTCGAATGATGCTCTACAATGTAGAAAGTGGAAATGAGACTGTATTAATTTCCAGTAAACCTTTTGTAAGCTGATAATTAATATTTTAAATATTAAGTTATACACTATAATATCTTTTTGTTTGGGTTTTAATTAGAGAAACGTAAATGCTCAGCATTGGTCAATGTCACCTGATAGGCGGTACCTGCTATTAGCACATGGAGTGCAACAAGTAGTTTGATAAATGATAACTATTTTTAGAATCAATATTTTAAGACGTTTGTTTCTAATATTTTGATTGTGTTTATTTTAGCGCTTTAAATACAGTTTTTTAGCATACTATTCCATTCATGATATTCACAATGAGTAAGTCTAACGTTCAGAACTATATTTCAAAAAAATTAAAAATTTTTTTTTGTTTTTAGTACTTTAAAACCATTGACTCATGACCTAACTGGAGATAAAATATTTCAATATCATTACGCAACATGGGGTTCTGTCGGTAGCACTTTGGTAGTATTTGAAAAACGAACATTTTAAATTATTGATCGTAACAATTGTGCTCTTTGTTTAGATATTTGTTTATCAAAATATAATATATTACAAAGAAAGTGTAAATGGGAAAGTAAGAAACTTGACGCCGTTAAAACCGGCTGATGCAGTTTTATACGCTGTTCCAGATTGGCTTTATGAAGTAGAGATTTTTAAATCAAATAAAGCTTTATGGGTTTCAAAAAGCGGAAGATACCTGTGCTATGCGACATTTAATGACTCCTTAGTGCCCGACCAGTTTTATGAAATCTACACTACAAATAATGCGCCACTTACTTACCCACAGAGAAATCATATCAAATATCCCAAGGTAATTAAATATACAACAATGATTCAGTTAGTGGCGTGTCTACAGTATGGTAGACAAGGTACTGTATGTCACTGTATGAGAAATATAGTAAAACCGTGTGGTATGTCACTGCAATTTTACCATATGCTGTAAGTTACGATATTTAGTTTTAGAGAAATAATTATTTAGTTTTTAGAAGTCTAATTTCAAATGGGCAGAGGTTATAAAACAAGTTAGTCTATTCTACGATATTTAATTTAAAAACATACAGGGACTTCAACGGCATATCTTTCATGCCAAGCTGTAGTAACGCCAATGATTGAACAATTGTTGAAAACTCTTTTAACTTATTTTATTAATTTGTTTAATTTTATTGGATTTATATATAGGCTAACGAGATAAATCCTTCAGTAATTCTCAAAGTGGTTGATTTAACATCTCGTTCAAAAGAATATACTACTGTGGATGTCAAGCCGCCTTTAGCAATCAAAGACCAGTTAGTTGTCATGTGGTTTGTGGCATGATGTCTATTTCAAGCTTTGCGATCACTACAACTGCTTCACTTGATTTTTTTTTCTATTTTTTATAATTATTTCTATTCAACGTTTAAATGGTCAGATGATTAGCTTATCAACTTGTTTGTTTCTGATAACAACACCTTAAACCACTTATATATTTTCTGCATGGCAAACGTTTGGTACCGTATTTAAAAATTTGCAGTTTTAAAATATTATCACCTTATACAGCTCACGAACCGTTTGTCTCACTTATCATACTTTCATCCTATTATATAATTTATTCAAAATATTTCACAGCTAAATTTGTTTCAAAGGCACTGAAGAGCACCAAGAGCTTAATGTTTAAGCGCACGTTTTTTTAGTCACTAAAACAGTTATGGTACTGTTCTTTAGAAATTATGAAATAGCTTTGATTTCAGTGTATTATTAAATTGATTACTTTTACTATTTAAGTAAAAATATTAACAAAAATAGTAATTTGTTTTAATTATTAGGGAACATTATGTAACGGCTGTTGGTTGGGTTTCAAATACAAATTTATCAGTAATATGGATGAATCGACGGCAAAATCTTTCAATTATTTCAATATGTTCTCCTCCATTGTGGATTTGCAATGAGGTAAATGAAATGCAGTACATTTAGTCGTAGGATACTATAATACGTGATTACTAAACTTAGTCTAGCAAAAATATTAAATTTCTTTTGGTTGTAATAGAGTTATAGAGAAGATATGAAACAACTTGGTTGGGTTGACTGGTTTGAGCCACCACTGTTTAGTAATGACAGCAAAAAGTACTTTGTGAGAGCCGCTATAAACGATGGAAAAGCTGGAGTATTTCGCCAAGTGGTTGTCAATGGAGTTGATGTAAGTGTAAAATATACAAAGTATTATCAATTTTGCAAGCTTAAAATGTTTGTTTATTGGTACAGGATAGATCAACTAAAACGGTGACACTAGGTAAATTTGAAGTTACAAGAATTGTTGCTTATGATGACCGAAATGCTTTGCTGTAAGGATATTATATTATTATACAGTGTATTCAAATATTAACGAACGTTTTGGAATTTGGTTTTCTTTTTTTATATTTAGATACTATATTGCTGCTCCTGAGGGAAGACCAGGAGAAAGGCATTTGTATCAAATTTCGCCTATGGTTAACATGGCTAACTCTTCTGGTTATTGTTTAACGTGTCATTTAACTCCAGATTGCCTTTACGTCGACGCAAAATTTAGTCCATTGGCAAGTTATTATGTTTTGGAATGTCAGGGTCCATCAGTGCCAAGCCTTCATGTCATTAACAGTACATCAAATCAACGATGTAGGAAATGCTCTATTGTTTCAGTCGCTAACTGAACATTTACTTGTGTTGTTGTTTATTTTTTTATTATTAAAGTAAAAACGTTAAACGACAGCAATACCGTCCAAGAAAATCTACTGTTAAGAGCTTTACCTCAAGAAAGAACTTTTCGAGTAACCATCAACGACGATTACGGTACATTTAATTTTTACATGATTTTGATTTGATATGGATGAAAATAATTATATCAATGGCATAGACGCCAACGTCCGATTATATTTACCACCCGAATTTCAAGAAGATGAAATTATCCAGTATCCATTAGTAATTTACGTGTAAGTCACTGATTTCATCAAATATTTTGTTTATTAAGATATTATTATTTTTGAAAATTTTTAAGTTTTTCTATTTGTAAAATGGTTTTCATTAATGTTCATTGTATTGTTTTATAGCGACGGCTCCCCTGGAAGTCAATTAGTGGACCAAAAATTTCGTGTTGATTGGGGAACATTCCTATCTTCAAATAAAAGTTTTATCTATGGACTTATTGATGGACGAGGCAGTGGTTTCGAAGGGGAAAAAAGGAAATTTGAACTTTACAGGAGGCTGGGGTCTGTTGAAGTTGCAGATCAAATAGCTGTCACTGAGTAAGTTTTCTTAAGAATGCTTTTGGAAAAAGTTCATCGTTTTCTTTATTATATCAATATTATTAAATTTCTTTACACTGAATACTGGTCAGTACAACGATTTGAATTTTTAAAAATTTTCTTTAGGTATTTAGTAAAAAATCTTCCGTTTGTTGATAAAAGAAGAGTTGCCATGTGGGGGTGGTCATATGGTGGTTTTGTAACTGCTAAAGTGCTTGCAACTGATAATGATATAATTAAGTGCGGAATTGCTGTAGCTCCAATAACAAAATGGCAGCTTCACAGTAAACATCTGAAGTGAATGATAAAGATGCTCAATAATTAATGTTAATTATGTCAATGCTTTTTATTAAAGATTCTGTTTACACTGAAAGATACATGGGTCTTCCAAATATTAGTGACAACTTCCATGGATATGTTGAAGCAGAAGTCATTCGATACGCAAGCAAATTTAAAAATAACAAGTTTTACATCATTCATGGCACAGCTGATGGTAATTTTAATTGAGAACTTTAGAGGACGTGGTATAGAATGGAGAAAATAATATTTAACTGTTCCAGTAATGTTAAGAATAATATTTCATTTAGTTAATGAATTGATATATGAAAATGTAAACTTTATAGTAATCGAGATGGGCGAGAATTTTTCTAATGACTTTTTAATACTGTATTATTATTCATTATTTTTTAATCCTTGGCTTCTAAGTTCTACTAGATTCTAATACAGAATATTAATGATTGTGGCTTCTTTTTTTAGATAAAGTTCATTATCAACAGAGTTTGCTTTTATCCAGTGCATTAGCCCAAAATAATATAATTTTCAGGAGTCAGGTATAATAACAATTTTTACGACTATGATAGTTATGACATTTTTTTCAACTCCTACCATTAACATGTATATCTAAAAATATATTAAAACGTGTTCTTCACACATAGGTATATCCTGATGAAAACCACGCCTTAAACGGTGTTCAGAAGCATCTTTATTTATCTATGACTAACTTTTTGGAGAACTGTTTCCATCTTGACGTAGTAGACGAAAAATTACTCCAGGAGCCTACAGAGAAAGATGACCAAGGAGAATAAATATGTTTTGTATGCTATTATTAAATATGAAAAAATAATTTTAAGTGAATTAGCGTACAATGAAGTGCGATAACTTCCTTGGCTGCTAAAAGAAATCGCTATCTGCAAGGAAAGCTGTACGTAACTGTCGACAATGAAATATTCTAATGTTGCAGTGGGGAAGAAACAATTCTACAGTACTGTATTATAATGGCAACGACATTGAAGTCTTAAAGTAATGATAAAGGCACTTTCGTACAGCGTCAATACACAGAGATAGCGGCGGTTTGAAGTTTCTTACAGAGAATTAAGAATTAATTACAAGTTTCCAATTGCGCGTTTGTGTAATTTTGTTTATTTTATGTTTGCTGCTGCAGACTGTGTTGATCGATTTGTGCTTTGATATCGGTTTTATGAGCGTGAAAGTTTAACCATTCCTTCTAATATGAGTACAGTGGATTATAAGACTTTTAACATGAAGCATCTACTTTTGTACGGTATTAAATTCATGTTTTAATGAATGCATTTTAAGCCAAATGTTTTATGTTGATGTCAAAAGAGAATCGCGGCTCTTGCGCTTATTCACCATCAGTTATAGCGATAATTTGGGGTCTTTATGATACAAACCACTAGCTAAATAGACACAATACAGTGCTTAGAAGATGTATTTTATAATTAATAACAAAAAAATCTCATAATTAAGTAAATTTTAAAAAATTGAATAGAAAATCCTTCGTTTGATATTTTTATGTAAAAAGTTTAGTTCGACGCAATCGATTTAAAACAATGACAATAATGTCCCAATAATCTCAGTAAAATACATGTTCAGATTTATTGGTCGCTATACAAGTACATCTAGCTGAATCAAAATATTTTAATAAAAGAAATACCATCAATTCGAAATATCGCAGATTAAACATATAGAAAACATTAATTATTGTAAAATTAGCGTGGGTTTTATTGCCTTAACTTTACAGCGAAAATTAATGTATAGAGTACAATTAATATATCAATTTTTATCTTTTGAAGTATTTAAATTGGCGATGGATTCGGAATCTATGTGCCTGTATAAATCAAAGAGAATATAAAATGTAGATGTAACTATTTATTTTGTAAACAAACAAATATACGATAATGTATAAAATCATGATCTCAAAAAAGAATTTGAAGAGTAAAAGAGCTGAATGAAAAATTAAAAGTGAACTGTTGGATTGGTTATTTGTTTTAATGTTGCAAATAAAAAACTATTTAACTACGGTATTAAAATTGATTGCTATAACATGAATTCGACTAATTGCATACCGTACATTTTAAGATTCAGTGTATAAATTTAGTATTGCATTATACATATTAATTAGCATTGTAATTGTACCTGTTATTTTTACGTAATAATTAATTTATTTATTAAGAATCAATTGACGCAAATGCCAATTCTATTTGGGCGTATTATAATAGAGATGTAAAAGCGGGTTTTCACATGTCTTGTAACGCCCTCTCGTGGCTTTCTGTTATCATGCAACGATTTCGAACCAAGGCCTCAAACACAGGAAACTAAAACTGTGGTTTCCATGTTCCACTGCTTCCAGACTTCCACGTACATATAAAGTAATTGAAGATCATGGCCTAGCTAAGTAGGTTGAAATTGTACCTGACAAAAGTAAGCGATTTTTAAAACACATTATTATTACAGTATTAATTGTCCTATAATCTTCATAAATGTGCAATCTAATTAAGCATATTTATTTTGGATTTACAAATATTGTTTTAAATATAATTTTGATTGAGCTACAACGTTTATAATAGTAGTAACCCTTGGATTAGAGTGTAATATAAAAAGATTCATGATGGTGAGTTGATCGGTTATATTTCCATTCATTACTACATTAGGGAGCAGGCAGACGTCATCGACATATTCACAATGGACGACAAGAAGAGGCAAGGAAAATATTTGGAGGGATTGTGGAATAACCATCGTTTTTTATGTAGGTATATTTCTATCAAATTGATTTAATCAAATGCATTAGCAAACTAGCCATAATGAGGAAAGAAATGCGAGTATGAAGCGGCCGCGGTTTCTCTTCAACATTATCAACAGACTGTGTCCGCCATGAGCAATTTACAATACTGTAACAAGTTAATGTAATCGTCGTTTTCGTTTCTTCAAAATGGCGATACATTGAGACGAATTCATTGGAATAATCATAATCGAGGCAACTCGGATTGAATAATGTATACTAAAAGTAATTACTACAGAGTCAAAGACAAGTTTTTACATTATGCATGAGAAGAGTCAAAACGGTATGGCTTGTGTTGTTCGAGTGCTATTAAATGTAAAGGCGTGAGCTTCGTTACGATGTTGAATTAATGTAATTCGAACAGAACGCCGTTTACCTGGAAGCATTTTATTATTACCAGCATTAAGGAATATGTTTGGACAGCAGATAAATGAACTACAGAATCAAGTTATAGAAATTCGACTTTTTCTGATGAAAAACGAATATTTTGTTTTCTAACTTAAGTATTAATTAATGTGAAAATTTTCAATATAGTTATGCTAGAAATTCATAAACATATTATATCGTATTTTAATAACATTTGGATGTGGAAGAAAGATGTTTTTGTACCAATGAGTGAAGAAAGAAGTTTTAAGTTAAATGACTACAACAACAGCGTATCGATGGAAAAACATGGCGGTGCTTTTCGTGGTCTTCAAAATTCAAAACGATGTTGGTCACATCGCTAACCGACGTTGCAACCTTGTTATGTAGATTCTGTTACTTCCATTTTGGTTTTTATAGTTTCAAGCGTTAAAACCACAAGTAGCTCAATTTCTTTATCAGAACAACAATTTTGTCTGTAAAAAGGAAAGACATGACAGCCTACCACCAACGAAAATTACACGAACTGCAGCAGCAGCTTCGTGTGCGTATTTGCTATAGTTAAGCCGACATTTTGTTCCTCTATCACGCAATATGCGATAACTTCATCAATATTTTTCCCAGAAATTGTGCAGATATTTTTTAATATAGCGTAGAATTGAAATTTACATGGATTCGTAATGCAGAAGACTGTATTAATACAAATTTAGATTTAATTTTTTAAAATTAGAGTTCCTATCGCATATCTTTATAATTTTTTCTTATTAGCATTTTTGTGGTTTTAAACATTTGGAATTTTTAATCTATTGGACTTTAAGCAAGTGATAATGGCATTTGTTTGTAATAATCTAACCATTATGCTACGAACTCCAACTTAGTTAAGACTATACATTTTGTTATACAGTACCACCATGTTTTTGGCATGTTAGGACTCATAAATATTGGAAAGGGTTTGTTTGTGACCTATTTATGTCTTTAGTGCCAACTGGTTTACATGTTGTTCTTAATATAACATCTGCGAGTATTTGTATTATTATTTTATTGTTATTATATGAGATACAATAACTTATCTTTTTTTTTTTTTCAGGGGTCCATTTGTAAGACAATACCGGCTGAAATAATAGGGAACACCTAAAAATGTCGAGAAATACGATTTTTACGTTGCCTATTACAACGTTTGAGGAAGCATTCCTTGCTACGATACCGTTGCCCCATGACCCTCTGCCGAAAAAGTATAAAAGTCATTCGGACAGGCATACAAGAAGTCGTTGCAGCAGATGGGAGAAAGTAGAATATTCCAGTTTCTATCCGCTGCATGTCAATGGCCATGGTTCATTTAACAGCATCGGGCTTTCAAAAGCTGAATATCTTGATATGTTTCGACCTCCTTCTCCTATAGAAACTGAAGAAAGTTCATCTAAATTATCGATTCCTGAAGTTATTGTAACCCAAGGTGATCGAAAGGGCAGTTTTGAAGATGTCGAGTTTAACATGTACTACGAAAATAATTCAGAATCTGGCTTTAGGATTAACAACAAAAATTTAGTAATACCAAGTATAGTGACTTATCCTGATGATTATATTCCATCTCCTGCTCTTAATTCAACAGAGCCATTTTTATCTTGCTCACGGTTGTCCAAAGAAGCTGATGCAGTGCAAAATTGGATTAATGTGTTTGAAAATGATCCATCAACTAATAATTTATCGGTTGAAGTGGCGAAAAGTGACGTTTTAGTTTTACACGTGAACGGTGACGATAGCTCGTACAATCATCAAGAAAATGAATGTGCAAGTAATGGTCAAGAATTGTATCAAAGCAACGGGATTAGCGAAACTTCTGATTTGATTGAAGCCAACCAAGTGAATGGTGCGTGGGTGTCACCAAATTCTTCAAAAGTAAAATTAGGTAAATTTAAATTTCTTCGTAATGAACATTGTAGTGAATTAGTGGCAAATCGTGTAGCTGAATTATCAAATGCCGATTTGTGTCGGTCAAATAAAACAATTGAAACAGAACTTGGTGCCACGCATTCGGATGTTGAAGATCCCTTGCAAAATTTTCCATCTACGATTTCTGAAGTAGAAGAAAATAATAAAGAACTCAGTGAAAATGTTGGTTGTCAAAAAACGCCAAATAGAAGAAGAAAAGGTGGCAATTCTGGTTCTTCTAAAGTTGAGCCCCAGGGAGAACGTAGGCGTAGTAGTCGAATTAAATCAATGGAGGAGAAACGTGAAAAGGAGAAATTGCGAGAAAGTAAGGACTTTGATGATAATGCTATTGCTAATATTAGCGAACCTGATAAACTTGCAGCGGAAGAATTAAGTCCAAATTCACCATTAACACCACCATGCACTCAGTCTGATGCAAAGGAAGAGTCATCGGCGCCTTCCAACCAAGAAGAAAAGTCAGGTGAATCGATTTCAAAATTAGAGTACGAGTTTGCCGTTCCAGCTTCTCCCTTGAACGGGAGTTATACGCGTTCAAATCATCACAGAGAATCGGTTGCTGAAACATGTAACGGTCGACAAACGAACATTTTACCAGTTAAGGTAAAATCCAGATGGAGACGTTGTAGTGAGCTAGAAAGTGTTTTTAGCGGAAGTAGAGGTGAAACTGGTCAGTCGTTTAATTCAGATAATGCTTCTCCAATTTCAAGTGATTTTTATAAAAATGCTCCACCGCCTCCACCCTCATCTCTACCTCCAGGTGTAAAAAGTGTGAATTGTGTAAGTGAAATGTTACGAACACCTCCACCACCGCCACCTTCAGTGGGATTCTTTTCTCCTGGCGAAATAACGGAAGATTGGTCGGAACAAGAAATCACAACTTCTCTTACAAAGAATCCGCTGCCGTTAAAACTTAGACCGTCGTCTCCAGTGGTTGCGTCGCAGACAGATAGTAAAGCGATGACAGCACCACCTTTACCTTCACCTAAGGAAAAACCGGCTTATCTAACATACGAAGAGATTTCCGAGAACCTGTATCTTTCGTCTAGGTTAGTTTACTATTATTTTTCGAATTTATTTTATAATACCAGGTTTATTAGGGATGATGGAAAGTTATTTCATCTTGTGATCTTGTTAAGATTTTCAAGAGATCGGGAGTAATTTATCCAAGTTTATTTACGCTGCTGTGTCAATTTTTATAGCTTAATACGAGGCTGAACAAATTTAATCGACGCCATACAGACTTCTCGATTACTTGGTCTTTTGCCAGTTGCCAATGCAGTACTTTTAGTTCACAGAATTGAAAGGTTGGTTTTAAATGAGCTAGAACAAGGCTTATTCTTATAAGAGTGGTAATTGACCTTGTTTTTCTCGTTCAGTGCGTTATCCAGCATAGTAAAAACTGACGGGGGAAACTTAAATTATGAAGATTGAAGGAGTAAAATGCAAAGACTAATTTCAAGGGTCATTATTGACAAATCAACATTAAATTGTCTTATGTTGGGTGAGATATATTAATGAATCAATAATAATGGATGTTAAATGCATATTTAAAATAAGACGTGTTTTTTAGGGGTGTAACTATCTTGAAAGAAGTATATACAGTATAGGGAAATGAAGGTAATTGAGAAGTTATTATGTATGGCGTTATTTATTAAATACACTGTTTTATTTCAGTTAGTTGAGTACAGTATTATATTAGTAATTTTATTATTAAATCTTGGATTAGCAAATTATCGTGATGTAACTGGCGGTAAGCCTTTTCTTAAGGCTTGAATAGTGTGTTGCTGTTCAAGTGCACTACGACTTACGCATTTCAGAATTTCTAAAGGCAGCGTAAATAATTTGCTTGGATAAAATGTGATATCAAATATATGTATACATATAAAATGTTTAAATTTTTAATAATCTAAAAGTTATCAGAGTATACAGTATTATGAATTGTTAGTTATACGTAATATAACTTGCTTAAAATGCATGTAAATGAAATGCTTTATTTTTAACAAAAATTCTTTGATTAGCAACGTTATTGTTGATTTCATAATTAGACAATAAATTGATGCACTAATGTCCGTAAAAGCAGTTCTAATTGAATGACTGCTTTTCTACCTAAATGTGCTAAAACAATTTAAACACTTCGAGGCAATACATTTGGATTATTTTGCTCCAATTGTTAACGAGTGTTTTACAATATTTCATGATTTTCTTAGTTGTTATTGTCATTATATTACAGATGCTAATGTTAATGTGTTATTGTAGAATGCGATCAAAAGCAAGAAAAGAAGTTAGGCGGATGGTATGTGACTGCACACTGACTAAGGAAGAATTAATAAGAGGTTGTCTAGGTTGTGGAGAGGATTGCCTAAACCGGTTACTTATGATGGAATGGTGGGTATCTTTATGGAAAAATAATTAGTGATTCGGCATTATGGAATTGTATGCTTAAATTATTTTTTAATTTAGTGGTTCAAGATGTAATACTGGTGATCGGTGTAGTAACCGGAAATTTCAAAGGGTAAAATTCTTGAATATTTGAATTTTTTGAAGAGTTTTATAATTGTGGTCTGTAGAAAGAGTACGCTAACGTCGAGCCCTTTAAAACCGATAAAAAGGGATGGGGATTGAGAGCGCTTGAAGATCTTGATGAGTATGTTATGCATGCCATTTTTGTTTAACGATATACCATTTAACAAAATGATTGCTTTCTATAGAGGAATTTTTGTAATGGAATATGTGGGAGAAGTGCTGGATCAACGTGAATTTAAAAAACGTGTGAAAGAATACGCAGCAGATAAGCAGAGGCATCACTATTTTATGGCACTGAAAGCAGATCAAATTATAGATGCAACGCAGAAAGGAAGTTGGTCACGTTTCATAAATCACAGTTGCGATCCTAACTGTGAAACTCAAAAGGCAAGTTTAAGAAAAGTGTCCATTTTTATTTGCTACCGTATAATTGCAACTTTTAATTTTCATAAAAAGTGGACTGTGAGTGGTGAGTTACGAATTGGTTTCTTTACGAGAAGACTTATAAAAGCAGGAGAGGAAATTACATTTGACTATCAGTTTCAACGTTATGGGTATGGTTTTTATATTATTCAATTTATTATTGTAGAATTTCAAATCAATTTTAATTTAATTTTTGATTAAATAAACAGTAAAGAAGCTCAACGCTGTTATTGTGAAGCTAACAACTGTCGAGGATTTATTGGAGGAGAAAAGCAAACTCCTCTAAAAAAAGATAAAGACAAAAAAGATAAAAAGAAAAGAAACTGGGAGGAACGCCGCAGAGAATTTGGAGAGGACATGGATGTAAGTATATTTTGTTCAATTTTGTAGTCAGGAAAATTTATAGCTTTATTTAAGATAGTTACAAAGTAGTGTCCAAAGTTCTTTGAATTACACACTAGTGATCGTAATTGATTATATTTGTAGAAGTTTTTTTTTTTTTTGATAAATTTATTTCTAAAATATTCAATTTTATTTTCAAAATTATTAGCTTGTAATTCAAAGTGTTTTTGGCACATGAATGAATTGTTTGTTGAATTCTTTATCTTGCGTGCCATTATGGTCTATCAACTGACTCACTTTTTATAGGTGAGTTCAAGAAAACTGATTTAAAGTGTGATATTATTGACTTTAAACAATCTATCATGGTATGAGTTAGTGAAATGTTTACCTTTATTTAAGTTAATTGGTTAAAAATACACCCAAACACTTGGTTAACGACAGCCCAATTTCTCGTTTTCAGTTTTTGTCCCACTCACGTCGGCCACCAGGCTGAGCATAACCTTAGTATTGAAGTCGACAGTGAATATGAAGAAAGTAAAATAAAAGGACGGTTTGAACTGAAGTTTAAAGTATACCTCTTTAATCGTTCAATGCCTTATAAGTTTAATTAACAAGGTAAACTTAATAATAATTTGAGACGAGTCCCCAAGCGCTTATAAGGATTTTTGTGTTTTCATAGATCACACTCGTTAGGCAGTTGTTAAGGAGACTTAAGGATGTTGGTATGATCATAATGGCATGTCAGGCTATCCGACTACTACTATATATTTTGCGGACAGATTTGTAAGATATTTTATAATTGTTTAGTTGCAAGAAGAACTTGAAAAATTAAGCCAACTTCATGGATTAACTAATCGATATCAGACATTAAATCTATGTCGTTTGATGGTCAGAGCTGATGACGTTGAATCCAGAACAATTTTAATGCACTGCCTACAGGTACTTTAGATATTTTCATAAATATTTGAACGATTTTATAACTTCGGGTTTTATAGAGAACTGAAGAAGTGGCTTGTTTAAGACTATTTCTTGATTATCATGGTTTATCGTTAATATGGAGTTGGATGATGGATATAGGAAATAGTGACTCCTCTACTGCTATTAAAATCGAGGTAATTGGATTTGTTTTTTATGGTTTGAACTTTTGTTATCTCATTTGTTTTGTAGGTTCTGAAAACATTAAGTAAGTTACCATTATCAAGCCGAAATTCTGTGATGGAATCGAAACTGATGCCAGTCATTCAAAAGTGGGCAACTCAAATAATGGAAGCGGAACCTTTAACAAAGAAGATGAAAATGGACAATGAAGAAAGCATAAAAGAAGATCTAGGAGTAAAATCCGAAGAAAGTGTTGCAGTTGATAGGACTAGTGTCATTGAAATAAAAGAGCATTCTGAGTGTACCATCGATGTAAACTCAACTGAATCAAGCGAAGAAAATCAATGTGTAAAAGCGAATGAAGAAACCGACGCACCCGAATCTTTGGAGCTGTTAATATCGCCGTCTGATACCGATGAAAACTCAACAGATGTTCATATGACGGTTGTTGATGAGATTGGAACTACTGAAGATGGAATTTCAGATGATTCAGAGATGAAAATGGAAGCCGATTTAGCTGATCCGAATTCTCGTCTGTCGGAAGAAAGCGCGGATGCAGATTCGAGTGAAGCTATGTTAACGGAAAGTAGTTCATTAGAAAGGAAGTCTGATTTTATAAAAGTTGGTGAAGATCTTTGTAAAGATGAAAATAGTAAGAAGGACGAAGGGTTTGGTAAAGATGGTGAAGAGTGCAGTAAAAATGGTGATGAACTTGGCAACAGTGGTGAAAAAGAGCTTCATAATGACATTAGCAGAGATGGTGAAGAAGCACATAAAAACAGCGATGTGCTAGAAAGAAATCCCGAGGAGGCGGACAGTGTTAATAGTTTGAAAGATTTGTCGTCTGTCGAAGATTATAAAGAATCTTGTAATGATGAATCAAATTCGGTATTTAGTTTAGCAACAAAGTTATTAGGATCTTGGAGCGAATTAAAGCAACTTTACAGAATACCTAAACGTGAACAAGCTCAGAATAGACACGAACATGAACTCGAAGCAGGTTTGTGTAACTTTTTTTATTATTTGAATATTATGCCGATGTTTATTTTAATGTTTCGTGTTGTTGTTTTAAGAAGATAGGAGCACTGACGATGACGATGATGAAGACGATTACACCGACCAGGTTGGTGATCACAGCATAAAAGAGAAGAATGAAGGTAAGGTGACCTTAAATGTTGAAAGGAAAAAAAAAAATTTTTAGTGAAATTATTATACTAAATTGAACTTGAAACTGCTTAGGTGGGGCTAGACGAGATCGTTATCGAGACAGAGATAGAGATCGTGGACGCAGAGATTATTATCGCAAACGAAGGTAAACGATTACAGTACCATAAGTAGCATTTATTTATTTCTATTAATATTTTTATATTATGGTTATTAAGGAGCTATATAAGTTCACATCCAAAAATTAGTAAAGAAGAAAGGAGACAACTTTTTGAGCAAAAAGTACAACAAGAAGAACAAGAAGCTTTGCGATGGCAACAGGAAGAGTATTACAGACAACAACAAGAAGCACAAGCGCAAATGGAAATGTATTACAACGCTAGTTATGGTGGTATTCCTGGACATGCAATTGCTTATTATGATCCAACAAGTGGCTACACAATTGCAGCACCTGGTATATACATTTTTGGATTTTGTTTTAATATTTTTTTTAAATTTTGTTTATATGATTAGTAGCTGGAGATGCAGTAGTCGATTCAACCCCAACAGTTACTCCTGATATAAATGCACCTGTCATACCTGCTGTTGGTGCAATTATTCCCACAGTCATTCCTCAAGTTGTACCAATTGATCCATCTGTTACTTCACCGATTGCTGGTGTTCCTGCCGTTGTTCCTGTACCAGTTGAGGGACCAGTTCCTCCTTCTGATGTTTTTGATGCTGCATCAATTATTCCCACACCTACAGCTGTTCCAGCTCCGGTGGTTTATCCTATTTATTCAACTTCTACATCCAATAACGTATTATTGTATATATTATTTTCTGTGAACTATTAGTAATTTTATTGCATTATTCAGGCATCTACAGGGTTTTCCCCGACAGCACCATTTGTTACTCCGCAGGGCCAACCTATTTATTATCCTCCTCAAGGCGTCGTTGTTCATCTTCCTCCCGATCAAGCGGTAAGCATTTGTAGTTGTCAATATGAGCACCTTATCATTATATTAAGTGGCTAAATTGTCTTCACATGATATTGCGGAATTCATTTGGTATACTTTTAACTACATAAAAGGCAATTTATTATTTAGGCATGGCCACACATTATTCCAGGCCCTGTAGAAGCTCCTCCATCAACAGAACCACTAAAACCTATTAAATTACCGGCTAATTGGAAAACAGCTAAAGATGAAGAAGGAAATACTTATTACTACCACACAGTAACACGACAAACACAATGGGATCCACCACCTCCTGATGAAAGTGACGCCATTGAGGAACCGGTACCAGTAGACAATCCCAAAGTAAATAAGATTATACAATTTATTAGTCGTAATTATGTTATATGCTAATTACTTGGGTGTTTTTTTTTAGAATAAAAAGACGGCGGTAAATGATACAGGTGAACATTCGCGCAGAATTAAAGAGTCATTTAGATCCAAGATGTCTCAGTTTATTGTACAATATCTAAATCCTTACCGTAAACCGGATTGTAAGCAAGGTAAAATTACGTCTACAGAGGAATTTAAGCATTTAGCTCGAAAAGTAAGATTTTTTAACTTTAAGATTGCGAAGATATATTTCTAATGATATTTAATATATTTGAAACTTAGTTGACACATTTTGTCATGGCAAAAGAGTTGAAGTACTGTAAAAACGTTGAAGACTTGGAATGTAATGAAAATGTCAAACACAAAGCAAAAGACTTTGTTAGAAAATATATGTCTAAATTTGGAGCTCTTTATAAGAAAATAGCATCGCCAAAAGAAGATGATGAATAAATTTTCTCCGCTTTTGTATACTCTGCAAATAGTAGCAAGGTCGTCAATTAAGAAACCTGTATTTGAAGTATGGTGTGATTTATCTTGCGAAGTTAATGCCAAGAATAACTTAGGGTTCTTAGAGATGAATAACCGAAGAATTAATTCAGGACGAACAGTTTCGAGTATAAAGTGCAATGGTTGGTTGAAAGTGTACATTTTTTTTTTTTTTTGTAATTTCATTTTTAAAAATCATCATTCTAAAGTGGGCAACTGGTTGTAAAATTATTTTTTACAGATTGCTAGCACTTTGTTTCTGTAAATGTTTTCAGTATTTCTGTTGGACTTGTGCTATTATCAATGATAAAAGCGGCTTGTTATATTTGTTTCAACAGACGTGGTGACCAAATAGTACATTTCACTTTATTAACATATTAAGTGATTTTTAAAAAAAAAATAAATTTTTTTATTCAAAGGAATGATCAAGTTGTCAACCCTTCCTATATGTAATGATGTCTTGTTATAAGAGCTGGAGGTCAGTTAAAAGTCGTGTTGGAATTGAAATATTTTTCAGTGCTTAAAAAGCTTGTAAAAATCGTTTAAATTAATTTGAAGGGCTTGTGAGATTAAAAGTGCTGTCGTATCCATTTCAAATCCGAACTTATTAAGGTCACCTTGAATGTTAAGTAACAATTTTTAATGTACATATAAAATATTAATTCATTTATGGACTTTTCGCTCGCTTTGTAAAAATTATATGTAGGTATGTTTTCATGGGAGACTAAAAACATGCTTGTGATTGAATAGTAGAAATGTTCTGGCTCTTAAATTCAAGCGAAATTGGTATGCACTTAAATATTAAGTTTATTCTGACAATATAAAGCTTTATAATAGTTCGTTCAGATTTATGAAAGCTTATAAGAAGTAGCGCTGAAAATTAAAAACAATTGGGGCTTTGCTGGTGGCATTATTCATCAGAAAGGTCTTCGACTCGATTCCGAGATGATATTGAAATCTGGGTCTTTGGAATCAATCCGGTTACCTTTTAATGGACTGGTTGCGTGATTGAAAAATCTTATCTACTCTAATTCTAAAAAAATTTAATTTGTTGAATGGAGTTTCTTAGTAATTGGCTCTTGCGCCACTTTTATACATTTTGGTCACTGTTACTAGATAATTTTAAGCGACTCGTGTTACATTTTATGCTGATGACTTTATTGTATGACATCGAAATTTTTGATATTGATGGATTCAGTAGAAGCCTGGTATTTTATGTCAATTTCACAGACGAGGTGACCAAATATTGTAGTATATTTCACTTTAATAGCATAAGTGATTTGCTAAGAAAATCAATTTTTTTATTCAAAAGAATGATGTCAACCCTTCCTGTTTATAATGATATCTAATTATAGGCTGGAGGTCAGTTAAAAGTCGTGTGGGAATTGAAATAATTTTTAGTGCGTAAAAAGGTTGTAAAAGTAGTTTGAATTAATTTGAAGGACTTGTGAGATTAAAAGTGCTGTCGTATCCCCTTAAAATGTTAAGCTCTTATATTAAAGAGAGATTAATATAAACTTAAAAATAATAAGTTTCTTCTGACAACAAAGTAGATTATGATGAATAAATACAATGCCACTTTTCGTAAATTTAATTGAAAACTGATCTATCGGCAAAGGATATTGATTTTAAACAATTTGATGTCAATGCTCTTTAAATGTATCTGAAGTTAAAATGAATGGAGCCATGTGCATAAGCTAAGAAAACAAGCCAACTAAGTTACACAAAACCGCAGGATGCTCCCTTCATTTTTTTTTTCTTAAAATATTTATATGAAAAGCGGAGAAGGTGAAGGACCGCAACTCCGATCTGAGATCTCACGCTTTATAAGTTACAGTACCAGTTTCGTTGGTCGGATTTTCCATTGAATTTCAAGAGGGAGTGTTCGCAATGGTAATGAAATAAGGATGTGGCGAGAAGTTTTTTTTCCAGTTGAGAAAGATTGTACAGTATTTTGCACAAAGTTGTAAACTGAATTGGAAATGTTTTAACTGCCAGAGACTGAGAAGAGGGATGCTTGTATTGTAGCAAATGCTGATATTCTGCTAAACAGGCTAAATAATAATATTAATCTCGGAAATTTGTTTTGTACAAATTGTGTTGATCAACTCGCAGCGCCTGACCGATTGTGATTTGAGGTCAGCATTAAATTGATTTCCTGTGCCGTCAAATGATGGGGTTAGAAACTTTTGAAAGTCGGTAAACAAAATCACGTTGTTGTGTGGGCGTGTACTCATAGGTATCATCGCGGTAAGTGAAGCAGAAAGGTTACACAAAAATGGCATCAAAAAGGTGTTGGAGACCGCGAGAGAAACGGCATAACACCGTTATCGGTTCTTCGTCTTCAGTACATGATCGACGCCAACACGGCATGCCTGTATTACCAGCGTCGACGGTAATCGCTTCTTCGCCTATGCCGCGGAAGGTAGAGTTGACGCCGCAGAAGGATCCTGCGAGAAGTTCGTGGCCTAATTTACCTAGCGAGGTAGTGAGCAAAATGGCGGATAACGCGGTTGACGTGAGAACGGAGGAGAGAATCAAAATCAAAATTGGTGAGTCCTAAGCTCAGTTTTTATACTGTTTTGTGGGAAACTTTTAACTACAAGTTACCAAGCAGTGTTAATAACTTAGAATTTCATAAGTCATGTAACTGTAAGTTGAGAATTTTATCATTAATTAAACTTAATGAAGAAGCAGGTGGCATTTTCTCGTAATGTATAGTAAAGCTTTAATCAAAACCATAAAAGGTAGTGAGTAAATTGAAATTTGGAGAATTAAAAAGGGAGTAACGTATTTAAAAAGTGTGTAAAAAAGTATTCATTTGTATCAATACGTTTGTCATCTGTGTTAATACAAATTATGAATACGATTTTGTAACTTTTGTTAATGATTACGTTTCAAGACTTGATAGTATAAAACAGTAAATATATTATCATTTCAAACGCTTTTTCAAAAACTAAACTTTTCGCTTATAATTCCATTTATAATTAAAATTATAATAATTGCCGTATAAATATCCGCTTATAATTAAAATTACTAACGCTGAAATTGCAATGATCAATTTATTGTGAAAATTTAAAACAAAAATAAATATCGAGTCTATACTATGGCACAATATTATAGCCAAATTGTATGAATTTCTTTCCATGAAGTTAGTATTATTCACCAATTCAGAAACTGGATTTGTATATTAAAGGTTTAAGTTTTGCTTGAAGTATTTGATTGTTAAAAATGTTATAGTATTATCAGAGTATCATTTGAAGTTAAATATCTAAGCTTTCTTCTACACTATGCTCGGGTTTTTTTTTTGAAATTACTGAAACTCGATTTCGTCCTTGAAACAATTTTGCCATGAGACTATTTGATATAATAATTGTATTGGACTTTAAATTTGATTTTAGTCCCTGACTAGGAATATAACACGACAAGAAAGGCCAATGAAACTACATTTTATTATCACACCCTTATTTAAAGTACCGTTTTTTTAAGACCAACTTTAACGTCGTGAGGCAAAGGAAACGTTGACTCGTTTTCTGTCTCGATCTTGGGCTTCTAGCAAAAGAATTTTATTCAATTGTTACTGTGCGTAACACATTTTAAGTATAAAAATAAATTTGTAATTTTTTCACATTGGCTGATGAGGTACGAGCGGCTGTTAGATGACTTTCAGTCGAAATTGTGATTTTAGAATTTACGCTAGGTTACATTCAAAAAAAAATCTTAATTTGGTCGTAAATTGTATCATCATTACTGTAAAGAGTATTTATTAGTTTTTTTTTTGTGTTTAGCATCACGTGGTTGTAGCCTCTTAAAATATGAGATGCTTGAATGGAATTCATTCATAAAATTCGAGATAATTGCGCAACTATACGATAACTTGAGATCGTGTACTGTAGGTATATTATACTGTATGTAGGACAGTAATTTTTATGGTTTGTTTTTATCTGTTCATTTCTGCCACTTTTATGATGGGAAATTTACTATAGTGAAATTGTAATCGGTTATTTTATATTCATTCATGTAACATCGCGTTTTACAAATGTAGAATTTTTTTTAGATATTTTGCTATAATTCAACATTGTAAGTTGGAAAAAAAAGTTTTAGTTAATGGTTTGCATATCAGAAAGTATCTTACTATTTACTGTAAGATTACAGCATAAATTTGAATTGTACAGTTGCCATTTAGAGATAAATTATTAAATTAAAACTGTAGGCGGTATATTATAATGCTTAAACATTAATTATACTACTGTAATAGTTATAGTGACACTAAATTAAATGAGCTATGGTTCTAAAACGTTTGAGGGAACACTTTACTTACTGAATTGAAAAAAATCAATTGGACATATTTGTTTGTGTGAAATGCAATTTGAAAGTATATTCTGTGATTATCCGGTTTTGTTCATAAGGAAATCAACTTTTAAATTTAGTTGATAACTTGGTATACACGGTACAGTTTTAAATTATCATCTGATAAATGAAGTTTAGTAAACTATATAGCGCACAAAGTGGAAATACTGTATCTATTTTATCATGGTTTTGACGTTAGAAAGTTGCAACTCCCTTAAAGATACCAGATCTGTTAATCATCATGGGAAATTGGAAAGGTGTTGAAGGGGTGTGTTTCGGGGTTGGTGGTAGGATATTGCTCACATTTAGGCTGATTTAGCAATTTGTACAAGATTCATGGACCGTTTGGTTTGGCAAAGAAAAAAAAACCTTGAAATACGCCAAGGATTTCCTCCTAAAAGTCTACTCCCCACCCACCGTTGAAATCACGTGACATTTCCTATCTGATGAGCTAATTGCAGTACATCTATGCGCATGGACCGACTCTAAGGATTTTGGGTTGAGTGCACATGCTTAATGGGATATTGAACACTGACCAAATACAGTATAGTATTATTTATGACTAAGTTAGTAGCCCTCGACATTCCGTCTTTTTTCTTTTCATATTTTTATAACTCCTGATTTTCCATAATTTAGTTAGTTTACTGTGCGTATAACTTGCAGCTGATTTCTTGTTTCATCCAACAAATATTTGTTAGTTTGCCAACCGTGGACGAGTACCGTGTAAATTTAGTTAACTTGCTTGTTTATTTTCATCTTCAATGGATATTGCACTTTATTATTTTTATTTCTTTGCTATTTCAGTAATTATACTTGTGAGTTTGTTATAAAAGAGATTTTCCTAGATTGTATTTAATGGGAAATACTGTAGGTCTATTGGCGTATTTAATACTGTACTGTTATAGATACTGTAATAAAGTAAAGAAACTGCTTTTTTTTGAAATAAATTCATTACAATATTTAGATGATCTAAAGTAGCGTAGTACAGTATGGTAGTAATCGAATATTATTATAAAGATACTGATTCGGTTGTGTGGCCTGGAGATCGAATGTGCCTTTTTTGGTTGCTACAGTAGTGTGTTAAGTTTACATGGCAAATGCGATTTTATTATTTTAATGGTGTGTGACCGAAACTTCCGGTATACAATTTATTTTTTAAGTGGCTATCTTTTTTCCATTGTACATACTGTATTAATGGGAAAGTTTTGTTCTATTCCGTTCGTTTATTCTTTGATGGTAATATATGAGGGTGGCTGCTATTAATTATTAATTTATTACATGTATTAGTACTTTAAATGGTAAATAATTGCTTACTCTATAAAGGTCTTTCCCCACATTATTCACATATATTATGATACAGTTTAATTTACATTTTGAAATTGTTGCGCAAACATACTTTTAGGCTTTCGAATGAAAAGTAATTGTACTGCAAAGATTATAGAGGTAAACATTTTTAGAAGAAAAAAATTGTAACTGAAAAAGTAGCTGATATCTGCTAAAAGTTTTTTTGTGACTGAAACGTTGACTTGTACTGTATAAGCAGAACGCTGTTTCGGGGTTACACAACACGCCTATCATGGCCCACATGTTTCAACCATTTCCCATATATTCACTATCATGACAGGATATGAGGCAGATTTTTAAATTAAAAAAACTTTAGCTTTCAAAAAATAGACACAACGTCTGTTTACAAGTAAAAATTTAGCAAATGTTCTTGTTGATTTTATTAATATTAACATTGTGATCATGACAAAGTTTAAAAATCTTATTTTAAGGTTCTAACTGAAGGTGTTTTTTTTTTTAATTTATTTGTTGAAATCCACTTTTTAGTAGAAGTTGAAATATTTGGGCGTTTACGTTGAGTGAAAAGCTGTGTTTACAATGAATATTAATAGTAGTGTTTGCCATCACACGATCACTATTCATTTCAGGTTTTCAAGCAAATAGAAAACTGGTTGTTTTAAAATGTGAAACCAACTGTAAATCGCGTTAACTTGAGAAAAAAACATTATGGAAATGTAGGTAAATTATCGGTACATTACAAGTATTGTAAGGTTTCTGATTAGTTATTATAATTTTGTAATGTTAAATGTCAGTACTGAAATTGGTGTTGGTCGTATATTATTGCTTATTGGGCGTATAACATAATTTTTATGATGGGCTACGAGTAGGAGTTTTTAACTTTTTAGAGCAGTGAATTCTATTGAATAATAAATTTTGTTATATTTTGTATGACTTGTCGGACACTATTGTTGCTCTTTCCCAAAAACTAAATTGTTGGTCGAATATAGTACTGTTCATTTAAAAAAATAAATTCGCCTTTGCATTTACTGTACGTTTATCTTTCAGGTCGCAGACGTTAGTATAGTACCATATTTTCAGCTATTGTCTTTATTCGTTTATAATTTGACGTTTCGGGAAAACTACAATAACTCTTTTGGTAGCCTGTTTCAGTAGATTTATAGAGAATTTATCGAATTATCGTAGTTTTTTTTTTATAAACAAAATCTAATTAGAAGAATTTATCGAGGTTGCATTTCGTATTTGGGTTCTTTGAAGAATTTTTTTTCTAAGAATTGTATTTTTGCAAGCATTGATTGTATTGAGCTAACATTTCCCAAACTTTTAAATTTAGGAATCAGCGTTGCGATTCTCGAGCATTTAAAATTTTGGATTTTTATCATAAATACCTGTAGTTTTACAGGATATCGACTTCATGTTATCAAATTTGCCTTTGAATTGCAACCAATTGTATTTTCATTTTTTTGATTGGATAAAATGGCTATTTTTGGTTTTAGTAAAATGCGTGTGATATCAATCTTTTACTGAGATGATTATAATTGGTAATCAGTAGAATAAAATAAGGTGTGTGTTTTGGCGGTGATTGTATTCTTCCAACATGACGTATTTTTTACAACTACATTCACAATTTCTGATCTTTTATTGCATATTGTGCAATCTCATGTTTTTTAATGCCGTGCTTGGCTTCTCAACCGTTGTTAATTCTCACAGAACTCATTCATCGCTTTCAGTTCGTTTGTGTTCTTCCAACTTTTTCAGTATCATTCTGCTTTTCCCAACTTTGAATTGAAGGTCAACTTTGGTGTAATCTTCGTGATTTGTCCTCGACTCTGTCTCATTCATTATTTTATATCATACGTTGTTGATGTTGACTACGAAGCTAATCTTGACTATTTATTATTCGGGTGTTGTCAAGAAGAGATTATTTAAACTATTGAGTTTGTAATTCATGAAAATAATCTATAGCTAAATACTCATCGCGTATATACAGTATATACTGTATACTGATGGTTTAAAATTGTTAACTGTTTATTTTTACAATAAGTTGTTAAAATTGTCCAATCACTAAGATTCTTAACAAAAAAGAAAAAAGTACTGTATGTCATAAAAAGTACTAGTTATTATTAATCATAAAATACAGTATTTATATTCATGTGAAAGCTATACTGTAAAGTGTTTTATTTGTGGTACTACAACAAATATGAAATAATTGTGAAATTTAATGCTTAGCAGGAGTTAAAACATTACCATAGGTCTCGTTATCAACTTTGAAATGTTATTAAAATTTGATGTACTGTAACTACTGGATTTATGAGATCGTTTGCTGTTGCAGTGCAATAAAAATTAGTTATCTATGGGATTTTTTTTTTCTTAAATTGAACTAGAAATACAATCTGTATACTTTGAATGCATTATGCAATTGTTTATCTCTTGATGTCAGTTTATTCATCTGCCAATTCAATCAATATCTAAAAAATGAGGTTTTGATTATTATTTCATATACAGCATTGGTATCACGTTGATACTAGCGAAGATCAATCATTTTAAAGTTCTGAACTTTAAATCAAAAACATGGAGAAGTTGTGACAGTGGAAATTGAATCAGTACAAGTACCGTACCTGTTGTTAAACTTATTAACATGTTCATCGTTGTCTAATCAATTTGACACCGTTTCAACTTGCGGTGTGATCCAATGTTTTCATTTTAATTATAACTGATTAAATTTGGTTTGTTTAATGGGACAGATGGCATTTAAACATTATTGTGCGTGATAAAAATATCATTGTTCAATTTAACATTGTTACATTGACTTTTATGTACATTATTTGACTGTTCCCATTGATTGATTTAGATTCATATAAACATAACCCGATTTGGTTTAGAATTATATGTACTACAGTGATTCAGTCTTATTAATTAATTTATTAATTGACAGAAACCATAATCATTTTAAATTAATTTTATACGGTAATTTTATTTTTAATTCTAGTCTGAATTGTAATTTCTGATCTTAAAAAAGTTTTAAAAAATGACTTGCTGGTATAGTACTGTACATTATAATTTGATATGATAAGCACTGACCCTATTTTATAATTAAAAAAATAGCATGTTTGTCTATAATAAAAATAGATCTCGTATTTCCATCTGATAGTTTACTGATTAATGAAGAAGTATAGAGGGCGACATATAGTACATAATATTCTGGCTTATTACGTGCACTGTTGCACATTTATCATGTCTATCCAGTGTATTTTATTTTAGAATATTTTTATATTTATTGGGAATGAATGAAAACCATATTAACTATCGGGCTATAAATAGCCACATATTTGATAAAAGTTGGGTCCTAATCACTTGAAAGTTACTTTCAACCTGGGACTTTGAATTTAAGTAAAATTTAAAACGCTTAGACTACAATTTTAACTATTAACTGTACCAACAGTTTTATTCACTATCAATGCATGTTTATGATGTTTGTGTCTTTGATCTATTTCCAATTGCATTCTTAGGAAATGGTATTTATAAGTACTGTACTGTAATGTTTTACTGATTAGTTTGTATTATGGAGAATATACTGTACTATATAAAAAGCCAGTTTTGGTTAGACAGTAAATGTTTTGACATCTATGAATCGGCTAGTAAATTACTGGTTTAGATTATAAAGATGACTGATTTAGATAATTGCAATTTATTTATTTTTTGTGTTGATTCCTCTATCACTCATGCAAAAGTTCAGAACTTGAACTTGCATTTGTTTTAGGAAGTGGTAAAGAATTTATTGAACAAATCGTTGTGTATACCGTGATATGTATGTATTCAGAGACATAACTTAGTCATGTATGTTTTTGCAAAGGCTATAGAAATGTAACCCATTAATAAAATAATGCTCCACTCCTATTTTTTCTCTCGTCGCCAATGTGTTTTGTAGCTATTTACTACTTACTAACATGTGTGTAGAACATGTTGGTTGAAGCTCAGAAAAAAAAACCTTTTTGACTTCCGGGAAGTTCACTTGCTAGCTAATGTTATTTTTTAATTCATTTCCGTCGTATTGTAGTGCCACTTATTTATCTATTACCGTCAATTTTTACCGTAAATAATACAGTATAAATAATAATGGGATGTATGGTAAGATTGAAGTTTTAACATCCTTCTAAAACCTAAATTGTATATTGTATGCAGGTTAATTTTAGGTTTCATTTGGTAGACTAAAATTTTAAATGAACAAATTTGTGTTACATTACTAAAGGCTAAAAGAAAATTATTTAATAATGAATTTACATCATATTTTTTTGACATTTGTCATTTTTTAGGATTATACAAACATACAAAAGGCTATGATAGTATGATTAAGCATTAAATAATGTGTTTGTATTATTTAATAGATTAAAAAGTACTTTTACATGAACTTACGGTACTTTTACAAGTACTTTTTATCAATTTTACAAAATGAATAACTATCTACTGTTTATTTAATTAATGTGAGAAATATTAGAGGTCTGGTCTATTATGATCAATGATGTATACAATTTTATTATTATAATGAAGATAAATATGTATGTGTTTGGTGTTTTGCAGGTGAAGTTAAAAATCTGCCTCCCAGAAGCCATGGTTCTACAGTTTCAAGAGATTGCTTCTGTACTCTTAGTTTGGACCAAGAAGAAATATTCCGAACTGCTACAGCAGATAAAACACTTAGGTTAGTAGCCAATAACCGTAAAAAAAAGTTATTGATTTTATATACAGTGGTTACTGTATTTGTCAATAATTATAAAAATCTTAATACTGTATATTCACAAACACGATTAAGTTATTACCGAAATTAAAATTAATAATATTAGTTATCCATAGCAAAAAAAACACTATTAAATTATTTTGTCATCGGATTTTAATGGCCATTTAATTATTGCAGTGAACTCGGTGACTTAGAATTAATTACTTTTTTACAGCCCTTACTTTGGAGAAGAGTTTCAATTTGAAGTACCTCGTAAATTTCGATATCTTTCATTGTACATTTATGATCGAGACAAAGCGATGAAACAAGTGAAAGTATTGGGAAAGGTAGCGATTAAGAAGGATGAACTTTCCAAAATACATGGAAAGGATCACTGGCTACCCATCCAGCCGGTTGATGCCGATTCGGAAGTTCAGGTAAATTATAATGTCATTTGAATTATCATGGAATGAAATCGTTGTTACAGGTGGTTTATTATAGGGTAAAGTTCATGTAGAGATTAAACGAGAACGATGTATCAAGCCAAACAGTGATGGACTGTGCTTTCCAAGACTAATCATTCGGTAGCACAAGTATTCTTGTAGTATAACAGTATGTCAACATTAATATTAAGTAATTAATAAATTAAGGAACATTGAGTGCAGCGATCTGGCAATTATAAATGGTGCGTGTGATCCGTATGCGGTTGTTACTCTTGTTTATAGCGATAATAAACAAGATAATAAAAGGACAAAAGTAAGAAAGAAAACTGTTAATCCTCAGTTTGATGAAGTTTTCATTTACGAGGTAAATACTGTATGTTTATATACCATGAATCAAAATATGAACTTTGGATTTGATTGTATTTTGTACTCAAATAGTTATATTCTAAAAACCAAACGAATGAGCCAAACATTTTCAACTTAATGGAGGAAGATGTTGGTCACTTGGAGTTAAGAGTTACTCTGTATCATGATTCTGGTGGAACTTCAACTGGAACATTTTTGGGAGAAATTAAAATTAGTTTGCAAGGAATAGATAAACTTGATCAGTACAATGCTTGGTATTTTTTACAACCTCGTGATAAATCTATCAAAATGATTAAAACTGCCAAACCTGCTAAGCCCGATCTTGGGTCACTGAGGCTTAGGATAGACTACACTTCAGACCACGTGTTTTCTAGTCATTATTACGATGCTCTAAGGAATCTTATTCTTCAATCTCCTGAAGTAAAAGTTAGTATAATGTTGTTTCTATGTGGTGTTTGGAAATATGAAAATAATGAAATGCATTTTGAGAACAGCCTGTAACCTCAAGTGCAGCCTCCATTTTGGGTGAAATAACTCCTAACAAAGTGGAAGCAGCTCAATCGCTAGTTAAAGTTTTCATACATCATAAGAAGATGGTTCCTTTTATTCGTTCATTAGCAGAATATGAAATTTCTAAGCTTACGTAATACATTTTAACCGTAACGTTGAATGTTTTTTTTAATATTTTTTGAATTATAGAGACGTGAATACTGTTTTTCGTGGAAATACATTAGTTTCTAAATGTATGGACGAATTTATGAAGTTAGCTGGTCACCATTATCTTCAAGATACTCTCAAATCCATAATTGATCAAATATTTTTGGAGCACAAACCATGCGAGATTGATCCTTGTAAATTGAAAGACAACGAAAATATTGATGCTAATATGGTATTAAACTACATGAAAAATGTTTTTAAATTTTTGTGTTTAAAATAAATTGTGATTAGGCTAATCTACGTGATTATGTTGACCGTATATTAAAAGCCATAACTCGTTCATCGCTTGTTTGCCCACCAGTTATGTGTGAAGTTTTTTCTCTATTGAGAGAACTGGCCACAACGTACTTTCCCGGTTTGTAATGTAATTTGATTTCATATAATGATGAAATATGCTAATGTGATTTGCGTACAGACACAAAAGAACTGCAGTACTCGGTGGTCAGTGGATTTGTTTTTCTCAGGTTTTTTGCACCAGCGATTTTGGGGCCAAGGTTGTTTGAGTTGAGCACAGAAACTGCTGTAAGTTTCTGTCAAATATAATCTTGTATAATTCGTATTTTTTTTTAAAATATTAATATTGATTTTCTGACCATTTTATACAGGATCAGCAGACTATTCGAACTCTTACTCTAATCTCAAAAACAATCCAAAGTATGGGTAATTTAGTGAGTTCAAAATCGGTAAATTTTTTTTTACATTTATTCTGAAGATCATCTTGTAATATAAATTAAAATATTTAGTCACAGATTTTTAAGGAAGAGTATATGGTCACAATGTACAAGGGATTTATTAATGAAAGACACGTTAACGATATTAGAGTTGTAAGTTGCAATTTATGTTTCGCAAAAAATAAATTTTAATCTGCTTTATTTTATATAGTTTTTAGAAATTATTTCTTCATCGCCATCAATTCCTCATAAAACGATTGACACGCCTGTTATACTTAAAGAAGGGTATGTATTTTTTATTGTCTTAGTTTTTTTTTAAATATAAAGTTTTAAAACTGTACCTTGTGCGCGGCAGATGAATATTGTTTAAAGGTAACATCTTAGAAATGAATTCCATAAATTTTGAATTATAGGTTTATATCTTGTAATTTTGAATTATTGATTAGGGTAATGATAAAACGAGCTCAAGGAAGGAAGAAGTTTGGAATTAAAAATTTCAAGAAAAGATATTTTTGTTTGACAACACAGGAGTTTATGTATTCAAAATCTAAAGGTATATTTACACATCTATACACTTTGGTTTTGCGTGCAGTTACAACTGTAATTGACAGGTTCTGTTCCACTCTGCCGAATACCAGTTAATCAGATATTGGCAGTGGAAAAATTACAAGAAGAATCTTTCAAAATGAAAAACGTATATACATTGCATGATGTTTTAATTAACGCTTTTTTACTGAAACGGTTGATTGTATTTCAGATGTTTCAAGTGGTGCAACAACATCATGCTTTGTACATTCAAGCTAACAATTGTGTTGAAGAAAAGGAGTGGTTAGTTATTCTATCATATAAATTTTAACCTTTTAACACAACTTAATGCTTGTGCTGTAGGATTGATATTTTAAATAAAGTTTGTCAGTCAAATAAGAACCGGTTAAATGAATATCACCCAGGAGCGTTTATAAATGGCCATTGGCAATGGTATAACATTGGAGTTGTGTAGGTGTTTGCAAACAAGATTATACATGATTTTACATTTATTTGTAGTTGTCGAAGTCCGAATGAAGCAGCTGTTGGTTGTTGTCCAGTTTCAATAGTTGGTGTGCCACCTACAATTAAAGTAAACATTGATTCAGACAGAGAGATCGAAAGGATACACTCATTATTTTTATGCAATAATGACAAATTGGAAAGACTCATTGGCAAGTTGCTTTCTAGTATAATAGTTATACACTTGTAAAGTTGTATGTTTGAAAGGAATACTGTACTAATTCTTGATGCGCTTCTAAGAAATATCTTATGATATTAATTTTAATATACCATCCAAGCAACATAATTGTGGATAACTACTCTAAAATTTGTAGAACTTTTTCCCATAATTTGGTTAATGAAAAGATATTTTTGTTTAATGAAACTATTCTTAGAAGATTTGTTTTTACTATGTTAAAAAACTGAAGTAACTGTTTGGATTTTGCAGGTGTATGTGAAAGTCAAGCCGTATACACTGGCGATTCAAAACCACCAATACCTGGTTTAATTATTGAAGATACTCAAACGTGCTTCAAAACTTTAAAAGCTATTCAGAAATGTGTATTTGCTCTACAGAATGAACATAAAAAGTATCTAAGAGATATATACAGGCAAACAAAATATGGATCTGAGTAAGTATTTTGAAGTTGTACTAGTTAGTGGCGTGAAATTAACGTTTATATATTAGACAAACTCCAATTGGCGACGACAACTATTTGATGATGATTGCTCAGAATGCTAGACTATGAAAAATCACTCTGTTCTGATTCTGAAATGACTGCCTCACAGTAAAAGTGGATTGGTTCATTATCTCACTCAAATCAATAACTCAATTATAGACGAAGTTTTTTTTGTCTGAAAGATTTAAAAATTCTCTTGTAGTTTAATAATATACTCACAAGTCCAAGAATAGATTTTAAAATGCTGATTTTTTTTTTCATTTCCCGGTAACGAAATTGTGATTTTTTTTTATTATGCCAATCTTTTTTTTATTATTATTACTATTATTCTATTAAGTTGTGGCAAGTACGTTAAAACGTATTTCAATTGAACAATTGTTATTTATTTATCAAATTTATTTTCTAAGACGTGAGAAAGACTTGTTAACATCGTTTCTTCTTTCCGTGTGTTGACAATTTGTAAACATTTTCTACTAAGCTTCTTGATTGAATTTAATAAAGAAACTTTTTGTCAGTTAGTTTTTGCAACAACATGCGCTCAAATCTCTAAGTTTAAAATTTTAATACATTAGATAATCAAATTACAGATATTTCCCTTCTCCGTGCGAAAAGTTACTATTTAATAACTTTGATTGTTTAACAAGTGCTTTTCGTTTGGCGTTATCAATCATGTTTATTTTCAGATCGTTATCCCTATCAAAAGGTTTGCGAGCTTGAGAACTAGAACTTTTATCCTGTGGAAAACAAATGTATTAAGATGCAGAAGTTTGAGGGTACAAACAATTCAGTTTTACCTTTTTACTTTTTCGACTTTTAGTGTGCATGTCGTACAGCGATTCGTCTCTTTTAGATTTTTTCTAAAAATACAAATATTTAGTTTGGTTCGCTTGCTACAATTTTACTACTGTATTAACTTACGTGATGTTTATCAACTATTTTGCTCATTTCTTCATCGTACTTTTCTCTAGCTTTCCTTTTTATTTTGTCTTCGTCTCGTTTATGTTTTGATTTGGATTCAGTCTACAAAATGCAGCAAAAAATGATTACTGTAATATTTCACAAATAATGGAGACGGGTAGTGGCAGTCGAATAGCTTAGTCGAGAGTTCGAGTCCCGACCACTGCCAACACGTGGAATGGGATTTTTTTCATCCATTCATCCCCGGTGGATGGAAATGGTTGGGGGAATGGTGGTGGCGTCGCAATATTCGAATTAAAAATGTGGAAATAAGACTGGAGGAGATGGGAGCCATGGGCAGAATGCCTGAAAGCTCCATAAGCCCCATAAAATAATAATATTGGAGATGGGTCAGTAGCATATCTATTGATTTCGATGAATTTAAAGATCTATGGAAATACAGTATTAAAAGGCAAAATAATATTTGACATTAGTATTTAAACCATGGAAAAAACTAGATTTTTAGAAACATCCACAAAGTTAAGAGTACGATTTTAAAAATAATACCCCAATCAAATATTTTATACAATAGCAGTTTGATCTTTTTGTTAAATTAGAAAACTAACTTTTTTCTTTTCCTGCAAAGACGTTGATGGTGTTTCTGTCCATTCGGATCTGCCACTGACTTTTGTGGACGCTTGTTTTTGAAAAGACCTTGGACCAAGACCAAAATTTTTACTTATTTCTGGAGGTAATACGGTCATCCATTCCTCGCGTTCGAGTTTTGTACATTCTGTCTACAATCAAAATATTTGACAATTAATTTGATGCCTATTAATATGCACTTACAGCCTTATACTGACTTTTCCAGATAACTTTTGTTTCATTTTTAAAGCACGTTTCTCAATGTCGGTGTACAAATCTGAGGTGCCTTCGTTTGTGTTTCCAGTTGGTAGGGAAGGACCGATAATATCTTCGGTTTCACTATCACTGTGTTCGTCGTTCGATCCAGTGTTTATTTTCATTCCTGGAGGAAGCGCTGGACCGACATAACGTTCAGCAGTTGAATCTTGGCGTTTCGGTGGTAATCGAGGTCCATAAGTTTCTTCTTTAGCTTTAATGCCACTTTCATCAACGACGTTACTATTATTGCTTGGAGGACATACAGGTCCAATAAATTCACTCATAATTGCTAAATTAAAAGTTTATGGAAACGACCGTCAATATGAAAACTTGTGTCACTATACTACAAAATACCATGTGGCTTTCACTTTCAGCTATTTTTAATGTAAACAGTAAACACTACACGGCAAGGCTTGTTGTACAAGGATAAGGTTATTAGGGTTGTGAGGTTATTCAGCGAGTGAAAGGAAGTGCGTCAAATGCCTATAAGGTTACCGTAGAAAAAGGTTGTTCAGCTTCTCACTTCTTGTGATGTCATCGATATTATGACTGTACCGGTACAATAAGTGTATGGTAACCGCATCTTGGGAAATTAATGTGGACGTAAACGTCCACAGTTACAGTATTATAAACCTTGGTACTAGTTTATTAACATTAAAAATAATAATAATACAGTATTACGAATAAAGTTTTGCTGCTACTGAACCGATTTCATCAATCTTCTGTAAAATTGTTGACCTTCAAAAGTTCAAACACAAAGATACTGTAATGCGATTGGGAGTTTGATCGGTAAACAGTTTTCTCTTCCGATTCTTTAATTAAAAATCAAATGTACAGTAAATACAGTACTGTAAGATTACGATTTTCATGTTAGTGTTTTAATTAACTTGACTGATGGTGAAGTTATCGCTGATAACTGGCAAAGTTCAAAGATAAGTCGTAAAAATTACCGTAGATTGATTTTTTTGAAGAAATGAGAACATTACATGGTAAGTTTGTCATTTTATGATTGGTTCATTAGTGAACATACATTTTAAGAGGTGTTTGTAAAATTTTTTAAAAAAAACTTACCGGTAATTGTTTTTATACTTTTATAGACGAAATCACATTTTAACCATGTATTGAAGCCATGATTAGAAGGAAAACAGTATCAGAAATACTGTACTTGTAGTGAAAGTGATAATTAAGCCACTTGTAAGTCAATTGTTTTTAAACGAGTCATCAGAGCAGTGATCATAATAAACAGTCTCAAAATCATCGTTTTTAAAGAATATTCTTTTTGGACAAAAACTTTTTTGAGATAAATTTTAAGTTAGTGTAATTTTCTTACTCCAGTCATTTGTGAAACGAGATGTTGGTTAGTAAAGTTGGTTACAGTATTATAAGAAAATGATAAGTTATAGCTTATTCAAAGTTACAGAGTATTCAGAGGTAGTTTTGGTTAATTTTTTTATTGATATAATATTGTATCTCTATACATTGCATTTTTTTTTTTAGGTTTGACTTTTATGGTTATCAAAGATTAATTTCGTAAATCAACAAATAAGGTGAAATGGCAAGCTTTGAGCAAAGAAAAAATAAAGTTGTGCCTCTCCCTCTGCTAGTTAGAAGTAATTTCATAATTAGCCCAATACAAAGAATGGTGCTATACGAAACAAAAGCGGTGAGCATAACAAGTTTTGTTTAAGTTAAAAATTAAATGACTTGGTTCTAAATTACTAGAGATTTTACTTAATTGGATCTAACAACACGCAAACTAGATTTTGGGTTTTAAAAATTCACCGGACTGAACCAAAAGAGCTTCATATTGTAGACGACAAAGTAATTTTACTTTATATTGGTTTATTTTGCTTAGGTTGGTTAATAAATTTATTGCAGATCGAGTACTCCAGCGGTGAAATAAGAGATTTGTTGACCATGGTTGAACATGGTAATAAGACTAAAACAATACAGAAGGGAACTTCGAGTTTAATTCGGTCAGTTTCAGCATTTGGCATCTTGGGTAAATACTTTTCTTGTCTTAAAATATTTTATATGCAGTATAGTATATTAATTTTTAAGGATTTGTTCGGTTTTTGGAGGGCTACTATATCATTTTAATTACTAAACGTCGCCGTGTTGGTTTAATTGGGCATCACACTATTTATAAAATAGAAGAAACTTGTATGAGTTATATTCCAAACGACTCTGTACGAAGTCAGCATCCTGACGAAGCCCGCTATGTGAAAATGTTCCAAAATATTGATCTTTCCAGTAATTTTTATTTTAGTTATTCGTACGATTTAACGCACACATTGCAATACAATTTAACGGCTCCTAGTAACTGTACGTTAGACTGCTCTCCAAATGGTGAGATTATTATCATTTCTACCATTATCATTATTAAATTCTTAAAAACTTTATTTCGTTTTAGAAATGCTTGGTTTTCGAACTGAACCAGTGGAGAAATTTACTTGGAATTGGTATTTATTGGAGTCTGTTATCGGAGCTGTTCAACATGGCTGGGTATTACCTGTAATTCATGGTTTTGTGGAACAGTCGAATATTAGTATATATGGTAAACCTATCCACGTGATGTTGATTGCTCGGCGGTCTAATAAATACGCTGGGACAAGGTTTCTTAAAAGAGGAGCGACTGCGGATGGCAACGTAGCAAATGAAGTGGAAACTGAACAAATTCTGCAAGATGCTTCGTTATCTTCACTTCATTCTGGACACTTTTCGTCATTTGTTCAAGTTAGAGGATCAATACCTTTTTATTGGTCTCAAGATACTACTAAAATGGTTCCTAAACCTCCTATTATTGGTAACATTCATTTTTGGCCATTAATGTAAATTATTATAATTAAAGCATTTATATTTAATAGTTGAGCGCGCTGATCCATTTTGTGAATCTGCCGGACAACATTTTAACCAGCTTTTATATCGTTACGGTTCTCCAATTATAATTCTAGATCTAATCAAAGTAACTGAGATCTATCCCCGATGATGAAAGCATTTACTCAGAATTACAATTTTTACATATAGAAACGAGAGAAGAAGAAACACGAGAGTGTTTTAGGAGTAGAGTATGTACAGGTCGTTGAATGTCTAAATCAATATGTGTCTCCAGATCATCGAATTGTTCATATTAGATTTGATATGGCCCGAGCTAACAAACAGTATATTCTTAAACAAATATTTCTAATATGTAACGCGAATTCAAAGAATATATTATAGTAAGGACGTTAATGTTTTATCTCGACTTTCTGATATTGCATACGACGCTGTAAGAAAAACTGGAATTTTTCACACCAGAGGACCACTTTTTGCACATAAATTAAGACCTGATCCCAAGTAAGTTTTTCTTACTTTCTTGAGTTAATAATAATTAATGCATTTTTGGGGGATTTTTTTAAGATGGGTATTAATGGGTGGTGTTAGATGTGGAATGTGGTTAAGACAAGCAGGTGTTGTTCGAGTGAACTGTGTGGACTGTTTAGATCGAACAAACACGGCTCAGTTTGCTATAGGAAAAGTTGCTTTAGCTTTTCAGGTAAGAAAAATATAGATTAAATGATATACTTATGTTGATTCCATTATTAATTATATTTTATCAACAGTTATACGCTTTAGGAGTACTGGAGAGCCCACAGTTGGATTTTGATTCCGATTGTGTTAGGTAATTTATTTATTTCTTTTGGTAATTATTTTATAACGTAATGAGAAATTTTGTTTAATAGAATTTTAGAAGAATTATATGAAGATCATGGAGATACTTTGGCATTACAGTATGGCGGATCACAGCTTGTTCATCGAATCAAAACTTACCGTAAAACTGCTCCTTGGACTTCACAGTCTCGTGATATTGTTCATACGTTATCTAGATATTATAGCAATACGTTTTCTGACGCTGATAAACAAAACGCAATTAATTTATTTCTTGGAGTTTATCGGCCTTATGATAATCAAGTTCCAATTTGGGAACTGTCTTCAGATTATCATTTGCACCATTCTATCAAAAATAGATCTTCTGAAATGGCAGAAAGAATGTAAAGTATAAAATACGAAAAATTGAAACGATTTTGCATTTATCATTTTAACGCTAAATAACTGTTTTTTAAAAAAAGATTGAGGCAGTGGTGGGATGAAGAAGTCATTGACAGTCTTCCATTACCTTACGAACAAAGTATTTTATTATAAAATTATAAAATCGTACAAAATGTAAAAAGCTTATAAAAAAAAATTATTTAGCAAATAAAAAGGTAGATGGCGATGTAACGGTGATGAAGACTACTGCAAGTGATGAACGTTTGGACTCGTATGTTGAATATTATCGTCCATTTGAATTAACTGTTTTGACTGAGCTTTTCGCTTACACGATGAGCCACTCAGTTCGAGATTACATGCCGCATTTCACCACCGACTTTAGCCCATTTACAGTTCGAGTTCGACCAGGAAGGCGTCGGGAAGAGTTAGGGTGAGGAGAAAACCTCTATTTTTGAAATTGACTGCTAACTTATAAATCTTTGGCAGAGGCGGCTGCGCTACTACAAATCCTTCAGTGACTGGACAGTCGTCATCGACTTCGTCAACATCCAGCAATACGGATAGCAGTACAAGTAGCGATGAAAGCAGCGACATCGAGTTTCTCAACATTGCTAACAGTCTTAATGTCGGCGAATTAAAGGAGTCAATTGAGTCTTCAACTTCAGATGATCCACCACTGACCTTTGAACAAGTTTTACCCAGCATGAAAGACGTTTATGGCATTGAAATGAAAGATCCAGATAAGTTGAACTTAATTAAATATAAAAAGTAACTATCGGTTGTTTTTGTTTTTTTTTTTGATTTTAACATTGATTTTAACCATCAATATATCAAATTAAGGTTTGTCAGCCTAGGAAATGGTTTAAAACTACTAGACCCAAATCAGAAAAACGTTTGCGATTCAAAAGAAATCATATTGTAAGTTAAATACGCCGAATAATGCTTATAGATAGGTCTGCTTGACAGACTACAGTATATTTTTGTTGCAGAATTCAAAGCAGTGCACTATCAAAGAATTCTTCCTTGTGCGTTAAACCACCGACAGTCAACAAAGAATCGAAAGAAATTTATAGACTTTATGTCCAAAGAGGAACTACAGGTAGCGTTAGACCGTATCACAGAGATCTGTTCATTTATCACTCGTACATTACATGTAAGTTTAAGTAGCTGTTAAAAAGTTGCACAAGTTATTGTTGACGATTTTAAAGTCCATCAATCGCTACCCCCGCGTTATTGACTTGTAACGCATAATCGATTTTGGTTCCTAGATGAGCATTCTCCAGTCTCATTTTCGCTGGAATGATGACTTGATATTTCACTGACCACTTTGCATTTTTCGCATGAAAGTCTAAGTCCGTTAGTTTGGTTTGAAATTTCCTTACTGTCGCACTCTGTTGAAGAACGACTACAGTCACTTTCTCGAGATTTTCCAGAAAGATTACTGATTTCCGTTTTTAATTTCTTTTCATCGATTCCATTCTTTAAAGATTTTTCTGCTGTCACAGAAGTTGATTGTTCGTTTGAAGTTTCGTTTATAATTTTTACGTTGCAGATGTTTATGTTTGAATGGCATTCCTCAATTTCT
The DNA here is from genome assembly GCA_013389785.1 of Helicorthomorpha holstii. Lineage (NCBI taxonomy): Eukaryota > Metazoa > Arthropoda > Diplopoda > Polydesmida > Paradoxosomatidae > Helicorthomorpha > Helicorthomorpha holstii. The sequence goes on along the minus strand of JAAFCF010006680.1, from coordinate 11,475,272 downwards.
TCTAGGCCTTTATTGCGCTTCTTACAACAAATATAGTCGATTATGGCTAATAAAAGCGCGGTTACAGCTAACGAAACTATTGAAAAAATTGAAACTAGTACATCCATGTTGCTTGTCTTGTTTAGTGTTAACTCTTTTGAATAAAGTTTGGTTATGAACTTTTATTACTATATACGATTGTATTTAAGTGGTGATATGATAGTGAGTTAGCTTTTGGAAATTTTTTGAGGGAAATTCCAACGACCTTCGTAATTTCCGACAGGTTTTTCTGTCTTGTAAGGGGAAAGGGGAAGGTTATTACTCCTTCATTACGTGCAGTTTTAAATCATACTAAAAAAATCTTTAACGTTTGTCTATATCAGTTTCCTTCGCCACCCTCATTTTCGCATCCTTCTTCAGCTCCTTGCGAAAATCCTGCATTATTATCTCCGACTTCTTTAGTTGTAAAATGATTGCATCCTTCATTTTCACACACAGAACCATAGCATCTTTCGTCATCTTTTGTAAATGTATGCTTATATTTAATGCCACTATCAACTCCTCCAAATTTTTTACAACAGATGTACATTATAAATGTCGATATGAAACATACAAATGTTGGAATTAGCATTATTATTACGATCATCCAAATTTCCATTGTGACTTAAGAACGTACTCTACCAAGTTATAACTAACACGAAAAAACTGCTTATAACGCATTTCATTTCGACGATTTTTTATGTCGGTGATTATTCTCTGAAATTTATTTTAGGAAAAAGTGAAAGTGTGACCTTAGTTTAGTTATTACTTTTATTAGTGTATAAATAATTCGTATTATCCGCCTTCTTTTGTCCAAAAGAGGATGTGTGACGGCACAAATATTTTGGGAAAAGTGGAAATGGGTGTGGACAACTGTGATCAAATACAGTATCATACTGTATTTGCTGTGATGTAGAGATTGGAAATTTATAACATTATTATTTGTCATTGAAAGTTTATTATATACCGGGTATTGTTAAATATTTAGTACAAGTTAATCAATAACTTACTCTTGATAAACATTACAAAATATATTCGTAAATTGTTGAATAAAATATAATTCTTTAATGAAGCGAGGTTTTTTATTATTTTTTAATTTTTTATTCAGTAACAAGTTTTAGTAAAATAATATCCTTGTACATGTATAATTGTAGAAAGCCATTTATTAAGTACTGTATTATTTTAATTGTCTTGTTGTTTGATATTTAGTTTTGTTATTCGGCATTTTTAATAATTATACAGTGCGTAATATACATTTCTAACATTGATACTACACGTCAGTTATAAAAAAGTTCTATTTCGGTGATTTTGTTAGCAATTTTTATTTTTGGTGCAAAGAAAATTAATTAGCATCATACACTTTAATCACAGCTCCCACCACCACCGCTGTCACAACCACCACCACCGCTGTCACAACCACCACCACCGCTGTCACAACCACCACCACCGCTGTCACAACCACCACCACCGCTGTCACAACCACCACCACCGTTGTCACAACCACCTCCACCGCTGTCACAGGCACCACCGCTATCGCAGCCACCTCCACCACTGTCACAGCCACCACCACTATCACCACCTCCACCGCTGTCACAGGCACCGCCACCAGTACTATCGTGAGGGTAGTTTCCTACTCCAAACCCATCCCCAGCATCATTGTTATGAGACCACGCTGAGTTGTCTGAGTAATTGCCACGTCCATTTGTCTTTCTTTTTTTAGTTGAATCCACCGAAATAGGAAAACAACAGCAATATAAAGTTGTTTTTGAAGATTGGTTATTAGACATATTTCAAATTATTCAGCGGACATCTGTGGTGTACAATGCGCTAATACTTTCGTCCTACTTTCACCAACTTTATTGATGCGCTAATTGATTGCACTATCTCTATTGGCAATTGAAAGGTTATTTTAGATAATGAAAATATAGAACTTTGTTAAAATAAACGCAAAAGACTGTGTTTACTTACCTAATTTACTTTAAGTATCCAACAGCAGGCCTGTTCGTCCAAAATGGTAAATGTTTTGTACCGATATTTAATACACATATACACACAGTATACAGTTTGTGTATCAATTACGTATTAACCCAATTTCAAAATTTTCGGCATCCGCTGAGTTTACACAGTTTTGTTATCGTATACAATATTCACATCATTTCTGATAAATATTTTAACTTTAACGCACACCCGCCAACAACAGAACTAAAAGTACAGTACAAAAAACCATCCTAATATACGATACCGGTACAGTATATTTAGGATACAGGACAAAGTGTTTTCTAAATAAAATTTCAACATCTTACAAACGTAAACTTTAAAACTAATACAGTATATAAATACGGCAATTATGAGTTGAATTGCATAAATTACAAGAATTAGTGCGAAATTTCCAAATAAAAATTTAAAGTTTATTTCAAAGAATTTCACAATTTATTGTTCATTGTTTTCCTTCTATGATTATTTTATTATTAAACCGGTTTATTTCAACTTATAACGATTTATACTGTTAAATACAGTATAAATCGTTATAAGTTGAAATATTATTAAATATACCGGTTATTATAAAAAAAAATGTATGTAGGTGGACAGTGAAGCAAATTGCGAATGTGAGATAGGTTATGACTTAACCTTTAGCGAGTAATGACTTAATTTTAATCCATTTTTAATACAGTCGTATTATTTATTAATATTTCCTCGATAATTATTGTTTTCATAAATGAATACAATAAGTAAAATAGAGTGTGCCATAGAAATTAATTTAGATGAAATCTTGGCTTATGATGGCATCTCGTACTTATTGATTTGCATTACCTCGACTCAGCTGTCGGAAGTTCTGAACGTCGGGAGGACTTTGCTGTAGGAAAATGGATTAAAGTTCATTAGGCAATTACAGTTATCGTTCATCGAGTTATTTCATTTTATCTGCAAAATTCTGAATCATAAAGATGTACATTTGGTTGGCCAATAACTGAACAATTAATCATGGTATTACATGTTATTACATTTTAGCGTATGTCACTATGTGTGCCTGTTTAGTGGTGTGTCTGTGTCATATTGAATTTTGTGTATTGACATGACAATCATTGCAAAAATATTATTTCACTTTTTTAATTACTGCCTATTAATTTTTATGATAATATCTATTTATGTTTTTATAATTGCATGTAACTAATAGTCAATTAGTTTATATTGCGGGCAATGTACGAGGTCACAACATTTATTTTTTTACTGATTTGAGAATTTGATTTTTAATTTTAAAGTCATGGCGCTGTGAAGGTAAACGCTTATTATCGTACATCGTGATTAATTGCCTATGAAATATCTGTGCATTTTTAATTAAGGTTGTAAATGTAGGCTAGAATAATTCACAGGGTTTTTTCATGATAGGGAATTGAAATGATTAAGCATTTTTCTTGTAGTTTTGATTGTTACTGGTTCGTGATACGTTTATACATACTGTATTTATTTTGATTAGTCATTAACGAAATTTTTCTAAAATATTGATGACCTTTGTAGTTTAATGAAAGGCAGTCATGTATAAAGTTGCCATTGTCGGAAAAAGTGGTGGAAGAAATTGAAACCAAGGCAAGAGATTGGGCTGGTGTACATGGTAATCTTAATTTTAACAAATTTACAAATGAATATTAAAGAAATAAACTAAATAGGAGCGGTTTTAAGAACATCAGAAGCTGATCCAATATATCGTTTGGAAGTTATTCCATTTACTTTGCTGCCAACACCATTTCCAAGAAAAGAATTTCTGAAAGCTAAAAACATTCAAAAAGCCTTAAATTTATTATTTCATCGTGTATCTTATGATCCAGATTTTCTTACCTCAACATTAAAAAAGTAATTTGTTTATGAAGTAGCAGTATAAAGCTATTGGCCAGTGGTCATAAAATCTGCAAATTTTGTGTTTACAGTACAATTGCAGCGGATGACTTCACAGCACGACTTTTCAAAATCTATGAAACTGTACGACAGCAAGGCACCACACAAGTATTTGTTATTTCTTAAAAATATAAAGTGGATTAGTTTCGGCATTCATTAGTATGTATTTTTACGACATTAGAAGATATCATTAGGGATATTACGTTGTGATTACATCTTGGACACCAGTCATGATGGAGGAAGTGAAAATCCAATGATCAAGCAGGTTGAAATAAATTCAATTTCAACTAGTCTGTCTACATTTGCTATCAAATTAAGCAAACTCCATAAGTAATTCCTGAAAACAATTTTATGTTAATATATATTTACTATATCATGCTTTTGTAAAACACCATTACAGATATGTGATGAGAGAACTTGGACTTCCTGATTTGTGTGATAAAGTAATTTATTGTTAATATACAGTATTTTAATGATATACGATATACAGTGTATTTAAAGTTGTTTTATTTAGGTACCTGAAAACCATGCCGTATATGGATTAGCTAAAGGATTAATTGCTGCATGGGAGGCTTATGGCTCGCCTAGGTTTTTAGAACATTATTTAAGTTTTTTTTTTTTTAAAAAAAAGATTAAAAATGTTTTTGTTTAGTGCTGCAATTGCATTCCTTGTGGAACCATTCGTACGGATGATTGCGGACCAGAAAGTTTTGGAGTTAACTATTCAAAAGTTGAATCCAAATATTCGAATTTTACGTCGCACATTAAGAGATTTTGGAGAAAATGGCAAAATGGGAAAAGATCATAAAATTTTTATGTAACAAGTTAAAAGTTATTGTCCATTTTCAATAACCTGTGGTAAAAAGTAGTTTTACGAATTTTAAACAGTGAGGATATTGAATGTGCAGTTTTTTATTTTCGCGATGGATATATGCCACACCAGTATCCATTAGAAATAGTAAGCCAGGCGTTTAACTGTTGTATGTTAAATGTAAATTGTTTAGTAATATGAATAACTTTAGGACTGGGACGCTCGACTGATGATCGAGTTATCTTGTGCAATCAAATGTCCTTCTATTCAGTATCATTTAGCTGGGACCAAAAAAGTGCAACAAGAACTTGCCAGACCAGAAATTCTTAAAAGATTTGTAGATGATGAAGTAACCGTGAGCGCTATCCAAGAAGTTTTCACGGGTCTCTATTCTTTGGACGAGGTATTTATGATTTTTCTATTACTAAAAAATTAAAAGATGCATTCTTTTATCAGCAGATCGAAGATACGGGAAACGGTGTCGTAGCTTTGGCTATTCAGAATCCAGATCGTTATGTATTAAAACCACAGCGTGAAGGAGGAGGTAAATTAGACTGATGTTTGAAATTCTATGGATAATCTATTTAATCAATAATTTTTGATGGTCTTAGGGAACAATATTTATGGAGAGGATGTCAGAGATGTGTTAAAAGCTTGTAAAAATCCTCACGAATTATCTGCTTACATATTAATGGATCGAATAGTTCCTCCTGTGTTAAAAAATTATTTGGTGAAACCCGGTCATCGAGCAGTATTAACAGACGTTGTTAGCGAACTGGGAATTTATGGTGTTATTCTAGGGTAAGTATTTCAATTGGTTTGTCACTTAAAGAATATAATTACCTGCAATTTAAAATGAAAATTAGTTCTGACAATAAGGTGTTGATGAATGAGGAAGTTGGCCATTTGTTACGAACCAAGGCGGCCACAGTGGATGAGGGTGGTGTTGTTGCTGGTTTTAGCGCCTTAGATGGCATGTTTCTAGTTTAATGTGCCAAACATGTAGCAAAATTTGTTTAACTTGTAGGAATATTGAAATATATATGCATTCAACTAACAATTTTACAATACGAATTAGAGTAAATTTCAAATTAGCAGTTGCCTTTTTAATAATTGCATTACTTATATTGTAACTAACCTTGTAATATAATAATTATGCACCGGTGGTTTGTGATTGAAAGATTATTAGTAATTATAGGGATCTTGAGCTCATGTAATTCTTAGTGGCAGCTATATAATTAAAAAAAAACGACTACTCAATCAGTTGCACAGAGGTGCAGAATAAGTTTTTAAACGTTAATCGTTTACCCCCAAAATGGTGAGAATTAACGGTGGTTGTGTTAGTTAACGGCAAACAATTCGAGTTGACATATGCATAGTGTGTTCTGCAATAATACTTGGTATTTGGAATTTTTTGAAAAAAATGTGATAAGATTTCTTAACATGTTTTGTCCAACTCTCTGCCAACTCATACGATGCCTTATGCTTAATTTTTTGTTGTAAATATTCTAGTATGAATTTAAGTATTAAGGCAACACAATGTTTCACTATGTGCATTTATTATTCCTTTATTTTCAAGTAATGACACTTCATGTACAGTTTAGTTGTAAAATTGATTTTAATTTTAGAAAATCTATTCGGTCATTCAAAGTTTTAAACGTTTGATGTCATCTTGGGAAAAATCATTTCTTTATAAAAATAAATCCTTTCATGATTATTACACTATCATACGTTATTATAAAAAGTTATCAACTTACCTAAGCCCTAGAACTAGTCGCACTTCAGAAGGAGTAAGTCTCCAAGCCACTGGACCACAGTTAGGACCCCAATAATCCATTAACTCATTAACCTAGCATTATACTTATAAACAATTTTTCCAAGTACTGTATAATATAGTTAAATAATCTAAATCTAACTCATGGCAATGACGTACATCTAACTTGTTAATTCATGCCAATGTTCATTAACTTTAACTTGGCTCATTTGCAAATCGAAGTAAATGTGCCAATTTTTAAAAAATGTATAATATGCACATGGATAAACTTGCCCTTGTAAACGTTTATGAATTGATTGCCAGTTGTTAAAATTATGTTCAGATCAATTAGATGACTTACCTTTTCTAAATTGAGAATTGTTGATATTTGTGTGAGGCGAGCGAATTTTTCACGAACTGACCAGGTAGTCATTTGAGTTAGGTAACCGGATAGAGAACGAAGTTCTTTGTCAAACTGTAAGCCACCTAACTTTAATACCGAATATTGTGAATAAATTATATTGTTAATAAGTAGAATAAAAAATGAATTTATTATGTTGCAATTACCCTGTTGTATTTTTGCTTGGTCACCACCTTTTCCAATTGTGAGACTACTTCGTTAGTGACGATGGACACCAGGCTGTCATAGTTTCGTGGACTCAATGACTGTTTAAAGCTAGTTAATAAACTATCCAAGTTAATTATAAGGGTCTGGACAAAAGGGTCATTAACTTCGTAATTGGAAAATTCCTCCTAGAAATATAACATGGAATATTGTAACATGAAGTTTAATGTAAATAATATTTTGTTAACCTCAGTTAGCTCATGGTTTACGATGGCAAAAGTGTCAATCCATGGCCGAATGCGAGGACGGACAACACTAGTATTTAATTGACTAGTTCCGTAGTCCAAGACACTAAGAAACCGATTGCTAATGCTTTTTAGACCAGATAAACAACTCTAAAAATAATTATTTTCTTATTTCGAAAACATAAATAATAAGATTGAAAGCAAACCTCAAGTTTCCCAGTTTCCTGGCTGGAGATTGTTCCAAATAGACGCTGAATTTCTTCCTAAATAGAATGGATAATCATTGTACACTAGTATTTAGTAGTACACAAATATTTTACCTCTAAGGATTTTTTTAATTGTAGAGAATAATCGGATGCCGATTCCAAGTTATTTAGTGCTATCTATTTAGATTGATGTTATTACAGTTTTTAGCTTTTAAAACGTTTATCTTACTAGAAATATCATTTTGGATTTTTCGGTGTCATTAGTTGATGTTTTAACTTGTAAACTTGATTGAATCACATTGTAGGCTTGTGTAAGGTCTAATACACCACTAGGAAATCCCTGACCCAGCTGTGTTTGAAGAAATGCTAAAAAGTTTGCTTCTAGAGCTGTACACGCGTTGTTAATCATGGCACAAACACCGTCTACATTTGAAGTAGAAACTGCTCGCCTTATACATTTTTTCACAATAAAAAATACATCGTCAACTGAGCTTGAAGTGATATTGCCACTTCCCACACTGTCCATATTAATAGCCTAAAAGAATGTTACATTCAATGGAAAATGAGTTTGTTTAACATTCTGAGAGTTTTACCTTATTAACGGATTCACGAAGAAAGTATTCTTCCATCATAATATAACTACCAAGAATGTCTTGAACTATATGACTTAGCTGACAGTTATTGGCCAATTTCTCCACTAAATTTAAGTGCTCTACAAAACCAAAATCGCTATCAATATATAATTAACCAAAATACTAACATAATTACCTAGACTGGCTTCTTCGTCTTTGTACTTTGCTTCAATATCATTCTGGCATTTTCAAACAGAATTCAGTTAGTAAGTGATTAAGCCAAAAAAAAAAAATAATTTTAGTTATTGTCCATCATTATTTAAAATCATTAAAGCTGTTAAACAAAAAAAATTCTTACAATTAAACGACGTTTTATAAATCGAATGTACAGTTCAGCTCTAGCGTTAATAAGAGCGGTTTCACCTAGAAGCACATCCATTTCTCTTGGATCGAGTCGTATCCTTTATGATAATACAAATAGTTAATGAAAAATTATTATTGGACGAGAACTATGCGATATGTATACATTTCAGAATTTCCTCTATATTGATTAGCAGCCGCTACTTGAACTTGTTGAATTTTGTTAGTGAACTGGCGATGTTTCTTAAACTCGTCAATAAGTTTTTTTACTTGTCTGTCACATTCTTTCTGAAGGATTTGCACTACTGATAATAATCTACCAGCTCCATAATAGTTTTCAATTAGAGGTTGATTAATTTCGACAAGCCGGGCAATTCCTTCAAACAGTAATGTTACACCGTCCGCAAAAATAATATTTGCTCTTTTGTCTGTATGAGGAACCGTCAGAGCTTGTTGCAGATTTTTTTGAGCTGTGTCAGATATCTATGTTCATTAAACAAAATAATTATCTTTCAAAGAACCAACTATATTGTGCATCATGCGATTACTTGGGAACACAGATATAAAGAAAACTTTTTCAAGCCTTCTTCGTCTTGATTTAAAAGTGGAAATATTTTAAAAAATCTTTCTACTGATGCCAAATCATCATCTCGAACTGCTTCATCAAACTTTGTAGTTACGGTTGCTTGTAACTTCAACTTTGCTTCATGTAAAACATCGAATGAATTGTCTAATGCATTGCCTACAAATCAATACGACCATTAAAATCAAAATTTCTAAAGGGTAAATTTTTAGAGAAATACCTTCATTCAAATCACGAGCTGTCGATTTCAAAACATTTTCATCTAAACTGAGAAAACGATGAATATGGGCAGCTGCCTATATTATCAATACATCATATCGAAAGTTTAAACAAAACAGTACACATTAGTATAAATAATTTTCACCTGTTCATAATCTTCGTTTTGTAACGCAGTCTGAACTCCATCAGTGCAAAATTTGACGTCCAAAATATCTTCAACCCTCCTCATGCAGTCGTTTACTCTGCTCTGAAATCAAAATGTAATGTTATTGTTTTAATTTCACTCATTTTTTTTGACTAAACATACTTTAGCTAGATCTAAATGACGAACTTTTCTGCTGACATTTTCTGCTAAACTTGATGTAAAGCAAATCATACTAGACAGCTGATTTGTATCTGATTGCACCAACTGAAGTTGAGGTCTAGAAATTATTGCAGTGTAGTTAAGTAAATGTATTTATTTGAATTTCGTATAACACCTACTTACAGCATATTTCGCAAATTTATCATTTTATTTTCTAAGAAAGATTGCTGGTCATACAAGTCATCCAAATCTTTAGTAGCTTTTTCCTGTGATAATATATTAAACCAAATCAATGTCGTTGAATTTAAATAATAACTAGCAAATAAAATTTCTTACTTCTTCAACCAATAATTTTAGGTACAAACTTTCCATTTCTTCGACACTCGTTAAATCAATAGTTGAAAAATCCATTTTAATTATGCTACGTGGTACAGTTCTTCATGAAAACAATCTATTCGAAGTTTGATGTAGCTTAATGTAAACTACGGAAAATTAAATGACATGCAGTAGATACAAATTTAATGAGAAATTACTAGCTTTAGTTAACGTATTTCAAGGCATTGATAAATAAATAAGTATTTTACAGGTTATTTAATAGTGTTGGTAATTGAGAGATAAGTACCTGTAATTATTTTAGTACTACAGTAGTAGTTTTTACGTAATCGACTAACGTATTAACGTTACAAATAACGATTACGTTGCGTAACTTACGTTTCATATCTTTGCTTTGCGTCGTTTTCGATGTTTGCGCGTATTTTGTGCATTGTATTTGGTGTGGGCTTTTGTATGCAAAGTGTAATTTAATTTTGAATTAACACCTAATAATTATTATTAGTTGCAATTACTGTAATTTAAAAGAGTTAAATTGGTTATGGTAATGTAGTTATTTATTTAAAATTATCAACAGCGATACTAAAAGAAGCTAAGAATCGTAGCTGAAGGTACAGTTTTAGCTATCACTATTATTACTATAATTGCCTGAATTGAAGTTAAAATCAACGTTCATTATTAATTGTAAATATAACAACATTTAATGATTGTAATTTGTATTATTTAATAGCCGAGTCTACTACATACTGTCATGTTTTTGTACAACTTGTCGTTACAACGGGCTACCGGAATAACCCACGCCGTAAATGGCAATTTCTCCGGTAGCAAACTGCAGGAGATTGTGGTGTCCAGGGGAAAATTGTTAGAACTTCTACGACCTGATCCAAACACTGGAAAAGTACATACATTGCTAACAGTAGAAATATTTGGAGTTATAAGATCGCTTATGGCATTTCGATTAACTGGAGGAACGAAAGGTGATATTTAATATGTACAAAATTTCTCTGTTTAACAATTTTTTTTGAAAAATTTAGATTACATAGTCGTTGGTTCAGATTCAGGTCGCATTGCAATCTTAGAATATAATCCAACAAAAAATGTTTTTGATAAGGTCAGTTCTAACAACTGCAAAATAAGCATAGTATCCTATTTACTACTGTTTGATATATTCTAGGTTCATCAAGAAACATTTGGGAAAAGTGGTTGTCGTCGAATAGTACCCGGACAATATTTGGCTATTGATCCAAAAGGAAGAGCAGTAATGATTGGGTCGGTCGAGAAGCAGAAATTAGTTTATATTCTGAATCGAGATGCCGCTGCTCGTTTGACAATATCGTCTCCGTTAGAAGCTCACAAGTCAAATACATTAGTTTACCACATGGTTGGTGTTGACGTTGGGTTTGAAAACCCAATGTTTGCATGTTTAGAAATTGATTATGAAGATGCAGACAGCGATCCGACCGGTGAAGCTGTTATGAAAACTCAGCAAACATTGACGTTTTATGAATTAGACTTGGGTTTAAATCATGTGGTGAGAAAATACAGCGAACCGTTAGAAGAACATGCCAACTTTTTGGTTTCAGTCCCAGGAGGAAGTGATGGGCCAAGTGGAGTTCTGATTTGTTCTGAAAATTATATTACCTATAAAAATCTTGGTGATCAGCTAGACATAAGATGTCCAATTCCTCGCAGAAGGGTAATTTTAACGTTTTTAATAAAACATTGATGACATTCATGAAATTGTTTTTATTATTTATAGAATGATTTGGATGAACCAGAACGCGGAATGATATTTGTTTGCAGTGCAACACATAAAACGAAAGTAAATTACTTGCAATGAGTTGTTATTTTTGTAGTCTGTTCTAAATTGTTGATGTCTTTTAGTCTATGTTTTTTTTTCTGGTACAAACGGAACAAGGCGACATATTTAAAGTTACGTTAGAAACCGATGAAGATATGGTTACTGAAATTAAGTTGAAATATTTTGACACTGTGCCTTTAGCAACATCAATGTGTGTATTGAAAACTGGATTTCTTTTTGTCGCTGCCGAATTTGGAAATCAGTAAGTCGTTAGTTTTTATAATTTATTGACACTATTAATTTATTTCTATAACTTAATTTATTTCTGCAGTTATTTATACCAAATTGCTCATTTGGGAGATGACGATGATGAACCTGAATTCAGTAGTGCTACTCCATTAGAAGAAGGCGACACTTTTTTTTTCGCTCCAAGAACGTTAAAAAATCTCATTTTGGTGGATGAACTTGAAAGTTTGTCACCAATTATGCATTGTCAAATAGCTGATATAGCAAATGAAGATACACCACAGTTATACATTACTTGTGGCCGTGGACCAAGGTCTTCTCTAAGAGTATTAAGACATGGCTTAGAGGTAACAATTTTATTTATGGATGTTTGGCTAAATTTAAAATATTAAATTTGTTTAGGTGTCTGAAATGGCCGTTTCTGAGCTTCCAGGTAACCCCAATGCTGTGTGGACTGTAAAAAAGAAAGCAGATGGTTGTATTTTGTAAAATACTTTTTTTTATGGTTAATTATAGCGTTTTATAATTTTGTTTTTAGACGAGTTTGATGCTTATATAATTGTGTCATTCGTTAATGCCACTTTGGTATTATCAATCGGTGAAACGGTAGAGGAAGTAACTGATTCTGGATTTCTTGGAACGACTCCGACATTATCCTGCTCTCAGTTGGGAGAAGATGCTCTTGTGCAGATATATCCAGAAGGAATTCGTCATATAAGAGCCGATAAGCGTGTGAACGAATGGAAAACTCCAGGAAAGCGATTAATCGTTCGTTGTGCAGTTAATCAACGGCAGGTTGTGATTGCTTTGTCTGGAGGTGAACTGGTTTACTTTGAAATGGACCCAGTAAGTACTTATTTTCTTTAATCGGTTATTAAATTTTTTTTATTGTATGCAACTAATTAATTTTGGTTAAAGACAGGACAGTTGAACGAATACACAGAAAGAAAAGAAATGTCGTCTGATGTTGTTTGTATGGCGTTAGCTAACGTTCCTCCTGGTGAACAGAGATCTAGGTTTTTAGCTGTGGGATTATCAGATAACACTGTTCGTGTTATTTCTCTGGATCCATCGGTAACAAAATGTCGATTTTTTTTCCTTGTTTTAATAGTTCATTGTTCGAAATATTTCATAATTATTGTTGTTAATAGGATTGCTTGTCACCGTTAAGTATGCAGGCATTGCCAGCTTTACCAGAATCATTATGCATTGTTGAAATGGGTGGTGGAGAAAATGTTGAAATTAGTACATCTTCACATGGAATGCTTTATCTAAACATTGGATTACAGGTAGACTTCATGTTAAAAACATTTATTTATAATATTGTATTACAGGAAAATCTTGAGTTGATGGCAATGTAATCATTGTTTATATTTACTAGAATGGAGTTTTATTGCGAACGGTTCTTGATTATGTCACTGGTGATTTATCTGACACAAGGACTAGATATTTGGGTTCCAGGCCTGTAAAATTATTTCGAATTAAAATGCAGGGAAACGATTCGGTAAATTAAAGCATTGCATTTGAATAACTTGGAAGTTTTTATTTACTGACGAATTCTAAATCATTAGGTTCTTGCTGTGTCGAGTCGGTCATGGTTGAGCTACTGTTACCAAAACCGATTTCATTTGACTCCTTTGTCATACGAGACATTAGAATTTGCTTCAGGTTTTGCGTCTGAGCAGTGTCCTGAAGGAATTGTCGCGATATCGTCTAATACTTTGAGGTACATTAATTTCTAATTAGAATTTTTAATGCTATAATCAAAATTTATTATTTATTTATTATAGAATTTTAGCTTTGGAGAAATTAGGAGCTGTGTTTAATCAAGTGTCTTATCCTCTTGAATACACACCAAGAAAATTTGTTATTCATTATGAGACTGGCAATCTGATTATACTGGAAACTGACCATAATGCATATACAGAAGAAACGAAAAATCAGCGAAAGAGGCAAATGGCTGAAGAAATGATTGAAGCAGCCGGAGAGGAAGAGCGAGAATTGGCAGCCGAGATGGCGGCAGCTTTTCTTCACGAGGAACTACCTGAAAATGTATTTGGGGCTCCTAAAGCTGGTCCGGGTATGTGGGCTTCACAGATTCGTATTATGAGTCCTTTGAATGGTAAAACATTTGACAAAATTAAGTTGGAACAAAATGAAGCTGCTTTTAGGTAACGACTATTTTAATATAAATCTTTATTTGGCAATTCATTTGATTTGAACTATGCAATTTTATAGCATATGTATTTGCAAATTTGCAAACTATCCTGACCAGCAATTCGTTTTGGTTGGTCTTGCAAAAGATTTGCAATTAAATCCGCGTCAGATTGCTTATGGAATGGTCGACACTTACTGTTTTATAGAAGAAGGAACTAAATTGCAATTAGTTCATCGAACAATGCTAGAAGAAGCACCCATGGCTATGTGCTCATTCCAAGGACGTGTTCTAATTGGTGTGGGAAGATTGTTGAGAGTGTATAATATGGGAAAGAAAAAATTATTGAGAAAATGTGAAAATAAAGTAAGCTTTAGTAGTCGAAATTATAAATAAAATAAATAATTTATAATTTTGTTTTAGCACATCCCCAATTATATTGTTTCCATTTCAACGATGGGCTATCGAATTTATGTAGGAGATGTTCAGGAGAGTTTCCATTACGTTCGCTACAGACCAAAAGAAAACCAGCTGATTATATTTGCAGATGACACTAATCCTCGATACGTTACCTCAGCTTGTCTGTTAGATTACGATACTATTACAGGAGCAGATAAATTTGGAAATTTATGTGTGGTAAGTTAAGCGAAAGTAAGTTAAGATTTTTTTGTATAGAATTAATGCATCTTTTTATTAGATTCGTCTTCCAGCAAATGTAAACGACGAAGTTGATGAAGATCCAACAGGAGTAAAAGCACTATGGGATCGAGGATTATTGAACGGAGCTTCACAGAAAGCTGACGTTATCGCAAATTTCTACCTTGGAGAAACAGTTTTGTCACTTCAGAAAACGACTTTAATACCTGGTGGATCAGAGCCACTTGTTTATACGACATTATCGGGCACAATAGGTGTCATTGTGCCATTTACATCCCATGAAGTAACGTACATGCAATGATAGTTATTGAAAATGTCTTAATATAGTTTTATTTATAGGATCACGATTTCTTCCAACATCTAGAAATGCACTTAAAATCGGAAAATCCACCACTTTGTGGACGAGATCATTTGTCATACCGATCATATTACTTTCCTGTTAAAGTACGAATTCTCTTAATTATAACTTATTATTACTATAAACGTTCATGAATGAATTTGATATTTTTTTTTTGTATTAGAATGTAATTGATGGCGATTTGTGTGAGCAATTCAATTCGGTTGATCCAGTGAAGCAGAAAAGCATAGCTGAAGATTTAGACAGAACACCAAATGAGGTTATTTGATTGTTTCTATGATCAATTCGCAATTATTAATTCGTTTAATTTATTTAGGTTTCAAAAAAATTAGAAGACATTCGAACGAGATACGCTTTCTAATATCCTTCATTACAAGCCAATTAACACGAAATCGATGACAAAGTAACATGATAATCATTTATAAAGTAACGATTTCTTTTATTAAAACAGTTCATTTAAGCCAGTATTTCAATGACGAGTTTTTGCAATGATTTAATTATCATTTTATTTTTAAAAAAAGATTTTACATAAGTAGTGATAATGTAGAATAATGATAGTGAAAATGCGAAATTTTTGTATGGTAAAACATTGTCTAAATGAACATTTATTGAGAAGGCAATCATTTTATTTCTATCCCAGCAAACTTAAGTTTTTATATAGAAAAATCATCAAGTCAACATCATCACCTGACAACATTTTTCTCCTGCTGTGGTAGAGCAATTCATCTTGAGTTCTAGCACTGTCACCGCCTGGTATCGAGTTGGGTGAAGATGTTGCAGGGACACACAGATACCGTTTCGCCACTTTTGACAAATTGGGATAACGATGCGAGTTCTTTTCCCACCATTCAAAAGGTGATTCTTTTATTCCAATGTTTGGTTCTTGTGTATATCTCTCCAATTCATTACCATGCAAAATCGCAGAGCTTAAATCCTTCTCTTCAGTTGATCCAAACAGAAGATCAAGGTCATGATTGAGCCGACTACGTTTTGACGGGGAACCGATGTCACTTGTATCTTCTCTGGTTGTCACAATAATATTCGCCTGATTTTCTTCAATATGATCCAAATGCGTTCGAATTTGCTCTTGAACGCTTTCTCTTATGGCTTCGACTGGATGATCTACTGATTTAAATCTGGGGTCGAGGAAAGTGGCGGCCAAGTAAAATATTTGCCCATCTTGGTCTACGTAAATGTGGTCCAACTGCTGCCAAACTAGTTTATTGAAAGCATAAACTGCAAGATTATCTTCTGAAATTTTAGCACATTTTTCTCTTTGTCGCTGTAGCAGAGGCATAACCATGGAACATGGAGCTGGATCATCACCCCCCAATACATCGATGGATACCGAGAAGCCTTTCATTAATCCTTGAAGTAGTTCTAATTGCACCCACTCGTTGTCAGATAGATTTTCAGCTTGAATCTCCTCTCTTTCATTTGGTGGTTTTCGGTCAAGATAAGAGACAATGATGGCCTTTGATTCCAACACTTTATTAATCATTTCATAAGTCGTTGTCCATCGATTTGGCAAGTCCATTATTAAATCACAGCTAAAAAACGCATCTTCACTTTCATCGTCCATTTTACGACCTATTTATAAAATGGGTAAATTAATGCATGTGTTTACTTTTTAATGATAATAATTAGATATTTACCAACGAGCTGCTTATCTTTAATCGTCTTCAAATAGGCGTATACAATTTTTCTAACTTTTCCGAGCAGCTCATTAGTTGGCTCTTCAGAAATTCCACTGTTAACAGCTTCGTTAACCATTGAGACAAAACAAATCGTATGACAAAATCCAAAAACTTTTAAAGTCGGTCCAGTGTGCTGGTTGTCATTTGTTATCGCTCCTGTTATTTTTACTTGACCAGCCTCTAAAGTTAAGGTCGGGTTTTCCAAGATAAACGTGGAAATATTTCCATCTTCAGATCCAGCTTGAGGTTCTAATGTCGGACATAGCAATAGTCTAGGCATCAAATTCCAATCCACCAAAGCGGCGTTAACGTCGTATAGATAGGAGTTTAAAATTTCAGAGTTAAATGAGACATCGATGGTTTTAATCGCATAAGTATGTATCTGAAAGTCCTCGTCGATAAATCGTACCATGAACGTGCAATAACTGTGACCATCATCTCCAAACCAACAATCCCCAATAACAGCACAGGACTCGATCTGTGTTAACTTATCTTGAAGAGCAGCAGTAATTGCTTCTTTTCGGCTCTGTAACACCTCTTCCATCGATCTCTTATCAATGGCCTCAAAACGTGGTCCTAGCACTTGCAGCAGATGACTAAAACCTTCGGAAACTGCCATGTTAACTGAACTCAATTCTTTGATAAGAAATGTCGCTACAGCTTCTGTTAAAGTTCCTGCTCTGGATCCCAATCGTGGGTTTAGACTGATGGCACTAACGATGACAGCGTTTCCCAAATTTCGTGAAGATACCGACTTGAACGCTACAGGTGTACTTTTACCAAGTTCATCCAATTCCGATTTTATTAAATGGGCCATTTCTGGATGTTTTTTAGCCAAGTGAATTCCGAGATTAGTCGTATTTCCACTGTAAGGAATTTCTGAACGGCAAATGCAGCAAACCGCACGTTGCTTATCAAGAATAGTTTTGCCATCGCTGCTGTAAAACCCAAAAAGCTTTCTTTTCCAAATTTCTGAACGACCACCAGGTAAGGGGATAACTTTCTTATCATGTATCTGAAATATAAAATGATTATAATTAAAACTCGTACAGTATAACTTTCTTTTATTCAAGTAATTATTTTTATTTGTTTAATAGTTTCGTTTGAGTAGATTTTCAAAGGTTCTGATGTACCGGTACAGTACATTCTGAACCTTTTCTGGCACCTCAAACAAAGGGACGGACTGTTGGGAACACCTTTGGAGTTTACAGGTACTGTAATTCAAAATTTGAGGGTCCAAGAGTCGTATACCTAGACTTTTCTTATTGAATACATTTTTGAGAAACTATTACTGTATATACAGTAATTATGACCGAATAGGACCACTTGCTCTCTTAAACATTACTCCCATATAAAATTAACTTGGTAATAGTTTTTAGGCTTATTTTTGCCTGTTTAATTTTAAGCAAGTCTTTAAAAATATACTGTTGATTAAACAGGATATTTATTTTTTTTTCGTAAGTTACTGTCATGACTATAATCGATTGCTTTTGATTTTAATTAGTGTTTAGAAATTTTGATCGATCGATATTCTTCTGTTGCATAGGGCCTTTCTCACAGAGAAGATGTACAATATTATACTGTACAGTACTTTTAACTTTGTCGTACATCGATTTACAAAATCGATTGCCGTTCGATTAATCAGCTATTTCAGGAAAATGAGTATTCATCGATTAATCGACCTCTGATTAGAGTTGAATCGGACGCACAATTTAAAAGTGGCGAGTGCTTAATACAACTTACGTTTGGTAATTTGATTATTTCAACTTTGGGCTCGTTACTGCGTCCGCTGCCACCATCTTTATTCGCAGCCGCTACTTTAGCACCCAATTTCATCTCTGGATTATCACCAAATACTTCAATGTGAACTTTTATCAAATGATTACGAAGGTTTGTTGTGTTGCCACAATTTTTAAGGTCTTTGTCACATAACCGACATTTTGCTGATATACTAGTTAGCTTTTCAAAATAATTCCAAACAATACTGCGATAATGCGCTTTACGCGACATTTTCTAACGTGTATTTGCAAACCCTAGTCTTTATATTGTACCATTTTGGGCGGGAAACAAGCATTAACTATCGAATAGAAAATTAAGCTATCGGCTATTTTGTCAACAGCGCTGTTATTTAAATTTCGAACTATAGTAACGCCAACGTTAAATATTGCAATAATGCGTCGGTTTAATGTGCAGTACACAAGTTTGTTATTTTTGGTTAGAAAGAATGTTATGGCTTCAGAGACTTCCAAATATTTTCGTAATTTCAGAATCAAAATTTGTACCATTTGTTATTACCATGGGGATGGGAATATCTCGCACCGCTATTAGGTAGTTGTGGGACTAAACAAAGACGGTTCCATTACAATGAATATGGCCGTCGAAGTTGTGATTGAAAACCTAGATAATCTATCGAGTATTATCGAATATAAAAATATTTAAGCAGATAGCTCGTATAGATATCGATATTATTGATTTAAATGTTTTGAAAGTTTTCAATGAAATTTTTTACATACCTCTGCTCTGTCCGTGTAGACGATTGTTTTACGAAGTTTCTTTCGAGTAGGAAGCTTCGAAATTGCGTCGCTCTCTAACTTAATCACCTTTATTGGGGGTTCCACGTGTATCGTATCATCTCCTTCGTTGTTAGTATATACCGTCGTGTGTTTTCTCTTGAAATGATCCCATAGATTGCTTGTATTCCCCGCCGTTCTACATTCTTGCTTGCATATATTGCAACGAGACATTTTCTCGCCAATTTTCTCAAAGTATTGCCAAATACTACTTTTATTTCGTTTGGTAGACATTTTTAGTCTTCTTTGCGCTTGCTGTACTTATTTGGAAACTGGCTTTTTATCGTTTAATCGATACGTTACAATACACAGCGCTCCAAAGCGCTATCGCTGCTACTATCGATAATCTTATTGGTCCAAATCGATCAAGATACCAATTTAAATACGGTAATTTAAAAATAAACTACTATAAAAACTGGATTCATTAATTTTTAAAGGTTTTAATCTCTTAATTATTTAAACTTGTATGATATTAAATTTATTATCATTACCGGTACCACAGTACTAAGCTTAAGTTTGATTTTTAAAAACGGGAATGTATTTTTAAAAAATAACTACCGTACTAATGTAAGACTAACTTAGTTAACTTCAAGTTTATTTAATTTTAAAATTATAATTGATGTAAGCTTACGATAGTAGAATTATTGATAATGAATAGACGGGGCTTGTAAAAACTACTTGAGTTGTACGAATGGTATTCGCATGGTCTCGTAAACAGTTGTGTACTACTGTATAAGAGAAATATTTTTGATATTTACAAATCAATTTTAAATTTATCGCTATACTAACGATTCAAAGTGAGCATCTTTAGTCAAAAACGAAACAATTTTAATTACCAAATTATATACGCCGTTGTAACAGAGATTAGGTTGTTAGAAACCAATAATTATACAAGAATATAATACAAATAAATTTCTAGGTATAAATCACAGATATAATAGCATAATATATATCAAATCATGAATAAATATTTGAAATTTTTCCTTTTTGAGATTCACTGATCTTAAACTTCTAAGGTAGTTAATTATGTGGATAGTTCGGTACGTTATCCTGTCTGTCATATTTCTGAGTAAAATTAGTCAGTACGCTGATTAATGCAAGTTTATTAAACGAGAGCCACATAATATTTTATTATGGTATTCGAACATTTCCTTTGGACCCACCAGCTGAACAACATTTGCTAACACGCTGATTACCCTCGGGAGACACACCAGGGCGAACAGTTTTCTCGCTATAATTTACTCTCTTGTGTGAGTCTAGTCGGTGGCCTGTATAGACATAAAAGTTCAGCCTTAAAAATAATTTTTTTAAACAATTACAGTATAGTATTGCCTACATATTTCTCGAAACAAATTTAGAATGTTGTGAGCTGTTTTGGCGCTTGTTTCCATAAAAATTGCATTCATTGATTCAGCGTAATTCTGAGCATCTGAAAATTTAAAAAAACAAATACTGTAAATGTCCTGTTTTTTTTAGAAATTTTAATACTGTACCGATATGCTGAACTTCTCGTCTATCATCTAAATCACACTTGTTTCCAGCAATTGCTAAAATAATATTTTGTGTCCCATGATTATTCAGTTCTCTAACCCAGCTTTTAACCGACTGAAACGTTTGCTGTAAACACAAATTTTTTTTAATCAACTGGATTTTTTCGGCAACTACGGTAGTTTGATAGCGTCATTTTCAGTATTTTTTTAGTACCTCTGATGTAACGTCATACACAATAATAGCAGCGCCAGCTCCACGATAATACATTGGGGCAAGAGCTCGATACTACAATGAAAGCAAATAAAACGTTAATTCAGATCTAATAAGCTCATTTTACTTAACAAGTAATTATTGAGTACTCTCTCTTGTCCTGCCGTGTCCCAGATTTGAAATTTAAATGTTCGATTATCGTAAATTAACGTTTTAGTCATGAAGGAAGCGCTATAAATAGATAAATCACTCAAACGATAACAAACAATTAATATACATAGTCATGATACGCATTACAAACCCAATTGTACTCTCCAAGTTGGGGTTAAACGTGTCATGGACAAATCTCTGCACCAGACTTGACTTTCCAACTCCAGAATCCTATTTCAAAACATTAAATATTAATATTGTACAATATTCAATGTTATATCAAGATAAAATAGTTTTGACATTACAGTGAACTTTTAAGCCAACTAGTTTTTGAAAGAAAACACTCAGCAAAGAAATGCTGTTAATTTCAATATCTAAATTGACGGCCTATTTTTTACGTAAACAAAATCAACATCATTTTATATACAATAAACTACGATACTAAGTTAATATTTTACCATTTACTATGTAATAATGTATCAAAAATTTTAGTTTCTATTATAAGATAGCATTTAACTAAATGTGAACGGTGTAATTAAAACATTACGTACTCCAATAAGGCACAGTTTAATCTCGGTAACTGACATCTTATACACTTTCGAAATATTCTTGAATTATGATTCTGTTTTTGGTCATCTGATGATAACACAATTTCTGACCATTTCACAAAAATAACAATATTACTCGCGTTTATACAAATAGATCCGCATTCATGTTATCATTTTTACAGTACACGATTACACATTAAATAATAATTGAATTTGACCCGAATTCTGACTTACAGACCATAGAGATAGATATCAAACGTCTAAAACCTGACACTGACTGATCAGAGAGACTAGCATTTTGTGAGAATTAGACAGGAAGTGAATCACTCTAATTTAGCTATTGTAGTTCGATCATTTCTCTTCTGTTTACATGATCCTTACATATGAGACTGCGCTAAAGATCACAGCAACTAATAAATACGCATGCGTATGATTTAATACCAGTTAAGTAAAGATTCTAGAAGCTGAAACGCAGTTTATATTTATCACACGATTTAGCAAAGTTCTATTATTATAACTAAATTAACGTACCATTTTCCGCTTGTGCTTTCTGGTTTCCAGAAGTTGAAGGTTTGGAGCTAGCAATTTCGTGAAAACGTTCGGAAGAAAGAATTTGGGTAAAAAGTTAAATGCTCCACTTATTGTTTCAATAGTTAACCAACATATATTTAACTAGTATTCGTCTACAATGATTATTTCCAGCAGATTTAGTTCTGTTTTTCGACATAGTGTAAAAAATGGCTTAGGAACGCAATCGGTTATGAAGGTAAGCTTTGGTGTATTTCATTGAACGTTTAACAACTGTATTACAGTACATTATTCTAAAACAATATTTTTAGAGCCAACTAAATCGTGGTTTTAGTTCTGGCAGTGTCAATTATAGTGCTGGAACTTTATTTGTTGTACGTATAAGTAAAGTTTTTTTTTTGCTGCATTTTTATTGAAAATCTATTATAAATGTATATAAATTTATTTTGTAGCATAGAGATACTCCAGAAAATAATCTAAATATACCTTTTGACTTTACCCCAGAAAATTTGAAGGTAAATTTATCGGTTTTTCTTTGTAAATACACTGTAACATTAACAAGAATTGATTTGCAATTAATAGAGAGCAAAGGCAATTATTGGTAATTATCCTGAAGGCTTTCAAGCAGCTGCCGTTATACCTGTTCTTGATTTAGCTCAACGACAACATGGTAACTGTTGTAATGACTATATAACATGCAGTTACTGTTAGACAAAGAATGAGTAATTTTATAGGTTGGTTACCGATTACCGCAATGAATAAAGTTGCTGAGCTGCTAGAAATACCTCGAATGAGAGTCTACGAAGTTGCCACTTTTTACACGATGTTTAATCGGTATATTAAGTATATACCTTAATTTTGTCAATACCTGTATATGAACATATGTTTATTATAGTAAACCTATGGGGAAATATCATGTTCAAGTTTGTACTACAACACCATGTTGGCTTTGTGGTTCATCCGAAATAGTGAAAGCTATTGAGAGTCATTTAGGTAATTATTGGTTGTGTCTAGTTAAGTGTTTTAATGCTCATTTACAAATACTAATGCCTATCGTTTGTCATTTAAAATGTAGGCATAAAAGTTGGAGAAACGACTAAAGATAAAATGTTTACTCTTTCTGAAGCGGAATGTTTAGGGGCGTGCGTTAATGCACCAATGATACAAATAAATGATGACTATTTTGTATGTCTATCTAAGTGTTTTCACATAGAAATATAAAAACATTACACGTGACTTGAATCTTGTAGGAGGATTTAAAAGTTAATGATTGCAAAGAAATTCTGAATGACTTGAAAAATGGAAAGAAGCCACAAGCTGGCCCTAGGTAATATTTAATTGTGATTAATCGATTGTCTTTAAATCCTAAATATTATTTAGAAATGGTCGCTTCGCATCTGAACCAGCTGGAGGTTTGACAAGTTTGACGGAGCCACCCTATGGACCAGGATTTAAAGTGAGAGCAGACCTATAAGTTTGTAGCCAATTCTATTTTCTTAATCAGGTATTGTAGAAACATTTATAGACTAATTTATCCCTAGCTGTGTTAACGATACAATACGTTGCCAGTAGTAAATAAAAACAACAAAATAAATGAAATAGTAGATTTGAGTGCGTTCGAGTCTCGTATTTAAATTACAGGTATTTTAGTACTTTAATGACAACATGGATTATGTTTCGTTTAACTTTAAAATGTGAAGCATTTGGTTTATTTTTTAGGTATAACATTGTGTGTCAGAATTTTTTCGTCAATGACTCGTTATTTGTGATGGTAAAAATAGTTTTCTTTGTTTTTATTATTATTTAATTACGCTATTGATATTCTAATAACAATAGTTATTTGAACTCTTTAAAAAAATTATTAAATTTCGCAACATTAGTAATTACGTTATTTCAATAGAAGAGTCGTATTGATTATAATTTAAATCAACGTCGATTTTAATGTACGGTACTGTAACATTCTGCAATGAATAATCGTTTTAAGGATTTCTAATTACCGGTACAGTAATTTTGCCATGCTTACAGCAAATATTGTTCTGTATTTGTTTTCAGTATAAGTATGCAGTTATTACGGTTTAAGTTTATAAATAGAAAATATTTATTTAGATTAAAATTCAACTTCTCGCGATCAAGGAGTGAAGACTAATCATTGGTAGACGTGTCGTGGAAACTTCATGACGTATTCCAGCTTTTGGAAGTAAGGACGCATCATAAAGCGTGAATAATTATTCCATCAATGATTAGTGATAACAAATACAGTATGATCATACTGTATTTGGTGATAATACTCAAGCGATATTAGTACAGTACCGGTACCGGTACTGTAGTTTGAAAACGGCTTGGGATTCTTTTGACGTACTTCCTCTTACGATTTGATTAACCTTATAATATCAGATAACCTTGATTGTGACATCCGCGGTGTATCACGGGTCTAATATTGTGAACCTCCTATTTGAAAGCAAGCAAGCATAGAAAGGGAGGGGAAAGACCGCCATCTTGCAAGAACAACGACGATCTCGATCGGGTCCCCGCGGCAGCAGTGTTGGAAAATGGCCTCTAAAGTTCGCGCTAGTAAAGATCACTCAAAAGTAACGAAAATAAAGTATAAATCAAACCCAGAAAATGTCGAAACGTAAGTAGAATTTTGATGTTTGCTTGAAGTTTTAATAGGCTAAAGCGTTTCACACGTTGGCTTGAGTCTTGAAGTCAACCAAAACTCCGTTGTTTGTTGGTTTATAGTAATCACGATTCTATAACGTTTACAATTTTGTTAGGATTTCCAGCGACTCTGAAAACGAAATATGTTCAGTTGACGAAGGCGACGATGAAGTCAACGATAAAGATTTAAATAAAAACTTGAGTGATCGATTTGTAAACAGAAAAAAGAAAAAGAAACATCGGCATAAAAGAAAACACAAACATTCATCCGATTTGCCAAAAGAAGATAAGTAAGAATACAAAATTATTTATGATAGGTAATTAAGCGGCTTTTAATTTTTTTTATTTAAAATTTTTTAGGAGACATCATCATAAACACAAGCATAAGAAACGAAAATTGTCGCATAGTGAACAAGTGGCCGATTCTAATGGTCGAGGATACCCAACTACAAAAACAGTTTCGCCTTCTTCATCATCAGTTGGAGATGACATCGAATTAGATGACAGTAAATTTGATTTGGAAGATTTAGAAAGACAAAAAGCTCTTTTACAGGCCGAATTAGCTGATGGCAGTGCGGACCACATTAGCAGTGAGGATGACTTGGTTGAATCAGTAATCGAAAATTTAAGTAGGAAAAAGAATGCCGTTAAGGACTTTAGTTCTCAGGAGAATAACAACGTAGAAAACAATGGGTCTAGCAACAGCAAAAATAAAAGTAAAACAAAAGTTGTCTCAAAAAGTAAAAGTGGGAAAAGCAAGGTTAAAAGTAGCGTATCAGAGCAGGTTAAAAATGAATCCGAAATTAGTAAAAGTAGAAAAGTGATTGAATCAAGTTCTAACTCTCATCGTCGCTTAACTACAGAGGCTCGTGAGGCTTCGTCAGTGTCCCAAGGACGTCGAAATACCACCAGAGACATGAGAGATCAACGTCTAGAAAGACGGGCTTCTCCCAGTCGCAGCAGTATTAGTTCAAGTAGACGTCATAAAAGCCCAAGTGACGGAAATACGCATCATAGCTCATCGCGAAGTGCCAGAGACGGAGACTCTACGTCTAACAGACGTAGCGGGGAACACAGTGATGGTCCTAAAGTTGGTCGTGAGAATAAAGAAAATAAAGCTCCAGAAAGACAGAAACTCAATAGTTCTGCTCAACCGGATGTTGATATTATCGAAATTATTGACATTACAGGAGATGCCCATAGCAGTAATAAAGATCGCAGGAGAGAAAGCGTTTCACCATCGCATGATAGACGTAGATCACAACGAGATCATGAAGACACGCGGGGTGGCGTAAGAAGGCGATCTAGATCTCCATTGCCACCTACTAGAAATCATCCATCATCTTCTAGTTCTAGACGTTATCCGTCTCCTCCTCGTCGGTATAAAGAAGAACCAAGACACAGGACACGCGAATCGCCTCTACGGCGGTCTCGACATTCCAGAGGCCGTTCACCTGCACATGAAATCTCGCAATCAAGCAGATCAGGTCGTAGGCGTTCAAGGAGTTTATCAAGGCGACGATCTAAGTATGTTTTTAATTAAAATCTTGATTTAATGTAATGACTTTTATAATGGCTAGTAGGAGTCCTTTTAGTCGAAGCCGACATTATGGTCGATCAAGAAGCAGATCAACAGACAGGAGGCGAAGTAACTATCCTAAGCGAAGTAAAGGTGAAGATAAATATAAAGACAGCTTATCAGAAGGGCAAGCTGCTCACGTTGATGATAGTTCAGACGAAAAGTAATTAACATTTATTTTAAAAAACAATGCATGGTATTTACATTATTTTAATTATAAAGTATAAATGACCTGGATGTGGAAGAAGAAGATGAAGAAAAAGTTGACGCTATTATTGAAATGAGCCGAAAACGGCGAGAAGAACTTTTGAAGGTTTGATAAAACTCTTTAAGCAATTTTGAATTACACTAAATGTTGCTTTAAACAATAGAAATTGCAATCGTCAGCGGCGAATACTGCTAATGAAGACAGCAATTTAAGCGCATCAGTTGGAGTAGGTGGTGGACGCTCTGAACCTGCAAGCAGTCGTTCATCTTCTCCGGATTCAGTTGCTATTGAAGAAGCAGCAGCGGCTGATGTGGCATTGGTTTCAGACTTGGATGATTTTGAAGAATCTATTAAGGCTAAACGCAGTAATTTTGCTTTTAAAGCAACCGATCAAGTTGAAGAAGAAGTCAAGAAAAAGGCGACCGCTAATCCGTCTGAGCCTGTTAAAGAAGAAGTTAAAGTCAGTGATCCAAATAATCCTAAAGGTAAAGTTTTAAAAATTGTGTTTTTGAAGATTATATTAATTTTAAATTTAATTGTTAGATGTTCCGAGAAAGAAAATGGACATGTTTTCTGATACAGACATGTTTTCAGATAAATATAGAGTAAATATGCAACTAAATTTAGTTTAAATAAAATTATTATAAATTTTGCCATTTCACAGAGTCCAAGCTTGGTAGAAAAAATGGTTCGTGGACCCTTGGAAAATCCTAATTTAACTGACAATTGGGATGATGCGGAAGGATATTATCGTAACTATTTCTTTTTTTTATTTTAATGTAGTTTGAGACATAACATCATAAAAACATCGTTTTAGGGGTACGAATTGGAGAAACTTTAGACAATCGTTATTCCGTATATGGGTATACAGGTCAAGGTGTTTTTAGTAACGTTGTGAGGGCTAGGGATGCTGCGCGTGGAAATCAAGATGTTGCTGTCAAAATTATCCGAAATAACGAAATAATGTAAGTTTTCTTTTTTGTAAATATTTTGAATTCAGGTTAGTAATTTGTTTTATATACTGTATAGGCACAAGACAGGTTTGAAGGAATTAGATATGCTGAAACGACTAAATGATGCCGATCCCGATGACAGATTTCACTGTTTACGGTTGTTTCGGCATTTCTTTCACAAGCAGCACCTTTGTCTTGTATTTGAACCTCTTTGGTTAGTTCTACAATTAGAAGTGATTTGTACAGCTTCCTCACTTGATTCTAAGCATCAATTTTATTTTCTGTTACATTGGCATATCTAGTAGCACATTATTATCTTTTATTTATAGATTTACATAAAACCTATTAAGTGGGTTGGAGGATGACTAGACATTGTTGGCAACTGCAAAAAAAGTATACAGTTGAGCTCCACTTCACGCACACTTGACGTTCTGTGAACATCTGTGTATGGTAAGCTGCAAAGTGGATGGAAACGGTCAAAATCAAGAGAATTTTACATGATTAAATTTTCGTCTATAACCTATTGACTTATTTATAGACATTTTAACATAGAAATAGATATTTTCAGTAAATAATCCCAATGCAGCAAAACCATTTCAATTGATATAAAAATAGCGTTGTTGCTTAGAATCAATAATTTTTTTTCAAAATAGTTTTTGATAACTTCTGGAATGTTTCTTTGACTTTTCTTGTATTTTTACAGTATGAATTTAAGGGAGGTGTTGAAAAAATATGGTAAGGATGTCGGATTACATGTAAAGGCAGTTCGATCGTATAGTCAGCAGCTGTTTTTAGCTTTAAAATTGCTGAAACGTTGCAACATTTTACACGCAGACATTAAGCCTGACAATATACTGGTATGTTTTATTGTTGCTCTATTATTATTTTTCTTTATAAACTAATTTAATGTGTTTTATATTTTTAGGTTAACGAGAGTAAATTAGTGTTGAAATTGTGTGATTTTGGTTCAGCATCTCTTGTTGCTGAAAACGACATTACGCCTTATCTTGTCAGTCGATTTTATCGGTCACCTGAAATTAGTAAGTATTATTCAAATTTTAAAAATTTAATTTACTAATAGCGGTGTCTTTAGTTTTAGGAATCGGTTATGATTTTAATATTGATATGTGGAGCGTTGGTTGTACGCTATACGAGTTGTACACAGGAAAAATATTGTTTCCTGGAAAAACCAACAATCAAATGTTAAAATTTTTTATGGACTTAAAAGGGAAATTTCCAAACAAGCTGATCAGAAAAGGTTTATTTAGGGACCAACACTTCGACAACAATTGTACATTTTTATATCATGAAGTTGACAAAGTTACTGAACGTGTAAGTATTTTTTTTTAATATAATGCGGTATTGTATTTACATTTTCTAACTCTTTATTATTTTTAGGAGAAAGTAATCCCTATGAATGTTATTAATCAAAGTAAAGATCTCATGTCGGATTTAATTGGATTCCAACGTCTACCTGAAGGCCAATATAGAAAAGTAACACAGCTACGCGATTTACTAGAAAAGATTCTTATGCTGGACGCATCAAAACGTATATCAATTAATCAAGCGTTGACCCATCCATTCATACAAGAAAAAATTTGATAACATAAAATTTAGTTTAAAAGAAAAAAAAAATTTTCAGACCACAAACTTCGCTGTTTAGAAGGATTCTTTATTTATACAAACACAATTAAAAGCGGGTTAAACTTAGCTAAAAAAATGACATTGTTTTTTAGCTTTTTAAAATTGACTTTGAATAGACCATCTTTTTTCCTTTTTTTTCAAAGTGAAAATAATTCGTTCATTTGAATATTCCTAGAGAAACGGTTTTGTTTTCAACATTAAACCAAGTTGAAAATGATTATATTCTTAAGCCACATCGAATCTGACTTCTGAGGGTATGAATAACTACGCGTTTAAAATGTGAATTCAAATTGCATTGCTCTACAAACATTCTGAGATGTTGCAAAAGATGTCATAGAGTAAAGAATGTTGCGTATGAATAAAATGGGATACGTTTGAATGTATATTAAGTACCAAAAAATTTAGTTTTAATTGATACACTAATAAAAAATCACTTAAAATTTTATTGTTTTGCTTCGTGTTTACATTTATTTCAATTTTGTGTAAAATTATATTTGGTGCATAATTACGATTCCCATCTTCTGCCGTTATGGATCAATATAATTATTTATGACTATTTGAGTACAATCGATTCTCTCTTCAATGCACGATTGGTTAATAACTACCGGAATAAAGTTTTAAACTATTGCAAATTTATTTTCTATGTTGTCAATAACAAACAAAATGAAGGTCAAGGTCTGAATAAATTTCAGCCAATGAGCTTGAATTCAAGTAATGTAGATACTCGTGATATTATTGGCGGTTGTTGGTTTGAAGAAAAAACGATCGGAATTGTATATTGGTGCATTAATTAACGAATAATTAACTAAATGGAATTTATTGTATTGTTATTATATTTATTAATTTCAAAATTTATAATCGCTCTTTTAAAAGATAAAGAAACGGAATAGAAACATGGTATAGACCTAAGATGGTGGTTCTAATTCAGCAGGCCAATCAATAAAAAGCTCCTTTAGTATGTAGCCATTGCGTTTCACGCTCTGAACGAAAATTTGAAGTTTGGTGTTTTGAAATGACACCAATAGAGGTAAAGGCGAGTTGAATAATATGGAAGCCTACAGCTGGTAAGGTGAGAAGAAATGTGTAATTGAAATTGTAAATTTTATATCTCCGATGAGCGATTTGGACCGTCTGAATTGAGAACAGGAATTTAGTAAAGTTTTGCTTGCATTCAAATTGGAATAAATAATCGGTTAGACGGTCATGAACTCTGGCCCAGGTGGGACAAAGAAACCCGCTTTGTGCCGTTATTTCGTCGCGAGCGGGAGTTGTTTTTACGGTAATGAATGTCAATTCGCGCACCATCATGGATCAGTTACGGCAACAACCATTTCCAACAATAATCTAAATATTCTGGACGAATTGATTGAAGTAGAAAGTGGAGTATCAGGTTCTCAACCTTCATCAACAGGAACAAGTACACACCACTTTCTTACATCTTCGCCAGCATCAAGGAATGATTTCAACTCAGTAGTGCCTCAATTACGATCAAAAAGTGTGTTGGACGGTGTTTGTATGTAATTTAATATTCAAATTTATATATTGTACAAACTGCATTTTGATAACGCTGAAATTGCATAGCTAGTATTTAGAAGTAACTTGACGTAATGTTATGTTAGTAGATGTAACTCATAATGTCGATCCATTTACAGCTTAGTTTAAAGTCTTGCATAACATGTTTTGTTGATTCTAATATTTGAAAATGCGCAGCTTTAGTACGTACAATACGTACTGTTATTTTCAGACCAACTATAAAATATTGTTGATTCTGTTTTTGAGATTTCACAGTAATTCTATTACCTTAACTTTGGAGGTTTTGAAAGGTTTGGAGGTATATATTTTAAATTTATTAATCTATATCAGAATATTAGTGGAGATTTATTGAAAGAATAAACTTTAATAAAAAAAATGTTGTAGGCTAATGGCCTCAATAAAATATTAGTTACGGTACCGTTAAAGCATTTCTCTTAAAACAATTTTGTTGGTTCTTTAGAGTTGAGGTTTTTTTTGTAACGAAATTTACTAATTTCGGTCCAACTTACTGTAGAAGTTGTTTTTAAAGTTTTTTTTTAGTGTACCGGTAATAGAAACTTGCACGACAGTAATTGGTAACTTCAGGTTTTAATTTAAACAAGAGTCACATAGGTACAAATCTTAGTCAAAAGCATAACATAATACTTATTGTAGTAGTCCAGAATCTTAATTTTTTTAACAAAAATTTATAAAGGCAGTATTGTCATTAACTTATTATCACTTCAATATTAATTGTGGATTATTTTATACTTTGACTGATGCACCGTAACTTCTAACTTATTTTATTAACAATTAAAAAATGCAATAAAGTGCGATAAAGTGGGTTTGTTTATTTGATCTAGAGTGTAATATCCTTGAGTTTTTAGTTAAATATTTCATTTTGATTAAGTAACTTTAATGCTGATATCGTGTTATTGCTTTTACAGGTCATTCGTCAAAATTGGATTATATGAATACATTTACCCAACAAAATGGATATCTATCAGAATCCAAACTATCTACCTATATTAACGTGAGAATTAAATCATTATTATTAATTTATTTGATATGCCAATCGTATTAAAATTCACTTTGCATTGTATAAAAGGGTTACTACTGTATTTATAAGCATTCCATAATGTTATAAGATCTTATCACTATTATAAATGGAATATATAAAAACAGAAAAATAAAATCTTGAGTATCATGATTAGGTTATAATTTTTAAAACAAAACAAAAAAAATTGCATTTTTAAGTTGTCGAATGTGCCATATGTGGCTACGACTGTATATTGTAGAATTTTTATGATATCATTAACTTGCGTACGCTTAACTAGTGAATATTGGTTTTAATATTTTTAGCAACCTGTATCATCTGGCAATGCTAACCGATCTGATAAATATTCATTATCTTCTCAAGATAAGTTGAACATTTATTCAGCGCATCAAAACATCTCATCAATACATTTAGCAAATAGTTTAACAGCCTTAGCATTAGATTCAGTAAGAAAAATATTTCATTATTATTTTGTTATTAATATTTGAAAATATGTTATCATCTCAATACCAAGGCTCCCAATCCTGCGGCAAACGAGTTTGTTCCTCGTTCAGTTACTCCTGTCGGTGGTAGCAATGTGCCTGAAGTCACTGCCAATTCATCGTATATGGGCTTTGATGTCAGTTCTTTAGATTCAGGAAATGAAATTTCATTTATGAACCAATCACAAGGTTAATAAATTTACGGAAATGTTTTTTTTTTAAAGCTATAATTTCATGGCAATGTTTTTGTTCTTAGGTGCAATGAGTCCAATATTAAGTCCCTCCATAACTCCAACTCACTCACCATTATTGAAGCGTCGAATTCACTCTCCACTTGCATATTCCAATTCAATTGATGAATTCATTTCCGCGGCTACCTCTGCTACAATACAAGTAGAAGTTGAATTTTTAATTTATATTGCATGTTTAATGTTTTTGTGTTTTGATATAGAAAAACGTTGATGGAACTACTTATTTTTATCCAGCTGAAAATGGGGTTCCACATCCAAGGGAAACTGTCGCTCCCAATGTAGTAAGTTAATGAAATATATATTTTTTTAAGTTTCTAGACATAAACATATAAGTGGTGACTCAAAGGTGGTGCCAAATTTCGTTTCGTTTCCATTTACACCATCTCACATCAGCCACATGGTTCCGAAAGCCACTGCTCCTTCCTTTTTTATGCCAGATGAACTAAAAATGGTTTGTTAAGAAATAGAAATTTTATGTTGAAAGATTAATAAAAACTGATTGTCAATAATAGGAAATTCTTCGTCGTCATAGTTTAACTATGACTCAGTTAAATCCAGAACAATATGCAGGTATAAAGTTTGTCTTAATATAGATGTTATGTGTATGCTTGTAATAGTTGTTAAAATTAATTTATTATTTAGATTTTCCATTGGAAGTCGATAATTATCACAATTTGCTTCCTCTCGAAAATTTACCAACAAACCCAACCGAAAAGTCGTCAGCATTTGGTTATGTAAGTTCTGTGTACAAAGCAAATAACAACAAAACTGGTGTTACCTTCTGTCTGCGACGGATTCATGGTATTGTCAGTTTTTATGGATATTCTGCCAGTTTAAATTCCAGAGTAATTATTATTTTGAAGGTTTCCGATTGGTTTATCCGAAAGTGATGGCCATCATCGACATGTGGAAGAAAACGCAGCATTCCAACATCGTTCAACTTCGAGAAGTGTTTACAACTAAGACGTTTGGAGATCATTGTGATGATTTTATTTAAATTTACTTTTATGCATTTAAACTTTTATAAATATTATTATAACTAAATTATTTTTGCAAATTTAGGCATTGTATTTGTATATGATTATCACCCAGGAGCTGAAACTTTGATGTCAAAACATTTCTCTCGTACTTCACGCATTAATGGACTCAACTCTTCACTTTATTGCCATGATATCTCCGCGCGAGTTTCTTCTCAAGGTTTGAATTAATAATATTAAGAAAATACACGTATTTAATAATATTAAATTTACAGGGTCTTCCACTGAACTGCGACAACACGCTGGTCTTTTGCCTGAAAGTCTAATTTGGGCTTACATTGTGCAATTATGCTCGGCGATGAGAACCATTCATACAGCTGGTTTAGCTTGCCATTCATTACATCCCTCCAAAATACTCCTAACTGGAAAATCACGGTGTGAAATGGAAAATTCTTAGATTTGTGTAGTAACTGGTTTTTAGAATATTAAAATAACTGTCGTAATTTGCAGAATAAGAATCAATTGTTGCGGTATCTACGACGTCCTGTCATTCGATCCAAATGTTGGAAATATTCAGTCTTTAATATCTCATTATCAGGTCAGTTGACCGTCGCTGTTGATTTAAGAGCAAACTATTTTAAATGTTATTTGCTGAAATATAAAATATTTATAGCAAGAAGATTTGACAGCTCTAGGGAAACTGGTGTTGGCTTTGGCTTGTAACTCATTAGAAGGTGTTCAACATGAAAATATTCAAAGCTCAATGGATTTAGTAGCAAGAAATTATTCCTCAGATCTTCGAAATCTTGTAATGTACGTATAACTACCATAATCTTAATGAAATAAATTTTAATAATAAAATTCATTTGGTGATGTGTATAGTTATCTATTAACCAATCAGAATCGTGCTCGTAGTGTTAATGACATAATGCCAATGATTGGAGCTCGATTTTTCACTCAGTTGGATGCTGCACAAATGAGAAGTGACGTATTAGAAAACGAACTAGCTAAGGTATTTGTAATTTATGAACTTTTGTATGCTGCAAACTAAAGATAATAGTTCTTACTATTGAAGTTAACTGAAATTTGAATCATATTAATGTTTTACTTAAAAATATTTATTTGCTATTATAATGTGTAATAATATGTATGAATAACTAATAAACATTGCAGTGCTTTTTATACTTTTAGTGCAGATTTTTAGTGAAGTTTATTATGAACTACATTGTTTGTTTACTTAGTTGATAATATTTATTTGTTATTCTAGGAAGTAGAGTGTGGTAGATTATTCCGGCTGTTGGCTAAAATGGGAGTGATCAACGAAAGACCGGAGTAATTTTTATTAATGTTTATGAACGAGTATTTTAAATTAAACTTTTATTCTTTATATTTTGAAAGATTTAACCTGGACGAATCATGGAGTGAAACTGGAGATCGCTATATGCTGAAATTATTTCGAGATTATTTATTTCACCAAGTAACTGAAGATGGTCGTCCTTGGATAGACATGGCTCACATCGTACAGTGTTTAAATAAGGTTTATAATACCTATTATGTTAGTAAAGATTTTTGTAAAGTTTTAATTTATTTAGCTTGATGCTGGTGTTCCAGAGAAAATCACTTTGATGTCGAGAGACGAAATACACGTTTTAGTCGTTAGTTATGCTGAGTTAAAGAAGTGCATGGAATCTTCATTTAATGAAGTTCGACAAGCAATGACACCAACGAAAGAGACATAACAATATAGAACTAATTAAATGTAAAAATTAATTATTTTTTTTAAACTCGAAACATTCTACATTTCATTCCCTCAATCATAAAGAAATTCGACTAATACACGTATGGTACGTATCACATCTAATAAAGTGATGATCGTTGATTATAATGCTATATTGCGATTTTATGTGGCAGTAAAATTACAGTACTTGGCTCGATTAGTTTTAAGATTATTAATTCTGATTACTTTTCAAGTATTTTAAAGTTTTTAACAGAGTATTGTCACGTCTTCATGAGAGATAATATTTTACAGATATGTTCAAAGTATTTTCTAAATTATTTTTTACGGGTAAACACTAAACAGCCTATTTTTAAATTAACCTGCAGTATTTTATGTAGCTTTTATTTGAAAATTTATAATTTTTAAACGGATGATCATGAACTGATAAAGACGTACGGTAGGAGTTTCAATCTTTTTTGATGGTGTTTTTGTGATTATTAGTCGATTTCAAGCAAAATGGTTGTATGTTTGTAATTATAAGAATCAATTTTTGTAAGTCGAAAAAAGAAACTTATTCCAAAAAGTTGTAATGAAATATTTTCTTAAATAAAAAGTTTAAATTAAAACAAAATTACCGTAACTATAAGCAAAAACCGGTATTTATTTAAGTGCATACAGTATTATGTACTATTTTTAAAGTTTTGTTTTTATGTATTTTAGAATTTTGGGTCACCTATTTTTATGCATTTCGATTTTGACCGATTTAAATTGTTAAAGTTCATTTCATCACTGGGGAGTTTATTTTTGATTTGCGATTTATGGTTCATTAGATTAAAGTTAGTTTACATTCTGTAAAATAACAAAATACAAACTTGTCAATTTTAAATATTACGAACATGTTTGTTTCGTTTGTATTCATTTTATTAATGAAGTTAGATAAATTGCAGTTGCCAATCATAAGTTACTAATTTTAAAATTCCAAGTAATGAAAAGGAAAACCGAAGATTTCTATTAAAACCGTAACCAAGTCAAAACACTTTAAATATAAAATTTATAAGTTTAATCGATTTCATAAAATAATTCGATGAAAACGTTTCTTCACCCGTGTGTTACATGATGTCAGTACTCTTCTCAAAAGTTTAGCATAAAATGTCGAGATTAAAATTAATTCATCGCGTAATTTATTAAATCAAAATGAATTGCAGATAAGATTGCTATTTTAATTAAGATATCAATTAGAATGTTTATAAGCTTAAGTAAAAATAAGCACTTAATCAGAGGCAATATCGTAGATACTACTGTACCGTATTTGTAGCAGGCAATTTGCAGACTCAATAAAGCTTTTAGTATCGTTAAAAGGGCTTATGAAAGTAACGTCCTTCATAAACTCGGCTCTAAACAACTTGCTTTCGAAAAAAGATTTTCAACATTCATTTAACTTAGGCTTATTATCCGTAAATACGCGAGTTGACTGAGACCAATTGTTAAGGATGAAAGTATGTATTCTTGTTAAAAGAGGTGGTTAGAGACGCCCTCTAGCGAGATAGATGACGTCAATAAATTTTCAATAATGCATCTGTTTGGCAGCAGCTGCCGCCGCCATGTTGAGTGATTTGTGGTGGTGTGTGTATCTCTCTTCATTTTTTTGGATCAAAAGGCGTCAATCGGAGTGTTTAATATAAACGGAAATTGGCCGCAATTTTATAAAGAGATAGTGGAAAATGTATTGAGCAAACAGCTTTGTCGACAATAAGTGCCATCGATACAGCTCGATATTTCTCTCCTGCAACATTCCTTGTGTTTTGTGTGTGAAGAGTGTTTGGTGCTTGTGTATTTTTCTATGCTTATTCGCCTATCCCTCATTTTTCGTTATCAGCGTATGCTTTGGATATAAAACGAGGATTATTACGTTGAATTTTGCGCTGAACGTGCTAGTGCTTATTTTCAACTTGGCGTAACAACCTGCTGTTTATTTATTTTGGAAACAGAACATGGGATCCAGAAATATACCCAATGATAAGGTTTGTTCCTTCTCCCCTCCTCCTCCTTTCTGCTCTGAGCTCTCACTTGATGCGATTTTTATTTGAAAAATATTGTAAGTTATTATGAATATGGCTGCTGAATTTGTTGTGCACTATTCAGTGTTCGTTAAAAGGTTTTGCACTAATTCGAAAGTTGAGATTTGATTTAAAGTGAAGGTTATAATATCCAGTTTTATCGTTACGACGTGTCTTAACGTGTATTTTAATTAGTTTTCTAGAAAAGAGAAG
This sequence comes from Helicorthomorpha holstii, assembly GCA_013389785.1. Lineage (NCBI taxonomy): Eukaryota > Metazoa > Arthropoda > Diplopoda > Polydesmida > Paradoxosomatidae > Helicorthomorpha > Helicorthomorpha holstii. Next base: position 11,437,696 of record JAAFCF010006680.1, on the reverse strand, counting down.
GTCAACGAATGTTACTGCATGGTGTTCGCCCACCGTACAATTTATATCCATTTTTACCGCTAACAAAAATGAAAGGTAAATGAATAACGCATTTACATGAATAAGCTAGTTTTGTTGGAAATTTTAAAGCAGCTGACTGATAAAGTACTGTTTATGTACAAAGAGAAAAGCGTTATGGAGATAAAATTAGGATGGATGTTCACCTCGCGCGACAACTGGCTGACCATTCTCAGCGTTGCCTATTTTAAAAACATTACTTTCCGCATGAAAATACAGTCAAAATTTAATGTACAAGTTATAATATTTTTATTATTCATCATAACGCTGATCGTTTTCGCGAAATAATCGACGTCATTATCAATCTTCAATAGCTGTCAATGCCAGCTAATGACGTCAAGCACTGCAAAAAATAAAAATACGGTACTGTACAGTGCATAATCTTAGGATATTATATCGGCATAATTGCACTTGTAACATTTTACCTGTTTTATTGATAATACTGTATTTGGAATCTAATGACTAAATTTGGTGCCGTTTGTGCTTTGAAAGTTAAAAATGTTTTATAATTACTGTATTTAATGGAAGTCAAACGTTTGGTCAGGTGCGCGCATCACTGTACTTGTCATGGATATTGCTAGTATTTTCCCAAAGTATTTTATTATGTTTTGTTTGGTGGTTTTCGTGATTTACTTCTCTGAACAAATTTTTGACGTAGGTTGAATTTTCATGAATTCGTGATGTGGATTAGTGCATTTTTTGACATTGAAATGTAGGTAGCAAATCTAGACGCAAGGTTAAACGAATTAGGAAACCGATTTAAGGAAACTTTTGACATATTGCATTGTGAGTACTGTTTTATTTTAAGGATTCAAAAGTCAAAACAGACCAAAATACGCTTACACTGCTTCCGAATCTTTTAGATTTGCAAGTACAGGACCGAGTTGTGCAATTACTGTGTGCCTCGAACTAACCTGGTCAGTGAGTAGTTACAGACCTAGTCGACGAAAAAGTTTTAAAAAACTGTAGATGATTATTTTATTTTGTTGGTTTTTTTTGTACTGCTAATTTGTTGTTGATTTAGAAATGAATTCATGGAAAATGGGTTCAAGGTAGTCTTGTAAACAGCTATTGACCATTGCTGAATTGTTAATTATTCGTTGAGGGAGGCAATGTATTTTCTTATCAACAGATAGAATACTGTGCATGACTTGGGTATGCTATATTAGGCATTCTGATATAATTCCATTACAAATTATATCGAATTTACCATAAATGAATGAGAATAAAGGAAAATGAAAACGATTTTATTAGAATTAAAATTTACTTTGACATTTTAATGCGTAATAATTATGCGCTATATCGGAACTATCATTAGTTTGAATAAGTTTATAAATATTATACAAGATATAAAGTGTAATAAGTATGAAACAATGATCATTATCACTAAATATTCACTTGCGTTGATATACGGTATAATCTCATTCTAAATTTCTAAAAATCAATGTCATAATCTAAGCTACAGTTTCAAGAACTGATCTTGAAGTACATGCAGTTTAAATATTCCACATCTCTAATAAGCCGGTTTTTAATTTAGTATTTGATTATTATAGTCACTACTCACGACTTCCGTTGTTTTATACCAAATGAGACTAAAAAGTAACTGGATTTCTTTTTAAAAATGTGATATAGCTCTTTAAATAACATTTGCTTTCTTTTATTAATTTGTATCCTGAAAATTTTATTGAAAGTTATTGGATGTTGAACTTATACCAGACTATATAAACGGCATAGTAAATTTAAAGCTACACTATGTAGTATTGCTCGATCATAAAATGAATGTTTTTTTAAAAAAATATTTAAAAATTGAAAAATATTTATGTATATGCAGGATTTATTGAATTCAAAGTGCTTTTCTGACCATTATTAAAATCTTAATTATTAAAACAACCAATTGCTAAGAAAGACCAAAAATCGAATGAGCAGACAATGAAAGTATGTCCAACTATGTCCCCATTTTTAAAAGCTACGCCCAACTTCAAAATAACTAAATCTTTATTTTTTTATTCACCATTTGTACAGTAGGTTTGTAATCATTTGTTTTGACTATTGGTTTTTTTTTTGAAAGAGAAGGGCTTTTATGTTTACTTGGAAACGTTATCATATTTTCACATAAATTGGTAACAGTTTAATGATAAGCGATTACATCAGCATTGACTCAACTACATTCCACAACTGCAGTTGTATTTTGTGTTATTTTAACCCAGTGTTTGCTGTCCCATAACCGTTGTTATTCCACAAAAAATTAAGAACATCCATTAATATCAAGTGTTTGAAGTGGTCCAGCAGGAAGCGTAGCCTCGATAATGGGAGATATACCAGAGATGGGATTACATGTGGAGCAGTGGAAGGTGTGATAAAATAAACAATAGGTTTTTTTACAATTATCATATTTACATCGTTTCTATCAGCTGATTTTGCAGATGTTGTCAAACGATGCGATTGTATTCACAACGTTATCGCGTATTTGATAATGGCATCATTCGAATACATCGTGTTTAGTCAGATTATTTTATTTATATTAGGTGTTTAAATTACAGTATGTTGTTTGGTGTTTTTATCGAAAGCGGTGTAACATGCAGTTACATTTTATGGTTATTTAGGCTTTTAGATTGCAACCAACAGTGACATTTTCAAGTTCAGTATAGGAGGTGTCCCCATGGACGAAACTTAAGTTAGGGAAAATGCACTAAAAACTTTTGCTGTTTTATACTCTTGGCTTGTTTCTAAAGTAATGAAAATAATAATAGAATTAAACGAGATAAACATTTGGGGAATTCTGTATAGTGTAAATAGGCTAAAAAAGCTTAAATATTGACAAATAACGAGTATTTAGTGTATTGTATCTACCGAATATGTTATAGAAGTGCCTTTAATATGATATCGATATGTCAAATTGCCAAATGTATACCATTGATGCTTGACGTCATCAGGAGACTAATAGGCGTTTTCTATGCGTCGTTGATCTGGATTTTCTACAGTATGACATCCCATATGATCTTGACGTTATTGAGTGAAAGCAGGTTATGACAGTGATGGGCAAACTACGGCCCGCGGGCCGGATGCGGCCCCCGAAAGAGTTCTATCCGGCCCGCGAAGCAGTATTCATAAACTGGCAAAAAAAATTACAATTTTTTTGATTTAATTTTTCGTTTCATATTTTTTTTTTCCAAATCATCCTAAATATTAGAGCAGTGGTTCCCAACCAATGCAATTTTACAAAAATACTTGTATTGTTACAAATTGTGAAATGCATGCTAATAGATGTCTGTATTTTATCATTACTCTGTGTTAGTGCTAAATGTATTTCCTTGTGGTCGAATTTATGTTACAGTAGTTAGAGGACTGTCATTTGGGACCTTTTTTGCATATGTTAGTTGGTTTTCTTTGCATGTACCAAAATAAAGAAGGAAAAAAGCAGACCAGCTCTTGCTGACTGACCTTAATACTCGACTTTAAACCTTTGTTTCTTAACGTGAGGTACATGCCCCACCAGGGGGACATTTCAATTGTTAAAATTTTACTTGAGGGTGCTCCGCAATTTAGAAAAGGTTGGGAACCACTGACATAAGAGATAATCAAGACTGCATAAATATTTTGTGTTAACAGGTTTTTTATGTTAAGCGATTTCATGTTAAACGGTTTCTACTGTATTTTTATTTTTTGAAATTGTACCGGCCCGCCAAAAAATTTTTTCATTCATGTGGCCCTCGCCTCAAAAAGTTTGCCCATCACTGGGTTATGACATTTGTTATGAATTCAGGTTGAAGGCCTCGTTGCTCACATGTGACCTCAATGGTAACATTTTTTTATCGGTTAAAATCCCAATGTATATCAATCATCTGTGGTTTCATTTAGTGGATTTCATCATGTAAATCGTATTACTGTTTTTAGGATACTGTATGTAGTTTATAATTTTACAACGTTTGGAAATCAACCAATTGATGTTTTCAACACCATTATTTTGTTATTATTTTTACATAATTTTGTGAAGTTATCTTGTACGACTAGCGCTTTGATCTACTGTGAAGTGTTTTCAGTGGATTTTAAAGAGTCTGACAATAAGAACTTTATAAGTGGCTAAACAGTTAAGATGATTTCGGTATGTTACTTTTTGGGAAAGCGATAATGGGCGTGGCAGATGATGGGTTAATGGGTTGCGTGATCTTATAACCTGGTTTAAGTAGTTGGCTTATTTGGGCTCATTGGGCGTGTGAGATATAAACATTGGATTGTGGCCAACTAGAACATTTTCACCTCAAAGTAATCGTTCTGTAGATAGATTACTTTTGTTGGTAGATTTACTATATAATTTAACGCTTGGTCAATGGTAAGTTTATGGAAATTGTCGGTGATGATCACAAACAACGTCATTAACTAGACCTTAGCATGGTTATGGTTTAACGTAAAATATTGTTTGTAAGGAAATGAATGCGTTTACTGTGCATAATATTAGTGACATGATGTGCAGTTGAGGGCGAGTTATTGTTACTTTATTGTTAAAGTAATGTGGCAATAAGTTTCTAATTATATTTTTATGTTATTACTTGTTTAAAACTTAAAATCAGGGTTTGCAAGAAACTGAAATTTTAATGTCATTTTCAATACATGGGCATTGCTTCTGACTGTAACTGATGATATGGAGAATAGTTTGTGTGTAATGTAAAGTTTTACGCAAGTTAAAAGTAAAGCATTTCTTTTGTCGTTATGTTAAAACTCATGACTGATAGAGCGCCATTGATAAACTTTGATGCAGCTATTATTGGCCTTGATATTTTTATAATCGATTATTATTTGATTGAATTCAAGGTTTAGTGATAGTGAAGAGGCTGGAAATTACTGTATACGCTTTTGCATTAGTTTCTTATTCGGTTTTAGGCTATTATTTCGCTTTTGCTATCTGTGGAAAAACCACAGATTTACTTGCTTTTCTAGGATAACCTCTGACAGTTGAACTTCAGTGAATTTAAAGGTTCTGAGAAATACTTATTTTCAGTTTCTTGGTCGTTTTTTTTTCCAATGTTGTAATGAATGTATTTCCCACAAACAACCGAAACTCAACAAACGGAGCAAGTGCGATTACGTTAAAGTGTTATTTTATCTTTTATTTTCATCTACGAATAACTATTTGACCTGAACTTGAAGTCGTTTCAACGCTATTGAAACGCTTTGTGATTGGAGGAATCATAACCCCTAGACAGTGAAATATGGTAGTAGAGGAAATTTATTATTAGGGTAACCTTTCGGCTCGCGAGACAATGCTATTATGTTAAATCTCGTTTCGTGTTGAAGGTGATTGAACTTGTGAGGCTATCAACTGAACTGAATGCGGAACCCTTATACCGCACTAACTATATCAAATTAAAAACTATAAACGAGAAATGCAGAGAAAAACATCAAATTTAAGATTTTAAACATAACACGAAATTCGGGACATCAGAACGAAAAGTGAAACAGATTTTGGACGTTATGTATATTGCGTTTTTTATGTTTACTGTGTTTAGTAAACGTTAGACCATCATATACGATTCGAAATTATCTTTTTTATGTTAACATTTTAACTTTAACTGGTTGTTATGATTATGTGTAGTCCCACCAAGCTTGATAAAGTATTAATATTAAAATTAACCGATTGATGTATAAACGTTCAACAAATTCTTTGATGATAAACAGTTAAGTTTTTGCTTCGAAAACGACTCACGAAGGTGCTTAAATATACTACTGCATAGCGACTGCGTTGTACACTTGTAATCCTAACTGTTTTAATGAGTGAAATAATTAATACAATCACTGAAAGTTTATATGGTGTCCTACAAGAGCTCCAAATTAATATAGTACAGTTTTAATGATCACTTTTTCTTGCTGGTGGCAAAACTTGCAATATAATGCTAATTAAATTTTTCTTGTAATTTTGTTGTATTTTAATGTCATTTTTTGGTTTTATTTTAGGTTAATTTAAGATTGATTCTGGTAACTGGAAAGACTAAAGAATATCTGTTCAGCAGTAATGACTCAGCAGCTGACATAGCACAACATGTATTTGACAATTGGCCTGAAGGTAAAAAATTGTAAAATATTATTACCGGTAACTTGATACTGCAATGATTTAAGAAAGGATATACTGTTAGGATTGTATCTGCCCAAGTTGGAATGATTTTATTCATTAAAAGTAATGTTATAAATCTATTTGTTGAGGAAACATAAAAACAGAATTAATTGAAACATGTTACAAATTTGCCATTGGAAACTAGTGAAAAAGGAGATTGAATTATGAAAGTACAGTCAAGACTTGTTATACTTTTATACTTAGTTGTATAATTGAATTAGTCTTGAGTTATTGTAAATGAATATTATTTAAATAGCTCTCGCTACAGACTCTGTGGTTCACTATGACTTTGTCATAGAACTGTAAAACTTAATGTGCTCACGTTGGAACTATCAGATGACACTACTGAGAATGTAACAAATAACTTAATGCAACTTACTGAGACATAAATATTGCTTACTTAATAATATTGCGGTAACTAACTCATCTAACCAGAATGCAGTACCATTTTTATATCTTCAACTTGGCAATATCTTTTGTATTATAATTCTTCTGATATATTGCAAAATGATTGCAATAATTTTAGAGTAATTTAACGACAATCTATAAATTTAGGTTTGGATGATGATAATCAAAAAAAAAAATTAATAAATCGGTTTTGAAAATTTTTATGAATTCTACTGTGTTGTCTGTTATAATGCATTCATAGCAATGACGTGCTACTCTTATTTTAAAACTCGTAAAACCTCAAAATAACTTAGACAGTTTCCTTTTAAGATATGAATGATTGAATAAGTTACGTAAAATATTTGGCAAGTGCTTAAAATTAGTTTTTGGTTTTAATTTTTACTTTATTAGTAGAAATACGAGTACTATATTCGGTATTCGCTCATATGGCAACTCTTTTGAATTTTCTTTTTAATAGAACTTTTTGAAATTGAATTACAGTAAATGTAATGTATAATGATGAAACACGCGACTTCTATTTTCCTTACATTTCCTATTAAACGGAGCATTAAGTGGTATTTTTTAATGAAAAATGTCAATTGTTAAATAATTAGAGCAAATTTACAGCCTAATCAATCTTCTCTTTCATCGTGCTTGTTTTTAATTGTTTTGACTCGCTGTGCACATTTCCACATGAAAACGCATTTACGGTATAATTGACGTCAATGCAAACGTTTACGCCGTGAAGAAACAAGGTTCATCAACGTTATGCTTTCATCGTAAATTTTTTATTATTTTAAGCTTAGATTTTAGCTTTTATTAATGGTTGGACTATTAACAAATTACGAATGATCGAATTATGGTTTTTATTATTATTGTGTTAACACAACATTACGAAGGCAATACACGTTTAATACATTTAGCCATCAGTTTCTTATAAAGCCGAAAATTGGATTTGCGTTATGAAGTTAATAAAAACATTTTTGTTAAGGAAATTAATAATTGTTGATTTTGTTTGCTTTTCTTTGGCAGAGTGGGCGGAAGAAGCAGTTTCGAAAGCGGAAATCTTAAGGCTAATTTATCAGGGAAGGTTTCTTCATGGGAATGTCACACTTGGAGGTTGGTAAACGCTCAATTTGACAGATTTAAGACGTAAAATCAAGAGCTTTTTATTGTGAGTAGGCGAAATTGTGTCCATTGACTTTGCCTTTTAATATGCTTTCAACTTTGAGAGACTGTTTCAGTGTTTTACAGTGTTGTCGACCCAATAAATCTCTTAAACCTTTTGTAAATCTTTTGTGCTAATGACCATTTCTTTATTTCTTGAGATTTTTTAAGTTCGATTTTCGATTACAAGTCTAGTATTTGTTGTGTTAATATTGGTTTCATTGACCCATGTCTGATGAAGTGAACAAGGTCAATAATATTTAAATTTGAACTCAAAGTACTGTACGTGCTTTTCTGCTAAAAACTTGGAAAAACAGAGGAGATTAAACGGATCGAAAGTTAATTTAACAAACATGTTAACCTGAATATAATTTAAAAAATTAACAGGGTTCTCTGTGTTAAGTACATTATGCTTATGGCGAAAAGCCAAGAGGGTGGGAACGGTATACAATACTTGTTAGACAGAATTACAGAGAGTGAAAACATGCGTAGAAATTAAGAAATTCATAGAATGTGCATAGGTGGCCTTCGACAAATAATTTTTTTATATTTTGATTTGGGAATGTGCAATATAGGCTGAGAAACAATGGCGTCTAAACACAACCTTGGTTCAGTTTAATTTTTTTTGCTGTTGCCAGATTTGAATAGTGTTTTGTATTAAAGTTTTTACTGTGTACTATACAATAAACAAACTAGTACTTGTATTGCAAATGATTACACTTGCCACCGTTTTAGCAGCTTTAAATTATACCAAATATTGATTAAAAATAATTAATTCTTACATGATTCATGAAATTAAGACACATCAATATTATACTACGATGAAAACCCAAACAAGTCATTAAATATTTTTATCATTCTTTATGTAATAACCAATATTGATTATGAAAGTAGATGGCATACGGTATACTCTATACTGTATTTTCATTTAACAAATTTTAATGATACTGTGAAACTAGTATTGCCAACTGCATTTCAAATCATAGATTGTTTACTATGTATGTCGTTATTAAATAATTTAATTTAACTCGTAGGTATAGGTTCGTTCGTTGATTTCCCTTACTATATGTGAATTGTTAGCTAAATGAAAATTACATTTTTGTCGTTTGCGTAACTAATTTGGTTTTTTACTGTTAATTACAGCTTTAGGTCTGCCAGCCGGTAAAACGACAGTCATGCATTTAGTACCAAGAGAAAATTTGCCAGAACCAAATTCTCAAGGTGATTTGTGAGACTTTCACTATCAATTTGACAATGTATATAAACTAAATTTTATTTTTATTAGATCAAAGGCAGAAAAGTAAGAATGGCAGCAGTGGTTGCTGTAGCTCAAGTTGTTCAATTCTATAGGAAGCTTAAATTTAGAATTGATGAAAAGGAGATAAGAGAAGCAAAAATTTTAGTGTCACCATAATGGTCTGACTGTAAAGAGAAAAAGAAAGAGGATAGTGACTAGGACGAGGGAAAACGACACACATCCTCAACCAAATTCACTTTCTTCTTGTCTTTTATAATATAATATTTTTGTTTTTCCTTATTTTCCGTTTTCTATGTAAATATTGTAAACATCACAAGAATCGAAAACAACGCAGGAAACCGCATATAATTTAAAACAATTTTAAAAAGAAGACCATGGTGATAATGAAGAAGAAACATTATAAAGACTTATTAGTCACTTCCTTTCAACAAAATAATGTAGCATTATAGGGAGAAAAGAGAGAATCGACAAGGATCAGTGCACCCACAAAACACTTTGCTGCTGTAACTAAATCTTGTATCTTAATAGCATCAGTCATCGGTAATTTCAGCACTGCAGGCGTATAACATCACCAACCTTCTTCCCTATCTTTATTCCTTTGCACAAAAGTTTGTGGGTGGACAAAACACAATACAAACACCGGTAAAAATGAGGAAAAAATTTGTAGATTTTGAATAGAAAGGACGCAACGATGAGAATGCAGAAATCTGTGGATGAAGTTAAATGTGAATTGCGCGGAATTTAAAAAATACTTCGAAGAGGAATATTTTACGTTACGTTTTCTTCACACTAAAAGAGAGACTGCATTTTTATCCAATTTACGCAGGCGTGGAAGACTCTAATGTCACAAATACAGAAAGGCTGAAAATAGGATTCAAACGTGAATGACGTCTCGTCAAAGGATATGGTGCCAAACCCTATAATTTTTTCTTTTATATTTAGCTGTTTAATTACAAGTGAGGGATAGGATTTTAAAGCACATAGACGAAAACAACAGTTGTTTTGGCTTTCATTCAACGTCTTTGACATAAGAAAATTGCTTTACCATTATAATAATGACAATGTTTTTCTTCAGTTAACACGCAACGATACAGTAAGCGAGCAAGTAGTTGCTGCTGGCAAATGTTGTTTAATGTAGATGCTATCTACTTCAACATGAAAGTCCCAGGATTTTAATTGCCTTGGTGAGCTGTTTAAATAGCAAGCAAAAAACTTTAGATGATTATTAGGTGGCATTTCCAATACTCATTTATTAGTTTTGGGTATTTTTTCATGCCTTATTGTTTCGTTGTGCTAAAAAAAATTCTCTAAACTCTTGAAGGCAGTTAATTGGAAAACGTCCACTTTGCAAAATTACACATTAATTATTCAATCATCTACAACAAGGTAGATCAGTGCTTTTTAAAATATGGTTACGATTTCAAATAGTGTTTTGCGTAATTTAGTATCGGAGTTGCGAAACCTATGATAACGTCACTTATAAAGTCTCACTAACTGGAAATGTGTATCGCAAAAAGTACTGAACTAAAGGCAAATGATAGTTCTGGGACTTTTGGATTATAGTAGTACAAATTTAAAGTTTTGTCACTAAAAATAGTTCCATTGTCAAATTCTGAATTTTATCAATTTTTTTATTATTAGCAAATTTGACAATTTTTATTTGAACACGATTGCTTCAGTTAGTAATAAAGGATTTCATTGTTGTTATTTATTTTCTAATCAAAATTTATTCTTATTTCAAATTAAAAATGAAGTCCACAATTATTGTAGTTGAACAAGATCTTTAGTTAGGAGTATCTTGTTACGTAAAGCTAGTTTATTTTCAACGCAATGAAAAAACAAATGATAATTGATTCTCGTTACCGTTTTGAACGTTGAATGATTTTTACTATGTGTAAAATTTGAAGGAAGTTGACAGAATTTCAGTTATCGCATTTTATACATTTATTGTGATTGTGACATTGTGAAATTCTACTTGTATAATTGCTAAAGTAGGTGGTCAATCTACAAACTGTACAGTTGCCATTAGGTAGACGTGCGGATGATGTGAAGAGAATTTTTGTAAAACGAGTGTGTATAATTTGTTTTTAATTGTTATTATAATTATTATGTACAGAAGTTTTCATCGTTAAATTTACATTTTTCATATTGGTTAAATCACGATTTGAGTGCTTGAATTACACAGCTCGTGATTTTACTACTAAAATATCCCCCTCACTTCTACTTTTTTATTGTTTAGCTAATCAATTATTTTTGAAAAACGAGGTGCTCATAATTTATAATTTTGTATTCGCTTTATTTTTTTGTTTGTAATGAACTTCACAATTATTGATTGAGACGGTTGAAGTGAGTGTGGGCAATGATTGGGTGATAAGTTCCAAAGTCCATTGCTGCATAACTACTCCTACCCCATATAATATACCTAACATTTTGTCCTTTTTGCCGATACGTATCGTAACGAGTTGTATTTTTAATTTTATGCAAATTTTGTCACCATGTCATTAATAAAATGCCCAAAAACTTAATATATGTATGGTGGTTAATTACTTAACACCGAAATGTATATTTTGTTAAAAGATTGAAACACATTAAATCAATTTGGTCATTTTTTGCTATTTTTAGCACGTAACTGCTAATCATTTTAATATTTAAAATGATAATACTGTGACTACCGTTCAAAAAAAAGCTGGTTTCCTGTTTAAGTAAGTATAGTAAATCCTGAAAAGAGGTTTTTTTTATTTACAGTACTCTGTATACAGTATAAATTGATCGTCTATCTATAAAAAAAATAAAATGTTGCGGTTAATACAAGTCAAGTATAGTACTTCAAAAAACATTACTAAAAGCATTACTTAACAATTAGAAAAAGTCTAATAATTTATCAATCAAAATAATTAATATAGCAATATTTAAATCAACATTAAACATGATCCTATTTGCGATTTATATGAATTGACAGTCAATATGTGACGCGAACTTTTGTCCTTTCGTCAATTTCTGGATCATGTACATTGTACAGTATAGTACCGTACTTGCAAAACCTAGATCTAGGAACCTTTATATTGAATTTTCTTCACAGCTGATGGTCACTGTCCATGTTAACGCCCTAGATTAACAAGTTAGTCCTGAATTAATTTAAAATGTAGTACAGTATATTTTTATCTGATTAAAAACTTGTATATTGCGATATTACAGAATAACATTTCAAACGAATTGACGGTATATTATAACTTATCTACCTACGGTAACTGATGAACTAGGCTTGTGACGTCACTACTGAAAATTGAACATGTTCCCGCGTGATAAATTAAGTTGATAAAGAAACTACTGTGCAGTACTGTATTACCACTGCTGCCATTACAACATAACAATTGTATTTGTATTATTCAAAACTGGTAAAAGTTCTTAAAAGTTATCGTATGCAAATAAGCTTGTATTAAATTAAGTAAAAAAATGTCGTTTCTTGATCGGATGAGTATAACTGGTGTACGAAGTTTTTCACCAGAAGTTGAACAAGTGATTACCTTTAGTAGCCCTCTGACATTGATTCTAGGGCCAAATGGGACTGGGAAAACAGTATAATTAATTTCGTTATCGATATATGTTATAAAACTATGTATTAAATTAGATGTATTTTTTTTAGACTATAATTGAATCTTTACGCTACATAACAACAGGAGATTATCCACCTAATAGTGATCGTGGGCAAGCTTTCATTCATGATCCAAAGGTACCGTTTAGTATTTATATGATTGACAGCTCCAATGAATTTAAAATCAATTGAAATAAAATTAATAGTTGGCAGGTGAACGAGAAGTAAAAGGCAAAGTAAAATTACGATTTTTTGACACGACAGGGCATAAAGTAGTTACGACGCGAGCAATGGAAGGCCAACAAAAAGTAACACCTAACTTGTAAGGTTTACTAGCTTTCACAAATAATTATAGCCATATTTTATAATGTAGTTAAAACGATTGCAAATAAAGTCATTAGATGGAACAATTGTTCGAACGGATAAGCAGGGCGAGGTAATTTTAAAACAATAAAGATAATGTTTTATAAAATGATTAAGTAGTTGTAATCTTGGTTTAGAAAAGCAGCATGAGTTCCAAGTGTTCTGAATTGGATCGAGAAGTAATTAAAATATTATTCGTTTTTTTACATGATTTATAACCATTGTTTCTTATATAGATGGTCTCAATGTTGGGTGTTTCTAAAGCTATATTAAATAACGTTATATTTTGCCATCAAGAAGAATCAAATTGGTAAATTATCATTTATTTTAAATAACGTAATTTTCGACTTAAAATTTAATGTGGTTGACTGATTCAGGCCTCTTAGTGAAGGAAAATCACTTAAAGATAAATTTGATGACATATTTGCAGCTACGGGATATGTTAAAGCCTTGGAAAATCTGCATAGCATGAAAAATAAACTGGTAAATACTGTATTTTTGTAATTTAATTTTGAAATCATTTAATTGATAAATTTTTTGTGAAGGACACTGATACTAAATTGCTTAATAACGATTTAAAACATGTCGGGCAATGTAAAATGCAAGCTGCCAAGGTATTAGGTTTATAACATTTATAATTGAAGTTAATTATTTAATAAGAAACTAAGTGCATTTTAGATGAAAGCAGAGTTGGAGAAAACTGAAGTTCGCCTAGAGATCAGTCAAACTAAAGTTAAAAAATTAATGGAAGAATTAACGCCTATCAATGTAATTTCAATTCATGATTTTATATGGTTTAAGTAATATTGTTTTTTTTTTAATTTTTTTGTAGAAATCTTTAAAGGAAATTATAGAGAAAGAACATGTTATTTCTAAACTACAAGGAGAACTAAGTAAGTTTGACGATTTCTATTAATTGTGATTGGTAAAAATTTTTTTGTGAACATGCAGTTTATAATTTGCTTTATTCCTGGATTTTGATTGTATAAAACAAATAATACAATTTAATATTCGTAGTTCAAAAGGAAACTCAGTTTGAGTTAGAAACTAAGGCTTGCGAAGATCTTCAAAGTCAAATAAAAAACGATTTTTTAGGCTCAGTTGACAACTTAAAAATGGAAATACATAACTTTGAATCTGAGCTTGATGGCAAGAAGTTTAGAAAAAACGATGTATTTAATCAGTTATCGTATTTTTATTTGTTTCACTATATTGTTTATTCCTTTAAAGATCGAGAAAAATATTAAAACGTTAAATACGGAAATTAAGGACTATACCACTAAACGGAGCGACATTTTAATTAAATTAGGAAATCTTGAGGCCAAATCAAAAGTTTGTTATAAATCGATTATTTTTAACATTTAGTTGTATGTTTTTCATTTTTTTATTGTTTAGAACCAACGTGAAAATATTGAAGCTCGTGATAAAGCAACTAGAGCTCTTCATTCGGATTACAAGTTAACTGGTAATTTTATTAGTAATCTTAAATTATTCTTTTTAAGTCGTGAATTGGTTTTAGTTAAAATATCGGACACTGGCGATCTTTCTACATCCGAGTTTGAAGAAATTAATCGTGAGATTTTGAAAAAATTGCATATGATGACAGAGGAAATAGAGAATATGAAAGTATTTCTAAGTTAACAAAATATATTATTCTGTTTTTAATTTGGATTTTTTTAAGCTATCATTTAGTGAACGTGAAAAGGAGTTTCAGTCACAATTGGACTTTCTTAACGAATCAAAATCTCGTTTGTCGCAAACCATAGCGATAAGAAAAACCCAAATCGTGAGAAATAATCTGTAATGCTAATTTAAGCATTGTTCTTGTTTAAAGTTTATTGTATTATGTCTCAGTCAAATTGTGGCAAAGAAAACAAAGAGATTGATGGAAAATTACTAAAGGTAAAATCATCTGTAGATAAGCTGGCTGAAGTGGAAAAGTCTCACCAGATAAAAGTAAGCTTCAAAGAAAGAGTTTTATTATTTGTTGTAATTTGTTTTTATGTATAGAAATCCGAACTTTCATCTGCTAGTGCTTTGCTGAATGAAGACGCTATGAATAAAGAAATCGAAGCAAAGGAAACTGAGATTGAAAAACTCAATAAACAGATTCGTTTGCTCGAGTACAGTGTTTAAAAATTTTGATATTACTTTTAAGTATAAATAGCTAATCGTTTTCTCTAGTGACGAAATGTTGGAACTGAATGAACAAACAGGTATTCGTGTTGAACTGGATGTTTTGAGAAAGGAAAAAAAGTCAAAAGAAGATGCAATTAAGAAATTGTAATTTATTGTGTTTACTAATGTCATCAGTCAGCCTTTAACCTACTGTATGTTGGGTTTTTTCTTTGCTTAGGAAGTCGAAACATGAGGATACATTATATAATCTTTTTCGCCGTGTTCCTAATTTTAACAATATTCGTGTTGAAGTTGAACATTATATTTCGTTAGTATTGTATTATACTTAATGATTATTTTCCTATATACTGTAGTTTATAGTCGTTTAAATTTATTTTTGAAGTAAACTGAAACTGGAAATCAGTACAGCTCTAGAGAAGGGCAGTCAGTTGAAAGTGGAATTAGCCAAATTAGAGACAAATAGAAAAACTGCAAAGTAATATTTTTTTAGCGCACATTTTAGTTGTATATCTCATAACTTATTTTTTATTTAAGAGATGGATTAAGCAAGAAAGAGAAAGATTTGCAGGAGTGTGAGGAACGGATGTTTCTTGTGGATGGAAGTCATGATTTAGAGAATTCTATTATTCAGCTGGAAACCAAGATTAAAAATCTTCAAGAGTAAGCTTCGTACATTGAAAGTTAGTGTAATTGTTTAATGTGAATTACTCATTAAATTCACATTTATTTAGTGAAAAGGGTTCGTTCATAGGAACACAGTATTTGTATAATTCGTTTATTGAAAAGCTGTCGAGAACGGATCCTTGCTGCCCCCTTTGTCACCGAGATTTCAACGAGAACCACGAAGTTGAAGAGTTAATTGACGATGTAATTGGCAATTTATAAGCTTGTTACTACAGCTTAAGACTAGTTTTTATAATTACAAATAACTTATTTTATTTTTGTGTAGTTAAATGTGACACTAATAACAATGCCAAGAGAACTGGAAAGCAAGCAGAAAAGCATTGAAGAGTATCAAAGGAAGTGCAATCGATTATCTGAAATGAGACCTGTTAAAACTCAAGTAACTTTTTAATATTTTATTACTAACATGAGTGACGCATTATACAACCCGATTTTCGTTAAATTGCAGATTGAGAAATTAAATAACGAAATTCCTCAATTAATAGCTAATTCGAAAAACTTTGAAGAACAAATCATAAAATGCAGAAATGATTTGAGTGATGTCAGTTTGTGGTACGATACTGTATATTTAGTTGCCTAAAGTCTCTTATTTATAGAATGAAAAGGAACTGGTTTTAAGAAAAGCGGACGAATCTGCAATTGACAGCATGAACAAAGACTTGGTTTTGTTAGACCAGCACATTCTCGAGTTAAAGAAAACTGAAAAACAGTTAAATGAAACAGAAAGAAAATTAGGAATTGGTATATAACGGTAATTTAGTTTAAAGTGAAATTAACTAAATATTTTTATACAATAGTTAGTGATCGAACCGTTTCTATTGTGAACGAAGAAAAATCTGAAATTCAATCACAGCTGTAAGAAAAACATTTAAAAAAAATAATTGATTGAATTAACTGTTGTACCGTAGATCGAATTTGCGGTTGTCACTTCAAGAAAAGCAGAAATGCTTGAAAGAATATATAGCCCGTAAAAATAAACTTCAAAAGGAAGTTAATGAATTGGGAGCTCAGTTGGTTCAAATTTCAAAAGATGCCCAAGCAACTACTGAGTTGCAAAATCGTAAAAAACAACTTTTAACTGAAATAGCGGATTGTCAATCAGAGATTTCAGATATTGAGAAGCAGCTTTCTCCCATTCAAGTAAAAGTGAAATTATTTAATTAACTAGTCACATTATCTTAACACTTATAAATTGTAGGCAAACATTAATGAAGTTACAACGGAAAAGAACACTGTGGAAATAAAGAATGAAAGCACTTTGGATAATTACCAGCGACAACAAAACGAACTGAAAGGAAAAATGGATAGCATAACTGCTTATCAATCACATATATTAAAGTGATTTAACTAAGACTTTTAAATTAAATTTGCAATAATGGATGGATGCAATATCACTTTCAGATATATAAAAGATAAAACTGAAACCATGCTGACAATCTGCTTAGAGGAGTCAAATAAAATCGAAAATCTCATACAAAAGTCCAGCGACTTCAATCAACAATTGAATGTTGATTGGCAGAATTTAAGTAAAGAAATTGATAACCATCAGGTTCACGTCATTTTTTTTTTTTTGCAAAATGAATTTCTGCTATAATCGTTTGAATTTTATTAGACTCGACTTCGAGATTTGCACGATTGTCTTAAACTTAAAACTAAACAAGAAATGTTACATGTGTTGTTAACGTCAATTGATGATTTAAAAGCAAAAGTTGGAGGTTATGATGTTCGCAGTTTGTTACGGTAATTTTTGGGCTATTTTACATGATGTTACTTTGTCAACCGCAACATTGTCACTTTTCTATTAGAGAGAAAGAAGAACTGATCAACAATGAGAGAAACCTAACTGCTAAAGTAAATATTTATAGTTCATAATGCAGGGTATATTAATGTTGATGTATCCTTAAAATGTTTTTTAATAGATTCATCAGGAGCAAGGAAAGCATGGAGAACTTGAAAAAGAGATAAAACAAAAAAATGATGACTTGCAAAATGATATGTATCGAGACGTTGAAAAGAAATATACCGAGATCTTTGTTGATTTGAAGGTAACAAAATTATTGATGTTTTAAACGTTGTTTGATTATTTATTAAAATTATGATCACCATGTTCATAGACGACTCAAATTACAAGTAAAGACTTGTATAAGTATTACGTGGCATTAGATAGGTAGACTTCTTGCATTGCAAGATTTTCAGAATTTACTACATTAGTAATTTTTCTTTTAAATTAAATTTGCAGTGCCATGATGAAGTACCATGCTATGAAGATGAAAGAAATTAATAAAATCGTAAGAGATTTATGGGGCAAAATTTATAAGGGAAATGGTACATTATTTCAATATAAGTTTTTGAAGTTGAATGTGACTTAAGTACTATCTAACATTTAGATATCGATTATATTGAGATTCGTTCGGACGCCGGTGAATCTCGTGGAGCGTCAAGCAGACGTCAATACAATTACAAAGTAGAAAATTTTGATTTTTTTTAGTAATTAATGATATTTTATATTTCTGCATTTGTAAGGTTGTAATGGTAAAAGGAAATGTTGAGCAAGTAATGAGAGGTCGTTGTAGTGCTGGGCAAAAAGTAAGTTCGAGTACTGTATTATTATTTTTTACTGATACGGTATCTACAATATATCCGTTTGCTTATTATTTAATAGGTTTTAGCTTCATTAATAATTCGATTGGCGTTAGCTGAAACATTTTGTATAAACTGTGGTGTATTAGCGTTAGATGAACCAACCACAAATTTAGACAGTGATAATATTCAAAGCTTATCTAGAGCTTTAGCAGAGTGAGTAGATTTTATATGGATTCTGATGGTCTGATCAATTCTTACTATTTTAAACTCAGAATCGTCGAGATGAGATCTAGCGAGCGACAATTTCAGCTCATCGTTATTTCTCATGACGAAGAATTTGTTAACAGTTTAGGACATGTATCTTCTGTGGATTTCTGTAACAAGCTGGAAAAAAGCTATGCGTATGTAACTAAACATTTTATTATTCCAAATACAGTATGATGGCTAAGAAACTGCAACCACAAAATAATGCTTTGTATTAAATCATGTTTAATTTGTTTTTAGGGGTCATTCTACTATTTCTCGTTGTTATATGCAGCAGAGTCAATTGGAGTAATCGTAATGTTAAAATTGTTTCATAATTTTCATTCATTATTGTTTAAGGTTTAATGCATAATACTGTACAGTATTAAAATTTACATGTCAAATGCAATACAGTACATGTATTATGTTACTCGTGCCAACGGTTGAAAAACGATTATTTTTTTTCAATCTGAATTTTAGTTTTTAACTATAGAATAAGGCATATTTCGAAATTTAATAATCTAGTAAAATTAATAAAAGTTAACAGCCACTATAATTATTTTATTGTTACTGTATCATTATCAATCGTGTGCTAGTGACGTCACGTATTAACGATGCGCAGTAGCTACTTGCTATTTTTCAATTTGCAACTTAGAAGCACGTGTTGTTTTCAAGGTACAGTGCCGATAATAAACTACCGTACTGTAAAAATTCGACTTGCGTGATTATATGGAGCAAATAAGAGATTAATAATTTAATTATAATTATCCAGGGAATTTGTATATTTATTGCAGTTTCCGTTGTTGGCTTAATACATTAAAATATACAGGAATGGATATAACATGTAGCAACGAGGAGTAAGTTTGCTGTTTTTTTCCCCCCCTATGGTTTGTGCATATAAAACGAAAGACTTGATACGTTTTCGTACTGTAACAATTAATGAAACATATTTTTTTTATAATCGTTTAAATAATTATGAGTAAGTTATTGTCTGATAAACAGCCGCGATATTCAATTGCCGGTTCTGAAAATAGCTGATGGTACACTTCTACTTTGAAGTTTCAAATCGTCGTTTGCGTTGTGGTATTAGGTTGTATGAGTTATAATGAACAATTTATTGCGTTTATTAGCTTAAAGATTCCTCCATCGTTTGAAGAAATTTCTTGTAAGTTGAAAGGTTTAGACAACATTGGTGAGGATGAAGAATTAGTTTTAATCAAAGCACCTGTCGATGTAAGAATAATCAAGTTTCTTCAGTCGACTTAGCATTAATCAATGTACGATACTGTATATTTTTCAGTTTAATTTTAACTTTGTAAATTTAAATAAATTTCGACTTCATGGTCATCTTAAAGCCGCAAAAGGGGTGAGTAGCAAAACAATTTATTTAAAATATTTTAAATTAACAATGCAGCTATTGTAAAAAAATGAAAATTATTTTAGAAAGATAATCTAAAACGTTATGAGACGTGCTTAATTGACGATGCAACACATGAGGTTTGTGCAGTAAATAACATTTTCTTGTTTTAAATGTATTAATGCATTATTAACTAAGATGTCTATATATATATATAGTATTCATCGCATGCTGCTCTAATTCCAGATGCCGATTCAGGAAAGCTAATTCCAAGTAAGTTTTAATTTTTACATTCATTTATGGATCGCTTAAAAGATTAATATACCTTTACTTTATTCAATTTTTCCAAGCAACAACGAGGATAAGCAGTGTCTTGGAGATAAGTGAAATGGAAGACCTTCCTAAATGCGACTTATCTGCAGAACCAAAGCCAACATCTTACACCAGACATTTGAAGGCATCTTGGAATATTTTTGGTTCAGGTACGATAGCTTTATTTGATCTCTCTTAAGTTCTGAACAAATACACCTTTGGTTTAGGCGACTATATGAAATCGCCTAAAAAAAGCCGAAAGAGGAAAGCTGAAGAGGATGACAGCGTTTTGGATGAATATGAAGTTACGAAGAAGCACAAGAAGTCAAAAAGTGCGAAATATGAAATAAAAAAATCTAAACATAAGAAACACAAACATCATCAAATTTCCGATGAAGATGAGTAACATTTTTAATAAATATAATTATGAAACTTTAAAGAACAAATGGTACGCCGCAAATTTAATGATTTGTAGTAGACAAGGTGCGTTTGGACATTACCAAAATTTTATAGACCGAAAAGTTTCTTCGTGTTAAAAGAATATTATGTTAAACGAAGTATACAATATACACTATACTAACAATATCACGAACAAAAATATATTTATGGAAATCTCATTTGTTAGAGTACATTATATAAAACACACTAATTACATTTAGCTTGCTTATTTTGTTCAATATTGTTGTATTTAAATACATTGACTGATCAAACACGACATTTTAACGATATAGTTATTTTATATGTTTGGCTACTGTCTAACACAAAAGTTAAATTCCAAAATGAAAGATTGCTATAGTTCCAACAGCGAAAATGAATCAATTCTGTAAACTAATAATTTCGTTAAACTATTGATGAAATCAACTAAAGTTTTGTTGAATTTTGCTAATACGAGTATCAAAGCATTTTTAAGCAACTTTATTTTTTTCTCAAAATAGCCGAAAATTAACATAATTATGAATTTTATGAGCGGAAGGAATAATTTTATGAACTTGTTCCATGTTTAGTGCCTTAGAGACCGATTTCCGGATTATAAATTACGGAATCGCTACTTGCACCCTATTTTACATTTTATTAAATGACTTTAATCTATTTTTAAGAACCTGTGATTTTTGAAAAAAGTGAGAATAGCCTTTGCGTTTTTCTCAAAAATGGCCAAAATTTAACATATGGTTTTTATGACTGATTTAGATGTAAAATGATGCGAGGATTCCAGTTCCGTTGGAAATTTCGAGTTATCTTTAATATTTTACGAGTTATTCATGGTTTTTTAAGCGACCGCCGTAGTGTTTGGCTATTTTAAGGCTCTAATAATACAATATAATAATAAAACACATTTAAATTAATAAATTAATTAGTAGTTATAATAATGGCAATGAATTAAATTCATTGCCATTATATTTTTTTTTTGTTAAAATGTTTTGCTCGCCAGAATAGACTACCAGTTAAGAAACAAATTTTTTCAACGGCTGGCGGTGGCCTAGCGAGTAAGGCTCTTTTTTTGCTTTTGAGAAAAACGCAAAAATTTTGGGACTGTTTAAAGTATTTCAGCAATGCACAAGAGTCTTCAGAACGTTTGCAGTCATTCTAAGGTTTCTAAAAATCTAAATTTAACTAATCGGGTTCCACTTTTAAAAAAAGAACTAGAACGAATGATTTTTGATGTGAAGAAGTTGCTGGCTAGCAACAATTGTTCCCAGTTCTTCTATCTCTAACATGTATAAATATTATATGTAAAGTCAGTGAAATTATTTATTGAATAGTAACAAGCTTAAACCTGGAGCTCCTTTGACTTTAAATTTTCCAGCAAAAAACCGGGCCAAATAACCTAATTCGCGTTGAATTTGATACAGTATATTGTAATAGGGATACCATACGTTAATTTCTGTATTGACTTTTAATAATGATATTCAATTTAAAGTTTGAACATTAGACTGCATTGAGATTGATTTGTCGATTGATTTATTTAGTAGCATATTGTGGCTTGTTTTTGTAATATCTACAACATAAAAAATCATTTAAGATGTCAAATTGTAGTGGTATTATTTAAATTTGTAAAAATCGGTTTATTTTAACAAAGCATTCAGCATTGCGTTGTGAAAAGTGATATAAACTCTAAAGTTCGAAAAGTTTAAATTTTTTTCTACAATGTTAATTAAAGTTTGAACCTTAATTAATTAAAATTAATAACACCGATGCTATTAATTGATTTATACTGTAGTAGCTTATTCTTACTTTGGCCAGTCAATTTTTTTTTTAAAAATTCTTTTGTCAATTGTAGACTTGAAGTGTGGCGACTATTCGTCTACTTAATCAGATTACTAACTTCTCGATATTCGGTTCCATGAATTGGAAAGAGCAACTAATATAAGGTAATATAACATTTAAATTTATTAATATAATATGTTGCAATTCCAAGCCTTATGAAAGATTTAATAAATTTAATAAAAAAAAACGTTTAATAAAACAGAACGCTACCGCGACATAATAGCAAAGCGGTCAAAACTAGTGTACTTTTTTGTTGGAGATTTAGATAATTACTGCATTTAATTCAAGAATCAAATAAGCAAATAAATGGTATCTTATTACTTATCAGCTAGAAGTTATGAAATATCTCTCCTGCTTTAAGAACTATTCCGGTTCTTTTTTACACTTTTCGGTGAAACAGTGTTGTTTTAGGTCATTTCGAAGCACTTGCATAACTAAAGCAAATATACGAGTAAATAACTTGCAGTATGAAATTATCTATTGAATGACAACAAGCTTCAATATAATTCTACTAGCCAAAAAAAAAAACCAAATTACCTTAATTTGTCAGAAGTCCCCATTTTGAAGGTTTATTGGAGGTCTAAAAACATCACCTACGTAAAGTTCAGGTCAACTTACAACTAAAACACCTGTTTTTAATTTTGAACAAAATAAAACGACAAAAGGTGATAACAAAAATGCGATTCATCCTCAGTATTATTTGAATTATAGCGCTATTATTTTTCAGTATGCCGTCTATTCGGACCATTTTTGAGGCCCTTAGAAAATGATTTCGAATTGAAATCAATGAAATCGTTACTTGCACCCTATTTTCTATTTTATTAAACGACTTTAGTCGACTTTTATTGAGTTAAATTCATCTGCAATATTTGAATTTTGGCGCTATTAATTTTATTGATTTTTCTTTGCTGTAGATCATTATGCCGTCGTTTTGGGAGCTGTTAGGACCATGCTTGCAGGGCCGGCCTTCTATGGGGTGCGGTGGGTGCGCCGCACCCGGGCCTCGCGATAGAGGGGGCCTCCAAAATGACAAAAAAAAAAAATTTTTTTTTTGTTTTTTGGGAAAAAATTTTAAATTTTTTTATTTTTTGAAAATTTTTTTTGAAATTTTTTAAAAGTAAAGATTTTTTACAATTTTTCAGATTTTAATAAATAATTCTACAGAAACACTTCTATTGTTACAAATTGTGAAATGCATGCTAATAGATGTCTGTATTTTATCACCATTCTGTGTTAGTGCTAAATTAATGTATTTCCTTGTGGTCTAATTTATGTTAGTTAGAGAGCTGTCATTTGGGACCTTTTGTTGCATATGTTAGTCGGTTTTCTTTGCATGTACCGAAATAAAGACAGAAAAAGCAGACCAGCTCTTGCTGACTGACCTTAATACTTGACTTTAAACCCCTGTTTCCCAACGTGAGGTACATGTCCCACCAGGGGGCATTTCAATTGTTAAAGTTTTAATTAAGGGTGCTCCGCAAAATTTTTGTTATCAGAAAAGTGCTCCGCAGCTTAGAAAAGGTTGGGAACCACTGCTATAGTATTTGTTTAAAGTTAGTGCAAATCAATCAATCACCAGAAGTTTAAAGTTGTATGGTGTTGTCAACATATGGCCCAGTAATTTTTGCTA
Source organism: Helicorthomorpha holstii (assembly GCA_013389785.1). Taxonomy (NCBI): domain Eukaryota; kingdom Metazoa; phylum Arthropoda; class Diplopoda; order Polydesmida; family Paradoxosomatidae; genus Helicorthomorpha; species Helicorthomorpha holstii. Next base: position 11,413,553 of record JAAFCF010006680.1, on the reverse strand, counting down.
TGTAGCATATTTATGCTTTTTTTCCAACTTAAACTATACTTAATTAACATGCAAAATAGCATAAATATGCTCAATTAGTTCTATAGCAAAAAAAAAAATTAAAGGTAGTTCAAGAGACATCGTCTTCCCATTCATTCATTTGAAAAAAATCAAGATACAAGCTCCTATTTAATTTGCAGTGGTGATCTTCAATACACCACGTGGAAATATTTTCGTACATCCTTTTTAAGTAGTCAGGACGTTGACCACGTGCAAAATACACTATCTTAAAACTAAGGTAAACTAATTTAATTAAAGCAAATTGAGACTACATTGCACTTCATTCAATGGCAATTTGTCTTGTTTATTTCATTTTGTAAAACAAAAACTGCCAACATCGAAATGAGACTAAATTGCATTTGATTCCATGGAATTTGTCTCGTTTATTTCATTTTTTAAAACAAAAACTGCAAATATCGAAATGAGACTAAATTGCATTTGATTCAATGCAATTTGTCTCGTTTATTTCATTTTGTAAAACTAAAACTGCCAATATTGAAATGAGACTAAACTACATACGTTTCAGTGTCATTTTGTCTCGTTTTTTTTAATGAGTAAATGAAAATAGTGAAAATAAAGAAACGAGACAAAATTACATGCGTTTCAGTGTCATTTTGTCTCGTTTTTTTAATGTGTAAATGCAAATAGTAAAAATAAAGAAACGAGACAAAATTACATGCGTTTCAGTGTCATTTTGTCTCGTTTTTTAATGAGTAAATGCAAATAGTAAAAATAAAGAAACGAGACAAAATTACATGCGTTTCAGTGTCATTTTGTCTCGTTTTTTAATGAGTAAATGCAAATAGTAAAAATAAAGAAACGAGACAAAATTACATGCGTTTCAGTGTCATTATGCGTGCAGAACGCTTAAATACCCTTGCTATATTAAGCATTGAAAAAGAAACTGCCAAAAATTGTAATTTTTTTGAAGTAATTAATGTATTAGCAAAAACAAAAGCTTGTGTCAAAAAAACATGTATAAAAATCTTTGTAATTTGTTAATGTAAAAAATGTCGGGGGGGGG
>JAAFCF010006680.1:11383688-11412390 GCA_013389785.1 Helicorthomorpha holstii | reverse complement strand
AAAACACCGTAATTAATATATTTAATTCAAGTAATTGTGTATAAATAGCTAATGTATTGTAGTGAATAATTTTAAATAAAAAAAAATGTTAGCAACAGGATTTGAACCCATGACCTCCACACACCTACACCAAAGCCTTAACCACTACGCTACACAGATTGCTGTAAGAAAGCATTCGTTAAAACCTAACCTAACTTACCTTAAACCAACATGATTAACCTAACCTAACCCAACCTGATTAAACGCACCTACCCTAACGCTAACCTAAGTGAATTTGAAAGCAGTTTCAGTAAGAGAACGAAACACGTGATCTTTTCCACAAATAGAAGTGAGTGGGGGAGTGGCTTCTACTTACTTCACCTACGATTTACAATCACGCGGCCTGGGACGGCCATCTGTAGGGTGCGGAAGTGGATAACCGTTAACGCTTCAAACGAAAAATATCGATACATTTAGCGATGTATCGCATCGGTATCTCAATACCTCCAAAATCAAAACAAACAAAAAACATTTATATTAATATTAACAGATAAATATATATGCCGCTATTTCCAAATAAATTTGATTCTCGTAAAACCAACCCTAGAAAAGCTGTAACAATATCCACACTTCATCAAAAATTAGGACCAAAGAAAGTGCACAAAGAATTTGGAGAAGAAATTGATGACGCTATTGTTTTACATTTGGGAAACCTAGAGGGGCGATTCGAAGATGGACAATGGAAAACTTGTACAATTCAAGGTTTCAAAACTTAAAATTTAAAAACTGATATTTATTTGTATATGTTAGCTTTGCATAATTCAAAAGAAAAAATGATAATGAAGCTGAATCAAGATCTGGTGAAAGAAAACAATATGCTAAAACTAAAAGTGGAAATTTTGTTGGATATGGTAAAAATAATGCAACTTGGAAGAATAGTACATTAGTAAAAAAATCTAATTATATCTTCTGTATATACATTTTTAAGATGGCCGAAACTACTATTGAATCTCATATACAAGCAAAAAACATCGAAGAACTAAAGATAAAACTGAATCTTCAGCAACAATCGTAATTAAATTTGTTTTGGGAATAATTTCTAGTCATACTGAACAATATATTTCTCAGTCATTATATTTGATATGTTCTGCATTAGTTTTCAATTTTGTAAATTACTTATATTAATTTGCATTAAAATTTATTAAAACAATCTAGTTTCACTCACTATATAATCTTCTGGTACCGGTATGTTACATTAATTCCACAACTTAACTTTCTGCTGGTTTCCAAAAAAAAAAGTTGCAAACGCTTGGATTCTTTCCACATCGATAAAAACATCGACCTTAAACCATATTTATCAATTAATTAAATTAAATATTATAATAATTTAATAAAATTAGCGACTAACCTTTGTTTGGTCCTTCCTTTTTCACTGTAAAAATCATGGCCTGGTCGCCACAGTTACAACATACAACTCCATCAGGATTTCGAGTGGTGGCCGCTGGAGCACTAATGGTTTTAATGACTGTCTTTTTTTGTTTAGATCTTGTCGAAAATGTTTCTGTATTGTTTCTCAGTGAATTATTAATTGGCTGTACATTTGGCGCCGGTATTGACATATCACGCCAAGAAATGCCCAAAGTGTCCATAAAAATAGCATTACAGCCGCCAACGCAACCTGTGTAACTGTTATAGCAATTTATGTCGCATTAATCAAATTACAATATACTATATATGCAATTAAAGTTTCAACTTACTTGTCCGGAAAACGTGGAAAAAAGGCTTTGGGTGTAAAAACAAAATTTAGTTTTTTCACAGGACGAGGATGACACTATAAACGAGTAATATTGTAATTACTGAAAGTGAAGAAAATAAAAACGCCATATCGACATTATCTTACTTTTTCACAATTTTCGTCAGCCACTGTAACACTTCTTACACTGCCAGGAAACCAAATGGCATTTTTACAGGTTGGAAAGTTTGAACAACCTATGAAAAACCTGTTCAAAAATCAACACATCAATAACAATTCAGTTTTCAGCATATAATCTTTAAATTTTACCCATTTCCGCCTCTTTTAGTTCTTAAATTCATGTCAGATGAACATTTGGAACATTTCATTACAGGATCAAAGTTGTTTGTTGGCTGAACTACTAAATTTAAATAAAAAAATAATTAAAATCAGTAATAAAAGTTAATAATTAATCGTTGATACCTAAATTTGTGTATTCTTGAATTGTTTCATTTAAATATTTTCCAACCGTGGCATCAAGTACATTTATCTAACAGAAATAATATTGAGTTATAAGATCTAATAAAATCCTTGCTAAACTTATACTAACCTTCTCGGTTGATTTAATAAAAACATTTTTATAAATTTCAATCTGATTTCGAAGAACCACTGAAATAACAAAAATTAAAATAATTAGACTAATTAATAAAATGAGATTTGATTAATTAAAAACTATACCAGCTGGGTCGGCTTGCCCATCACATATCCTGTAAAATAAACATAATATTAAAAAATGACATATAATTATTTATTAGAAGTGAATTACTTTTTTAAATCTCTTTCAAGAGCTGCTCTTAAATTCGGTTTAGACATTTCAAGACCTATTGCATCGTACGCTATGACAAAATATAATATTATGCTCTGCTTTAAATAGCGTTTTCAGCATACCAAAATTGGAAATCTACATACCTTCTGCTAAACCCATTCCTAATTTTCCGGGCAAAAATTTATTGTCTTGTAAAGCAACGTATTGTCTTTTTTTAACCGTTTCAATATGTTCAGCATGAGTAGCGTCAGTACCTATATTGAAACAAAATTGAAAATGAAATTAACCATCTTAAAATCTAATAATTGAATGATATTACTAAGTAAAATCCTTTTATCAAAAAATTTAAACATTCATTTGACGAAATCACAAAGAAAGTATAGCATGTTACAGTAATAAAGTATAATAAAAAATATAGTAACAAACCAATTCCGTTCTTATCCATTAACGCTATTAAATCAGCTTCAGTGAGGAGTGGTGGTGACTCGGTTTTGCCTTCTAACATCTGACATTTTAAAATCAAAACAACGTCAATCATTAAAAAAAATCAATGTGGATATTTTGTGATAATACCAAAATTTCAGATGGCTGAAACTTTTGTCCTGTAGTATAAACTTGAATGCCCTAAAAAAGCATATTGGAAAACAAGTCATTTATTTTTCTTTAATAAAGTATTTCAATGTGGAATATTTTTACTTACTTTGTCACTCCATCTATCATAAGGATAAACGTCTAAATAATTTCTAGCAGTGATCATCAAGCCAGATGCAGAAAACTAAAAGAAATATAGTTGAAATTATATATAAACTCACACTTATATTTACAATACTTGTTCTTGAGCTATATCAATCACCACAGTCGTTTCAAATCCTTCAGCATCTTTTGATACGCATGCCAAAAAGTGCCTTACGATGAACTCATATAATCGTTTTTCATTTCCCTAATTTAATAATCAATTTATATAAACTTTAAAAACAAATGTAGGAATTTAGTAAAAATACATTCAAATTATCTGTATATTTTGTTGGGTGAATAGGAGGATGAGCTTCATCAGTTTTCGTACCCTTCCTTGGATTTGGGCCATCATCTAAAACTTTAGCAGCAAATGCTAAATCATAAAAAAACAATTTAACTACAAGTACTATTATAATATATTAATTATCTGTAACTTACCTCCCCACTGTGAATTGGCAGTTTGCATTTCAACCAAGGGTCTGAGATCCAAACTTTTAGGGAAAGTATTTGTTTCTGTTCTGGGATAACTTATAAAGCCTTCAGTGTACAGTTTCTCAGCGATGCTCATAGTCATTTGTGCATTCAGTTGCAACTTTCTAGAAGCCAGTTTTTGTAATTCCTATCGAAAATTATACACTTAGTAGACTTATGTTTGACTGGATAAAAAAGTTCAAATATACCTACCACAGTTTCTAAAGGAAGAGGCCTCCATTTCGATTTTTGTTTTCCTTTCACATCCAACACTGTAGCTGTTGGATTCTAAAATAATAATTTTTATTAATTTCAATATTGAAAGTAAAATAAGTTTTCGACTAACATTTAAACACATTTGATGATAAATTTGACAATCAATACGTTCAAACAAGCGACCACGTTCCCATGCAAAATGATCTTCTCCTTCTCCAGTCTTATAAGAAACTATAATAACAAAAATAGAATAAATCCAAAATACAATACAAAAAGCATACACTAGTTAATAAATACCTCTTAATTTCCAAAATGGTTCGGAAATGAATTCTTTAATCTGTTTATATCGTTCAACCACAAATCCTAATGTGGGAAACTGGCAACTTCCATAGCTAATTAGACAGTCAGACAATGATGCAGGAAAAACTTTCTGAAATCTCAAAGTTTGAAAGCGTGTGAAAGAAGCACCTGTATAGTAGTATACTTTTAACTGTGATTCCGTTAAAGAATATCAAAATAACAAACCAATTCGTAAATCTAGCTCTATTCGCACATCGACTGCATCACTTAGTCGCTTATTTGGTCTTTGAAGATTTTGAACAGCTGTTTGTACAGCACGCTGAGTCACTTCAGAAAATTTTGCTCGGTAAATTTCCAGGTTTGGTTTTACTACAAATCATATTGGAATTAGTAACTCAGTAAAACTAAAAAACGACAAATAAATACCTTTAGTGCATACATCTATAATTTCAAACCCTATGTTTTCACCTTCACGATCACAATCTGTCCATATCACTAAAATATTACATCCTCGTACTTCCCTTTCTAATGTTTCCTATGACAACATACCATACAAGAACACAGATTAAATACGATATACTGTACTGTAGTCATTTTACAGCATTGAATGCTCACTTTAATGGGCAAATAATCTTTTGTACAACTTTTGTTTACAGGCGCTTGAAACAAATCTATTGGATTGCAGGAATTCCTAAATTGAAAACAACTATGATTAGTTTTTGTATGAAATCAGTTAAAAGCAATGTAAACTTACCAGTGTCTATAGTTTGCGTTAAACTCCAATCGCAACAGATGCCCTGAAACTGATGTAACAACCATGGTAGATGGCCGTCCCATAAACGTAAATGGAAACTCGTAGATTTTGTTATACACGGATTTTCCATTTCGCTGTTCAATTTTAAAGAATTAAAATAATACCAAGAATGACAAGTCAATTTTCTTTCATCGTTATGCGAACATACCGTCTGCAATTGACCTCTTGAAAGTAACTGGGCGACTCCTTTAGCAACATTATTCTTTTCAGCAACATTTAATACCTTTACCATCGTTTTGCAAGTGTTAATTTTTCTATATACAGCTTTCCAAGTCGGTAATTGAATTGTTGACCTGTAAACAAAACACCCGCCTTTTATTACAAATCTCGCAACCATCTTTCGAACATCCTTGATTCACTATATCACGTGGTACACTAATAGACATAATGGTCTTCAACAAATCGTCCTATGCATAATATCTATAATGCGAAATAATCCTAAGTCAAATTCTGTAATTTAAAGTACCGGTATGGTATCTAAAATCTTATTAAAAGTAAAGTAAGCTTAAAACCAAAACACTGTAGATTATTTTATAAAATACTAGCTTTACCCGTTGCACGTTGCTGCAAAGATTTTGAATTTTGTCCCCTCTATCTCGCAGATGTTTAGTTTTGATAAATAAGTCGTTCAGAAGCAAAGCGGATAAGTGACATTTGCACTTGGACCACTTCAGAATTGTAGACAGCTTTGACAAGTCATATACCGCTCCCTACGAGTTAACAAGTAAATTTGTATTTATAATTGTTTATCATTAGCTCACAGAGGGCGCTGCCTGACATGTCAAATTTATCTCCAATTCCTAAGTAGTCTAAGTGCAAATGTGACTTCATCCACTTTGCTTCTAAACAACTCAAATTTGAAATGCGAATTACCTAGCAATTGGTTTTGTATTTTAATAATTTTGGAAAACACTTTTACAAGATTAAAAATATCTAATCTAAGAATCGTGGGAAAAAACCGAAAATACTATGTCTTCAATTATGTCGACGCTTTAGTTCCAATAGAACATCACATTCAAAAAATTATTATTATAAATTTATTCATTTCAATACAAAAAAAAAGTCTGAAATCATAGTTCTGTATACTGTAGATAAAAAAAAATTAAAATAAAATCTTTGCATTATCTTTATAACAATCGTTTTACTTTTAAAGCGCTAACTTTAATCGTTCATGGCCAATTTTTAAGAAGACAATTGCGGAATGTTATAGAATCCATGACCTTCTTAAAGAACTGCATCATGAAGCGGGATGAGTGATAATACCGCTTTGTAGTTTAAAGTTAAGTTATGAGCAAAAAAATGAGATAATTTGTTAATCTTATCAAAAACAAATCAAAAAGTATGTTTATCTATACAACATTGAATCCTTGACAATCTAGCTAAGATATTGACGATTATCGTTACAGTACATTAAATAATAACCAATTTTTTTAATATCATTTGAAATTTTTTTTAACTAACTAAACAAAATGAAATTGATGTAACTATAATTTGAAAAGTGCGAGAGAAAAGTATCAATGGCAGCAAAAAAAGTTAATGATAATAATAATTATGAGTTGGTTCCTCCTGATGGAAGATGGGGATGGATGGTGCTATTGGGGTGTGTATTAGCAGGCCTCGTAATATCAACTCCCTTGCAAGCATTAGGACTAATGTTTCAAGACATTTTGTCGGAGTTGCATACAACAACCACCATTGCATCATGGATTCCAGCTATTTCTGTTGCTACAGCACAATTTATAGGTAAAATTAACATAAAAGTTCAATAACTAGGAGTTTATGTTAAGTTAAACAAGTATACTAAACACTTTATTGATTTTAATCAGCTCCACTGAATGCCATTGTAATTGATTATTATTCACCAAGAGTTTCAGCCATTTGTGGAGGTCTCTGTGTATCAATTGGATTGATCCTTTCATATTTTGTTAATACAGTTGAAGTGTTATTCATAACATTTGGAATTTTTACAGGTGACTAAGTACAGTAGCGATGTATTTAAAAAAGTAATATGCAATTCCATGCAATAATAAAATTTAATGTGGAATTAGGTGCTGGACTTGGAATGACTACAAATGCTTCATTAGTAATCTTAAACCAGTACTTTCGTAAACGTTTTGGAATCGCGACAGGAATAACAATGGCTAGTTATTCCACCGGAAGATTAATTTTCTCGCCAGTTGTTCAGTCTATGTTAGAAATATACGACTACCGAGGAGTTTTGCTTATTTTAGGAGGAATGAATCTTAATGTATTAGTTGGAGCTATGCTGTTTCAACCTGCGTCCAAACACCAGATTCAAAAACCACTCACAATAGCACAGCTAAACGACTCTCCAAATAAAAAGAAATCCAGCAAAAACACCAACGACAATAAAATAGATAAGCAATTAGAAGCAAACGACAGTGAAGCTGCAATAACTTTAATTTCCAATGAAAATTCGTCGACAATGACAGCTAAGAAATTAAATGAATATAACGGCAAATCAGCAGACAACAAAAAAGCCAATTGCTACAGTAAAAGTCCATTGAAGTCATTAAAGTTTTCTCAGCTGAAACAGCCAATATTCTATATTATCTTACTATCTGGCTGCCTTAACAACGTTTGCTCTATATATTTTGGAGTATTCCTCCCGTCTTTAGCTAAAGAAAACGGAATGAAACCAATGGAAGCAGCGGTGATAATGTCCGCAAAAGCAGGTGCCGAGATTTTTGGACGTTTAACTGCTCCATGGATTCAAAACCATTTTAAAATCAGATTAATACCTCTTTACATAGGTCTAAATATAGCTCAAGGCATTTCAGTCTTAAGTAAGTTTAATCAACACAATTTAATAATATGAATTTTTAGTCATTGTAAGTTGTAACCATCATGTTTCATTATTTTATAGTAATGGTGTTTACATACAGCTTACCTGGAATGATGTCAGCTTCTATTATAACTGGAATTATTTACGGAAGTCACACTAGTTTATCACTGATGGTTACAGTATCTTGCGTAAAACCACAACATTTAAACGCGGCTATGGCTTTATCGCAATTCGTTCAAGGATTTTTATATTTGCCTACAGGCCCATTAATAGGCAAGTCCATTTCAAATTTTATATATGGCAAAAAAACTCAAAAACAATTATACCGGTACTTTAAATTGGCAAAGAATTACGTTTTAATATCACCTTTTCTTTTAATAGGACTACTTAAAGACTCGGTTGGATCTTTTGACATATGCTTCTACGTTTTATCTGGTATACAATTTATAATTGCTGTACTATGGATACTGAAACCCTTAGCCATGAAATATTCTACATATTAACTTAAGTTTTTATTCAAGTTGAAACTAAACAGTTTACCTAAATAAAAATTATGACAATGTGTTTCTAACTTTACTACAAATTCTACATAAAGCCAAATAAAAACAAATACATTACCAATAAAGTGTCAAATAGTACTGTAGTAAAACCTATATCCAGGACCTGAATCTTATTAGCAAAATATAAAATTAAGATTAATGGTACCGTACCCAATTGTTTTAACTGTTAAACTTACGAATTGTTCAGCTTACAGCCACAAGCCATTCTCTTCATCTGTGAATTGCAGCACACCCTATTTAGAATCATTGTGCTGATAATAGTGCCACCTGGCGATAAATGTGCGCAACTTACTACATTTTTATCATTTTACGTAACGTAACCTTTATCCAGATACCCAGACTTCTAATTTGTAATTTCTACACATGTTTGTTTGTATGATACTGGTCGTTATTAATCTTTACAGAATTTTCTATTAATTCTTTTACAAAATCAGGATACCAAACAATGTCTTTCTTAAGTAGAGTTTCAGGATTTAAACTCTACCATTTTTATAAGTACTCAGCTGGATCATTATTACTGAGGTAAAATGAATGATGAAATCGTGCTTTTAACAAGTTTTTACTTTGTTGTAGTATTGATTAAACCGTGATTATACATGCTTAAATAACGTTAAACTTTAAGCAAAGGATATTCAAAGTTGTATTAAGTAGTCATTAACTTACTGCATGTAAAATTATACCGACTAACACTCGATTTAATTTTTAGAGATGAATAACTACAGTCGTGTGGGATTGATCGTGTAGAATGACAGAATATTATAGTTCAACACAGTGCTTTTTGTAGCACAGCATAAATAATTTATCAAATTTATTTTTTATTACCAGGAGTAGCAGCTTAAGATACAGTCGTCAAAGTAAAGAAGACGATGATAATGAAAATGATGATAATTTGCAACCCGTTAAATACACGGAAAGTAAAGCAGCACAGTGGCGAGCGAGTTATAGTTTAGGTAATGAATCAAGTAGAAAAAAATCAGAACCACCACCTGCTAGTCAATCAACAGTCATCATGGCGTGTTTAGCTGTATTTATGATTTATTTTGGCATATTAAGAGAAGAAAACGACATCGATGATCATCTGAGAAAGGATTTATTCGATCAAGTTCCCGGACTTAGAGAAAAGCACGAGATTCACATGAAAAATCTCGAAAAACTTACCGGTAATAAATAATTTTTGTAAGTAGACATACTGTATTCTGTTAATTTTGAAAAATAATAGTTAATGATAAAATTGAAGATGACACGTTGTGCTTTGTAATAAGCTTATTGCAATTTGACTAATAAATCTATATGTTACTTTTTAATTATTCTATACTGCTGAGTTTTATGTGAAAGAAAAATTTCCAGTTTAAAAAAATACCAAGAGACTTAATTTTATTTATGCTGCTATTTATGCGTTTATAGTTTGTTAACCATCATGTTTAGCTTTTTCAGGTAGTATTATTGGTAGGAAAATATTTATCAGTTAGTAACTTAATAATCCATGTCACCGTTATTAAAAATTGGCAAACCCCTAATAAGATGAAGCATGAGGCATAAGTTTCAGTAGTATCGCAAATCCAACCTGTAAAAAGAACTTGTTATGTTAACAGAAGTGTCATCAAATTAATATTAACAAATTTTCAATTAAACTGACCAATCAAAGGACCCACTCCAAGTACTACAAAACCTTGAAAAAATGTACATATACCAATAAGAGATGGCAATCTTTTAGCACCCACGAGTTCCAAAAACATCACTGAATTCATACTAACAGCTGCCCCAAAAATGATTCCACTCAACGCTCCGACAGCATATAATGTCATTACTGTAGTCATGTAACTCATGACTAAATTTTAAAACATACAATATTACTGTAAAATGCTATAACATATGATAAAATTCAAATGAATTATCATACCAATGAATACGATGGCTGAAATAGTAATGGAAACCAAAAAAGTTGGCAGTGTACGTAATTTAAGAGCGCTTAAAGTGATTGGTCCTACACTTCTGCCTATTATCTCGCCAATAGATCTAGCTGACACCAGGCCAGCTGCTTCCATGGGTTTAAGTCCAGCTCCAACTCCAAACGAATAGAGATACAGTGAAGAATAAACCATAGCAACTAGTAGTAGACTATAATGTATTGCTATAAATGCAAATTGCCTGTCTTTCATTATTGTAACGTCAAACGAATTGGCAAGTCTTTCTCTGAAACTCTGTTCATTCTTGCGATTGCTTTTGAGTTTTGTATTTTCTGGTTCCGGGTCTTTCATCGTAGCCTTTAACACCTCAGCACTTAATGGTCCACTAATTTCAAAAGATGAGCCACAAAAAGATGATAAACGCGCTCTTTGAATGGTCATTACTTCGGTTTCATTGTTATAAGCAGTGGTTGGCGTTGTAATCAAACGTTTGGATAATTGCTTTTCCAATTCAATTTTAAATTCTGCTTTATTGACTTCATTTATTTCATCGCAGTTTATAGTTGTGCCATTGGTATTATTTTTATCTTCTATGCCAAGTTTTTTTTCATTTGTTTGTGAATCTGTGTCAAATATTTTGTTAGTTGACTCGGGACTTGGTATAGGAACCAATATAGTATGCCATTTAGAAGGTTGAAATAGCGCTCCTCCAACAAAAACATTCATCATAAAACCGCCAGTGATTAAAAGTGTTCCACGCCATCCAAAATAGTCTAAAAGTAACTGGACTATTGGAGTTGCGGTCACTTTTGATGTTGCATAACCAGAAAACAAAATACCCATGGTAATGCCGTAATATTTACGAAAGTAGCATGATAAAACGACTTGAATTGTAACAAACAGCAAGCAGCTTCCGAGACCTATTATAAAGTACAAATGCAAGAATTGAAAACTATTAACTTATTAGAGACATGATACAGTATGTCATTGTTATAGTTACAATCATGTCATGTCATTAGAATAGATTTAGCAAAAGGTACAAAAATACAATCATATTTTTAAAAAATGATTAAAATGCACTACATAGCTGAAAATGTAATTAACATCAAAATTGACAAAAATGAATAATTATTATAATTTTTGAAAATGTTATATGACCATGTTATAAGTAAAATTCCTCAATTACATACAATACGTAATAAATTAATACAGTATAATATTATACTGGTAATTATTTCTTCTAAATTTATATGTACAATCTACTTGCAAAAAGTTGGTTAATTGCTAATTTATATACCCGTTTATGTAACAATTAATAGTGTTACAACTGATCTCAAGTGTAAGTGCTAAAACGATATTTTATTGCATTAAAGTACGTCCTTGATCTTAAGAGATTGCGCTCGATAGATTTATTAATTAATTTATTATCGGTACATTTTTTTAACTTGATAAAGTACTTACTCACACAGTATAATGGATTAATATGCTTTCTGGTTTGAATTGGTTATTCAATTCGATTGTAACTAAATTTGACTTTGATGAAAACATTTACAATTATAACTTAGTAATTGTTACATTAACATTACATAAGAATTTTTGAATATTTAAAACGTTTAATTAATTTTGATGAACTGTAAAATTATAATTAACTTAGTTATGGCTTAAGTAAAGCGGTTAATTAGTGAACCTTAAATACTCAAATTAGCATTTGTAGCACTACCATGTTCTATTATAACGCACACAAGTACCTAATTAGTGATAAGAGCTTCAAATATTATTTTTAAAAACTAAACTGGTCATTTGAAATACTAATTATTTATCTTACAAGTGATATGTCCTAAGTTACCTGTCAGAATTCCTAATGTGACAATTAGAACTCCAACGTTATTGGCTAAACTTGATAAAATGAGCCCCAAACTGCAGCACAGGCCTCCTATGAACACAGTTCTCCGACACGACATCATGTTTACCATTACAGTACTTAATGGTCCTTTCAATCATGCAATTTATAAATTAAACAATTTTTCTAAAGAAGTGTTTCATTGATATTAAAATTTACCAAGAACTCCACTCACACCACCGAGAACTGCTGATACCCATGAAATTGTCGTCCGTGTTGTTTTAAATTCATAGATAAGATCATTCATGACTACGCCAAAGGCAACGGAGATTGTAACTCCAACATACCCGCATATTAAACAACCAACTAAAACGAACCATCCCCATTTTCCATCAGGTGGTGCTATTGTGTATCCATCGGGAGGAATTCCAGTTTCTCTCCAAGATTTTTTCATAGTTGCTAATGTCGTTTGAAATGATCACAAATGAATTCTTAACTTGTACTGTAGAAAGTCATTAATATTAATTCCTTTCACAATCTATGACTATAATATCGAGTTTCAAGCATTTGTCTAAAATCGTATGCTTGAACATGTTTCTCTTTTCCAAATGATAATTATAAAGAGTACTATGCTTTTGTAGCGTAAACTTTATGCAGAGCTCTACTTTTAATTATTAATGATGAAAGATTAAACCCACAGTCCCATTTAAAAAAAAAGAAAAATATCTGACAAGTGAGAGCTAAATATGTTATCGAGGTTGCGTTAATGAAGCTTAATTGATGATTGGGGTTCCTAGAAGAAGAATCAGAAAAACAAAAGTATCATACGTAGAGCAATTTTATGATTATGAAGATTAAAAATTAGCTAATTATGTTGTGCAAAAAATTATGACGTTTCTATTGAGTTAAATACGTAGTGATTTGGCAAAAACCATTGTAACTTAAGAGATTATATTTGCAAATCACTTAAAGATAAAAACTTTTTTTTAAATACGGTAATAACGTGTACAAACCAATATTTGTATTTAGGTTTTTCATGGTCAAATCTTGAAAAGAAAATCGTTAAGTATTATAAAGTATTAAAGCTTTTAAATTTCCTAGTCCTAGTAGGAACATTTTCGTCATCATTTATAAATTTAAATCTTTCATTATTTCGATTATTTTATTAAATGTAGAGTGTACATATGTTGTATTTTATTTTGTTTCCTATCACTTTGATCAATGAAATTCTACTAAATTGTCTAAGTCATGCACTAAGTATGTAAACTGTAGCATTTGTTATTTCAATCTAAAAAGTAAATACTGCAACACATTGTATTTATTAACAGTTTTAAAAAACAAACCGATTATTATGAGATATAATTTCAATTAGTTTAGTGTTATAAACGACTATACCAGGGCAATGTCACTGTACCATTGAACTATACATATAGTAAACCAGTGAGCTTGATCGATTGAATTTGATACTTTCCAACAGGAAACAAGAATTAAAAAACATGATAACTTTCTTGATAACAACATAGCTTGTTGCTTGAGAAATACAAAGTCGCTATATAATGAAATACAGTACCGGTATATATGGAGAACATTTAAAAGCGTTTTTATTATAAACGGCAATCGATACAAACAAATGTTAAATTTAAAATTAGTAACTATTTTATTGGGGGAGGGGGTGAGGAACTAAAAAGTTTTGTTTTGTTCACTCAGTAATTTTATTGGTTTCTAAGGAAAACCAAAAGAATTATTTTTGCCTATAGAAGCTGCTCCGGTATACTGGTATAAAGTTTTACTTTAATTCACAACTGTATTATACATCAACAGCTACAGTATGTAGAAACAGCAAGCATTAGTTTCCAAAATATTTTTTATGTCACAATTAAGTAAATAAATTTTAGTGAAGCCAAACATAGATTATTGCGCTTTCCAAGTTGCTCAACTTTCGGTTTTTCTACGCAACCCTTATACAGTAAATGTGATTTCACAATATTATAAAAGCTATTTAAAATGATAAAATATTGCTGTGCAAGAAATTTGGTTAAAAGTAAATTTTTTGAAAAATTTCTGACAAATTTAGAATAAAAATAAACACTAATTTACATTTTAAATTACAAACTAAAAATGTGACGATGAATCACACTAAAATCAAAAAAAAAAAAAAAAAAATTGGTTTAGAAAAAAAGATGACTTGTATACAGTATATACGGTTAAAGCGTACAGTTTTGGCAATAAAATAAGTTCAATAATTTGACATTGGAAAAAAAATCTTTATGAGGAAATACTGACATACTGTATGCATAACTTTGTATTTTGAAATTTGTTTATTAATCGATATACTAATTTTTTAAAATTATTTTATATTATTAAGTTCATTGTAAAAAAAAACTGCTAAGTTTAAAAATACTGTACCTATAGATTTACTTTATTTATGCGCCCAGATTTATTTAAGCATCATCTTGCCTTTTTTAGGTGTTTCTATTGGTAGGAAAATATTTATCCGTTAGTAATTTAATAATCCATGTCAACGTTATTAGAAATTGACAAATTCCTAAAAAGATGTAGCATGATGCATAAGTTTCAGTAAAATCGCATATCCAACCTGTAAAAAAACATTAATACAAGTACTATTATATTTATATGATCAAATTTTAAATCAAACACACCAATCAAAGGACCAACTCCAAGTACTACAAAACCTTGGAAAAAATTGCATATGCCAAAAAGAGTTGGCAATCTTTTAGCACCCATGAGTTCCAAAAATATGACTGAATTCATACTAACAGCCGCCCCAAAAATGATTCCATTCAAAGCTCCGACAGCATATAATGTCATTACTGTAGTCATGTAACTCATGACTAAATTTTAAAACATACAATTTTTAAAACATATTTCTATAAAATTCAAATTAATTAATATACCAATAAATACAATAGATGAAATGGTAGTTGAAACCATAAAAGACGGTAGTGTACGTAATTTTAGAGCTTTTAAAGCTATTGGTCCTATAATTCTGCCTATTATTTCGCCAATGGATCTCGCTGACACAAGTACAGCTGCTTCCATTGGTTCAAGTCCAGCCCCCACACCAAACGAATAGAGATAGATGGAAGAATAGACCATAACGACCAATAGAAAACTATAATGTACTGCTATAAATATAAATTGCCTGTCTTTCATTATTGTAATGTCAAACGAATTGACAAGTCTTTCTTTGAAACTTTGTTCTTTCTTGCGATTGCTTTTGAGTTTTGTATTTTCTGGTTTCGGGGTTTTCATCGTAGCCTTTAAAACCTCAGTACCGGTAGTTAATGGTTCACTGATTTCAAACGACGAGTCGCAAAAAGATGATAAACGTTCTCTTTGAATGGTCATAACTTCACTTGTGGTTTGTTTCTTAATCGAACTTATGGACAATTGCTGCCCCGATTCCATTTTAAACTCGGTTTTAATGACACCATTCATTGCATTGAAATTTATATTTTCGTTGTTGATGTTATTTTCGTCATCTATACAAAGTTTTGTTCCGCTTATCGGTATATCGTTGTTAGTTGACTCGTTGTTTGATATGAGAACCAATATAGTATGCCACTTAGAAGGTTGAAAAAACGCTCCTCCAACAAAAACATTCATCATAAAACCGCCTGTGATTAAAAGTGTTCCACGCCATCCAAAATAGTCTAAAAGTAACTGGACTATTGGAGTTGTGGTAACTTTTGATATTGAATAACCAGAAAACAAAATACCCATGGTAATGCCGTAATATTTACGAAAGTATAATGATAAAACGACTTGTACTGTAACAAACACCAAGCAAGTTCCAATACCTATTACAAAGTACAATGGCTTGAATTAAAAACTAATTATTTAACTGTAATTATTTAACAGATTTTATTAACTGAAATATTATTAATGATTTTATTATTTTGCCAAATTAAAATCGGAATAAATTATTAGATAAAATAAATTAAATTTTAGTTATACTTGAGATGTTTATTTAAGATAATACGATTAATTGTCATTTGACCTAAAATATGACCTTTCTAGATAATGACCTTTTGGTCTTAAACTTGTTGTTTTTTCAATAAATTTTGATGCTTTTGCATTACAGGTGATATATGGCTTACATTACCTCCCAAAAATCCTAAAGTGACAATTAGAACTCCAACGTTATTGGCAAAACTTGATAAAATTAATCCTAAACTGCAGAACAGTCCTCCTATGAACACAGTTCGCCGACACGACATCATATTTACCATTACAGTACTTAATGGTCCTTTCAATAATGCAATTTATAAATTAAACATATTTTTTTTAAAAAAAGAATGTTTTGTTGTTTTATAGGTATTAAAATTTACCAAGGACTCCACTTACGCCACCGAGGACTGCCGACACCCATGAAATGGTCGTCCGTGTTGTTTTAAATTCATAAATAAGATCATTCATGACAACTCCAAAAGCAACAGAGATTGTAATTCCAACATATCCACATATTAAACAGCCAACTAAAACAAGCCATCCCCATTTTCCATCGGGTGGTGCAATTGTGTATCCATCGGGAGGAATTCCAGTTTCTCTCCAAGATTTTTTCATAGTTGCTAATATCGTTTGAAATGATTAAAAAAGAATTCTTAACTTATATTGTGGAAAGTCATTAATATTAATTTGATTCACAATATATGGCTATGGTATAGAATTCCAAAATTTTTTCTTAATTGGTATGCATGTGCATGTTACTTTTTCCTCAACGATTATAAACTTTTGTTTTTGTAATGCAACTTTACGCAGATATATACTGTACTTTTAATTATTGAAAATAAAAGATTAAAGCCGTCGTTTCATTAAGAAAAAAATAATATGACAAGTGAAACTAAATCTGTTATCGTGATTGCGTTAATGAAGCTTAAGTGTAATTGACGATTGGAGTTCCTAGAAAAAAAACCGAAAGTATTAAAAGTTACACGCAAGGCAATTTTATGAAGATTCAAACTTATGCTTACGAGGTATTTTTAATCAATCAAGTAGAAATAATTTGCAATGACTGGACTACTGAACTTCACAAGTTACTCAATTTCCGGTTTGCTGCGTAATTCTTAGAAACGTAATTCGATCTGGCTGAGTTTTCTTTAATTTGATTCAGAATTATTTTCAGCAAATCATATGCACTACATTGTTGTAAAGCTCATTTTTTTTAAAAAAAAAAACTTCTATATTTCAAATTAGAAAATGAATAATATACGAAATTTAAAAAAGTTCTAGATGATTTTCTTAAATGAGTTCGTATAAATTTAGAAAAATAAATAATTTATATTTTTAAATGACAAACTTAAAAAAATTGAAAGCAGTTAATTATCAGTGCTGCATGATTTAACTACTTTGGCCGGTGATTTGTTAGAAATAACAGCTGTATTGCTAATTTGTCTTAGAAATTCTAACTGGAATCCAGACATTTGCTGAACAGCTTTTGTCTGGGTTTCTGGATCGAGAGATTTTATTTTCGATTGAACGTCAGCTGTTAATAAATTTGGACTGCGAATAGGGTGTAAACAGTTAAGTGAAAGAATACTTCGACCACTTGTACTTGGAATATCTGGAGTCCATGTCTGATTGACGTTCCCAACTTTTGAAGTAGATTGAGTGGACACATTTTCTGCAACATAAATATATTCTATATAATGTAACATAATCCCAACTACACAAATACCCAAACAACAAATAAAAATATACAACAAAAGAAAAATCTTCTAATATCAACATATGTGGCGTAAATCAAAATGATAAAAATAGAATAATTTATTACATTAAACATAATGCGTGAAATGATAGATATTCGATAACATTCACCAGCCATAATTCACTATTAACTTATAGTTATTACGTAACAATAATTAACATGGAAAAAAACTAATAATAATAAAGAAATACTTTTTTATCGCATGCCAGTTTTCAAAACACTTATGTATATCACAAGCTAAGTGTTGAAATTGATGAAAGAGATAGATTTTCAAAACTGATCCGATTGGTAGTTGCGAAGTGAGTTACCTGAAGCTAATTTAGCAACTTTAGCGGTAGCTGCAGACCATATTTCTAAGGCAGAAGCGGCCGCTTCTTCACTGTTTAAAATGTTTTGTTTTGGTGGCCGGGCTGTTGTAGGAAACGAAGGAGGTTCTCCCATTGACGTTGGCGTCTATAATATCACATACAATATATTAATTATACTTAAAGAGTTCATTTTAATAATTTAAGTTTCTACCACAGGAAATTTCAATAAGGATTGCTGCTGCTGACAAAATCTAACGGCTTGGTCTAATATAGATATCGATGAATCGATCTGAAAAATAAATTGTAGTACTAAAATATGCTGAATAGTGAAATAGTGTATGTAAGTGTATGTATCACTTGTGTTTTGTTTTACTCAAAACTAATTGCAATTAATGATACACGATTAAGTGTAATTTGTCTTAATATTTGCGGAAATGTCTAATAACAAACATATTAAGCAGTGATATTTACCTGTCCTCGTCGATATATACAAAACGATTTTATTAGCATTTCATTTGTAGCATCTTGATCCGTTACCACTTTTTGGAAATTCTGCCAGGCCCGAAATACCAGCAGTAAATGATGAATGGCTCTACTCTGATTTATCAAGTTTGATTCTTCACGACATAGTTGACGCATTTTCTTCAGTAAAAGATTTATACTTTCTTCACATGCACGTTTAGCCAATGACACTCGTTCAATGTCACGCAAATACTTTCTATTTGTTAAAAATAAAATATCCGTGAAGTATAAAATTTGTCAATGAGAAAAAATATTAACTCCACATACTTTCCAGCATCAGGATTTCGATGTAATTGAATCGCTAAATGAACTAGTAAATTATGATCGCCAGTTTCCGTTAGAACATCAATGACAAGTGAAATTGAGCGATACATATGAGTAGAAAAGCAACCAGCACGATCAATCTCGTCATTTGGTATTCGCCATATTCCCTAGAAAAGTAGCTACATTAGCTTAAAAATACCGTTAAACAAAACAAGATTACATGAACTAACGTTAAAGAAATTGGTATTTTTTCTTTCAGAGAATAATGCTGGGCTGCACATGTGTGAAGTTTGTTGCCAAGATCCTTGTGGCCCTAACAAATAATCCCAACTCCACTGAACATTCTAAAATCAAAAAAATAAAATTTAAACTAACTTCTACAATGGGTTTTTCACCCAGCAAACCTTTCGAAATCTTGATGCGTAAAAATAGTGTGCAAGTCTATACAGAGATTTATAATGTTGTGGAAACCTTTGCAGACACTGACGCAAAGCCTCTTCACATCGCAACATTAAAGCCCGATGGCCAACCGTATCCTTCGTACTAGTTCCTCCTGATTTAGTTGTTTTGTGTAGTGAGGTAGCTGACGCTTCATTTTTACTGTTAGAATCCATTTCAATTGGAAGTATACTGTTAACTGATTTTGTTAAAGCAGCGATTTTTGTTTCTACTGTCAATATATTAAAATTAGTAATCAATATATATTGATTAATAAGTTGTTTTCTATGCCTTTTTCAGTTTTTGTATCTTGGCTTTCCGAAACTGCTGTAAGCAACGAGTTAATGACGTCCTTAATAATTATGCTTTCGTTCTATAAACAAAAGTAAATTGAGTTTAGCAATTGTAAATACAGTATACATTTAAAACCCACTAAAACCGATGACTCAGTAGTTAACTTGTGTCGATTTTCTGAAATGCTTGGCTCCGGGCATAAAGCTTTCCTTTTTCGTTTGTAATAATCATGATCGCTGACTAAAGGATTAATTTTTTTAGTTTTCATACATTCTTCGGGTAAAGCACTGTCATCACAATCTGAGGTGGTTTGACTATCGTGTCTGTAGTCTCAAATCAGTAATCGAACTCTTAAATATAATTTCAAATTATTACTACCGTTTTTCCTGAAAATGGATAAAATTTCCTTCTGCTGCATCGTTTAAATATGTTTCCAGAACCTCGTACGTTTGTGTGTCTAAAATTGTGCTTTCTCGTTTTAAAAGAAACTTCATAATAACCGAATGAATTCTATAATAAACTTCTAAAGCTTCCAAAGCCAGATTTTGTGGACTGTGATATTGAATTTTCTTAGGATAGCGGGCTCCTTCCAAGTATAAATGTTTCGCAGCTAACTTGTAATGATTGAGATATTCTTTGATCGGACGTCCTGTTTTTTCTGCGATTTTCCCAAGCATAAAATGTAACAGCCACTCTTCTTCGATAGCATTATCACATTCAATTGCCGATTCAAAGCATTGTTTAGAAAGACTGATCATCTCAGTGCGCTTTGAATTGAACATCTGTATGGCATCCGCTGTTAATTCCACTTGTGTCTATCGTTGAATAAGTTACCAAATAATAATTAAAATATTCTGTTTAAACTAAGTGAACTTGATGCAATATGAAATTTTACCTGTTTTAAACAACGGCTAGAGTAAGAGTGAAGCATATAAGCCACCGATCCATACTCAATCCATAAATTAGCTGCCGCTGGATCAAGTAATAATGCATTATGGAAACATAACAATACTGGAGCAGCTTTATTATAAATGCTCCCATCAAATTTAATATCACACTAAAAATAAAAAACGTTAAAACCTGTAAAAACAAAGTACAATAATAAAAAATTTTCACCGAGTTTAATCGCTGTTCCAACTGACTACTTTTTGACAGCGCTAAACCAGCCCAAGAATCAATGCGATCTTGATTAATACATAAATCTAGTAAGTAGAACTTTATCGCCTTCCTGAATAGTAAAGAATATTGAATAAAAAAGCAACAATAAAGAGACATTAATAAGAAATATTACCCCTGTTCATTATTCTTGAAATAATAATCTGCCAGCAAATAATATAATTCCTTTAAAACTGGTCTAAAATAAATGTTAGTTATAACCATCAGTAAAAGAACAAAAAACGTTAACAAATATCAAATTAATACTTTTCTTTCATGTCCAAATAAACCGGCATTTCATTAATTTCTCCATCAATGTAAGAGCGCATAACTTCTAATAATGAACCTAATAAAAGAAAACAATTTTAGAATGATGCCTCATACATCTTCTAATTAATTTTACTAATGTCATCCTCTGGTAAAATCAAAGCATAAATTCTTCTTAAAAGATTTTCAAGCTATTAAAAGAATACAAGATTAAGTACAGAGATTACTTAACAATTTTTTTACTTAATTTACCTCTGCCGAAATAGAAACTGTTTTAACACTGTCAAAACTAGGTAGTTCTCTTGGTTTAAAATAGTCAAAAACTGCCACAGATCTTTCCCAATTTAATGTTATTTTTGGTGCTCCATGTTCTTGTAAATATTTAGCTTTTGTTTTTTTATTAGGATGACCATATAAACAAAAGAAACACTGCTCAATGCTCATTTCTAAATCTTCTTTGTAAGGATGAGGGTTGTTCACTGAATATTTTTTTAACTCCTGGAACAAAACGTTAGAGTAGAACAAAAGAAGAGCCCCATCGGAAGCACAACACCAGCCTCTCCTGTAAATGACATTAGAATAACTTTATTGCAACAAGGTACTAATGTGGTACTAAGACGGACCTTCCCAAGTATTCATGAGCGCTATATAAAAGCATCAATGACGATGGCATTCCTGGTCCAAACTCACTATCGCTACAATTATCGGAGTCATGTTGGTGAAAATCAGATGTACTATCACAAGATACTACTTTCACCATCAACGACTTTATTTTTTCTTCTTCTCTATAATGAATTAAGCCGAGATTTTGATAAATATTTGTTAAACAAACAACCATTCACTTACTTTTGAATAATCGTATACAAAATAATCCATGGAGCATTTGTTTTAATTGGCATTTCAGTAACATGGTTAGGAGTTTCCATGTTCAGCACAATTATCTGAACTAGTGTGCTAATTAATCGTTTTACTTTTGCTGGAGGAAGAGTATGGACAATGTTAGCTTCCTTGCTAAGACAAACTTCTAGCTTAGTCAAAATTTCTGTAATCGTGCTGATTAATAATGGTTTTAATTGACTGTTTGATGAAGTGACATTGATTTGCCAAACTTCATACAAAGATGCTTCCCCATAAAGCAACCATTGCTAAAATAAAAAAATAATGATTACACAAATATAGGTACATAATGTATAATAGATGTAGTACTTGTCGGTCTCCAGCATGACATAATGCCTCTTGAAGTAATAAAAGTTGATATTGTCTATCGTGCAACTTCTTCGTATTTCCAGCATTCTTATTTATATGTTTTATTACATAAAAAGTTCAATTTGTTTCAATAAGAATCAATTTACCTCGTTTGAAACTTTCTGAGTAAATGTAGGTACCAGCAAATCAACAACACTTTGGAACTTTCCAGCAGTGAATAGGACATTTAGATCATCAAATGATTTCGATTGTTGCAAACACTGCAGTTGTTTCTTTATATGTTCTAAAGAATTTGTTCGTAATTAAACTCTCCAAAAACCAATATACTGCATTTAGCAAATGTATCCACATTACCCATCGAAATCTCATTATCCAAAATGCAATTTATTAAACAAATCGGTCGATCGTTTGTTAACTGCTTTAAATGTTCTTCAATCTAGTAAACATATAAATCTAAATGAATTACAGTAATTGCGTTTTCAAAGTACATATTCGTAAATTACCCTTTCAAAACAATCTACAGCAAAGTCGGTTTGACCCACAAGAATATAATAGCGAGCCCGCAACCATAATACTAAAACAGTAATAACATTGCTTACAAACTTATTAAACATCGATTTATAAAATGTTACCTCTAATACAAAACTCCAAATGCATGTCTTCAAGAATATCCATTCGAAGCGAAAGATAATTTAAAAATTCTAAATCAATACTAAAATGACGATCATTATTAATGTTTTCCGCTGAAGAACTGCTGTCAGCAATACCCGAAGCACTACAGATCCAAATGAAAATAATAACAATTATAACAAAATTTGATTTATCGTACCAATCCTTTGTTCCACTTGATTTTTGTAATTTTGCTGCTAAGCATTTATCCAGCTTAAATTCACAATAAAGTAACGTTACCTAATCAAAATGTTTATTTTACTTATAAATATGGCTTTTAACAAACTTTAAGAAAATTTTGTACTTACAAGCCCTTCATCCTTTATATCACAATTTTCACGATCTTGACTAATAAAATAACAATAGGTCTTACGTAAAATAATAACAAAATGTAAATATTTAGCGGTTTGAATTATTACCACAACAGTGATGGATGAGTAATATGTTCCCTAACTTTAGAATAAGCTTCAATATAAATATCAGTTAAACCTTGAGGCCTGAAATATTTAGAAAAAAATAATTATTATTAAATATATGCGTTAATTAATTTAACCAAAATGTATTACCATAGCTTATAGCGATAATCAATTATATTCATTAAATATCTATACAAAACGTCCAGTACTCCTGTGTTGGATAAACAACACTTCATAAACTTCAAAACATCTTCATCTTCTGATTGCTCTTCATACATCTCTGTTTTAAATTCTATATAATTTATACAAAACATTTAACAGATAAAACAAAAACACAAAAAAATCCACAACTTGCCTGGCTCATTTTCAGCTTTGCCACTCACAGAGCTAGTATTATCGGTATCTCCTTCATCAACGTCCATACGAGTTTCAGCATTTTCGTTGTTTGTGGTTCTGTCAAACCAGTTTGTTCATATAAACACAGTTTAAAAAAAATATATATATACTTACAATAAACTAGAAGGAAGAAATGAATGCATTAGTTCTGCGAAGTTTACTTGGTCTGGTTCTTTTTTCGTTACAGTATTTCTCACCTAAGTATGAAAAAAAATAAGTATAAAGTATTGTTTTTAAAGAATGTCGATAAACATTACTCTGGTAGAGCGTCTTTTCGACGAGGCATCAATAAATTCGAAAGGAAATGATTTCCGTTTGCGATTCTTTTTCAAAACGCTCGCATCATTATTTATGTTTTGACTAGCCTGAGAATTTATTTCTACGGAATCAGTAGGTGTTTCAGAATCAACTCCTAAAATTAAATTTCAATTCAACAATACAAATATAGTTACCAAACTCATATTATTACCATCACACTGCTCTTTTTCATTGACTACAACATTACTTTCATTTCCCCGATTGCATTCAGACACCTTAACTTCATTATCTTCAACTTCATTTGATATACTAGCATTATGCCTTTCTTCGCTGCAAGATTTTGATTTTTCTGTATTTTCTTTAAATGTCAAATACTTGGCTAAATTTAACCTGCAACTAAAAGACTTCAACAAGAAAGAAAATGATTATATTCGTCACTACTGTCTCAATTATCGAACACTTACAATTGGCTTTGAAGCTTGACTAATAAGATTATATAAATCAACAAGAGATTCGCCAAGATTTTTCCATCTACATAGAATATAAAATAGTAATAAACTCAAAGAAAATAAATCATATACCTTATAACTCACGATTTTCTTTCGTTTAACGGTTTAACAAAATGCAAAACAGGGGCAGCCGTTGGTGTACTTTCTTTCCTTTTAATTATCCTCATTTCTAAAGCTTCATTTATATACTGTCATAGAAAGAATCATTCAAATAGTTGTTGCATTTATGTTCAATATAAGTCATATGTATACCCGTTGGCCTTTTTCACGATCATATTTAGCTGTATAAATTTCGTCATCACTGAAAAAATATAATATCGGTAATAAATCCTATATAACTAAGATATAAATTAACAAAAACTAATAAAATCCCAATTAAATCACTAATAATCATATTCCACAATAATTAAGAAGTTACGATGTAGCATACCATTCAGCAAAATATTCACTAGTATATTTTCTTATTCCTGGATCTTCTCGATAAATTTGATCTCGAATGGCCAGTCCTTTCACATTGGTTGCATCCTTTTGCAACACTTGAGCAATATAATATAAACAAGCTGCATACAAAATGTCAAATTAAACAATTGAAAAATGAATGACAAGTAATGTTGACTCACAAGTGTAATCGTTCAAAACGTATAAAACTGTAATAACGTTGTCTAAGGAAGGTCGATGATTTGGGTTGCATTTCAGAGCTTCTTGAAATGCCAAACTTGATAACGAATATCGATAAAGAGTAAGAGAAGTTGTGCCAATACGAAACCAAAGTGTAACATCGGTCGAATCTAGTGCCACGGCTTCCAGATATGCTTCCATAGCCGACGCATAATCTTGTCTTTTAATCGCGATGTTTGCTAAATTTTTATAAGCTGAATATACCAACAACAATTCTGGACTATTTGCTTGTCTCCCTTCATCTTTTACATTATTGTTAGACTCTACACTTGCTACAGGAGATATCCTCACAATTTCACGAAAAGCTTCATCGGCTTCATCCAACTTGTTTTCATTTAAAAATTCTAATCCTTGATTATACAAAGCAAATGCAGCTTCCTCTTGAGCTTCTTTAGTGGCAGCTTCTGCAAACGAAGTCTTGCTTGGACCGCTCGCCGATTCGTCATTAAGAGCAGCAATCTTGATCTAACATTGAAAGCATTAATTATAATCTTTATTGAGACCATTACAATGATTTTACCATTTTCCTAACTCAATCAACAATTCTAAATAAATTTATTGAAGAGCACAATCATGATTCTTCTTCAACACTTGGTTGCCATTCACCGAGACGTTATCGATAATCAAAGCAAAGACTTTTACGTCAAACTTTTACATTACCGTACCGTATTACGGTATACAGTATATAAAAACTGCACACTTTCAAGGTTTTCAGAAATACTCCCTCATAAAGTATTGGCGATTCCTTATGAGTGTTCTCTTTAAGTTATCAAGTAGATATACATTAATCATATTAACATACTCAAAGGCTCAAAGATGGCGCTCATATAGAATCGTGAATGACTTCTTGAAAAAGAATCTCTAAAAACTAGAAAGTGTGCTATCCTATTTTTAATACAGTACCGGTAATACAAATCCATGCATCAACCCATTGTCTAGTATCGTTGTATCGATAACGATCGATCAATCGATCGATACTTATTACCTGGAATCTGGATTTACAAGAACTGTTCTACAGTACTGGTATACCGGTAATAACAATTTTATGAAAATAAGTTGGTGCACTTCATAAAATTTCAGCTCACAATACTAATACAGGATTAAAATTTACGTATGTTGATGATAAACAAATAGTCAAAGTTTAAAAGTTTTTTAGTCTTTAAATTTTTATTAATTAACCTAATTGGTAACTATAAAATAATCAGCACCGAATCCTGTTTCAAATATATTCTTTTTGTGCATATAGCTTTTTATGTATAAATCTGTTGAGATGTTATTATATTTTTTGATGTCACTAAGTGGCGATTGGTACTCCGATTATGAAATGTCATTGGAAAGTCCACTGAAAAATGATACGACATTCAATATAACTATCAATTACCAATTCCGTAATGTTAGAATTTGGATAAAAGATAAGGTTACTCAGGTACAGTTACTTATTTCAAATAGAGCTCTTTAATCTGTTAAAACTACACTTCATTATAGGGCTTGCAATCCAATTATTCGATAGTTGTGGCCATTTCCATTTTAGTAATTGTCATTTTCTTGTTAATCTGGTTATCGATATTCTGTAAAACAGGTATTCACAATTTTAAATTATTATATCATGTCGATAATAAAAAAGACTTTTCTGAAACTACTGTATTACAGGATGGGGCTGCCGTTTTCTTAAAACTTGCAGCCCCTGTTGTACACTCATCTGCCAACCGGAAGAGATAGAAAATCAGTTAAAAATAGCCTTACTGAATAATGTTCCTGGAGGAATATATGACACTGAAGGAACTGTGACATCAGTGTACCGTCCCAGTGACAAAGAAATGAATAAATTTACTGAAGCCGTTGATCTGTTAAGACGATTATAATTATAATAAAATTATGTAATTTTACGAGCACGTTGAATTTGGTATAATTATTTGATCTTTTCACTATTACGAAGTAGTTAAATTAATACCATTGGTTTGTTTCTTGGTATAACGTTATAAGCACTCAAATACGAATATTGCGAAATCATCAAAGCGATCGCCGGTAGTAAAATGTTATTACATAGATACCGTAGGTATAAGTATATGAAAATATATTATTGATTTTGATTTATTTTCTATTGTCGGTGTAACATGACACTTCATAATTTAAACTAGGGGCCCGGTGGCGCTACGCTACCATTTATTTGGCTTTAATGACTATGTTTAGTGCAAGTGTGACAAACGTTTTGTCAAATGTATGATTTTTTTTAGATTTTTTTATGCAATTTTCACTGTTGCATATCTATATACTGTATATATCCATCCGATCGCTATTAAACTTTAGGAAGTTATTGAATACCCGGTACACTCACAGGAAGGTTTCTATGAACACACAAAATATTTAAGTGTAATTATAATATTATTAAAATTAAGTTTTTAATTAAAAATAGCACTTGCAAGGCTAAGTTTAATAAAAGCTTAGCGCCATTTTTTGAGCTAACGATAAAACTAACAGAACATAATGTGCCTAATTTAGATGGGACGCGTTGGTTCTAGGGGTAAACGACGCCAACAATATGTAGCCAGGGAAATGTAGCCAGTAAAATCAACCTACAAAGTCATGACGCAGATATAGATCACCTTTGTGTAAGTTTATCTCCCAATTTCAACTAAACTAATCTAAATGAATTTAATCTAACCTAACCTATTTTAATCTAACCTAACCTATTTTAATCTAACCTAACATCATAAATTGTGAAAACGAAGGTGACCTATGTTTGCGTCATGGCTTCCTAGGTCATGTTACTGGCTACATTTCCCTGGCTACATATTGTTGGCGTCGTTTACTCCGGATACCGGACGCGTTATTGTAAATCACAGATGAAGCGTGTGACAGCCAAGTCTCCAAACCTAAGTGCCTTAGGTTACGAGACTTAGGTTAAAAAAGTTGGTTTAAAATGGTTGGGATAAAAAGTTCAGTTTAAAAAATGGGGTTAATAAGGTTGGGTTAAAAAGTTGAATTAGGTTAAGTTAAAAAATTTGGGTTAGGTTGGGTTAAAAAAGTTGGGTTTAGTTGAATTAAAAAAGTTGGGTTTAGTTGGGTTAAAAAAGTTGGGTTTAAAAAAGTTGGGTTTAGTTGGGTTAAAAAAGTTGGGTTTAGTTGGGTTAAAAAAGTTGGGTTTAATTGGGTTAAAATGATTGGGATAAAAAAGTTCAGTTTAAAAATTGGGGTTAAAAAGGTTGGGTTAAAAAGTTAAAATAGGTTAAAAAAGTTGGTTAAAAAGTTGAATTAGGTTAGGTTAAAAAAGTTAGGTTAAAAAGTTGAATTAGGTTAGGTTAAAAAGTTGAATTAGGTTAGGTTAAAAAAGTTAGGTTAAAAAGTTGAATTAGGTTAGGTTAAAAAAGTTGGTTTAGGTTGGGTTAAAAAAGTTGGGTTAAAAAAGTT
>JAAFCF010006680.1:11263739-11378246 GCA_013389785.1 Helicorthomorpha holstii | reverse complement strand
AACCCAACTTTTTTAACCCAACCTAACCCAACTTTTTTAACTTAACCTAATTCAACTTTTTAACCCAACCTTATTAACCCCATTTTTTAAACTGAACTTTTTTATCCCAACCATTTTACATAACTTTATAGAAATCTCTCGATCAATGTAACAACAATTTACAAAATAAAAATGAAATGGTTTTAATCATTGAAATGTAATTTTCCAAGACCAGTGCAATTGTATTAAAGAAAACTGCTAAAATAGGCAATTGTCTGCAATGGTCATCCTGACTACGGTAACATAAACTGGCTGCCTATTATCGGTACTTGGAATGATAGCGTCCGAAACCATTGGTTTCAAATAATGATATATTTACTTTCTTCAGTTTGCTGAAAGTCATTTAGAATCCATTGCACAATACCAAATTTAAATTTTTCCAAATAAAATCATAACTTCGATTAATATAGGAGACATTATTAAGCAGTCACTCGCCACCTAGTGGACTGATCAAACAACTAGAATTTAAAATTTGCGTACCACATAATCACGAGAGTAACTAAGATACGACCACTCATCAGATACTAAATACTGTATAAATAAATTTTATTTTCTATAAGTGTAATTAATAGTTATAATCGTAGTCAGTACAGTTTACAAAATGGATTGGGAGGATGGCGCAGATGACGATATGGACAATTATATGCTAGAATTAGCAATCGAAGAAAGCATAAAAGATTATGAAAGTCAGCAAAAGTTGACATCTACAACTGAAAACTTGGAAGTTGCAGGTCCATCTGGTTATAAAAAGATTTCAGATTCTGTCCCCGAAACGGTCGAAGGATTTGATAACAATGCAGGAAAAACGTGGATTTATCCTACTAATTATCCTGAACGTGCCTACCAGTTTAATATGGTAAAAAAGTGCCTGTTTAACAACACTTTGGTTTGTCTTCCAACTGGTTTAGGAAAGACGTTTATCGCCGCGGTTGTAATGTACAATTTTTATCGTTGGTATCCACAAGGAAAAATTGTCTTTATGGCTCCAACAAAGCCATTAGTAACTCAACAAATACAGGCTTGTTTTCAAGTCATGTCAATTCCACAAAGTGACATGATCGAGATGACTGGTAAAGTTCCATTTTGTTCACTTTTAAGATGTGTTGACATTTGCAAAGTTACTGTGATATTTTAATGCTTGTTAAAGGTTCAATGAGTCCTAAAGATCGTAAGGCAGCATGGCAAAATCACAGAGTATTCTTCTTAACTCCTCAAGTTCTCAGCAACGATTTGAGTTGTGACATCTGCTTTGCTAAAGAGTTCAAATGCCTGGTCGTCGACGAAGCTCATAAAGCCCTTGGGAACCATGCATACGTTGTCGTTAGTTTATATTTACTAAAGCTATCGTTTTATATTAATTTGTAATTTAAAATGTAACTTTGAAGGTAATAAGAGAGCTATTAAAATACACCAGAGATTTTCGAGTGTTGGCTTTGAGTGCAACACCTGGAAGTGACGGAAAAGCCGTTCAACAAGTCATAACTAACCTTCTAATTTCAGAAGTTGAGATAAGAACTGATGAATCTATCGATATTCAACCATTTGTGAACAAGCGAAGCGTGGAAAAGGTAGTGGTGCTACTTTCAGGTGATGTTTTGGCTGTGAAACAGGCTTTCATGGAAGTTTTAACGTTAAGTGTAAGAAAACTCAGTGAAAGAGGTGTTTTGTGGAATTCAAACCCAGAAACGCTGTCAAAGTTTAGTCTGTTAAAAGAGAGAGATCGGTTCAGACAAAATCCACCGGACAGACTTCCACGCTCTGATTACTCTTTTGTGGAGGCACAATTCGCTGTGTGTACCAGTTTTTATCACTGTTTAGAACTGCTCACTATGCATGGACTTAAATCCTTTTACAACTTCATTCAAGGTAAATCTCCATTTTTCTGCCACAGTAAAATTATTTTCTTATTATCGAAATGATAGTTTTGATATTTATTTCAGATATTGTATTTAAAAGCTGTGTTCGTCATTAAAATTGTTTTTTAACAGGTATTTTAGATGGACAAAAGAGTAGCCCTTGTACAAGACGTGAATTAGAGAGAAATACAAAGTTTATGGCTGTGATCGATGATTTGAGAAAGAAATTTGATTCAACAATGACTTATGTAACATACAAATAAACCACTTTACTACTGTATAATCTTCTCGAACATTTAAAAAATATTTCTAATTTTCAGGAACCAAACGTGATTAGTCATCCAAAAATTCAGAAGTTATTAGAAATTGTCTTAGAGCATTTTAATCATTTTAAAGACATACGTGAGTCTAATATTTCGTTTTATTTTTTGAATATTTAATATAAAATATTTTACTTTAAGAACCGGAAGATGGAGAGAAAATATCAACACGCGTGATGATATTTGCACAGTATCGAGATTCTGTAAATGAAATTGCTTCAGTGCTAAATGAACATCAACCTCTGATTAAAGCCATGAGCTTCGTGGGAAGGGCGACAACTTCCGGGGCCAATAGTAAAGGATTAACACACAAGTTACAACAGCAGGTAAATATTTACTTAAATTAGAAATTAAACGATGCCAGGATACTGTTTAGCTCCTGCAGGATCTAATTTTTCGTTTACATTACAGTATGTTGTGTAACTTTCTTATGCGCATTTATTGTTAGATAGTATCTCAGTTTCGAAATGGTCACTATAACACTCTAGTTTCAACTTGTGTGGGTGAAGAGGGGCTGGATATTGGGGAAGTTGATTTAATCATTTGCTACGACGCACACAAAAGTCCGGTTCGACTTGTTCAACGCATGGGACGAACTGGAAGGAAACGAGATGGACGAATTGTGATGCTTATTACTAAAGGAAAAGAAGAAAACGTAAGCTCTTAAACTTTAATTTATACTTAAAACTAATCTCAACATTATTAGATTTACAACCAAGGTCAATACAATAAGAAGAACATAAACAATGCGATTGCTAAATGCAGCCAAACTTACCAAATGTATTTGTCTAATCCACGAATGATTCCTAATAGTCTTACGCCGATTTGCGAAAAAATGGTTGTCAATGTAGGAGAATTTCAAACTAAATTGAGCAAGAAACAGAGTAAGAAATGAAATTTATAGCCATATTTTAATATCTAAATGCAAAAGAAGGCCTGAACTATCAATGTTAACAACAATCTAAAACAATCGTTTAATTTTTGTCGACTAAACTTTTAAATTGTTTATCTAAACATATGTCTCAATACTAACATGATAACATCTGCTTTCTTGCAGGAAAAGACAATGTAGTTGATAAAACGAATTTCCGCTGGAAAAGAGGCGACACGGGCTTCCTAAACGACGATGAGATGAACGAGTGGAATAAAAAGTTTAAATTATACGAAAATGACAATTACAAGTTGGAAATGAAGAGTAAAATGTTAAGTTTGAACTTCAAAGGAGATGAAAATAATTTTGAGAATTCAAAAGATAAAATTTTGTCTTTAACGAACGCATTGCCATGGCAGACAACCTTACAGCCTGCTTTTTTGGTCAGTCATACACGCCGAACCAAACTTCTAGTCAAAATGATGAATGACATTGCCACGGACAGTATAGACGATAATGGAATAATCTCCGAGCCAAAAAGAAACGAAAAATTAATTACTTCAGAATTGGAAATCGGTGATTTGGTGCCAGAATCACATTCGGAACACGAAAGAATAGTTTCAGTACAAAATCCGAAATATTTAGAACGGAATAATAATTCTTATATATCAGAATATGTAAATTTCGAATCTGGATTGGACGTGAAGAGTCTTACAACATTTTTGGATCCGATAAGTTCTGTTACAAACCTTAAGTGCAATTTAAACTCTAACACTACAGGGGAACCAAAATTAACATCTGAACAATTGAAAACGACTATCAACGTAAAAACAAAGTCCAAACCTCAACCCATAAAAAAGGAATCAAAAGTTTCAGGCAATAAGTTAATTTCGGATTTCTTTAAAAAAGGAAAAGCGCCGCCTGAGGATTCAAATGATATTGAATTTTTAGGCGAATATGTTGACAGTGTTATTCCAAAGTTTCATCGTAATTTGTCTGATTTCTTTCGTTTTCCCAAACCTTTGGCTAAAATGAAATCAATTTTAACTGCAGAGGAAGTTTCAAATCTAAAAGAATGGATGAAATCTCTTAATTTGCATCCACCACTAAATCATGACATTATTGATTTCAATTTCGAGGATGATGACTATGACGAAGAACTTTTTATCAACTGTGATGTGAATTTGCTAACATCCGAAAAGAAAAATGAAATAACAATTCAAGCTGAAACGATGTGTGGAATGACTCAAATGCTAGATTTGGTGGCCTTGAAGACTCCAGCAACTAACAAAACCAAAACTACGGAGAATGAAATTTCGGAAATTTTTAAGCCTAATTTTGATTTATTTTTGGATGAGTCTGAATGTGAAATTATTGATGAATCGCCCATTAAGAAAGCTAATTTTACCCTAAGAAATATTCCTATTAGCCCAATTATTACGCATAAAAGAAATGATATTTTGGCTGATGTTGCTGGACCGTCGCATAGTACACCTCAAGTTCAATCTAATTTGAGAGGTTCTATGGTTGCGAACGTTTCCACATCTCCTGAAACACCGATAATTAGAAGAAAAGTAATTTCATATTATTTAAAGTAGTTAAGTATTCGGTTTTATAAATTTTTTTTTAAAAGAGAAAAACAACTAGATGTGGTGCCAGACAATTTCTTCAGACTCAAGCAGAAGATGAAGATGACTGTGCAAGCGAAGAGATTGAGGATGAAGGTTCAAATAATTATGTGAATGATAGTTTTATTGATGATGATTCGAATTTTAGAATTACAGGTAAACGTGAAAAACTATGAATTAAACTTGAATTTAAATTCTTTTTAATTTTTACTGAATGTTTATTGCCGTTTTAATTTTATTCATTGTTTATACTTGTCAGACACTCAGTTAGGTGTTTACATGGAGTCGGTAAAGAATATTGAAAAGCCACAAGCGAGGTCATCGTCTCCAAAGGTTCAACAAGACATTTTTAGTCAAGAACCAAGCAGCGAAAATTCTAGCTACGAACATGACAGTTTCTGTGTGCCAAACGATTGTATTGAGACCGAAAAGAAGCCACAAGCTTTGCCGAAATCTTGGAAAAGGATAAAACTCAATGAAACTGACTCCGAAGAACCAAGCTCGGTGTCTTCAGAGGGAAAAGTTAGAATATTAGTTAGCAGTAGAGAAGTTAGTGGATCGTCGACCATCATATCTAGACTCAGGATGGATCATCAAGCTTCTGTCCATGTAAGGTCACTGCCAAATTGTGACTACATTCTGAGCAACCGAGTGGGTGTGGAAAGGAAGACTGTGTCTGAAGTAGCCAATATTGGTTTCCATAAGAAACTGCTGTTGGCGATGAAGGATTTGATTGCAATGTATCCTAAACCTTATTTGTTGATTGAAAATGATAGAGTTAAAGTGAACATGACAGCTAAGCCAATGCTACACACCGTATACTTTGATTCAATTTTAGTTCAAATTACTGAATCACCGGTTAGACTGCTTTTTAGTCAATCACAAAGTAAGTAAAATAAATGTTTCTTTTGTACATAATATGATAATACAGTATTTTCTTTATGGTGTATAGAGTATCGTTTTGCTGTTTAAATTAATGATTTATATTTTAGTACTGAAATCCATTAATCCAGAATTTTTTTTTTTTGATTTCGTAAAAGTTTATGCCATTTTAGTTGATTTCAACATTTAATCGAAGATAGGTTTTTATAGTTGATCAAATGAATTGCTTAATTTGAAATTTATTAGTTCTAACAAGTTTTATAACTTTTAATATGATTTACCTTTTAGTTTAAGAGTAATTTGATTTTTCATTGTTTCAGGTGAATCTGCAGACATTTTATACAGTTTGGGAGAATCGGAGAAAAAAAAAGGTTTTGGTTTTGAAAGTCCGTTTGAGCCAACTGAAGACAAACAAAAAATGTTTAAGTTTTTTTCAACTTTTCCTCTACTTAGTGTATGTACTGCCTTGAATTTTTGTCATAAATTTGAAAACTTAAAGCAATTCATTAACAGGTAATAATTTTTTGCTCCACTTTTTTAAATTAATTACCATAATTGAATTCATCGTTTAGTTCCTTAGAAGAGAAAATAAAGAAAGGAGAAATTGTCAAAGAAAAAGCTCTAGAAATTGAGAAATATCTTAACTATAATTTTTCATAAGATAAAAATTAAGCTATCATAATTTCTTTAGAATATTTTATTTTTACATTAAAAAATTAAAATTTTGAATTAAAAGTGCTTTGTCTTTCTTTTTTTTATGTATTTTTAAAATGCAAAATCTCTTCTGTGAAGCAAGCGAACAAAACAATTCTGCATTTTAATTAGTTTTCATTTGAACATGAAAAAATTTCTAATGGATTTCTGTTAAAGAGCATGTCTCGTTTTCATTATTCCATGTTAGAAATGCATCGTAGCGAAAATGGCAAGATGCCCATTACAACGTTTAGTACACAAAAACCAACTTATTAAATGTAATATAGTGTGATTGATAGTACTGATAAGAGTCATCAGGTAGAAAGGTTTTTCGACCTCGTGTTCCAGATAACTGAAGTATGGCATTACCATAATTATTATACCGGGTGATCGAAAGATATCACTACCCCATAACTAACACCATCTAGTAGTATTTTAAAAATCTCAATTTTTTAGTAGAGTAAAACCGACTTCAATTTAAATATTTTTAATTAGATTTTTAATGAATATGAAGGCCATTCAAGTCGGTTTTACTCTACTAAAAAAATTGAGATTTTTAAAATACAACTAGATGGTGTTAGTTATGGGGTAGTGATATCTTTCGATCACTCTGTACACCAAGTAATACCAGACAAATTCACGTACACAATACCACAAAATCCTCCGTGTGACCACGGTAATATTGGAGGTAAACCAATTATGTATTTCAAAATGGTCTTGACTGAAAAATGTTTTGCATTTGAAAAGAGAAGCTTGAGGCATAAATGGATATTGTCATTATTTCTGAAAATTGCCTATTACTCCATAAAAAATAAAAATCAAAAACAGTAACCTTTATAAAGTCATAATATTCTTCACTAAAATTCATTTCATGTAAGAAGCGAATTCCTAAAATGTCCTGAAATATTCTAAATGATCAGTGTTGCACCAAAAATATTATGACGCGCAAATATGTATAAAAATACAATTTAAAATTCAATAAATAACTTACTCTTATATTTCTAAAAAGCAATATATATATTTCATAAGGAAAAAATATATTAAATGTATTGAAATTTAGCATTACCGGTCTATCAAATTAAGCCAAATCCTTCAGAACCTTCATTAATAGCCAGCAAAAGTGCCTTTTCAAACTTTTCATAAGATTCGTAATCAGGTAAACAAAGTTGATTAAAACTACCAAATGCAAATAATTAGTAGTTATCTTAATAGAAATGTAATAGAAATGAAAATACCAGGTATGAGCAGTTGGTAAAGTTCCATAAGTTGGAGCAGCTACAATTTGTATTCTTGGACTCAGTTCTGAAAATCCGTTGGCAGGCAATTGTGAACATCCAGTAATAAACTGCAACAGTCGAGCCATTTCATCTTCAGTAAAGTTTGTAACTGCAGTCCAAAACCAGTTAAGAACTTTGCGGAATTCGTATGAGGAACCGCTCACGCTGTGATTAGCCCGGAAATCAGTTACGCTGAACTGACCGGTTCCACACATCAGCAACTACAATAGTAATTATTAAAAAATAACAATTATAAATTCCGAAATAACATTAAAAGATCTAATAAATGAATCGAGTGTTTTTGGGATCATTTCTATGTATGCCAATTGACATCCTGTGTCAATTACTTTTAAATTCTAATATGAAACTAAAAAAAAAAAACTGGCAGTATTTTATGCATTTTGATGGCTTTCAAAAATCCCGACTCATCGTATCTTGATTTTAAACTTACTTCAAGTTCATATTCATCGAACATGCTCAACATATTATCAGGTATTAATTCATTAAGTCCTCTAAGAAAAGCCTCAACTTCTTCCTTAACAGGATAAGCCAACCTATGTTGCGCTAAAGCATCTAAATACTGTAGCTTATTGAGGTTTGTAACGGCAGTTTTAGCTCCACCGGGAATTAAATCTATAACTTCAACTAATTTTCCATCTTCATAAACGTCTTCACTGAATCTCAAGTCCATTTCATCTACATCATTTTCTATGATATATTTAATCTTAGAAACGTATAAATCAGGATCGTCCTGTTCAAAGTACTATAAATAACAAATACCAATTTACAACTTAAAACAATATTATAGTGAAAGAATTTTGGACTGTTGCCGGCAGTATTACAAAATTTAATTGAAGATCAACATAATTTTAACAATTACAGTAACATTAACTTTTAATTCTTTAAACGTTTAATCACTTTGAAGCAAAATTGGACTTCCAAAACAAAGTTCAATAACCATTAAAATACCTACAGTTTAATTACAACCTAAATAAAAATAATCAATTTTAATTTTGTATTTAAAGCCTGCCGTAAAATCCATTTGCAATAATTGAGTAATGAATACCTTATAATGGACTCTTAAACCGATAAGCTGTGCTAAAAATGAACGGGTGAACCTGGCTTTAACCAGTTGTCTATATGTGCCACCAAGTGAAGACTCGTATAAGCATTTTCCAACGATTTTACCAGCAAATTCGTAGTATTTCAACTTTAAATTGGGAGGACGACGAGGATTTGGATGCACCTATCAATTACAATAGTTTAAATGTAAAAAATGTGATTCCACCGTATGTTCACAAAGTTAAATAACTTATCAAGCAAAAAACCGTCCTCTTTTTTCACAAATTTAACAAAACTTTAAAAAAATTAAACAACAATATTATCTAAAATTTAAAAAATTCTATCAATTATAAAAAATATTATTTTCACTAAAGTAATAATATTTTTTACAAAATGACAATGAAAAGTAAAAAATAATTTTTTAAAAAATTTAGCGGAAAATTATTAAGAAAACCAAAAACGGCAGTAGCTGCCAGAAAACATTGAAAAACTTACAAGACCCTGTTTATCATCTTTAAATCTAATAAATAATTGATTTGTAGTGTCAAATAAGGCGTTGCATAGGAGCGTCATCCATTCTCGGCTTGGTCCACCCCAATCTAGACCTTCAAAATTCAAAAAGTAAATAATTTAATTACAATAAAATACAGCAACAACCACCACTTCATTAAGACACCAAACGGCTCATAAAAATTTACCTTGTTCCCCAGCGAATGAAATTTCAAAATTTCTACACCAATCAACAATAGTAAATCCCTTTGTTGCCTTCATCGACGAGCTCAACAAATCATTTCTATGTACACGAACAAGCAGTTTTTCATGAAATCTTTTACTATGGAACTTTCTAACTTCATGATAAAAAAAATCTCTCTTGTCTTTAAAAGTTTCAGAGCCACCTGTAAAGACAAACAAGTTAAAAGTTAACCAGTCTTAGAAATACACAATTGTTAGCTGCCATGAATAGAACTATTTATCACTTTATTAAAATCATGACAATATGATTTCACCTATATTTTTAAGTAGTTGCCTGGTGTATGATGCAACAATAACATTAGCATCAAGTGAAGAGATTTGAACTACAGGTTGGCATCCATCATCAATGAGTATCTGCGGTTGGTCGCTACTGTCAGAACAGCCATGTTTTAGTTGGAATTTAGTGGATGGACACAGGCGGAATGTATACAGGCGCTTAGGAATGAATTTTAATATCATCTCCTTGATAGTTAATTGCTAATAAAAAAAAAACTTTAATTTAAACAATTAAAACCGCTTTTAACTGGCGACTACCTTAGGTGAAAGATTTAAATAGATTTTCTTATGCTTTAGTAATGCTTCTCCATTTACTGACACTAACCTGCCTTCGTAATATACATTTTGGTTCTTATTTGATACGTGCTTAGTCACGGTTACAGAGTCGTCTTCTGCAAAATAATACATCAATTAGTGTCAATTAAAAGCAAGCTATTAAAAGTTGTATAGTGTTAAAGTGACCCAATTGGATTTACCACAAATACCATGACATTAAAGAATGATCGTAAAGAATGAATTAACATAATAATTTTATATCGTTCAACTTATTTAACAAAATTAATATATTGCAAAATCTTACTGCTGAGTACTATGATGTTAAACTCTCCATTTCTGACTGGATTTGATTTATATTTTACTTCCGCTTTATAACACCCTTCTTCATCAAATTTCAGGCACAAAACAATTCTTTGAAGGCGGCTATCGTGATTAATACTATAATTGGACACCGACATCATACGTAAGCTGCCACATTTTTCAATTAAAACGTTAAAATCTTCAGCTGGATCTTCGTTTTCACCAAAAACACAATGATTATTATATTCATCACGACATTCAATGACCAGTGTTTCGTTCACTCCTTCAGAGCAGACAATTGTAGATACATGATTGACTAAACTTGTCTTCATAGGATCAGGGGGACCTGAATAAACACAAACCAATAAAACACAATATTTCAGATGCAATCTGCACAGGTCAAGTCTGACAGAAAAACAGCAAAATTTTTTTAATTAAATGAACAAAAGAAATAATTTATACTTATTAAAAAATGTTAATAATTGTAAACTAGTAAATTAGAAATTATAGGGCTTGTAATTAAATATTTTATACCAGGAATGAAGTGCTTGATAAAAGGAGATCCTTTAATGGGAATATTTCCAACCATAGCCGAAATGAGATATTGTCCAGCTATTCGGACTGTAAATTTAACTTGGACAGTGTTGGCCAGCGTTGGATCAGGGCTACCAACTTCCACTGATGATGCCACTTTTAAGTTGTTATGGCTCACTTCTACTAATATGTTGTCCTTATTACAAACTGGATATGGTCGGCCATTTCTCTGGTAGAACTAAAAAGATATACTGCAATAGTCAATTAAATTAACCAAAAATATGCCATTGCTATAGATTTTAAAACTTTGAGTGTGAGATTAATGCCTACAATTTATATTTTCAAATGACTAAGAGTTAGTGTAACTCAAGAACCAAATCTAATCACTAAACATAATGTGTTTTTTAAAATAAATTTAATTACTGAAGATTTGCTAGAAATCGTTTTTTAATCCAACGTTAAACTAGCGATAATTTAAAGAGGGTTCGCTGATCGATACTTTTCTACAATTATAATCAGCTATATAAAAAAGCTTAATATCCCCTTAATGCAAATACGCTATACAACCATAATGCAAATGTTACAATATGATGTCAATAAAATAATGCATTACTTTGACAGAGAGACTCATTACTCCTCCCACTTGACATGGTTCCTCCCAGTTGAAATGAATTTTACAATTTTGCGGTACTAAATATTTTCCAGTTAAATATTCAAACAAGCTCCTCTTAATAAGACGATTGGTCGTATTATCAGCATTTATTTGTTGAATTTGACTCATGGTTACCACGGCAGACACCACCACCACTACAAATGTTGTAAATACCAACATACCACCTAAATAAAACGTCCAATTAAATTATTTTCAAAATTAAAAACGGTTGTATATTTACCAAAATTCCATTCCGTCTTCCTGTGAGATTCCACGTATCTTTGCCATAAAACTCGTTTTAAGGCATCAATGTCATTGTTGCCGATGTCATCTACTGCTGATCTCCACTTTATTATGTCACTATCACTTAAGCCAGTGTCACAGTCACCACTAGCACACCACACAATGGCTTCTAATGACTCAAACTTTGATGCTAAGCTTTCATAAGAAATAACAGATTATAATTCTTTGTTGAAATTGTGGTCAAATAGGGTATTCATTACTGCAAATCGTTAAAACACCAACAAATTCTCCAATGGACCAACTTGTTAAGTGTTTAAAAATATCAACATTTTTCAACAAAGTGTAAAAACCATCTCATGAACTAATCAATATTTGCTGCAAAACTAACCCACAAATGGGGTAATCAAAATTTGTTAAATTTATCCAAATTGGCAAAATTGTCAACAAACGCATGTTTTTTTGGCAACGATATGAAATGGCAAAAAAACAGCACGTGATTACAGACAACTAACATGTTTAAAGGTTATAACTTTCATGACAAGTAAAACATGTATCACGTCATAAGCTTAACTTGGGCACGCAATATAATATGTCAACAAAAAAATCTATTCAATACTGTGCAATGTCAAATTGCATCAGAAATATACAGTAGGAGACAAATAACTAAAAATTATCAACTTATCCGAAATACTAATTATACGGCATAGCAAAATCATTCAATTAAAAACGTCATAAAAGACAGTACAGCAATTAACACTGTCATTCTTACTTTTCTTTAATGAACGAACACAAAATATAAATGGCTTCATTTCAGCTCAACAGCTGATGTTTTAAAATGTTCCCAGCTCCCCACCCATATTAAGTCAATTTGATTTCCACATTCAATCAAGAACATGCATAAATTCACCTTTTACGAAGTTTATTATTGGATAACCACTGGGTGACAATAAGATGATCCTTTAAAGCAGACGCAGCAGTTAAGAATTGCTGTTGAATATCAGATGAAATCTTATGGATACGTCCAGTGTCATCATTAGCATCAATGGAAGCACATTCAACAAGACTATCAAAGCCTGTTTAATAAAAATAATAAAATATACATATATCTATCATTTTTAAAAATATATGTACCAGCTGCCATCGAATTGTAAATAGACACATCATGCAATGCCAAAAAAAAAAATCAATACACTATACTGGTAATAAAGTGACCTTGTATCACTTATTATTCTCCTTGTCATCGCAAGCACATTAAATATTACAACATTTAATAGAAATTATAGCATTCTAATATAAACTAAATTTGACTAATTAAAGTCGTCATAATTGTAGACGTTAATTTCATTTTGTGCATAGTGCGACAAAAAAAATTTCAAACTTACTTTTAATTTATATCCCTTATATTCACGGTTGAATCACGTTAATGTTAGGGAATTAAGTCTTTTCTCTAATTAGTTTTCATTGATTTTGGTAATTTTTTAAAAACGATTTTGAACAAATATGCAGTATAGCGTACAGTACAACTAAAACAATTCCACACCATAAGCGATGGTCGTGAAGTTACTGCTTAGAGAACAATACTGTAGCTATGGTTATACACCCTGCAGACTAACATTTAATGTGATTAAATGAGTACGACTGAACTGAATATAGATCGTTCAAAACAGTAAAGTGCATCTTGCGTTATCAATGGTGACGCCCAGGCTCATGAATCGTTTACGAGACGAGTTAGAACGAGTCCCTAAGCCTTAGTGATAGAGAGCATAAATATACAGTACATGTACTGTATATTGTATCTAAACTTGTGTATCAATATCAAGTTCTGCTTCTCTAGCATTCTACATTCTCGCACTCACATAATATCGGGTGGTTTCGCGAAAGTGTAACGCTAGAAAACACATTACATTTTGCTACAATTATTAGGTATCCTAGCTAATATTGAGCAGCTAATGCAATGTGCACGCTTATCCCAAATGTACACTCAGCTGTTTACTGTACTTCTTATGATTTTACAGACTCTCAGTACAGTAGTTCCATCTAGCTGCAACTCGTAAACTATTTTACATCACTTAACAGCGGAATTCTCAATTCTGTCTATTAAACCATCTTCGAATCTTTTCCGACAATAAACTCAAACGAAATTAAGATAACAACAATATATTTAATTTAATGTCATACACTTACCAGCTGAGTAAACTGAATTCTTATATCGGTTCATCCCATTCTTGCTTAACCATTCTAATACTTTTTGCCGATTTTTCTCTTTAATCGAGTCGCAGTAGATCAGTAAGGCCGTAAAAGTAATAATCGCCGTGATGAAAATGACTGACCTCAACTCTGCCATTTCAAAAATTATATTACATTTCAACTTCCTTTTTCATAATATTCGATTCAGTTATTGTACTGTAGGTCATGGTTGAAATTCGTTCGCTGCTATAATTCACATTATAACTGCATAAATTCCATTACTATTTCGGTGAATTCAAGTCCAAAACAATTAACAACACTTTTTATGAATAATTTAAGATAATCATTAACTCTCAGATGACAGAATTTAATCAATAACACGACAACACGCCATTTTCCTAGGTACCTGTACTTCAGACAAGGTGCGTTTAATGGGCAGTGTGCAGACTGTACCATAATAATCATGAACCACAATAACATTACATTTTCTGAGTAATTGAACATTGGGTATTGGCATGCTCGCATAATAATCTTTTTTGTGTTAAACCTCTATCATTGCATCACCTAATGAAATATAATATGCGAACGTGCCTAACAGCGCTGTCAAATTTATTAAATGCTTTTATTTTACATAGTTATAATATGCCAAACGATTCGTTTTAAGTTAGCTTATGAAATCATTATTGATGTTATCCAATTATTATTAGTAATTAAAAAATTTAATTGTCAATAATATGATATTAAGTATAGCTGACAACACTGGGTACACAACAGCTGTTGAATGTTGATGTAAGTATGTACCAATTTACATTTTGTGACTTCGTGTTTTGTCGTTTTTGTTACAGTTTTTGTGATATAGTAAAGGTAAGCTATATTTAAAACGGTTATAAAATCATTTTGATTGATTTAAAGTGATTATATTAGAGAAAACTTATTGATAAAGCAAGTTTGGTGACTTGGATTTAGCATCTTCTAACAGTTTAGTGTAAAGATTTTTACTAACATTTTAGTTGTTTAATAAATTTACTAATTGACAAGAGATAAAAGTTTGAGAGAGCATGACTGTTAAACATCGAGATGTTAAAACTAATAATGTTCAAAC
Organism: Helicorthomorpha holstii; assembly: GCA_013389785.1. Taxonomy (NCBI): domain Eukaryota; kingdom Metazoa; phylum Arthropoda; class Diplopoda; order Polydesmida; family Paradoxosomatidae; genus Helicorthomorpha; species Helicorthomorpha holstii. The sequence goes on along the minus strand of JAAFCF010006680.1, from coordinate 11,363,295 downwards.
AGCAAACTGGAATATATTCACAGAGGAAAAAATTGACGAAGACTCAAAAATGAAATATAAATTTCAGTCGAGACACACGAGACGGTATGTTAAATGTTATTTTATTAAGTTGTTTAGTACATTAATAAACTTATATATTAATCTATTGTTCAGCAGATATATGCGATTGGCTGTCAAAGGATTTATTTTGTTTGTTGTTGCCGTGTATTTGCTAGTTCCATTAATCATTTATCTTTTTCCTTCAATTCCACCTTCGTTCATTTTTCTACATTGGGGTATGTATTGTTTATAATAATTACAAACGATTTTCAGTTATATTTTCTGCAAATTGCAATATGCCATAAAGATGTGCCAACAAAACTTTCATAATATTTTACAAAAATTATTGTTGGGTTGTTCTGAGTCAAAGAGAATTACCGTATATGAATCATACTTTCCTGGAAATGATTACAGTATACAAAAAAGTTAGTTTGACGTTATTTTGTTATCTATACGTGTCTATGTATTATAATTGGTTAATCCTATGTAAAAGTTGACAAATTTTCATTGAGAACTTCTATTTAATACAAAAATTTGGCTCTTAATCTGTATTTGCGAAAAACAAAAAACGTTTAGTTCAATATAAAAAAAAAAACACTTAACCAAATTTATTATACTTTACTAAACTACATCGGATTTAATATTAAATTTCATATATAAAATTACTCGACTTAATGCCGAGTATGAGATATCTAAAAAATTACATTAGTTGATGAATTTATGAATTGACTACTATTTACAGCTCATGATGCAAGCTTACTCAATACTAATGAAATTTTAATGCAATATTAAATAATTTGCTATACTGTAATTAACAAATATTTTTAACTTATTTTAGCCCGTCGTCCTAAAGACTTGACTCATCCTGAATTATTGGATATGCCATCAACTAGAAATTTTTTTATTGAAAGAGAGTCAGATGATTTGATAATAGGGGCGTGGCACATTCTACCACAGAGTTTATTAGCATCAGATTCAGAACTGTCTTTAGAGAATTATGAGAAACAGTTGTCGGATGATTTACCAATTGTTATTTATTATCATGGTAACGCAGGATCAAGGGCAACACAACATCGAATTGAATTGTATCATGTTTTACGTCAACTAAATGCTCATATCATTGCCATCGACTATAGAGGTACCACAGAATTTTTTATTACATATTTACAGTATGAGAAATTTCACTAATTGAGAAAAAATATTAGAAGGACTTATGTTACTTTTCTAGTATGTCATTTTGGAGAAATGTTTTCATTTATTATTCAGTGAAGTTTAGCATATCTTATAAAAGTATCATAACTTTATAAGTAGATATTTGAAATTTGATAGAGTTTATATTTTTCTTTTGCAAATGTAGGCTATGCAGATTCCAGTTTTGTTTATCCATCTGAAAACAATTTAGTGGACGATGCTAAAACGGTTTATACTTGGGTGAAAAAACGAGCTGGAAATTCGCGTATTTACATTTGGGGGCATTCCCTTGGAACTGGGTTAGTACAAAATGATATTGTTTGTCATAACACTACAAATTAACAATAAAATACCGCTTACTAATAATTACTTGCTTAACAAATAACACATGAAATTGTAAAATTTATATCTTATTTTTTTAGTGTTGCTACCAGGGCAGTGAAAGAGCTGAATAATCAAGGTAAAATAATTAAATATATAAATACATCAATTAGAATTTTGATTCTTACAAATATTTATTGAAAAGGTGAATTCCCTGCTGGTTTAATATTGGAGGCTCCATTTAACAGTATGAGCGAAGAAATACTTCATCATCCACTGTCATTTGTATGTACAGTATATTTTCATGGCATGTTTATATACGTAAAAATACTTTATTTTTAATTACCGGTAATTTTAAATTAGTCAAACTTTTGGTACTTCATGGCAAATTGTCACAGGGTTTGCCATTTTCAAGACTAGTTTTGAAAGTTTTTTTTGCAAGTTTGACTTGTAAATAATAATTATACAATTTTCCAACAGATTTTTCAAATAGTTCCTTGGTTCAAATGGGCGACTTATCGTTCATTAGAGATGTACGATGCGTACTTCGATTCGGATAAACAGTTAGTAGCTTTCAGTAATTTCACTAATAAATAACTTGTTAGCAAAATTTATGTCGCGTATTACAGCATCGTTGATGTGACAATTCCAATACTAATTTTTCATGCTGAAGATGATTTTATCATTCCATTTCGTCTTGGTTATAAGGTACAAACTTTTACATACAAATACGTTGTCTAACTTTCATTTTACTAACATTTATTTTTAACGAGTAGCTATACGAAGCTGCTTTACACAGTGAACGAAAGTCACCAGTTAACTTTATCCGATTTGACTCTGATCAAAGATTGAACCATCAGCATATTTGCAGAGCTAAAAATTTGCCAAAAATTCTCAGGTACATAACTTCGATATATTTTTTAGAACAGATCTAGACCTTCTAGAAAGTCTAAAAGCTATAATATAGCGAGGAAATGGTGACAATTCTTAAATTATTCTATTTTTTTTAATTTAAAACCCAAAAAGCATATCGCTGGGTTAGTTGCAGTAGATTGTACAGTAACAAAATGAAAATCGATTAATGCCATATTTATCTCAAAATATGCTCCAAATTAGTCGCATAAAAGTTATAAATTAACTTTAACTTTCTTAAAATTAAATTTAGTACCTGAAATAACCATTTTAAATTTTTAAAACTAAACATTTTTTAATATAGAGTTCAATCATTCTTTACTGAGCAAATTGTAGTAATTTTAGGGGTGTTTACGAAAAACAAAACCTTTAAAAGCTTGAACATTAATTAAACATTATTTTTTGATACAGGGAATTCTTTGATTATCCTGAGAAGAAATTATCAACGTAATACATAGTTGAGAGACAAGAATTTCAATAATTAATTAACTGTGATTGTAATGTTATATTGTATGAAATGAAATTAAAGCTGTTTTACTTATAATTTAATATTTGTCATTACTAGTCACGAACATTTTAGTACCATTTTTAGCAATAATTGACTGAAAAATAAAGTACAAAAACTTACTTATAAAACCGAATCACAGAGTTTTAATTACTATCGTTAATATTATATTAGTAAAAGAACTGGTATCAGTAAATGCACTCAATACAATAGCAGGTTGCACATACAGTACATCGTTGAGTAACAGTGAACTAAAAAGATCACTTTCAAAAATAGATTAAATTATGACGATTTATTTTAACAAAATTTATCGCTGAAATCAAATAATGCTATGCTTAAAAATATGAAAATCTGATTACTTCCAATCGTTTCATCTTAAAGATGAAACATTTAGATAACCATGTTTATAGTTACATAAATAGCAAGTCTTTTAATTTTTTTAAAATCAACAATTTGGACTTTACATTGCAGCAAAATTGTACATGGACGAGTGTGCAGCCTGCAATAATAAAAAGCTTTGCTTTGTCCAATTATGTTTACTCACCGGAATATGTTAATTTCTCTTCAGCAACCGTTATTGTTTTATAAATGCTGAAAGGGTTGCCATGGTAATGTGAATAAATCAGCTGGCAATGGTTGACAATGAGATGAGTCGAAGTCCATCATGTACTTTGACGCTAAAAACAACACCATTTGATTCTTCGTGGCCGTATCCATCGCTTCACCTGCGTAATAATTATTAAATTTAAACCGCATTTTTATAAGATTCAATTGTGACTAATTACCCAAACTGGATGGAAAAACACCATATTCATCAGTAATACAAGACGAAGCTAAACTATTACATAAAGTTTCATCCACACTGTATTCTCTCCATAAAACTTCTATATTGATTTTATGTAAAAAAAATGAAGATGAATTAAAACGAGTTGTGTTTTAAGAGACAATACACTACTTTAATGGGTGTGTATGCCACTATATAACTTGTTTCACAATAATAAAACAAGTTTACAAAAATGTAGATTGAAATTTAAATAACATCAATTGCAGGTCAATGATAATTTAAGCTTTAAATACAGTATACATTTGACCATGGCAAATAAAAAGTTTATCAGAATGATAAACATGTGTTTTACATGGAAGTCTAAATCGAATTTTTCATATAATAACAGCTATTACCTTGTTCATTTCTGTCAGAAATCAACCATCTCTGTAGTAGTGCATTTGATAATTCATCAGAAAAAATTAACGGAAATCTGAAAAACATTGTCAACAAAATCTTTCAAACTACACTGTATTCATTAATAATCATTTTGCTTACCTCGATTGCAATAATTGGGTTAGCAAATAATTTCCACGATTTGCTTGCAAATTGTTACTGTTTCTATTATATAGACGGAGATCAATAATTTGCAGTAAACCTTTATTCAACACTAAATAGAAATATACCCGCTTGTTATCACTTCGTCTTTTAGTCTTCTGACTAGCAGCACTGGTCCATTATATCTAGTAGTAAATTAAGTTACAATTAGTTGTTTAGATTTTACTTGATGGTTTATTTACTGGGCTAATTGTTCATAGACGTTCAAATTTAGATGTTCTCTTACAGTTCTTACAACCAATGGCTCTGAAATTAAATTAAATATTACCAAAATTTGCTAAGAAACTATTAAAACTTTTCATAAATTTTAATAATCGTTGCTTACTCCAACTTCTTGGCATTTGTTCAATCGCCAATGGTAGCAAATCGTCAAATGTTGCATCTAAAACCTATCAAAAATACAATTGGACGTATTATACTAGTCGTTATGACAACCTTAAGTACTTTATCTTACAAGTCCTTGTATTTGAGGATAATTTACAGCAGCCCAAGTTGCAGTATATCCTCCAATTGACCAAGCATATAAAACAATGTTTTCCAGCTCAAATCCAAGTTTCTGCATTGCAAACTCAATTACAACATCAATTGCATTTTGTTCTTGCACTGGAAATGGTTCTCCCTAAATCGTGAAAGTGTTTAATTCATAAATTAAAAATTGAGTAAAGTAACATGAGTTACTGTGCTCCCTCCAAATCCAGGATGGTTCCAACCTAAAACGGAATATCTTGCGTTAAGAGGGGTATCCATTATACCAACTTCGTAAAAACCGGCATTTCCTTCGCAACAAATCACCTGGTAATCAAAAATAAAACATATAATTCAATTTAAATTGGAAATATTAAAATCAAATCATATTCTACAAAAATGGCAATCGTCGTTGATCGATGTTTCTTATAATCATTCTTAATAAAATATTTCTTATGTTTTTTAAAGTATCATAACATTTTAAAACAGATAACTATAATATAAACAATAAACATTGAAGATAAAGAAACCAACAACGATTTCTCTTACACATCGATAAAACCGCGTAAAATGTTTTGAATAATAATACCATAACGTGGTTAGTAGCCTAGTATTTTTAAATTAAATTATACACCTGCCAATAAATCAATTTAAAAATTAATTCCCTAAAATGCTTATATTTTTGCAACTGCAGCAAATGTTCACCGCTAAACGCTTTACCAAAGTGTTTCCATTAGAAAATTCAGGATTGTTTCTTCGATCAACAAACATAGTGTCAATTTCATTACGGTCCCGTGTTAACAGCTTAAATCTTTCACCATTAAACTGTAAAAAAAAATAATAATAAAATTCAAATGTATTTTAAAGGTAAAAGTTTAGTATTACTTCTTCAACAATTTTCAGACGTCCTTGACTTAAATGCATACCTGTAAACTTTGTATTCAATAAAATTTAAAAACAAAATTAGAAGTAGTTTTGATACCCATTGCAGATTGTAGCAATTGCAAAGATCCTGGGTACAGTAAACGTCTTCCAATAGTGTGAGCTATGGCATAACTATAATAAAAGAATTAAGTAACCAACAAATCAGAATTACACAATTAATATGATTAATTGCCTTAATATTTGACATGGCAATGTCTTAATGTTTTCTATAATACTCTTTGACGTTTTGGAAATAGACTTTTTAATTGATTTCAGCTTTTCACTTTAAAATAAACCAAAAAGATTAACAAACACGAAATTCCGAAAACTAAATAAGTTTATACCCTTTAGCTCCGTCGTAAGCACTAAATTCAACAGGCCACGCATAAAAACTGAAATCATATCGAGTTAGCTCTTTCTAGAAAAATGAATTTAAAAAACCAAATTATTTTCTGCAGAAAAAAATCGGAATCGTTAGCTTACTAACAAAATATATAACTACAAGAATAAAAACAAACTTTTAAAACAATTTCGAAGTTGTTTATAATTTTTCAGATATTTACCTTAGTGTTTGTACAAAGGTTTGCTTTAGCTTTGTTAAGAGCCAGTAGAAATTTACAGTATTCCGGATTTGTATACCTGCCAATTCCTCTAATAATAATCGATCCCACAAAAAATACCCCTAATACAACCGAAAACTTGATAAAGCTGATCCATTTGCTGCGATTGAGATAATTTTTCTTGTATAAAATAGGCACAATAAGCGGGGTAGTGTATAACGTTATATTCCAAACGATTCCGAGCTATTAAACAACAACGATTATTAATATAATCGATTTACCACAGTTAAATTAATTACAGTTTTAATTATGCCGTCGCCGCAGGTTTCAACGATATTTGGCATGTACAGTCGACCCTATTAAAAACAAAATATAGTTTAATAAAACACATTTAAAATGATTGCCCAGCTTGGTGTAATGTAACTTCTGATTTATGATATGCTTTGCAATCAAAAGTCACATTTAAATTGCATTTAATCAAGCATGTATTGTTTATCAATTATTTTGAGTAAACATTTTACTTACTTCTTGGCCTAACTCTCTATAAATTCGAGATAAACGAGGACCCACCATACAATTCCACAGACCAGCCATTTTTGTTGTCATTTTTCAGATACCATTTTCAGCCTCAGTACAACCGATTACATAACACAACGTAATAGCCGCGAATTTCGGATTTGCACTTGGGCCAATACGAAGCAGTCTTTTACAGACTTCAGCAAACCAATTTTATTAAACTTTTTAAAGATTTGTTTTCATTATAGCCTATATACTATGCTTTTTACTATTTAATGTTACATAGCTTTTTTTTTTAAATAGGAAATCCAACCTAATCACATTAGCATAATCATTTTATTACCTCAAATTTGCATATTTGATTTTGCATATTATATTCTTTAAGGGTATGAATAAAATCTTGTAAATGTACAGTAATTTTCAGGTTTTTGGCCATTTTTTTAAAAAGAAACAAAACAAAAACTTTTCAAAACTAGAAAATGTTTAATAATTATCTAAGATGTTAATGATATCGAAGTGCATTATTAAATAAAGTATAAACAAATATTTGAAAAACCAAACTGAAGAAATATAATTTTCACAATTTAAGCAAAATAACTTTTTTTTATCGTTTTTTCTTTACCTGTTTCATCACTTTTATCGATAGCAGGTTTTTTCGGTATTCCGAGCATTTTCTCTAGTAGATCAGTAATGAATTCACATACATATTTTAAGTCGTGCTAAATATCAAAATTTAAAATTTTAGTTAATTCAATCTTTAAAAATAATTTCCTTCGTATTACCTGCAAAACATGAAGTCCTTTGGTAGATAAAACCACAAGTTCGTTGACACCATCGCCAGTGACATCCAAATAATCCATAGCTAATATTGGATGAGCAAGTTTCCAGTCACCAACTAATTTAAAGTTCCATTTTTTAATTGCTGTTGGCGCCATGGCTCCTGATTTTCCGACTGGATGAGTTTCTTTTGTTTCTTCGAATTTATAAATAAGAAGCTGTTGTCCATATGTCCCAATTATGATTTCATTATACCCATCAAAATCCACATCAACAACTAATGCGCACTGAGCCACGTCGAAATGATCACTGTTTGGAAGAATATATTGATCATTCATTCCCTCGCTCAGAAAATTGCTACAAATTAAAAATAAAAATTTAACTGCTTATATTGACGATTTTAAAAGATTGCTTATTGAGGAATTCATAGTACAAAATACAATTAATTTAAAATGAATATGGACATTTTACATGAAACACTTATTAAAGGAGTTTTTAGAAACATGCTTTAAGTTTTATTTAGCTTCATCATTATTCCTCAATCTACGCACTTGAAATGCATTAATATAATTACCAATAAACCACCGACTGCTCATTAATAGTGGTGATTACAAGTAAATTATAATCTTCTAGCTGTTGTGAAGTTTTGCTTTCAGGAAGATTCTTAAAATAAGATGAAGTTTTCGTTGCATTTTTTAATTTAAACAATTTCACACACGAGATTGTATTGTCATGTTTAACGGAACAGTGCATCACCAACTCTGCAAAAGCTTTAGTTTAGCCACAAATAATGTTTATGATAATTTCACAAATTTACCTTTGGTCTTGATATTAGTCATGGAAACTCTAACATACCCATTTTCACAGCCTATTGCAGTTAACCGCATTGATAATTCTTCAATATTGACTACATCCATACTAATCACTCTAACATTTAAATAGTTTTAAAAACTTTTATATAAATTTAATAACAATTTTACAACTTACGTGCTGGGAATATCGAAAAACTCTGGAAAATATTTAGAAATGTTATCTTCGATAAAATTACGGTCATCTTTCTGTAGTTTTTAATACGAATTGCAAATTATGAATGCTTATTACAATAAATCGTAAAAACAACACGATCGATCACAACATTACAAATATGCAGTAATCATATATACTTTTGCATTGGAAAACATTGCATCTTTTCCGAGTTTCAAGAAACTTAGGTTCGTGATTACTGCACATGCAATGCCGTATTGGTAAGTTGTAAACTTACTTCTCTGTACAAGTGCACCTTTAAATCACTTCCACTTAAAAGCCAACACGTCTCCTGTGTACTCTCGTCATATAACCTGCAGGATAATAACAAAATTAAAATTTTATTACAAACAACAATTTGTACAGTTCCCACTGTGTGTGATACAGCTGATAAGGAACAAATTTCAGTTCCAAAGTAAGACAACTTTGAGAAATCAAATCCAAATCAAAAGTTATTTGCGGCTCCAATACTCTATAAATGTTCAAATAGCCAGTTGCCTAATTAAATCATCAGAATAAAATTAGTAATTAACCAACTACGGTGTAAAATGATATTAAAATAAACTTTTACCCGTTCTTGGATAAAATATGTAATCCCAACTGTAAAATCATTAGTTTCCGTTGATCTATTAAAGCTATCGATTGAAATGATCGCAGCTCCTCCTGTAAATGTCATAAACAATGTAAACGACAACACTTGCTAAATTTAATGAAACTTTTCATAGACTTTGCATAGTCGATAATTATATTCAATAATACACTGTACTTTGTTCAGAACATCGATTATGTACTGATTTTATCTCACAACTTAAGTGTTTTAAAAGCTAACAACCACAGGTCTTTTTTATTATGCTTACTTGGTATATACGTGAATTGAATCTCTTTGGATAGTGGCACTAACTTATCATTCGGCTTGTTGGTAAATTCAAAGCAAGTTGCTGGTTCATTAATCGAAGTAACCACAACTTTGATCGTTGCAGGTTCAAAAGTACGCAAGCTTGTAAAACCGTAGATGCTGCTTTGAGAAGGAAGCCTTAGAAAGTTTAATTCTTTTAACGAATACGCCATTTGATTGCTGTTAACGATCTATACAAATATTCAAACTGTATAATACAGCATTATGTTAATTTACAGAATGTTCAAAGACAAGAAACATAATTAAATACGAAATGACAGTAAATTAAATGTATCGAATGTACTACAAATCAAACACAGTATGATTTAGATTTTGCAAAGCGATACTGTATTTGTATAAAGTCAATCGTAGTCTACTACAAAAATGATAAAAATTCAATGTATATTGACAATTCATACAACATTTACCTATTGGTAGTTTGTGGAACTATATAGTAAATGTTTCCATGCAAATGTATGGCTAAAATTGATATTAATTAATTAAAAATCATAGTTAAATTATCAATCAATACATCATTACAGATACTTAATTGTTTCGGCCCCGAAATTTCTTTCTTATCAAGAATTCTAAAGTTCCTCCAAGCTCAGAGATAAATTTGTTAACCGTAATCCCAAACCCCCTGTGCTGGATCAACTGTACAGTACAATCGCTTATTGACGAAAACAAGTTTTACGAAATCATTTTGAGGGCGTGACCTCTTTACAACCTGTCATTTCGTTCTGTGTTAATAGTAGCAGCTGATACTTTGTTCTATTGATTTAGCTTTCATAAACTTGCCTTATTTTTAAATGTCGTTGTCAATTTTATTTCATGCTTGATTATTTTGAAAAATGATTTTAAAAACAAAACCGATTTTACTTTTCTATAAATAGGTAAATAAACTCAACCTATGATAATCTTACGTAACCTAATCAAACCTAGTCAAACCAATTTAATCAAATCAAAATAAATTTAAATAAATTAATATTATAATTACCGGTAAAATAATAATTTTGTTGAAATGCTATAATAATTATGGTTCCGGTATGACTAGCTCCAGACTATTTGGGACTAATAGTATTAGGGCATGTTCTGATAAGATGTTTTATTGAACGACTTTGAACTTGAAACGTTTCGTCGAAAAGCGAATGTAATCCTTTTCGTCACGCCTATGTGCGTGTTTTGAGTGGTTGCTATTACACAGGGTCAAAATATAAATAAGTTTAAAGTATTTTTAATTTTATAGTTTAACAAAGTGCAGTTATAAGTTATTTATTACCGGTATGATAGTTTTATGCATTTCTAAGTAATTTCTATAGCAATTATATATAACGATTATAATTTAGTAATGAAGAGAAACTGTTTTTAATCGTAATTTTGAAGACCGTTATAGAACAATTTTCATAATACTGTATTTCCGTTAAGAAATCGTTTTATGTATGAAAAATGGAGAACGTTTTAAATTCCAAATCTGCATTTGTTATATGGATCTTTGTGTATTTCACCCATATTTCAGGTATGTTGAACATAAGTTCATCATTTTTAAATGCGAATTATGCTGTGAAATTCCATAGTTATTTATCTACCTTAAGATTTAATGAAAACATGTCATATTGTACCTTACTTGAAGATTTCTAAATCACCAAATAGCTTAAATTGCAGTATATTATTTTAAATTTTATCTGAGAATTTAAACACTATACGAATTGTTGGAATTTATTTTTACTTTAAATGTTAATTGATTGAATTAAAATTTAAGGTGAGCTGATTGAAATCTACCCAGAACCAATAGATGAACCAATACAGCTAGTAAAGCCTGATTTATTACATAAGAAACTTGTCTTAGTTGAGGAGAATATTGAGGTTTACTTTTTTTGTGAGCAGTTGTAAATTTATTTGATACAGAATATTAACTATTACATGTTTTAAAGTTATTACATCGGATTAAAGGCCCGGTAGCTACGGTGGCTGTTGTGGGAAAATTTCACTCTGGAAAAAGTTTTTTACTCAATCAACTTATGCAAAAATTATCTGGATTTGGATTTAAAGTAGGTTCAACAGTTAAACCTCAAACGATGGGTATCTGGATGTGGGGAAAGGTAACATGTAATATTTAGATTATTATATTCACTTATTATTTCCAGTGTCGATTAAGTGGCATAATTGCTGTTGTAAACTTAATTTATCATTTCCAATTATATTTTATTAGCAAAAATTACAAATATTGCAATATGTATTTATTTTTACAGGCTTTGGAAATTCGGCTGAATTCGACTGGCGAAAAGCTATCTGTAATATTTTTGGATACAGAAGGTTTTGCTGCTAACAATAATTCTGAACATTATGACTCCAAAATCTTTGCAGTTTCTACTTTGTTAAGCAGTTTTTTAATATACAATTCAGTCAAGATAATCGACCAATCAGACATTGATTATTTAGAAATTTTGGCTAAAAGAACGCTGTTATTTTCTATTCGCTCTCTACTGTCAAATTGTACAAAAGGTTTAACTGTCGATTTGCTGAGTTTTCCACCACTGTTATGGGTTGTTCAGGACTTTGTACAGTCAACCGACGGTTTTTCACCTAAAGATTGGCTCCGGCAGCTATTGAGCAAAGAAGTTGATAATTACAACCGAACTTTGCTTGGAATTTTTAACCAGTACGATTGCCATACGCTTTTTCTACCTTCAACCAACAAACAACTACTCGTTGACTTGTCAAGAGTATGCAATTATATATTTGAAAAATTATCATTTTATATTATTTTTTTTTTGATGTTGTTAAAGGCAACTCAAGATGACCTGATTGAAGATTACCGTATAGAAATGGACAACATGACTGCCAAACTATTTAATAAGTTGAAACCAAAAATGAAAAATGGTTTGAAAACATACATTATTTAATGCTCTAAATTGCAATAGGTTTTTTTCTAATATTCAACTTCAATTTTTGTACAAATACAAATATGACTTATATAGGCTTTTTTAAAATATTTACTAGAAACTGTATTATAGTATTTTGATTTTATTTATGCAGGAAAGCCCATAACCGGAGTAGATCTTTCGAATTTGCTGAGGGTCTTGGTGGCTGCAGTGAACGATGGATCCCTGCTAGATGTTCCCGTAAAATGGGTTGAATTCACCCAACAAATTAAAAAAACAGCGATGGAAGATTCACTTACATATTACAACACGGAACTAAATTTGTATACAAAGCAGAGGCCTCTTATACCAAAATCATTTAAAGTAGTCATTTAAATCTTAAAACTTTATCAATTTGATAATATTTTGATTTTTTAAAGGAATGGCACAACCAAACATCTATAACGACATTAAATTTGCTTGGATATCTGTTAAAAGGGTATAATTTATTGTTTTGCTAGAAGTTGTTTTTTTTTAAGTTAAGATCTATATATTTTACAGTTTTATTTTGTGTTATATCTATGCACGTTTAATTATTTACGCAAATTTAGTAAATATCACATTCGTAAATTTAGTTTGCTTTTCTAATAAGTACATTTTGAATAAAACATTTTAAAATATTTTACAGGATGGATGAAGTTTTGTCAGAATCTTCAAAGGCTCTCACGACGCTAATTTCTCAAAAATTTGAAGAAGCTTATGCCTTAAACGAGGAAAGCATTCGTTTGAAGTGTAAAGAAGTTCATCCAAACCTTTTAGTGAGCAGTTTAGCATATTTTAAAAAGAATTTTATTAAAAACTTTTTTTTCGAGAAACGACTACAAATAATTCATCATTTTATTCAGACTGAAAACGAGTTGGATGACTTCTTGAAAAGTAGAAGTGGCTTATGGTCATCACTCATAGGATTTGTACAGTGGATTTTATGGTGGCTAAAGTATTGGACAATTAAGTTATTGAATTTTTGCTAATGTACTTAATGTTTGAATTTTATTATTTAAATGAGTCATATACTGTATTTATAAATTAAAACTAAATAAAATATTAAAATGGTTAATTTAAAATTGTTTAGTCATTAGAGTGGGCCCTAAAACTTTTAAACATACCCATACATGACGAATTTCCCGCGTGCTTTTCATTGGCTGTTACTAGTTGAATAACTATTGTATCTACTTCCCTTGTGAGTAGCGGTGGTAGCAAATATTTGGCGGTAGTGAGCAGATCGCAGTTTTTTCCGCGATTTATTTTTTATTTGTAAAAATGGCGTCTCGAGGTGGTAGGAAAGTTGTTCAAGCTGAAGACTTATCAAATGTTGAATTCGAAACTAGTGAAGATGTGGAAGTTGTTCCAACATTTGATTCTATGGGATTACGAGAGGACCTTTTAAGAGGAGTTTATGCTTATGGTAAATATATTTTAGTTATTTTTGTATAAAAATGATTTGGAACTGTTAAGCCTAACATCGTTGGTGTGTCGTTCATCGCATTGTTGTTATCGACGCAATTAATTTTTTTTTTGTAAAAAGGATTCGAAAGACCATCAGCAATTCAACAAAGATCAATTAAACCAATAGTTAAAGGAAGAGATGTTATTGCACAGTAAGTTGTATCTGTTAAATCGTTTAAAAAATGTACCGAATTAACGTTTGATTTCTAGATCTCAATCAGGCACAGGCAAAACAGCAACGTTTTCAATTTCTATTTTACAAACATTGGATACCCAAGTCAGAGAAACACAATGCTTAGTTTTATCACCAACCAGAGAGTTGGCTGTACAGATTCAGAAGGTAATTTTTAGTCTTGATCATGATAAATTTTAAAAACTAAATTTGTAAATGATGACAATATTTTAATTTTGCAAGACTAATTTGTGGTTGTAAAAGTATACGCTATACTGAAAAAATGTATTTTTGGTTAAAAACAATTGATATTGTACAGTATTTGCGAATCTAATATTTTATGTCATTTCCAAAAGGTTATTTTGGCTTTGGGTGACTACATGAACGTGCAATGTCATGCATGTATTGGAGGAACTAATTTAGGAGAAGATATTAGAAAATTGGATTATGGCCAGCATGTCGTTTCTGGAACTCCAGGAAGAGTTTTTGGTAATTACACTAATTTATGATTATTGATGGCAATCGATTGGCCAAGTTAACATTTTGAAAATGATTCTTTTACTGGACTTGTGCAAACAACTTTTTCATAATTTATTATTTCAGATATGATTCGTCGAAGAAATCTTCGAACTCGAGCCATCAAAATGTTGGTGTTGGACGAAGCTGATGAGATGCTTAACAAAGGTGATTTACTCATTTATATTTACTTAAACAATTTAACGCGCATGTTACTATGTCTTAGTGATTATGGAAAATTGTTATTCAGTGTTTTAAATCTGAAATTAAAATTTGGAGAATCAAAAAAAATTGGTTTGCTATGAAAACTTGAATGTTGACATCTTGCATTATTTTTTAATTTTTCCAGGATTTAAAGAGCAGATATACGACGTATATCGTTACCTTCCTCCAGCAACTCAAGTTGTACTTATCTCTGCCACTTTACCGCACGAAATCCTTGAAATGACCAGTAAATTCATGACTGATCCCATCCGAATTCTTGTCAAACGGTAAGCAAAATCTTGCAGTTTTGTGTGTGATATTAAAGATAAATTAAAAATATTATGATTTTAGTGATGAGTTGACATTGGAAGGAATCAAGCAATTTTTTGTAGCTGTTGAGAGGGAAGAATGGAAGTTTGACACACTTTGCGACTTGTATGATACATTGACTATCACACAGGCAGTCATTTTCTGCAATACTAAGCGAAAGGTGAGAAAACACGAAAATTTAAATTTTATAGATTGCTTTTGGCATCTAAAACCAAATTGAGGTTTTAAAACTGGTTTTGAAACGTGGTTTGGGTTTAATTCGTAGCTTGGTTGAAAAGCATAATTTTGGGGTTAAATTATGCGTTTGGAATGCCTATTTCTTTAATGCTCAAGTATATTATTTCTTTTGAAATTAAAGTTTTTTGTTAATTCGCCCTAAATCCTAAAACTAATCTAAGCATTTTTGAAGATTGGTCCTTGCAAGTTGTTTAGTTTATACAAAATGTTTTTTTCCCCTTAGAACCAAGTTTAGTATGCATTATTAAAATTGTATGTTATTTTTAATTATTTAAGGTGGATTGGTTGACAGAAAAAATGAGAGAAGCGAATTTTACGGTATCATCGATGCATGGCGATATGCCACAGAAAGAGAGAGACGTAATTATGAAAGAATTTCGATCCGGATCTACAAGGGTTCTCATTACAACTGATGTCTGGGCCAGGGGCATCGATGTCCAACAAGTTTCTTTAGTCATCAATTACGACCTACCAAATAACAGAGAGTTGTATATTCACAGAATCGGTCGTTCAGGTCGATTTGGACGTAAAGGTGTAGCTATTAATTTTGTGAAGAATGATGACATTCGTATTTTAAGAGATATTGAACAGTACTACAGTACGCAGATTGACGAAATGCCAATGAATGGTAAGTTAACATTTTTACCAATATATGAATTTGATATTCATGCCAAAACGATTTTTAAACCACTTCGTTTCCGAATAATTATTTTAAACAAAAACTTTTCTTACCCTTCGTCAACGTTTAATACAGTTAATATACTGTAGTAAAAAGTTAAATGAAATTCAGACTGTTCTGGTTTAAATTTTCTCATTTTGGACATTTCGTATGTTTGAATGTTACATCTTAGTAATCGTTATTTTGTGTTTCAGTTGCTGATTTAATATAAAGTCTCGTTTCAACTGTTTGAAGTTCTCCTTCAAGTAGCGCTACACCATTTTTTTTTTAAATATATTTTTCGTTGTCATTTCAATTAAATTCCATCATTAAAAGTAACTATTAACTATCATATTTTAGTTTAAATTTCTTGTCGAATTCGTCGGCTACGAGTTTGGCTATGGCGAGTGAAGACGTGGCCCCAGGCGATGGAGCATTTCGTACGTGTAACATATGTTCCCCTAGCTCGCCTTCACCACTGTCAAATATGAAATCGTCTACCAGTTGACCGGTTGGACTTAATGCTTGAGCTCGCACACCAGCTGGACCTCTTAAAAGTAACTCGAAATTCAGTTAAGTTGACTATGTCATTGCGAAACTAGTTTACCTTGTTACATCGTTAACTGTTAATTCAGGTACAAATTTCTGAAGTTGTTTCACTTGTTTTGCGATTACAATTGAACGCAGCATTTCCTCAGCTCCAAACCGAGCATAGTTTTTCACAATTTTTTGAAATCCGCTGCAAAAAAAAGTTTAGTTTAGTATTATTTGTACTGGTAATTTTACAAGTTTGGTAATCTTCTAATTTTTTGAATTGAGAGCAAAGATTACTGAAAGACAGCTTGCTTTTGCAATATTTTCTTAATGATTATGCAAGTTTAGTTTATTTTTTAGAGAATAAATCTTTGGTACTATACTTTATATCGGGCGATCGTAATGTTTTTTTTCACTAAACATTATGTTTATAGCTAGAGTCGATTATATAGACTTAGCATTACCCGCTCCTGTTTCTAGAAATGCCAGTAAGTTTAGTGTACACAAACGCCCGGCGTTTGTTTGCATTTTTTAATCTATTACTGTTTAGTGAAAAGTTTTGTAGTGTGTTGTGTAGGTAATGGGATACGTTTTCAGGTGCTTGTGATATTCCATAATTTTTTCTATATTTATCAATATATTACCTGTAACGAAGGACTTCAAAAAATTCACTTAATTTAAAATCAGTGAATTTATAGCCTTCCCTCCTGAAAGCTAACACTGCATTTGGTCCTAACCAAACACTGCCATCCATTCTGGGAGTAAAATGAACGCCCAAAAATGGAAATTTCGGGTCAGGAACCTTTTTAATAAGCCAAAAATAAATAAAACTAGTTTAAGGGTGGATTAAATATTAAGAAAGACAAATAACTGAGAGAAATCCTGTAAATTACCGGATAAATATTTCCTCTGATCAGGTGCTGTTTATCCGGTTTTAAAACCAGATATTCTCCTCTGAATGGCACAATCTGTGGATGTGAATTACAGTTTGAAAGGCGGGCCAAATGGTCCGAATAAAGACCACCACAAGTGACAACTGCTTGGCATTTGACATTTTTCTGGTTTTAGTTAAGAGAACATTGATTTTAGAAAACATGCTTAACAATTTACAATACTTTGATTTTTTACCCCGTTTTCTCCTTTAATCAGGACAGAATTATCGTTGTCTAACAATTCAAATCGTATGACTTTAAACCCTAAATGAATCTCTCCGCCCATAGATTTAAAATCATTTGCATAATTACTGTTGACTAAGCTGTAATCCACTATGCCGGTATGAGGAGACCATACGGCTTGTAAACCCTACAAGAATGATTATTTATTTGCTTTTTCAATTGGCAGTTGTTTGGGTTTGGTCAACATCTTTTAAACCACACCCGGAGCTTTTTTAAACCCCAACTTTTTTTTGTTGCAAATTTGCGTGTTTTATGTTGTAAAACATAAATCCCAACTACAGTAATTAGTTCCCTTGTTATTTTAAGATTTACTGGTCAGATAATGATTGGTCCAATCCCATTAAAATAATCTAAGCTGAGCAAGAGGTAAAGGGGTTATTTACCTGACAGTGAGGTTCAATATCTTTAATTTTACTCCCATCAATTAGTTGAACATCTTTGCATTTGTTTTGAATGGCCCGTTGATATAAATTGGCCAGTGCTGGTAGTTCATGTTTATCAACTGCCACAATTAACTAAAAAATTGTTTTTATCTCTTTGAAATAATTTTATTCTTTTAATTAATACTGTAAATTGGTTAGCAACTTCACATAATATACCTTTCCGCATTTTTTGTAGGGAATGTTTTTTCCCTCGCAATATGCGTACATTAGATTCATTCCTTCGACACATAATTTGGCCTTCAGTGATCCTGGTGTATAGTAGATTCCAGCATGAATTACTCCACTGTTATGACCGGTCTGGTGAGCCCCTAATTACACCGAGCAATTGCTATTACTGAGTATTTACAAGTCAGTTATTAACTGGACTAGATATTATTTTATTAACAAAAATACCTAGTTTATTCTCTTTTTCTAAGAGTCCGAATTTCTTTCTTGGATGACGACGGCTGAGCTCCTTAGCCGTGGCTAGACCAACGATTCCACCTCCGACAATCACGACATCGTAAGTAGATGTCCAGCTTTAATCACGCTTTTAATTAACCAAATAAACTCACGAAAAGATATGAAAACATGAATACAACCTGCTAAATGACCTTAGAAATTGGGTGGTTGCACGGTTATTTATATTTCTATACATTTTAGCAGTGGAAACTCACAGCATCCAAACAGTACAGTAGTTTGCTTTGAATTACCGGTACTTATGACTTTAATTGGACATTTCAGTCACTAAAATAGACTGAGATTAAACGTCCTCAATGCAGCACAAATTCTTTACGTGACCTTCAGAAAAATAATCACTTAAATTCAAGATCATGAAATTTGTAATTAACTCAACTTACGTAATTTGAAAAGAAATTAAATGATGACACATAGCGGCTGAAATTGTAATGGGAAACGCTAGTAAATAATTATTATATAATTTCAGCCTTAGTACAACAATGGACCTTTGGCTAGAATGCGGCGTCATGAATCAATTAACGCCGTCGTCTAGCAAGTTCTCTGTGCTATTAAATTTGACATGGAAATACATTAAGAATGGGGAAATTACGCCAAAATTGTATATTATACATATACAGTGGTATGTTTTATACACAAGTGTGATTTCATTAAGTTTATAAAGAAATTTTGGCTACAACCTGTGGTATTAAGGGTCAGTAACACTTGAAATCTTTAGATCACAATTTTACATGGTTTGAAATAATAATAGACCGTGCAGTGCACAGGTGTTCAACATCTTTGGATGCAAAAGCAGCACCCTCAGGGAAATGTAGTTGTGTATCGGTTGCGCTGTCGGTGTGCATAAAGAGTGTCTTTAGTTTGAAAGTTGAGATTACGCCATTATTATATGTAAATATGATAAGTCGATGACTAATGTTAGATAATAGACAAGTTCAAGTTTAACAAGATGAGAAAAATGGTTGCAGCTTTAGGTTTTATATGGCGGTGCGTCTTTTACCCCACCTTTCTTTCAGATTGTTAGAGTGGACTGAGTGGTTCTTTATGCGTGTTCAGTTCACCTTCAGACTCAGCATGAAGATTGAAAGTAACACCTGTTCAAATCTTAACCCGTTTTGTTTTTATCCCCTCAGGCAGTTAATAAATAAAAACCAGACTACAGTTCCGAGCACTCACCTCTTTAGAACGAGAGCAAATTAGCTGGCCAGCTCGGTTTTTGTTTATGGCTGAAAGACATTATGAGATTTTTATGGTAATAAAAGAAGCTACAATACCTTTAATACTTTAAATAATTATTGGTGTAGGTTCTGATTTAGACATCAAGACACAAAAGAAGCTAAAATTATCCACTGATAAAGTAGTGGAAAATGATTGTTTACTATAATTATCATAAGTTACTATAATTCAAATTGTCTATAAAAATTCGGGTATAAATCGCATATAACTACCTTAAATGACAGCAAGTTTGATAATAATTTAATAACTCAAACAAACTAAACAATGTGAATATTTTAAGTAAAATAATTTCTAAAGTATATTATGACATACAACATACTGTAGATTTCGGCACCTATTTATGGCACTTATATTTTAAAGGTTAAAAGTTTTGAAAAAAATTAATAAAAATCCTGTAAATAAATGTTGTTTGAAGAATCAAGGAAATAATTTTGAACTTGTACGGAATTTTTGTAAAAAAATCTATAATGGAAATCTATTAACGGACATTTTTCAATTTGAAAATGTTAATGGTTTGTCTGTTTATATTTTTTATATCAAAATAGAATTAATGTTGTGTGGAGTTTTTATTAATGACGTAACATTGTGTAAATGAAATGTTTTTAAGTGGAAAAAAGTGAAAACTAGTTGCGTAAAAAGTACCTAAAAGGGACCAGTTTTCAAGTGAGTGAAATTAATCTTGATTTATCTTGACGCTACATCTGAAAATGGTTTTGAAGGTGGGATGGGCGGAGGGGATACAACAAAACATTAAAAAAGAAAGTTTGGAGAAGAAAATTTCTTCACCTGTCCATCACACGTACAAGTTCATTCATCTCCTATTACAATTTTAAAGAAAGAAAAGAAATCGTAAGATGATGGAGAGAATAATAATTGAGTGTGAGGACGTTAAACTAATGATCTAGATCATCAAATCATTTTTCTAAAAAGTGGACAAATTTTCCATAAATTTTAACTCAAGACATGTCAAAAATGGATTTTTATGAGCTTTTAAAGGTTATTTACTTCAAATGACCTCTGATGGTCCGTTTTTGTGATCATTATTTGTAAAAAAAATAGTAATAACATTATTCAAAAAAAATAGTAGAAAATGATTTGATATCGAAGTCAGTTGTTTTGAAAGTTCTGTATAGCAGTTCGAGAAACGTTTTAACATACTATTAACATCTTATTATAAGAAAAATATTAAAAATATGAGTTGTTGACTTTTTTAAAATACGGTATTAAATATTATGTATTAAAACAATAAATAAGCAATAAATGACAGTAAAATTACAGTATGTTTAGATAAAAAAATAAATAAGAAAAATGTTTTATTTATTTACTTTTGATTGGGATGAGAATAATGAAAAGTTATTTAAAAAAAATTAATTATGATAATTAAAATTTTTATTGGAAAAACAAGTACTGTAACTCTAAATTTTTATTTTCTTTGTCAACTAAAATAAAACGATAAAAAGTGACTCAAAGTTCGTTGTTTTATTTGAGACATAAAGTTCAAGTTCAACTTTTTGTTGTTTTATAGTTTTTATATAATTTTTTTGCTGAAGAAAGAATTTAAATTGATGATTTGTGCTACAGAAACTTGTTTTTTTTTACTTTGGTAATGTTTGTTTTATTGTTTTTCCGGTGGTGGCCCCTCTCGATCTCTTGCGTTTGGTGTTTTTTTATATAACATTTTTTTTGTCCAGAAAGTGGGTGTGTGCTTTTGTGTTGAAGATTCCCCTACGTGACGTCATGATCAACTTTTAACCCTTTGACTATATATATAAGCCTCTGGTTTCAAACCCCAAATGTGTACTTGTAAGATTAGAGAGAGTGTGTAAGCGTGTAGTGTGAATTATTTGCAAAAAATGTTGAGATTTTGGTTATGGTCATTGCTGCTGAGCATCGGTGATCACATGTTGGTAAATGGACATGGACGAATGGTTGATCCACCGGCTAGAAACACTATGTGGAGACATGGATTTAGTAATCCAGAAAATTATAATGACGACGAGCTATTTTGTGGAGGAGTCACTGTAAATATAATTGAAAATAATTTTTATTTCACTCATCTAGTTTATTGATGATAATTTTTCCAACTACAGTATTTATCTGCATGTATGGAAATTATCTTTTGAACTTACTTTACATTTGTTATCACTTGAAATGTAGTTAAAATTTTCTTATTAGATTTTTAATTTGTTTTTTAGATTTTAGTGGTTTAATTGCTTTTAAGTATTGTATTAAGGTTTTACTTTTTTAGTTTATAATTTACTTTATATTTTACTTTTTTAGTCAATAATTAACATTTGATTTTTTAAATTTCCGAAAGTTTCGTAAGATATGATTTGATTTTATTATGTTTTTTAGAATGTGGTATGTTTGAAAGTTTTTACATTTATAGTAATATTATTTTTTGCTTTGAAAAAGGTTTGATTTTCATATTTTATTAAAATTTTAGCTAACATATTCGTTTCCATTTTTATATATTTTTCACATTTATTTTATTGGCATAATTTTTTAATATGATAAATTTTGTTAATTGAAAATCAATTCCAGGCTATCATTTCAAGTTATATATTGCATTGTTTTATTACAGAAACAATGGGTAGACAATGGTGGCAAATGTGGTATATGTGGCGATGCATTTAACGAGCCAAAACCGCGCAAACACGAAGCTGGGGGGTTTTTTGGTAATGGGATAATTGTCCAATCATTTGAGTCTGGTGGCATCATGAACATCACTGTAATTTTATCAACCAACCATAAAGGCTGGTTTGAGTGGCGGTTATGTCCATACAAAGACCCTAAGAAGGAGGTTCCTCAGGTAACACACAGCACCATGCACCACCTTTACCTTTACCCATATTATAACAT
The DNA here is from genome assembly GCA_013389785.1 of Helicorthomorpha holstii. Lineage (NCBI taxonomy): Eukaryota > Metazoa > Arthropoda > Diplopoda > Polydesmida > Paradoxosomatidae > Helicorthomorpha > Helicorthomorpha holstii. The sequence continues at coordinate 11,340,596 of JAAFCF010006680.1, read as the reverse complement.
CACGATTCATTATACCAATTTGTATAAATTAGAGCTGTTTGGATGATTATTTGCTACCACTGGCCGAATCTTACAAAACCCGTTACTACATACCCGATTCGGCCCCACATCATAATTTTACTGTCGAAGTAAAGATCAAGTTGCCTGAAAGGTTAACATGCAAACACTGCCTATTACAGTGGACTTATTACACGGGTAACTTTTTAAGTGTATATAATTATCCACATTTTATTTTGTTTATTAATATTTTTTTTAAATAAAGGAAATTTTTGGGGATTATGTGAGAATGGTACGGGAGCCTTAGGTTGTGGACCACAAGAAACTTATAAAAACTGTGCTGATATTTCAGTAGGTTATCAACATCAGCGTTTACCATGGCATTTTTACGCTTTTAGTCCTTTTAAACATAATTTTAATGAAAATGAGAAAAGGCCGAATGATCCATTTTTATCCCGCTTGACCACCCCCGTGTCCCACCACCACAATCACCATGCCCACTTTTAATAATTCTCTGTTTAACTGTTATATCAATTAGTTTATATTATTTTCATTGTAATAAAAATCTGTGATTGTTTACACTGCTTTTTTATATATTCATAATAATAATTGTATGTTATTAATAAAAGTATTTTTTTGTGTTTCATTTTATTTATCTATTTCTTTTAGCATAATTATATTATGAAATATTATTCAAAGTTGTTTTACTGTTAAATAGTGGTTTTACTCGTAATAATTTATTTATTTGAAGGTCATTTTGACCTACAGTATATGGAGCAGGTTAGAGTCATCAAACAGTGAATTTAAAATTTAATTAGCTTCAGACAGTGTCTCGAGTTAAAAATCGGTTGCAATATCTGAAATCCTAACTAATTATTTTATTTTATTGGTGAATTTACACTCGTAACTAATTTATTACAGTAACCAATACATTTTTTAATTTAAAACTACATTATTCTTTTATTTACTCTGACAAACCTTTCTTATAAAATACTTTACTTACAGTAAATGCAAGCCATTTTTAAAATTTAAAATATTATTTCTCCTTCTAATCCCAACTAATTTATGATTTCTAAGAACATTTGCCTTTTACAATTAGAATTCTTCATGAAACGATTACACAGTAATACTTGTACTGTATAAGACATAAGTCTTTCATAATTGTCATAAATTTACATGTCATTACTCATTATTAATGTGGATATGCAACAAACTGCAATGAACCTGTTGGAATGTGAGCCAATGAATTTTAATAAATTTCCATAAACAACTTATTAAACTACAATATGTTAACAGCTCTATAAAATGGAAAATGTTTAGATACAATGAATGGGCGGTACTTGGTGCAATGCTATTAGTTATATAAGCCAAATGCTACAATTTTGTGTGCATGGTTGTTTTCGAAATTTCATTTTCCGTAATAGAAAGTATATTATTGCTATTAACAACTGATTGTTTAGATTCATTGGGTTTCATAATGACATCATCAGGTGTTTGTTTCTTCAGCTTGACAATTGTCCTTAAAAATGGAAACACCAGATCTGCATCTACATTTGATGTGTCTTGAAATCCAATAAATATGCTGACAATGAACGCAGCCAATAAACCAGTAATTAAACTCCATACTGCGTACCATAAAGAGGATAAGGAATAAAACGATTCCAAATTTGTCCTTGAAAACAAATTTAAATCACGACTCTAATTCTATACAAGTTAATAACTTATAAAAAAAAACAGTAAGAGTATTTACATGGAATTTATGTGTTGAATAGTAGAGTTGTTGGTGAGCGTAATATTGTTATGGCATCCTTCAGTTGTAAGAGGTCCTTGTGGAAGAACCGGTGACATTATCAGGTTACCCACACATGCCCACCACGGAAGTAACAGTGAAACAGCAAAACCTACCATTGCAGCCTGAAAATTCAAGCCAATGTAGTAAATACAGTACAATAATCGAAACTAAACCATTCATTTACCTTGAAATTGATACAAGGAAAAAGCATTCCTATTATAAAGATGGTTAAAATTGGCCCATAAGTGATTCCAAATATTGCAAACACTGCCTGAATAACATAAAATTAACTCGTAAGCTTTCAAAGTTTGGGTATGAATCTTTTTTTTATAAGATATAAGTTACTTTTATGATTCCACCAAAGTTACCAATGAATGCCACAACAGCAATTGAAAGTATTCCATAAATGACCACTGGAATGTAACAATTAAAATTGATTTAAAAATTGAATACTACAAAAATGTTCATTATTTGATTTGGACACGAAATGAGAAAGCTATATCATGCCCTATAAAATCTCGGAAAAATAATCGGAAATCTGGCATACCTAAAACTTTAGATAATTTCAATGTGGCACTTTCAGAAAGTTGAGGTTTAAATGGCTTAATGTAATCTGATACGGTGACAGCTGACATCGAATTCAGAAGTGAAGACAGTGTGCTTCAATAGAAATATAGAAGTATTTGGATTAGTTTCGAACAATTAATTATTATAGATTACTGTTATTTATATGAATACCTTATTGTAGCACAAAGAATTCCAGCAATAAAAACACCTGGAAGACCTTTACAAAATGACAGAGTTTGCACAGCAAACAGAGGCATCAATTGATCACTTTTGGTAATTTGGCCATTTAGTAATGGATCACAATCGTGGTATTTAGCATAAATTAGCATGCCAGCTAGAACTAAGCATCCTTCAATAAATGTTATTCCAATGGATAAAGCCACTGATGATCTGAATATCGAGTCGAATTTGATAAAAATTATATGAAATATTAAAGATGATACGATTTAAATAGTAAGTTTTAATTTTTACATTTGAGCTTGTCTCAAAGTTTTGTTAGATAAATATCTCTGCATTAGTGACTGGTTGAGAATAGCCATGGCAATTCGATAGAAGACATTTCCAATTGTCATTGTCCATAATGAATATTGTGAATGAGGACTCCAACCCCATCTATTAAGTTTATGTTTCATTTGTTAAATAATTTATACAAATAGTTATTAAGATGTACAAAATATATCATTTCATACATGACAATATTAGTTCTTTTGCCTTGTCGCATTCGTTCCCATACTACATTAAGTCCTCCAATATCAATTGTACCTTTAATTAAAACCGTTAATAAAACGGCCATCATTACGACAAATTGGCTAAAATCGGCCCAAACTATGGCTTTGAAGCCACCCTAGAATTAAAAAAATTGTGTTCTTGATAAATTGTATTAAAATAACAACAAAATAAACTTATTATTGTTGCCAACATGAGGTTCAAATTTTTCTTTATATTCCAAATTTTTAAATATTATTAATAAGCATTTTAAGTTTAAATGTTCACATGTCAGAATTTCATTTTGAAAAATTAAAATTAAGATGCCGTTAATAACAAAATTTAAATGAATTATGAACATTTTACAATGTCAGCAAACAAACGAGACTAGATATTATTAGGTACAATAGCTGTGTATCCCGGTTTTTTTTTGCCATGGAAAAAAAATTCCAATTTAGAGAATCACCCGGTAAAGTACGCAGCCAGTAGCAAGAAATTTAAGATAAATAGTGCAAATAAACTTACAAATGCAGTATAAATAATGCAGACAACGCCTACTGCAGCCACTGAAGCCCACAGGTGAAGACCAGTTACTATGAAAGTATATCATTATAAATTTATTATAATAATTATTATTATAAATAATTTGATAATGTTCTGATATTTTACCAAATTTAACATTTTAAAATCGTTTAAGACTATGATTTGAATATGTGCAATTTTAAATTTAATTTTAGGATCAACATTGTAAAGCATCATAACCGAATTAACAATTTACCTTGATTGATGGCTAAAGCTGGTGCATACATGGCTACAGCCGCATAGAGTAACTTAATAAAACAAAACTTGCTATTGAAATAAATTCGTTATAAATACATGTAAATAATTAATTCTTACCATTTGCACACTTATCACAACTGAAGTTAAAATGCGGATGGTTTTACTAAATCTCAGTTCTAAATACTAATAAAAATTATTTTAAAAGTAAATATACGCTATAGAGTCATGTTAAATTGCATACCTCAAAAATAGTGGTCCTATCCAGTTTATAAAATACAGGAATAAACAGATGTACTGCAAATGGAATAATTACAATATTGGCTACCATAACAAACGCAAATGTAATTCCATTGTTATAAGTTTCCATAGGAAGGCCCATCATAGCCACTGCAGAAACGAACGTAGCTAAATTAGAAATGGTTAATGGGACTATTCCTATATGTTTGCTATTGACTAGAAAATCTTTGGTCATTTTGGTTTTTCTGCTGGTCCACACGTGATACAGTCCAACCAACCCAGTTGCCATTATCACAGTAAAACCTGTAACATAGTCCCATACCTCTAAGCTAGTCATTTTCTATTAGTTAAGTAGACTTAAAGTGGCAAATATCTGGACATAAAATAATAGAACCGAGTTTATATAGAAATTAAGCGGATGCGCAGATGATTAATTTAATGTAAAACCTTGTGTAACTAAAATCTCTTTAACTACTTTTAGAAAATTAGAAATAGTTGAGATCACAATTTCACGAACTGTGCATGTATTTTTCATGAATAATTCAAACATTGTTTTCAACCTTGACATGACTAAGATTTGACATTTTGTCGTGATATTCAGAATTTTTAATGTTTTTATCAAAAAAAAAAAACAGCGAATGTTGATAACTTAGTTTCGGACAAACAATAGATTGATATCAGAATAATTATTGCTAAATTCTTATACTTGTGCACTATGGGAAGTTAAAAATATACAGGAAATGAGCCAAGTGTCAAAATTTGCTGTAAAGTGTTGTTGCTCTTTTAAACACGAAACTTATGATGACATTTTAAAATAATTCGAATCCTTAAAACAAGATTTAAGTAAACGTGAAAAACATGTTTATTTAAATTAAAAACGATGCTGAAGAGTTTTATTTGAATTTAATTTTTAGTAATAAAGATCCTGTACATGTTAGCATCAGAATACCTTGAATCCATGGAAGAGCAGTTGAATCATCAAATTATTGTGATTTTTGACATCACTTACGATAAGGTTAACCACTTGCAACTGTACTGTATAAATCTGCATAATTTCCGTTGCTGTTAAAATACAATAACTGAAATTATGCCATGATAGCATCAAACCACTCATTTCAACTTATGTTATCGAAAATAATAAAAAGGAGAGTTAATTGAAATGATATTTAAATTAAGTTGGTGTTTGAGCAATCGATTTTAATTTATTGTTGCAAAAATTTGTTGAAATTTGATAAAAGTTTTTTTTTAATACTTTTACAAAGCTAAAGAAAAATATCTGATACAGTACTTATAAATGCTTACAATAAAGTTTATTTTGAGTAAAATAATTTCGCTAAGCGATGATAAATTTATTTTAATAAAAAGTATAAATAAAAATATATTTCTGCTGGAAACTCCTCGATTGCTAATATTATTAAACATCATTTTCTCACTAGATGACACTGAGAAACAAATAACCAGACAGTTTAAAGACAGTTGAGCAATAATTTGTAACCTATATTCTACTGACTTTGACATGCTAAGAGATTATTTTACACTATGCAGTATAACTTAATATACTGTAACTTCACAATTCTATTATTGACTTTGTTTTGACCTTGTACAGTATAATATACACACTTGTTTGAGCGTTAGTTGTGTTTGCAAGGCCACTAAGAAATGGAGTCAAAAGTTGGAAAGAAGTTAATAAATTCAGCAGAAAGTTGTGTTGATGAGTTTTTACTAGGTTTTGTGGCTTCAAATAACAATTTAAATTTGGTGAAAGAGCATAGAATTGTTGTAAGAAGAGATTACCAAAATCTTGTACAGAATGGGCAAGTTACTGTCATCTGTGGTGGTGGTTCAGGACATGAACCAGCATTTGCAGGTAAATAGAATGATTACTAACTAGCAATTAATATACTATTAAATACTTATAGCACTGTATAATAGTTAAAACTAAAGAAAAAACATTTATATGCATAGAAAAGAATGCCTATGGGAAAACTGTATTTTGAGTTATTGGAGCCAGTTCCCAAGTTGATACACAACCATATAAATTCCTTAAAAGTTAAAACATTTATATATTAAAAAATAAATTTCTACAAATATCTAAAACACTATATTCTTTACGGTAATAAAAAAACGGGAAAAATTGCTAATAACTGATAATATTTAGACACATTCCTTTACCAGCACTTTTTTATGACAAGAAAAAACTTTAAAAGGAGTTCATATTTATGATACAGTATATTTTGTGTTTTATAGGTTATGTCGGAGAGGGAATGTTAACAGCAGCGGTTGCTGGTCCGGTGTTTGCTTCACCACCTGTTTCAGCAATTTTAAATACGATTAGACTTGTTGGAAATAAGACTCAAAACGGTAATTGTGTTTGTCCATCAACATATCTATATTGTACTTCTTAAAGATTTTGTTTATTTTAAAGGTGGTTGTCTAGTTATCGTTGCAAACTATACTGGAGATAAGCTAAATTTTGGTATGGCCGTAGAAAAAGCAAAAAGTGAAGGTTATAATGTGGAAAGTTTTGTTGTTGGTGATGATACTGCATTGGTCAGCCAAGATAAATCGGCTGGAAGAAGAGGATTAGCTGGAATTATGCTTACAATTAAAGTAAAAATTATATACTAAACATCTAGTTTACATAACAAGTTTTGTTTGGAGCAGTATATTATTTAAAAATATTTTTAATTTATTTAATGTTTTACCGTAGTAATAGTCCGTACTTTAACTAATAGAGCAAAGTGCATGCAGTTATTTAAACGGATGTGCAACTATTGTTTTTAATTTAATGAAATCGTGTTAACAAAACAGGTAGCAGGAGCATTGGCTGAGCAGAAAAAAAGCATAAATGAGATTTTGCCAATTCTTCAAAATTTTACATCCAATTTAGGTTGAAAACTGAATAAATGCTGCATAAATGAATTCATAATTAGCTAATTGTAATTTTTAGGTACTATTGGTCTTTGTTTGAAAGAATGTTCAATTCCTGGATGCTCTCCGAGTTTTGTTTTGAAAGATAATGAAATGGAATTGGGACTAGGTGTTCACGGTGAAGCTGGTGTTTCAAGGGTTCAAGTAAGTGGTGCTATAATATCGGTAAAAATAACTATTGACATTATAATTTTATTGTACAAAATACAGTTATTATCAGCCAAAGAAGCAGTAAATGCCATGTTGAACCATTTGACAAATACAAACTCGGTTACTGGTTTGGCTGTAAATTCTGGTAACCAACGATTTGTAATTTTATGTAAAAAATGTATTTAGCTAATATTTCTGTTTGATTTAGGTGATAAAGTGGTTCTATTAGTAAATAACTTGGGAGCAACAACAACACTTGAGATGGGCATTATAGTAATGGAAGCTATTCAGTGGCTAGGTAAACAATTCAAAAGGACTGTAGTATTTTTAAAATAAATATCGATATTTTAAACGGTCAATTATTTAAAAAAGAAAACAGGAACGTAGAAGTACTACGGGTATTAATGGGCCATATAATGACATCATTGGAGATGGCAGGAATTGGTTTGACTATTTTAAACAATGGACAGGAATTTATTCAGCAAATTGGTAATGTGTAATTTAATTTAAAATAAACGTCCTATTGTTAATTATACTCGTATATAAATAAAATGGCAATAAACGAATGGTTATATTTTAAAATGTTTGAAACTAGATGCTCAAACAAATGCAGTTGGCTGGCCAAGACCTCAAAATCTTAAAAATGGCAACTACCACAACAGACTGACTTCAGGTTTGATAGAGGTACCTGAAACTGACAACCGCGACAACAAATCTGAACATCAATCGGCTCAAGATATTAGTCTAGGTTCGAAAGTGTTTCATACTGTTCTATCATACTATGTATTGTAAATTAATATAAAAGTTTTTGTTTAAAAAATTAGCTGATTCCCAACTTTTGGCTAAATGCATCAGCACCGTTTGTAAACGTTTAATTGAAGTAAAAGAGACGTTAAATGAATTAGATCGTAACTGTGGAGATGGCGATTGTGGAAATACACTGAGTAGTGGCGCAGAAGCAATTTTGAAAGCCATTGAGGAATCTGGCATTGATTTCAAAAGGCCATTTAACGCTTTTCAACAGCTATCATCGATATGTCAACAAATTATGGGAGGGGCATCTGGAGCAATTTTTGGAATATTTTTAGCAGCTGCTTCAGTATCATTAAAAACCGGCCTTACAATTAGCTCTTTTACTGAAGCAATTAGTGCTGGGGTAGCAGCTGTTAGCAAATATGGAGGAGCTGAACCCGGTGATAGAACATTGGTATGGTTACGTACTATAAAATCGGTTTTAAGAGTTTCAACAAATTTCTTATATAGCTGGATCCATTGTATGACGTGTTAAAAACGCTGAAAGATGCTCAAAATTCAGATTTGACAGTACAAGTATTGGTAAACTTGGCCGCAAATTCTGCTAAATTAGGAGCAGAAAAAACAATTGAAATGAAAGCAAGAGCTGGAAGAGCCAGTTATGTACCGGAAACAAAGCAAAAACAAGTGGATCCTGGAGCAAAAGCAATTGCAATTATTGTCAAAACGATTTCTGATGTTATTAACAAGGTGTAATCTTGCCTATAAAGAATAAAATTTATTTTGTAAGCTGGTTATTATTTGAATATTTTTCCGTAAGTGCTATAAATTACTGCACAAGTACAGTGCGTTACTTGGCCATTTGCAGAAAATGTACAATGTGTACATAATTTGACTTTGATAACTATTTGATCTCTAAAATCAATTTGTTTAAAACATTACAAAATCTAGTATCACTTAATATCATTGGCGAGGAAATCGGATATTCTTAAAATTAATATCTTATAAAGTCTTTCTACCATTTTGGTTGACTATTGATCATGTATGGTTCTCCCAAAATGAACTTTGCTCAAAACTACTATCCAGAAAAAGCAACACACCACAACAGCGGTTGGTTTTGTAATATAAGATATTACAATCCAAAATAATGACGAACCTATGACCACTACATGTTATTCTCACTGGTATTAAAAAGCACAAACATAAGAATTCCAATTTTACTTTAAGTCTGTTCATCTTCCAATAGTACCACAGTAAATACTGTAGAATGTTTTAATGAATAACTTTTATTAACATTATGGATCTGTTTTGAAATAAAAAAAATGGCAAATGTTTGTTGATAATCAGTTGTAACTTACAGGTTATTCATATTGTGGAATGAAGTCGGGTACTTCAGCTTCTTCGACTTCCTTAGGTAACCATGGTTCAATGGCGTATTCGTCTTCAAATGGATCCACTTTGCGCTTCTTTTTGGGCTGAATTGCCACTACTTCCGCTTCTCTGCTATCGTTTTCAGTGATCACTTCTTTCCTCTTCTCCACTTCCTTCTCGGGCAATTTTTCCTCTGCGTTAGTTTTCTCAGCCTACAAAATTTCAATATCAATAAAGATCTATTAACTATCCTTAAATAATAGATAATTACTTGTTCATCTTCATTAGCAGAATCATCATCACTTGATTCAGATTCAAGTAGTTTTACCTCGGGTTTGGATGCCTGTTCAGCCTAAAATATTCAAAGTGTAAATATATTTAATTCTATTAGTATACAGTACGTTTCAAAATATTACTTGAATGATCGTTTTGAAATGGTCCATTCTCTGCTGATACATTTGGTAAACATAATTAACCATTTGTTGCATCCCTTCAATCACGGATACTTCACTTTCCGACTTTTCTTCTAACTAGAAATTTAAATATTTTCATTAATTTAAGAAAAAGGTTAATTTAAAAAGCCTAAATAACGCAGAAATAAAATACTGTAATCACTTAATAAGCTGAAAATATTTTACCTTTCGAATGGCTGGGTATAATTCATTTGTTATTAGATGCAGTTGCAAAGGCCTTTCAGTCAACTAAAACACATAAAATCTATGTAAAATCTTAATTTAAAATAATTGTTACAAAACAAATGTTACCAAACTAAATGTTGGTTTGAGTTCAAAACAATTTTGAAATAGTCTAACTCTTGCAAACACATACAATCCAAGTCTTGCTCTAGACATTGCCACAACTAAACGACGTACATCGCTGAAATCATATAGAATAAGTTGACAACATTAAAGAAATCAAGACAATATTAATACCGTAAATGTCCAACCACTTTAGTTCGAACTAATGATAACAAAATATAGTCATTTTGTTGACCCTGATACTTGTCCACAGTTGTAACCTAAAATTTTCAAGAACGTTGTAATAAAACATTAAAATTTTCGTAAACCATTTACTATTTACTAGTGTACTGTAAACTTACTTTACTAGGCTTTCCTATAAATGGATTTTTTCCACATCTCTCATTTAGAACATCTCTGATTAAGTGTTTCTGTCCATTGTAAGTGGTCAAAATAGATATTTTTTCTGCTGGATATCCCAACATTCTCATATACATGAACGTAGCGACACAATACTCAGCTTCAGCCAAATTCTAAACCACTCAAAAATCAGAAAAAACGTTTTCATGACACTAGCAGTCAATTGTACCTGATAAAAGTATGGATTGGGTTCAGACTCGCCAACTCCGTTGAAATCTTCAACATTAACCAGTTGATAATCAAACTTAAACCCAGCGTTGGCTATTCTGTATTCCGGCCACTTGAGAACGTGATCCAAGTCTCCAAGCTTTTTATAACGCCAATTATATAGTCGGCAAATACTGTTAACATAACAATGTTTAGTTAGTATTTAATTTTCTTTCAGCCTTTTATAATCAACAATTACCTTGGCCTAGCTCTTCCTTGGGCGTCTAAATCTACCGTTGGAACTCCAAGACGAACAAAGCGTGTGAATAGAGACTGTTCCATATTAGAATATTTTTGGAAAGCCATATTTTTAATTACTGGAGGTAGCTGATGGTGATCTCCAATCATAATCCAACGTTTTAACCGGTTATAACCATCTTGTGGATTCTAATTAACATTTTACAATTTACCAATTCAATAACCAAAAATAATGCTACTATGAAACAGTTAATTAACTAATTACAGTGATACTACTCTGTACATTAGATTTGACCAATTAAAAACATAACTAGTACTAAAGGAACTTGATACTAAAATTAAATATAGACTTACTTGTAAAAGCAATGGAATAAATGTCTCGATTTCTAAAATTTGAGCAGCTTCTTCCATCAGCACATTATCATACTATAAAAAAAACATTATTATATTTTTTAAAAAATTCAAGTCATGATTTGAATTTACTTTAAATCCAAGTTCCACCAACTCTTTTCTTTTCAAAGCAGCATGTGTACATGTCATTGCAATTATTTTTGCTTCGTGAACCAACAAATACTTGGATCGATCAAGTCCAGTTCGAAGTAATTCAAATGCCCGAAATTCCTAGCAAAACCAACCGAATGATTACTTTCTTCTAATTAAAATCAAATCTAAATTTACCTCCAGTTGATCAAATATGCGTTTGATATAGTTAAAACAACCTTCAGCAATATCCATATCGTCTTCATTGCTTTTAGCATGAAACAAAGGCTGTGGAGCACTGGAGAAAAATTTACTAAATGGAAAAGCATCAGCCACACTCTGAAATAATTTTAATTATGCAATTAATTTCTAATAAGAGAATTATGCTATCAAAATACTTACTGGAGGAGATGCCGATTTTATTTTGCTAATGAACTCTTCCCAACGAGCTAAAATCTGTTTAAAAACGATTTACTTAAAAAGAAGATGGCTAAACATGCCAAATTTTGATATACCTGATAAAGATAAAAATGTCCGGCGGTTTCACAAGTGTAAGCAACATCTCCAGCAACTCCTAAACTTTCTTGCAACTTTTGAACAACTCTCAGCAACTCCATACGTTTCATTAAGACATAATTTACTCGACCATATCTGCAAATTATTAAAAAAAAGTATGAATGCTTTTCTAGAAATTTGCGAAAAAACTAATGAAATATCCCAATTCGTTGCAAAATCAATGCAGTAGTTATGAGTAATGAAAAAGATTTAAAAAATATTCAACGCATGATAATTACTGAAATTCAATGCATGATAATTACATAAAAATATAAAAAAAACGAGTTACCTGCTGAAATCTTTTTCAGTTTCAAGTGACTCTTCTCCATGACCCAAACGCAAAAGGTGCCTCTCATCTATATCCAAGGCCATAATTTTTTCAAACAATTGGTTTAGTGCCTATTTATAAACAATTTTAAGTACTGCAAATAAACGTAAAAACCAAACAAATACCTGATTCGAATGTGTAACAATCAGTGTCCGTTGCTCAGGGAAATTGTGATAAAGATTTGAGATGATTTGTACTGCCACATCAGTTTTACCGGTACCTGGTGGACCGACTACCAATGTCAGTCCTGGTTGCATCCCACTACGAATGGCTTCAATCTGAGTAGATGTAAATTCAACCGAATTTTTTTTTGGTTCATTATATACGTATGGACCACGTCGATCACTCTTATAACCCTGAGCAACAATTTGTTTCACATTTTCAGAACTGCCAAACGTCAACCTAATAAAGGAAAAAATTAATAGTCTACTACTTCTACAACTTTTGAAATAAATTACTTGAAAGGTGGTGATTTGTTGCTTTCGTCTTTACAAATTACTTCATGTTCGGGAAATGATTGTTGCAGATGCTCCCAACTTAGAAAAGTGTCGTTAAAATTTAGAGTTGCAATCTGATTCGGCATTCTATTTCAAATATGATGAAAATTCGTTAATTAATAAAACCATTTTTTAAAAATGTTTCATGAATTATCTCAATGTATCAAAATACAAGTATCAAAACAAGTTGTTAAATTGTCTAGGAATTCATAAAGTAACAAAAAATGATCATTGCTTAAGTCATAGTTAGCTTACATTTAATATAGAAAAATATTAAAGCATTTTACTTGTCATAATGAGCAGCAGCTGGGTCTCCATAACCCAAAATAATGTCATGTAACCAATCAGGAACAACACAATTTGTGTTCATTAAATTTCGAATGGTTTCTAAGACTGCTTTGAAGTTATTCTCTTTTGGTTTTCTTCTTAAAATGATGTTAAAACTTTCATAAACATCTTCGTGTCCTTTTTCGTTAACATTTTCCATGTCAAATCGGTACTGGTTGCAATCTAAAAGCACACGATACGTCCTTTTGTCTCCTGGGATATTTGGTTTTGGTTCCAGTCCTTCCTCAATTACTCTTCCAGTTATATCAACCATTCCTTCAACTTCACAGCCACGGACGTAAATCAGACCAACTTGAGGTATAAATGGATCATTGAACCTAAATTGAGTACCAATTGGGCATTTCGGTCGAACAGTCAAAAGAAAACAAACGTCGTGCTTCCTCAAAGCTGGAAAAAGTAAAGTAATTAAAATGACATTCACTAATGATTCAAGTTTAAGCAGCTATAGAGACTTAGAAATTGATGCAATAATAATTCTTTATCAACAGCAATACTTACATTCCCACTCCGATTTAATTTCAGAACGAACATTTAAGTTGACTGTGATGTCTGCTCTAACTCTAGATGGTTGTTTTTCTCCAATATTTGGCTTGGCGACCTGTTTTATTATATTTCAAACGATTATAAACCTACGTTAAAACTACAGTATATTAACATTCAGTTACCTCAACAATTGTAAATTGTTGAATAGGTTGAGCCATTCGAGCCCAGCCACCAAAGTGGATACCACCATCTTCACGACTCCTAAATAAATTTTACAATTTAATAACTTGTATCAATGAAATTTAATTTAAAATTTATATAAATTTAACGATCGGTCATGCAATAATAAAAACCACAAACAATTAGAAAAAAAACTGGCAAAAATGAATATAAACTATATTTAAATGTTTCATTTAAGGTTAAAATTGGTTAACGAATAAACTTCTTTTGTTCTTACCATGGTTTAAGACGAAATACCGCATCTTCAATGTCTTGACGGATTTCATCTGCATAAAAAAATTAGTATCGAATTCATTAAAAACATACACAAAACTTACAAGTTGATTCCAGTCGAAACAGATTAAAATTTCTTAAAAGATAATCATGTAAAGTTAAAAACTGCAGATTTAACTTGGGTAGAGCAAGACATCCTAAAATTAGAATATATTTTATAATTTATCTCAATCTTAACTATTAGTGTAAATGTTAATTTACCTTCTCCAGAAAAATATTCAGTTGGTACAATGTTTTCGTTCCAGATGATGTTTTCAGTTGGATACAAAGGCATTTCATTTAAAGCTTCCAATTGCGAAATTCGTCTCTCATGTTTTGAAGTCTAAATGACGAATCACAGTTTAAACATACTGCTCAAATAATTAAATAATAAAAGTTAATCACACTATTAATTCCAGCAGAAAGTTCTTATCATTTTCCTCTTTGTCTTTTGGTAAAATAGCCAGATGAGAGCACAACTCATGTAAGTTTTCAATGCTACAAAACATAAATATTTTTTGATTATTCGGACATATTTACTTAGCAAGCTTTAATAAAAATTATCAAATCATAAAAAATTACCTTAAAGCGTTGAAATGCTTGACTAAACTTTCTTTAGTATCAACACTTGCAACGTTACTCAAGGAAAATCGTCTTAGATCCGAAAAATACTTAAAACTTGTCCTCTGACAATAAAATATTAGCAAAAATTTACATTAAATAGTTAAAACACTTACCTGCAAAGTAGTAATTTTGTCATAATGCTGCATTTTCATATCATGGTCTGTCAAAGGTTCACCGCTTTGATTGTTAATTTCAAAACCAGCGTAGAATTTTAACATTTCCAACAGCTGAAATAAAGTTTAAATAAATTTAAGAATTAAGCTACAACATTAGCGAGCAAATGTTTACCTGGCTAAACAATTTCCCTTCTGGCCTTTTAGGCAAATAAGAGAGGCTACATTTAATAACAACATGGCAATCGTCTAAAACGGTGTTAAAATATCGTCTCGTGGGTAACAATGCTTCTAAGTCAATCAATAGTTCCAAAAATCGTTCACAATATTGAACCAAAAATGGATCAAGTAGATCTTTAAATAACATTGATATTAGACACCAATTGATAAATAAAGTTTTATAAATTACTGTTAGCTGTGATGGTATCCAACATGGAAAAAAACTTTTGTATCAAATCGAACAAATAAAATCGCTGAAATTTAGCTTTTTCCTTCTGCTCTTCATTCAACTGTGCATCCTTTTTCTGCAAAACTTTCCAAAGTTTTCGATATTTTGGAAACGATTCAAATTCTTTCTCTCGTCGTTCCTGAAAAATGTTTTTAATCAGTTTAAATAAAAATTGTAATAGATTTTTTCTCTATATTTTTTCTTAAAACTTACAGGAAGCAGACATTCCCACATTGGAAATGAAACTAAACGCTGGACTGGTTCTCGAATCAAATCAACTTCCTGTAAAAATAATTTAAGTCACTTTTAAGTAATAAAAATGGCGATTTAGACAATATCCCGTAGGATCAACGACGGAGCTTTGGTGATCCGAATACTTACAACGCTTGTGAAAGCATGGATAAGAAATACAAGAAGAGCAATTTGCTCTCTCATAATCATATCAAATCCTCTTTTCAAATTTTTCTCCAAAACAATCTGGAAAAGCGCCCGAAAATGTTCTGGATTTTTGTTGAACACCTACCAAATTAATTTAGTATAAGTAAATTAAGTTGTTTTTTAAAAAAAATTAACCTAATAATAAACTAATTACCTCCCAAGGTGGAATTCTTTCTCTTGATTTCTCATTTACCATAATAACAATCGACATAACATGAGCGTGAGAAGATTTTAACGGATCATAATTTGGCCATAGGTAGTTTTCCAAGTATTGACTGCAATATATCATCAGGTTATCGATATTGTAGCATTTAAAAAAAAACCATAAGGGTAATTACCTAAACTCTAACAACATAATCTTCCTTACTGAAAAGCTGAAAATCGATTTAAAATGAAGTAGCGTTAGTGAAAGTAAAGTTATTGATATCTGCTTAACGAATTGGGTAAATATTTTAAACAGTTATAAATATAAAATATTCACACAAATTCGTATTAAAATGCAAGCATTTTAAATATTTCATTTTTAAGTAAAATTCATCTGGACGGTATAAACTTACTTTGTTTGACATATTTCGGTATGATAAATCTCCTCGATTACCTGTGAATTGAATTTTTTAGTGTATAATTAACCAATTGATAATTATATTAAATACCTCTGGATTAAATTCCAATCTCGTTTCGTTCGAGTTTGGTGCCCAGTACTGGTTTGCCAACTATTAATTTATTTAAAATCCATAAATTACACATTTTAATTTTAAGAGCTAATTGCGCACATGCAGTACCTTTGTCAGCTCATCTGTGTTGATCTGTTCAACAGTCGGTGGGAACGACTTCCCTTTAATCATTTTATTTTCAAATTATCGTCAATTCTTTAATTAATTGTTATAATGTTAATATATTTAATTTAAATAGAAATAATACTTGCAACCTAGACGACAGCACTGAATAACGTTAGATACACGCACATTTCCCTCCAGATTTTTTAGCAGACAAGTTAATCGCGCCGTCTGCTATATTTTTTTTAATTTCCGGTTTGGTATTATAGAAAATAATGCTGTTATCTTTATTCAATTTATCTGTATTTTGTACATCTAGTTAATATTATTCATAGTTTGAATTTTTAAAGCTATTGATATAATTATTAAAGTTCTGACTTTTGTACGATTAGTAACACTAGTTACCAGTAATAATAACTATTATGATTGCGATTAATGACTGATCAACCTACTAGCCAAGCTTACGCCATCTGCTGAGTGAAATTATTTGTGTGTCAAACAGGGGTTTTCTATCTATTTGTATGGATGCTAAGTTGCTAAGCGATTTACTACTGTACAAAATGGCGGCATGCACTCGGCGCGTGTTAGTCGGACCAGGCCAACATAAACTATTGACTTTGGCTAAAAGTAGGATATTTTTGGTTGAAAAAAGCAACCATATACGATGTATATCGAAAAAAGCAGTTTTTAGAAATGAAGATCTTCCAAGTGATTATGTTGAATCACCAGAGTATCCTCCTTGCACTGATTTTACTCCTAAGGGTAAGCAAAGAAGCGGTAGACAGCGATGGTATGATGCTGTGCTTGCTGCCCCGACTGTTGAAGAGAAATATAATGAATTTTGGCCTCGGTATGATGGAAGATATAAAACACATACATTTCTATCCAAGTGCGTGTATTTACATTACAACACTTTACCCTTGATTAAGTTTGTTACTCGAACTCACTTTGAAGAAGGTCTCCCACCTAGATACAAAAATCAAGAAGATGAAGCAACTGTGGATAATATCGTCAACCACATTTCACCTTACGTTATCACTGCAATTAAAACTGCGTTTGGTGATTACCACCCATTCTCGACTAATTCAGAGACTACGAAGCATTTCACTGTAGTAGAGAAAGAACGTAGTGAAATGATGATAGATCATATTCATCGGATTATAAGCTTGTTCACAGCTGAACAAAGTACATCCGTTACTCAGTCTCAGGTATCTATGTTCAACAGCTCAGGAATAAACTTTATTCATGCTAGCACTGAAAGAGTTTGTTCTAAAGCAAACTTTGATCCTTTAAAGTTAGATTTTATCCAAAAAATTTTGCCACATCCTAAGAATTCTATTGATTAGTCATTTTTATGTATTATCCATTTAGGTTGACTTTCGTCCAAGAATCGAAGCGTTTTGGTTAGCTGGTGGCTTTCCTTGTGACTACTATACGAAAGCCAAAAGACGGAAAAGATACTTGGTTGAAAAGTCAGATGATCCAATGGACATAACCTGTCAATATGTGGGTGAATCTTATATGAACGTTAGAAACGACCATCCATTACCTACCGTATGCAATTAATTGTTGATGATTTTAAATGTATGTTAACTATTTAAATGCTTCTAGTTTGTTGATTTGGATGACACTTTATGTGCTGCCACTGATGAAAATCTCAATTATGAGGCATTGCCAAACTCGTATGGTTTTTCTCACCAGTTTCGTTATCCAAGTACGGTTCCAGGTGAGCCTTTAAATTTTTTATTGTTGTAAATTTTAAATACGTGAAGTATTTATTTTTAAAGGTTTTTGGAATGGCGAGTCTTGTGGATTTGGTACAATGTCTTTTCACACAAGAGAAAAACTTCATTATATTGCTAAAAAGTTTGGAATAGATTCTGTACAGAGTACTCTCCATAGTTTTGGAATTTTATCATCGTTTGGATGGCTGACCGGAATTGCTTTTGATAAAGGTAGTGAATGAGAATTGGAAGTAGGGGTTGCTTGGTAACTTAGATTCGACTTGACCAAAGTTGTTACATTTATATTTCTGAAAAACCTTATTG
Organism: Helicorthomorpha holstii; assembly: GCA_013389785.1. Classification (NCBI taxonomy): domain Eukaryota; kingdom Metazoa; phylum Arthropoda; class Diplopoda; order Polydesmida; family Paradoxosomatidae; genus Helicorthomorpha; species Helicorthomorpha holstii. The sequence goes on along the minus strand of JAAFCF010006680.1, from coordinate 11,322,121 downwards.
TTATTTAGTTGTTTAAAGAGACATTGTTTTAAAATAGGCAAAATCTATCTTTCTTTACTATTTAATCTTGTGGTTTTTTAATATTTACTTAATATTCTCTTGTTCTTTTGCCTCAACAATTAATTATTAATCTTATTTATAGCGAATATTATTATACTTATTATTGCTCTATGATTTAGGCTTTACACCTTACCAAGATTTGACTTATCCAATCACAACTCAAACAGTGGTGACTAATGGACAGATGTGGTCTTTCTATAATTATCAATTGAATACCGTAAGTTTTTCAATGGATTTTATAAATCATAAATATCGAAACGTTTGCTGGGGAACCAAGGAAATGAAGCTATTTGATTCAGTTACAAATGAAGGGGTTAAAGGTTTTAACCCTGAAGTGTTAAAATGCATAGTGCGAATGTATATTAATTCACCTGAAAGTAGAGTTGGTGTTTCACTGACACCATATTTAAGAGATGCATCACATTCAGATGAAGAGTGGGCAAAAACTTACGATGACTTCAAATATAGAAATTCAAATAGACCGTTTCCCAATAGTTTACCGCCCAAAAATTACTTTTCGTTGATTTATAAGGAATGGTTTAATACCAGACTTGATAAGTTAAGATAAGTAACTAATTAATGAAAGATTTTTTTTTTCCTTTTGATAAAAGTACGTTATTGTACTCGACTTCTCGTTAGTTAAATACGGTAGATGATATGCAATTAAAAATAAATAGATTTGTTTTATCATTGCCAGCAGTAATATAGTAGATTTATTACAAATTCTAATTGTTTCAATCATCCATTGTAAAAAAAATTGATTTAAAAATCAAAATAAATTTAGAAGGCTGGGTAAGCTGTAAGTATATGAGCATCGTTGTTATAAGGGTAAACATAAGTTTGAATGGGAAGTGTAATCGAGTTAATAGACAAATTGCAAAGGCCATTTGGTCGACTGTAATAGCATAGCGTGAAGATGGCCAAATCGAATGCTGGGCTGGGGCCAATTAGAAGCTCTCCAACAGCTTTGAAGTTGCCTCCCCAATAGTATGGATGGCGTATTAGTAAAGCCTAATATCGACAATAAGTCACTTTCATAGAAGTTTTAATTGGAAGTAGTTCAACTTACCCCTTGATAATCGATGGATTTAGCGTATCCTAAGTAGTTGATTTCTCCACTCTGTTCTAAAGTGCAGAATCTGACCCAATTGTACAAACCGTCGACCAATCCCGTTAGGGCATCGGTTTCACCAATTAGAACATCTTCTGCCCCACTCGAACTTACGACATCCTGTCTGGTGTAAAGATCAAACCAAATTGTTTTGAGTAATGAAGCATCTGGATTTCCGCTAGGAACTAGACCTTTTGTGGCTAAGAAGTTCCAAGTTAATATCATTGGCTGTGATGCAATAACTTCCTGCAAAAATGAATTAATTTCAGCGTCAGCCGATGAACTTATTGTTTCAACGACGCTTTCATCAGCTATGTAATTGTCGAACAGGGCTTGTAAAGTGGTGTAAATTGGTTTTGTGTTTATTTCTGGCGGGATTGACTGACATAATGGTCCTAGAGCATTGTCGATATTACTGCCATCTTGAATTTGTGATTGAAGATCAATTGTGACGGATAATCGGTCATCATCAGCATCCCACAATTGCTGACTTAATGACTGAAGTTCAGTATCAGAGATGTCATAAGCTAAATTTTTAAACAAAACGATTATTGCCACAAATGTGTCATTAAAAGTATCAATATAAAGTAAAGGAAGTATTGCTGATATAGCACTTACCACATGTTTGAGCAGCATCTGGACAACAATAACCAAACAGTTCACATTCAGCATTACACTGACATGGATATGTTTTATCGTAGGGACTTCCACAGCGCCCAGCACAAGAGTCAATTGCTATATTTTGTAATTGGTGATTATCCATAAATTACAAATTAAATTTTTAATTTGATACCTACAACAAAGATCTAGATAGTCAGGACAGCAGTCTTCGTAGTCAATGCAACTGCCCTGACACTGGCATACTTCATTTGCATCATATGGGTCCCCACAACGATCCTTACAAGTTCCATTTAATACTAAATTTTGAAACATCAATATTAGTTTTATTAATATAATTGCAACCGTCTAAAGTCGGTCATTAAAATTTAATAATAATTAATTAACATACTATAACTGCAATAATCCATAAAATCAGGACAACAATTGCCATAATTTCTGCAAGTTGGATCGCATTGACAAGGCTTTGAGCCATCATAGATTCCACAACGGGTCTGACAGCTATAGTCACCTATTTATCTATTGATATTCTAACTCCGTTTTTTCTATTTTAAATTAAATTTATACCTGAGCTGCAGTATTGATTATAGTCTGCACAACAATCATCATAGTCTTTGCAATCTATTGTACACTGACATGACAGGGTTGAATTAAAATCATCAAAACAACGTCCTTCACAGGAATCGGCAGCAGCAACTAGCAGTAGTAACACAATATGAAAAATTTGCCAATTTATGAAAGAATTTAACTAGATAAATGTTATAGAGCTACCGTTATGTCCTCTTACTCTTGTATGTTTTCTTCCGCCAATTTCTCTGGCAATAGCGATAGCTGCAAGCACAGATAAAACGAACAAAACTTTTTTACTCTCCATTTTCTTCCAATAAACTTCTGTGTTTTTTTGTTATTTATATAGCTAATAATTGTATCGGTCCGTGTCAGATTGTGATAAGGAAACATTTTCAAGAGGTTTATTTTTTACTTGGTAAAATTATTTTAATATGAATTTGGGAAAGTTTTTATATTTATAACATTGCATTAAAGATAAATACTTTTCAAAGTCATTTTTATGTGATTAGATACTGAAGAAGCTTTTCACCACACAATTACAAAGTTCAACAACTATAGTACTTGACTATTTTGGTATTAATCACGTTGACAATTTTGACATTGCATGGAGAGTTAATATCGTTAAACAATAATGCTAGCTGATATTTTAGTTCATGTATTTTTTGTCTTAGAGAATATACAGCGAGTATAATTCATTGACTATAATTATATTTATAGTCAAATTAATCTTCAGTAATATTTTCAATATTCATAACTTGTAGCATTTATCTTTAACACGAACATTTATATTTACTGTAAGTCATATTTGTAATGTTTTATTCGTCCTACATAGTGTATACTGTAGCTACAAATGTCATTAATTTATCAATTTAAATTACATTACTAAGTTATACAGACTGTATAGGTTAATTATTAATTAAAAGAAATTACAACTGCAATATAAGTTTCTCTTCCATTGGGAATTAGTTTTATTCAATTGTTTACAACGTTAAAAGTTTGGGTATGCTGATCCCACATAAGTTCCACCATTGTAATCCAGAGTATAAGTCTGAATTGGAGTTTGATACCCATCTAAATTGACAGTGCAAAGAGCATTTGGTCTGGCATAAAAGCAAAGGGTAAAGACTGACAAATCAAACGCTGGACTGGTTCCAATAAAAAATCCACCAATTGGTTTATAGTTATCATCCCAGTAGAATGGATTGCGTATTAAATAAGCCTAAATACCATTAAAAAACAATTAAGCACACACTTGCACTGACAAGTTATCAATTGTTTTTACCCCTCCAAGATCATAGTTCTTGACGTATCCCAAATAGTTGATATGGCCTTGCTTTTCCTGGGTGCAAAATCTCACCCAATTATGTAGACCATTAATACCATTTCCATTTTCAACTTCACCTAATAACACATGCTCTCCACCACTAGAACCTAAAGTGCCTTGTCTTGTGTATAAAGTGAACCAAATGTCTTTCAGTTGAGCTTGGAAACCACTCACATCGCTAGGAGCAAAACCTGAATATGTGGGATTAAAAAGTTAATCAAGTTGAAATTATTGCTGAATACTGTTTTCTACTACCTTTTGATGCTAAGAAGTTATGAACAATTTGCATGGTGTCAGTTGAAGTGACTTGAGTAAGAAAAGCGTCGATGTCAGCCTCATCAGCAGGAGTCATGTCTTCAGCAATGTTTTCATCTTTTTCATAATCATCAAATAGGCCTTGTAAAGCAACGTACAATGGGTTGGTGTCAATTTGCGATGGAATTCCAGTGCATAATCTATCAACAATACAATTACAATACTAATTACAACTTTAGATTGCTTGAATTTCTAATTGAGTGACTCAGGAAATAATTAAATCTTTTAAGAATTGAAATAGGTCATCAGTGTTATTTTTAATTCAGCAAATCGTTTTTTTAAAAATTCAAAAAAAATTCAAAAAAAAGAATTTTTTTTTTTAATTTCTAATCATAAATAATGTCTTCAAAAATCAATAATAATGTCTTCAAGAAATGTACCGGTTATTTGACTTTAAATGAGTCTAAATGCAATATATTTTTTGATTTGTTTAAAAATAGAACCACTGCTAAAACTTAAAGCTTAGGAATTATCATTTTATAGATTAGTGATATTTGATTAGACTTACGGTCCAGGAGCATTGTCAGTTGTACTTCCATCGGAGACCTTCCCTTGCCAGTCCAAACCAACACTTAACCGATTTACATCGGCTGCCCATGCTTGATTGCTCACATCCAGTAATTCCTGGTTTGTAATAGTTCCTAAAATCGTTTCAAACTTACAGTAACTATTGCTTAAAAAGGCATTCAAGTTTTTTTTTTAAATGTTACCCCCTGAAGAGCAATATTGGGAATAATCGGAACAACAGTCAGAGAATTCTTCGCACTGATCATTACATTGGCAAGGCAGTGAAGAATCATATGAAATGGTGCATCGATTTTGACAAGAAGTTTCAGCTTTAGATAGAAGGAAAAACGGCAGGATAGTAAAATTAAAGCGGTAAGAAATTAAAAATTATTGTATTAAATTGGTATAATACTTAAGAGCAAAGAAATTTGAAATATGAGTGTCAACTGATCGCGATAGGACATTGTTAGTAATGCGATGCGAGTAATTATGCTTAAAGCATCTCAGCTCTTAAATATGTAGATAAAAATGTAGTATTCCTGTTTTTGTTAAAAATAAAAATGTACCTGATCCACATTGTTGCTGATAATCAGCGCAACAGTCACCATGGTTTGTACAAGCTGTGTTACATTGACAGGTCTGGGTTGAGTCGAATGAGTCACCACAACGCCCAGCACAAGAGTCACTAGCTAAAATAACAAAGTATAATATTTAAATTAGAATGTCTATCTTAAATCTCAAAAAAAAAAGTTTAAAAGTGTTTAATCCAGATTTAATGCAACTTAGCATACTTAGATAATTCATTCATTACAGTAATATAAATATTATTTTTTAATAACCAAATTAAAGTTGTGTTTTGGTCATTTACTGTGTTTTCATTGATTTAGTTTATTATTTACCTTTGGGTAGTTTTCTTGGTCTTGAACGATATTTAGTGGATCTTCCAGATACCAAAGTGACTGCCAAAAGGCAGATACAAACGAACACAATTAGTTGCTTCATTGCAGTAATACCTTCAGTTTTGATATTTGTAGTTTTATATTAAAAAATTCTATGGAAACTTAAGAGTGTATATGTAGTATCAATTAAATGATTAGATAATAAGTTTATTTCAAAGGTATTTTCAAGCTAAAAATCATCCGATGATCATTGATTGCCTCCAATCTGTTAAAAGAAAAATCGATAATAAAAATTACAAATTAAGATATAGTTTGGGTAAATACGTTGTATTTAGTATAGTTTTATTAGTCTATTTTTAGATATTTGCAAAATATAACTACAATTTATATGCCTCACTTACTTTTTAAATTATTGTGAAAAACAACGTAGCTCTTAAGTCATCTTATGATGAAATGTTAAAATTCGTTAAGAGCGTTTTTTTCTTTCTATCATAATTTTGCAACTAAACTTATTTTATAATTCTTACTGTATTTCAACATCTTAAAATGTTGAATTGCAATCATGTTTCGGGTAAAATGAAACGGTAATGCTGAAGGTTACGTTTACGTGCTGCACTTGCACAATTTTTACAGCGATGATTCATCCGATGTAATAATCATTTAAAAAGGATGTGAAGGTTTAAAATATCCGATTTTAATTCTATTGAGAGACTAATTTGATATGCGTTTTTTTGTAGAGCAAGTTGATAGAAAAACTAGGGTAAATGCTCCATGTTTAACAATACTAGTACGTAAGAATAGTTGTCGTGACATCGTATGATTTATTTCAACATTGCCAATATGAGCTACTATTAAAAAAAACCTGTAGGGAACATGTTTGCTGATTTTGTATAGAAACAAAGATTAAAAATAACTTGAGCCAAAATACTAAGAAATCTTTAGTTTTATTTTTACTGCTATACTGTATTTGTTAAATGAAATTAAAGCTAACGACAAAATCAAAATATCAAATAAGATTAATAAACTTTTTAAATATTGTAGATATCTAATATCTTAACTTCAGTACATTAGTTCCTATGTTAAGTTAGTCAAATTTATTGATCTATGATTTTTACAAATAACAATATGCTTAAAACTCATTGTCAAGTTATTGAACCTTCAAAACTGTCAATTTGCAGATCAGAAATTGCAACGCCGTAATAAACTTAAAACGATGTTCAAATTAGTAAAATTAAAATTGTAAAAAATTGCTTTCCCACATTTGGTTTGGTCAACCAATTCAGAAATGTAATAATTTGATTTTGCAGCTGAAATCAGGAAATAAAGTTAAAGTAAGAAAATAAGGTAAAAGTTTTGTTGAGTGTAATGATGATGGATATGAAATATAAGGATCCTGCAATTTGTAATAATAGAGTTACGATTAGCAAAATTTGTTATAATAAATGGATTTTTTATATCGTATCATATTTGGTTAATATTTAATTTGATGTAATTAACTTAATTATTATGCTAGAATAGGTATTTAGTGACTTTGTAACAAACAAAATTATCGTATTGACATATTCTTTCCTTTATACACCCGTCGGAAGTTCAACTAATTGGGGGGGACCATTTACTCTGACTTTGGATAAAACTTTTATCCTTTGAACATTTTCGAGTATTTCCAGTGGCATTACTGGGGAAGAACTTGAAGTTACAGTTGTCGAAGCTGAAGTTGAAGTTGACGGAATTGTAGTTGTCGAAGCTGAAGTTGACGGAATTGTAGTTGTCGAAGCTGAAGTTGACGGAATTGTGGTTGTCGAAGCTGAAGTTGACGGAATTGTGGTTGTCGAAACTGAAGTTGACGAAATTGTAGTTGTCGGAGCTGAAGTTGACGAAATTGTAGTTGTCGAAGTTGAAGTTGACGGAATTGTAGTTGTCGAAACTGAAGTTGAAGAAATTGTAGTGGTCGACGTTGAAGTTGACGAAATTGTAGTTGTAGGAATTGAAGTAGAAATTGTAGTTGTAGTTGAAACTGGAAAAGACACAAACACCGTTTGAATATTTTAATATTTCGCATATAATATAGCTAGTTAATAAATGAGAACGATTCATTTAGCAGATTATTGAAATATTTTGATTTATGAACATAAGTTGCATCAGAAATGCATCAATTATATAAAATATGAAACTTGCATTAGAGTTTATGGTGAGGAGAATCAATTCAATCAATTTACAAATTGCAATCCAGCAACAAAATGCCACAAGGAATTATTTAGTTTTTAACAACAAAGCATTAAGACTTCATTGTATGGTGGAAAAGTTTGTAACAAAACTAATGAAATTCACCGGAAAATAGATTTATTGGTCAAATTCATAGATAAATGATGACCATGAGCAAAATGTTTTACACTATATCATATTCAAAGAATTTGACATACTATATCATAATCATAATGTAAATTTGACATACAAATACTTAAATAACCTGAATATCAAATTAACACCGAAATAATTTTGTTAATATTCAGAGTTGCATTTTGTATTATTTCCTATTCGGATACTTATTTGTAACTAGTATTGTATTGATATCATAATAAAATATTGAAATACTTTAACGATACAAACCATCAGAACAATATTGTGTAAAATCATCGCAGCAGTTGTCATCTTCTAGACACTGATCATTACACTGACAGGGAAACGTTGAATCATACGATACATTGCACCGGTTAAAGCATGATATATCTGTTACAAATCAAAACTTAAACATGAAATCTTAATAAATCAACTTTTAAAAGTTTCTAAAACTCAATTTCATTATTAATAAAACTGTACCTTCAATACATCTTTGATTATAATCAAGACAACAGTCTCTATTGTTTGGTTCTGAACATAGTGGATCACATTGGCAGGGCTGATCTGGATCATAGAAATCAACACAGCGTCCAAGACATGAAAAACTCACTGTTAACAATTATAGAATTAGTCATTTAAAAAAGGTATTTATTTTATAGTAATATTATTTACTTTTTGATGTTATTATTGCGAAGCTAATCACAGTTGATGGCTGAGGTATAAGAAAAACACATAAAAGAATAACAAATGCTGCAATTGAAACACTAACGAAAATGATTACACGATTCATTTTGAATTTAATGTCTAGGTGTCTATAATAACTAACTTGGAATAATACAGTACTGGTGATGAAACAAGATTAAACTCGTTGATAATTTTATCTATGAATGATAAGAGTATTTGGAAGGTTATTTTACTTTGGTCGGTCACGAGTAAATTGATCATTTTAACAATAAAAAAATCATTTTTAAACAATTAACTAAAGATTTTAATTATTTTTTGGGCTTAAATGGCTTTCAAATAAACTTATTTTCCGAATTATTCTGAGATTTTTTTTTTACATTAGAGATGATTAAACTTGCTATAATTTTCTATAATGTTGATATAATGAATAGTTGTAAATAACTTTTATAAAAGATAATTTGGGCGTTTTTAATATTATATAGTAAAATACCGGTATGCAAGTATAGTAAAGTAGATTATAAAATCTTCCATCACAAATTAAGTACAATTAGCATCATTTCAAGCTATTAAATGGCCAATATTTTGCTCTATGAATTACAATCCTGCATTGGGATCCCTATCATTTACACACGACGCTAATAGATGGTATCCGTCTAAAAATAACTTTAGTTATAATAGGAAACCACGGTTGATCTTAAATTTCCAGAGCAATTTTCCCCTAGAAATCGAATTTTTGTATCCTAAAACAAAAACGATTTTTGGAGTGACGAATTCTTTAAGTAACCGTTACTGGTTTTCTAACAACAAAATGTAGTTACACAAAAATAGAATTCAATGCATTAAAAGCCAATTTAAAAGTTATAATTTCAAAGTAGATATTTTCAAAATACAAATTAAGTACTCATTATATGAATTTAGAAATTCAACAAACAATGTATATAATTCAGCATGATATATTTTATCTACAAAAACTATAGTTGTGTATGTATGAAGATGTACTCATTACCATTTTGTATTTAAACACTTTTATTGGAAACTAAACATGAACCTAACTAAGACATTAACTTTAAAAACATTATTTTTAGCCTGTTCTTAGCAATTTAGATTGGCGTTTTTCTTCTAATTCTAGTAACTGCTGCTTAACCCTCTCATCTCTTTCTTGCAAAAATAGTTTAAGATCCTCTGGATCAATATCTCGAACTACTTGAACTCCACACGATTTGGCTGTCATAAAAATTTTTTGAACGATTTTTTCTATAGGAACGATTTCCAACGGTGGATCCTGTTGTTTAATTTTAGCAATTTCGTATATGTGCTTTAACGTGATCTTCCCAATAATATCTTTGCCACCTTAAAAATATTTAAAAAAAAACATTAACACACACAGTTGCAACACAGAAGTTGCACACTCATTTTGTTGCTTATTGAACATAATAATCTGATTTATGATTAACCTGCTAAAAACAAACGAGACATCATGAGTAAGAACACACTAAATATTATCACTACTCACTAGAAAGCTAATTTGATGTACATTAGTAAAATCCATATGCAGTTTTTATAAGTTACAATTACAGTACTATTATAATCGTCTGAAACGATCCATTTAGTTTTTTAAAACAAATATCGCATTCAAAGCAACAATGTGATCACAGAAAACAACGTCTTGAGTTTTAATAATACAACGTTTAGTGAATAATACAAAATACTGTACTAGAATACAAGATAAACAAAAAAACTTGTTTTAATTACCTTGTGACATCGATCCCCGGTTGACTCCAGCCGCCTGTTTTACATAATACATTGAAGTCGGATTGTGAATAACAAGATCAAAGCTCCTGTCGGGCTGCAAGTTAAACCAAGAAACAATTGTTTCAACTAAAATATTTAACCACATTTTAAATTTAAACAAACTTTAATGGTGATTCTGCAGGGTAGTGGAATTCCTTCCTTCATGTGAGCCGTTCTCTCGTTAAATTCTTTACAAAATTGCGTTATGTTTATATTCCTCTAAAGAAGAGTAGGTTTATAAAAACTTGAGTAATGGTAGTTTATAGTGCTTGAATATTTTCATAATTACTGGTTATACAGTAACTTACTTGTCCTAATTGGGGTCCGAGTGGTGGTCCAGGCGCTGCCATGCCCGATGGCACTGTTATTCGCATAAAATTAGAGTGAACCACTTTAGCAACTACCTTTCTTGCTCCCCGAAGTCTTGAAGCAGAGGACATCTTTTAAATTTGTTTCAGATTTGAGATTTTAATTCCAATTTATCAATATACTGAAATAAGAGTCCCAACTCCGATCAGCACATGTGTTATGCTGTGATGTTAATCCATTAAGATCAAGTACCGGTAATATCTATTTTTTGTAGATTATATTAAAAAGATTTACCTTGATTATTTAATTATTTTTCTGAAGTCCAAATGATTTAAAGCTACATGAAAAATAAACAAGAAACGATCATTTTTATTAAATCTGATATTGATTTCCAAAATTAAAACTTCAGCAGCATCACTGCATAAGATGACGTACCATGCGCATAAAATTTCAGAAATAAACAAACTACTAAATACCTATGTTACCAAAGACCATGCAGAAACACAAGCGGATACAAAGCGAGTAATTCGTTCACAACTTCACTATTTAAATCGCTACATTATCGATCGCTAAATTAGCCTTGTGTCTATGTAGCGCAAGCGAGCAAGTTTTAAAAAAAAGTACTGAGACTGAGAGCGCCGGTCGTTTAACGGAATAACGGCTCTTTTGCTGACGTCAATTTTGCGGAACCATATTAATCTACTTCTGTGACTTATTTTATAAATCGCGAGTGGAAAATTATTTCGGTTTTAAATTTCATTTAAAATTTCAGATATCATACTTAAGCGGTTACATTGTGAGGTGTATTGGGTGTTACGTGAGTCTTCTTTCGACAGGTAAGAAATTTACAATGTCAAGTTTGTTGCTGATAGTCGATAATTATGGTGAAAAGTGAACGTAGACCTACCTTATGAGCTCTTGACACAAGTCAACTTCCAATGCTTCTTGTCCACCTTATCCAAAACTATCAAATCTAGTGCATTATTGCGTGTTTATGAATTATAGATTACTCTTAATTAATTATTCAATACATAAATACGGCAAAAGAGCAGTCATAACAGTGGTTAAGTGACATAACACTCTTGTTAAAGATGTTTTTATAATTATTTTGGTCTATGACGAAGCTGAATTGACAGTGGCGGCCTAGACCGATGGGCGACGTTTTTTGCTTCCTATATTCATTCAGATACTACGTCAAGTAGTCTACCATTTGCTTCTGGCTTTTGAGAATGCCAGCAAACGATTAATATTGAAACTGTACTATTATTAACGTATACATTACGTCAGTATGCGTGACGCTTAAAACGAATAAACCATCAGATTCAACTTTGTGCTGACTTGTACTGTGCTTTAAAAAATATTTTTAAAGTAGTAAATTGATTAAAACTGACTATTAAAGTTAACTTGTATTAAGCTTATATAAAAATCAAATCTAGTTAGAATACTTAAATGTTGATCAACAAAGTTTAGGATTTCAATAAGTTTTTGATTGCGATCAATAATGACAAATTAAAGATCATCAGTTAAACGGATTTGCTTTAAAGTTATTGTATCATTTTCTTTTTATCAATTTTTTTTAGTTAGAGAACCGGTATATTTGTAGTTACAACTACAATATCCAAAATTGCACGTAGCCAATATATTTTATTTTTAGGATACAAAATTTTGATAAAGTTAAGGTGCAGTAGTTTCAATTTTAAGTCATAGAAGTAACTTTCACGTCATTAATTAATGTCTTTAAAGGTTACAATTGGAAACACCAAATGTAATCAAGTTTTTAGCATTGACTAAATAATTTTTAAGCATATTCTAAGAGGCGGTGTTAATATAAATGTTAAATTTAAAACATTAAAATGGCAGTCTTCAAACTTGGTTTCAGATACCGGTACTGGTCTCGTACTTTAATTGTTTATAAATAAGTTAGATAACTTTGATATTTGGTTTTAAGAATATTTGAAATATACTCCTATTACAGTATTGTATTAATCTAATTTGAAATTTAATGATCAATATTTTGGTTTACATTTTAGCATACAGTATGTGATGGTTTAACATTCAGAGGTTTCAGTGGTAAATACTAACGTTATTTTTGGGCATATATAGTTTGGCTTTTAAAACACAAAAGCAAATTTCCCGTAACTGAATTTACTGTTTTAGGATAGTATATGTGATTTTTCATTTAAGACAAAACGTTGTTTCTCAAACTAGTTGAGGCTAGGCTACTAGCTAATTTTGTTACGTGTATAATAATTTATAGCTTATCATTATTTTATCTTTATAAAAGTATCAACTAGTCACATATTTAATTTCTCAAAAAATAATGCCATCAATTCATTTGGCAATTTATGAGATTGACATAATGTTTTATTTGCACAGCTGTTTGATCGTTTGTTGTCAGTTTATTTTAACCTTACAGTTGTGCAGATATCGTAAACCCCATCGGTTGACATGATCATCATGTTTGTTTAATATAATCTCTATTTGTATGCTTTCATATGGCATATTATTCTGCATTTACGTAATTATACTGAGAAATCAGATTTATGGCTTTTACGTCACGGAGTGACCTTGCCAGACGATTTTGTCATTTCATCTCATTTGTCAAATTGTCACATTGTGGCTTGTCATTTTTTGATTTATGTTAATCGATTGGCACATAATATAGGCTAATTTAGTTTCTCGGCTTCATTTCTACTGTTTATCATGAGGCATTGTCGATTAATTACATTTGATTGTTTTTTAGAAATCTGGCCATTTTAAAATTAAACTTTTAATCAAATGTTTAATTGGTTTTCAATGTAGTCGACTTTAGTTAAAAGTCTTAATTACATTATTACATAGTTTTTGGGTTTTTTTAGTAATTGTATTGTAGTTTTAGAGTTTAAATTTGACTACACTTTACAAGAAATACAGTAGTTATTACGTCTTTCACGGTTTAGAAGATGAACTTGTTTAGTTGTATAATATTTATACAGTATTTGATACAAGTATAATGACTTTGATATCGAATTTACTGTAGGATTATATTCTATCATTTTTCAATGTATAGAGTAGTAACTTAGCAAGTTTCAAAGTCAGTAAAGTAAATCATGTACTGTATTATTTATAATGTACGGCGTTGGTATGCAATATATCAAGTGTAAATGATTAATATACAATTTTTAAAAGTCGTTATTGATGAAAAACGTACAATGCAAAGTGTCTATTCCATAATTTTTAAAATATTCATAAAATTGAAAATTCTTAAGTTTTCGTACGGGAATGGGCCTCATAACAAAGTATTATACAACTGGGCAAGATCATATTAAAAATATTATATAGTAAAGGTTTATGATGGGGCAGCTCTCATATGCGAACTAATTTTTCTAGAATACAACAAAAATTTTTTAGAATGGGCTTTTGATTATCAATACTGCAAGTTTTTTATTAATAGCTAAGTTAGAATGATATACTGTATTTAACATATTAATCTTATCATATTACATGTTTTCTCAAACTTTGACCGTTTTGAGAAAAATGCATTTACCTACTAATTATACTGTACAATATACAGACTGACATCCTTTGGTAAGTTGATGTTCCTCCTTAATTTGTCCATTTTGGTGATGTGGAAAATTGAGGTTTTCCTGGAACATTTCCTTGTTGACGTCATTCAGTTTCCTGGTTTAAGCTGAAACAGATCCGTTGGGTTTTTTGTTTAATTGGAAAACCGCAATTTATTTAATTACAGTCGTTTAATTTGTTATGGTGATGATGGCAAATAAGAGAGAGATGGATTAGAGCGGAATTGCTTGTTTATTGATCGCAGCAGCCATTTTCAGACTTTGTAAATTTATTTATGAGAAAAACAGTGGAAGTAAATTTAATTCCAGCAGCTCCCGATGGACAAAACACTTGTCTGAATTTATTTTCAACTATAACATAATACACTTCTATTTATTACGTCATTTAGCAGATGCCAAAAACATTCGCTAGATGATGCTAGCAGTCTAACAGCACTAGAAATTGTTGCTGATACCAAATACTATAGATAAGTCTATAGTATTTGCTGATACCCTTTCAGGATCGCGAACAACCGTGATTCGCGAACATTTTTAAAAACATTTGAAAAGTCCTTACAAATTCATTTTTTGTTGTTACTTAAATAAAACCCAACTGCTATTATAAGTTTCAAACCATTTCGAAATGACAAAATATATTTACGCATATTTTCAAGTGATGGTCATAATCAGAAAGACATTTAAGAGATTTGGACTAAGTTGATTTCAAATTTTAAAATTCACAACGTTTAAAATTTCTCTAGATTTTGCCTAGTTAAGCTAGGAGCGCAGCTTTAGCTCAAAACATGCCTAAATTATGTAGGTAGGAATATGATTTTACAGTAGGGATATTTACATTGATATAATACTGTACGAGTATACATATTTTAATGATGTAACTAACACAAAATAAAGAGATACCAACTGAGTACATTGTGGGACATTTCTGATAAAAAAATTGTTGTGGTTGAAATTATTAAATTAATTATAAGTGTAAAACACGGTTATGTAATGTCTTAAGTATCAGTATAAAAGATTGTCAGAACTTGCCTAAAAATTGTCAAAAAGCAAGTTTTTCATGACATTAGAAAAATAGTTAAACTCATCTTGAATCTTATTATGAAGTTTTGGTTTAAATAATTTAAATTTAGAAGTGTTTAAATGATTTTGTACTAGTGTTTATATTATAATAAATAATTTGTTTTTTCTCTCATTATTTCAGATATTTCACAGCGTGATAAAAACTAATCGAAGTGGAAATGGCGGTTCCAGCGGAAGCTCCGACTGGGCCTGGCTCAGAGCTGGCTGAATTGCAAATGAAGTCCAATCAAGTAACTGATGAGGTACAGTAGCTTCATTTTTTTTCGTTAATTAAATCCACTATCACTTCCCCGGTTAAAGCCACACAATCGGATAAAAGGCTTAGCAGTAATTGTTTGTTTGACGGACACTGCTGAACAGTATTGATCAAATTGTGATTTATGCATCTATTTTACGAAGTCTCTACTTTTGAGAAGTTATTTACTCAATCCGTATTATTCGTAATTTAGCATAGATTCACGTGCGGTAAATAATTTGATAGTGGCGCTAAATTTGACTTTTAATGCACTTACGTTAACTTCTGTTCGCTTTTGCGTGAATTTGACTTGTAAAATACGTAATTGGATTTTCAAATTTGCAACTCAATGGTCTTCTAGTAATATATTTAACTTTCAAAACCAAATATGGGTTCCAAAACAAATATCAAGCTTCCAAGACAACTTAATTTGACTTTTGGCGATCAGATTTTGCTTTTAAGAAAAGATGATTTTGCTTTTGCGTTTAGCTATAGAATTTCACGAAATCTTGAATCTTACAAATAAGATAGTTGATCTTATATGTGGATTACTGGATCGCAATAAACTGCCATGAGAAAATACATCCCATCGTAAGTTTGTAACTGCTTCCTGCAAACTTACGATGGGTATATTTTCTTAGGGCTCTCTACTGTGGAGGACTTTGTGCACTTTTAAGTTAGCATAATTCAGATTGAGATCTTATACGTTCCAAAAATAAGGTTAGCATATTTTTAGAGATTAGACGAAAAAGCACGTCTGCAATACAATGTTAATATTATGGAATTATTCTAAAAAGTTATTTGTTGCGTGGGTGAAAGTATTGATGGAAGATTTAGGTCACAGTTAGTTGAGTACATATGTGTTGTTAGTTTTGCCATTGAAATAATAAAGGGTCTGTGTATCAAGGTCTCTACTCTCTAGTCTATATCTGTGTGATAATGCGTAGGTGGATATAGATAAACACAATGTATAGAAATGGGTCATGTGACAAGTGCGTAGGATGCAATGGCAACAGGTATCCATGGCAGCGTCCATCTCTTATCTGTCTATATAGCTTCAGCACATCTTCTGACTAAATTTACCTTAGTTTTAACCTTTTCATGCTTTTTTTTACGCCATTAAAGTATCATAACAACTATTGAGGTGAATTGCCCTTTTTGGAAACTATTCTTGATATGTAGTTTTTTTTGTTTCTTAAATCTTTGATCATCTTCAAAATTTAGTAACTCTTTGATGTTCCAAGTGAAAAATATACTCCACAGCTGCGAAAGTTTTAATATCTTAAAAACCAATCGAGGTCATGAGACAATCTCATTACTCTGAAAGCAGAATTAAAGGTTTAGTGAACTGTAGTCAATGTCATACAGTATATGTTCTAAACTCAAATTGTATTATAAATTTGATTTGAAATGACAATTTTGTTATTTTATTACAAAAAACGAGGTTTTTTGTTTTATTATCTTCTAAACAAGTTTGATGGAAAGTGCATTTTGTTTTATTTTGAGTTAAATTTAGCATTTTATAAAGTGAACGGTATTTACTTGCTAGGATCTATTTTTAAGCTTTGAAAGTTCCATTTTATTGCAATAGAATTAAAGTTATAGTAACTGTTATTACAGTACTTTAAAAGCTAGCTTTAGTATCTAATTTTGTAACAACAGTAATTGTGTTCTTATAAATGCAATGTTTTATAAATTCATTATCTATGAAACATTTGTGAGATTTGAAAAGTCAAAGTAAACGCTGAAATTATTAGTCTAAGCACGAACAGTCTTTTGAAACTTTTAGCTAATCATATCGTTTATTCCCAATAAAACCAAAATTATTGTTTTAAAAACAATCAGTACTATTTAGATGTTAAGTTGAGGTTCTGAAACAAACTTGATTCTGTTCAAAAACTGTTTAAAATTGATTTATTTGATTTTTCCATAAAATCACACTTGGCATCTTTCATTTTATTCGATATGATTTATGGTTTGGAGATTAGTCTTATTATCGTCATCTTCAATAACGTCATTCGTTTGTTTTCATGATATTTAAATTTATTTTTAAATTTGCATGCATTGATGTGAAGCTGGGAGCTTAAACTCCAAATCGGTCGAGCGTGTGTTTGTTGCCATAGAAAGATTATGGGGAGGGTTAGGCTCACGCCTAAAGCCACGCCTACTCATGTTCTCAGTGAAGCGGTTGCCATGGCGACGTGTCTCTAGTGGCGGCACCTGCTGTCCACCTAACAGCGTTGTCTTTCCTCGCTTTAGTCTCAATTGTCATCAACAATATTTTACCTTTACTTTGTTTTTTTTTATTTTTCCTTCTCGTCTCTCGAAACTTAGCGTCTTTCTCACGCCGACTACTTCAAAGGCCGTCGCGCATTTATTTTTAAACTCGTAAATATGTGAACTTAAAGTTACAAGTATTTTAAGTAATAAATAAATTAAGTCTAACTAAACATAATGGACAATAACAACTTAATAAAAGGGAAAAAGATGATGAACCGTGAGGAGTATGTACTAGAGGCCACGGTTGTTTTGCTAAATGGTCATCTCAAGACTCGAATTGAAAATATCATAATTGGTGTAAGTAGTTATTATTTAAGTGACATGTACAGTACTGTCAATTCTTATTAATAGAATGCTTGTGAGGAACGAATAAAGTGGGTATTAGAATTGGCATTGGTAATAACACTTGATTTTAAGACCATCTTATATTTGTGAAGTTCAAAACGAGCCGATAGCCAATAAGTACAATTTAAAGTGCTCCAAGTTTATCGCCAGAGTTCTACAATGACATAATTAACATTATTCATCGAATTATTTAGAGGCATAACATTGAAAAGAATGTCTTGAGTGTTATCTGTATAAAGTGCATGTATTATGTGTTTTACTTTTATGCACTGTAGTTTAAATTGTTAATTGTAAACAAAAAAATTGTTATGATTTGTATCTTTAAATTTTGTATACATAATTTTAATGATTGTTTTCTCTAATTTTTTTAGTCATTGGAATCAACTCGTCGAATGATGGCATATTGTGAGGAGGTAGGATTTTTTCGAACTTTTTCATATACATAATAGTTTAATTAGCCTTTCTCTCTCTTCTCCAACTTCATCATTCTGTCTCTGGTTCATTTGATGAACATCTTGTGAGGACATTGACCGCCCTACATAGACTTAAACTTTTACTCAATTTTTTCTTTCTCTCTTTCCCTACCTTATGACTCGCTGTGCTGCCAGTCTGTCTTTATTATTTAACCAAGATGGCCGTTATGTGAAATCGGGACAATCGATATATTCTATTGCGTCACTAAACTGCCAGTGTTTGTTTTGCTATTTTTTTATATCAAAAATATCACTGAGATTGCTCTCATAAAAAATAAAATTGTTGAGATTTGTTTATGAAAGTATTAATATCAGCTGTAAAGTTCAAGGTCAGGTGGAAAAATAATGATTTTTTTTTACTAAATTTAAATTTTTAAACGATGCATATCACTGGCAGTTTTCTATGAAGAGAGGAAAGGAATAATTTTGATCAGTAACTTTTGCTCCTATTTTAGGGAGAGATTTCATTACACTGATTGAAATTTAGTAATGGGCTTTTAGCAGCTTCTTCCAATTATTATTGTAGTTTTTGGAAGGGGGTGCGGCTTGTTAATTATTTATCTCATCAGCATTGTATCTAAACTCCCATACCGTAATGCACTTGTCGTTTGGCCCCTACCTTGTCTCATATTAATCCCCTCCTTACAGCACTTGAATTTATACAATTTTCATTTGAAATTTTGTAAATTTCGTACATGAAAATAGTTTTATTTTGCAAACATTATTAAAAAATTACTTCAGTGCTGTTGGATTACATCATTGCGGTAGCAGTACTAGCTGAGTTGATAACCTTGTTACTATTGCTTCATTCTTGTCAAATGCCCTTATAATTTGTGATATCTTTTTGCTAACTATAATTGTTAGGTTGTCAATTATTTTAGAATATTGCTAAATGTATGAGCAACAATATACTGTAGATATCAATATTATTTTTGCGGCGTTGGAAATTTGCGTTATCTGACCATCAATCGACCGATTTTTGGTCAAATTTATGCATATTTTGAACGTTTCAAAAAAATGTGTTAATATACTACAATTTGTGATATAATTTTCTTAACTTATTTAGATAAGTAAGTTTATGTTAAAATGTGGATTTTATTTTTACTAAATTTATCAACATCGTCAAAATTTAATGCAAGAAGAGGAGTGGAAAAAGACCTATTCATAAATCTCAATGAGCAAATGAAACTTTTAACTCTAAAATATTTGTAAGTAACTTAGGATAAAACTTGGTTAATACTGCTACTCCAGCACTGATCATGTCATTTTTACAAAACACTTTACAAATTAGTTATCAAAAAAGTTTTAAGTTAATAATTTAGTTTTTGTTTTAATTTTGCCCTTATAGCCTGTTATTCAGTAGATTGTTAATTTTAAACATGGAATAATTATTAGTTGTAGTTGAAGTAGTTAAAAATGGCGTTGTTTCTCGCCATTTTTGTTATTGTTTTTTTGGTATTGGTTGTTAGATTGTGTTCAATTCATTTAATTAGAGCAAAGACGCTGGCATTCGCACGCTGGTTGCCCTGGATGAACAGGGAGGTAAGACCAAACAAAGCTTACACATAAACCCTATCCTGCCCCACCAATCACTAGCTCTGCTCCTTCACATTAGTTTACCGATTTCTCCCATAACACAATGCCACGCCTTCCTCCTCATCACATCTGCTTTTTGTGTTTTGGCTTTAAAAAAAACAGGGCTGCTTTTTGCACATTTCGTACAGTATAATATGGATTGTGCATGAATCTTTTTTTTACTTGTTGTGACGTCACACTAATTAATGCGCACACACCAGACCACTTCCTCCTTTATCAGTCAACCCCATATTAACATTACAAGTGTGTAGACAGAATGACTTTGTCAGTTGATTTTGTTGCTAAAAAATACAGTTTTAATTGGCATTTAAGTCTTGCGACTTGTCATGTGATTATAGAATTTTTAACTTCTAATTTGAGTTTCTCTTTTAAAATAAAAGTAATAATTTTATCTAAAATATCGTTAAAACAAGTAGTAATAGTTTTCGTAAATAGGGCAAATGACTTTTCTAATGATTGACATCGTTCTTATTAAGCATTTTCAATGAAATTATCAATTACCAAACTTAAGTTACCAATAAAATTTGAAATACATGGATTGTTTATAAAAAAAACTTGTCGTTATACAGTATATCTTTATCAATTGGACTAAGTCATAATGTCTAGTGACTTAATTTCAATGAAAATCTAATAATCCGAAATGGCGTTAAGCGTGCATTTTAAATATTGGCTTAAACTTCCGCCTTCTCCACTTCCTCTTCCATTCCTTTTTTTATACCTGGTGTGTCCTTTAACCTTTACTCCAATCCCATCCATTCACCCTCCCATTGACAGAGCAAAGAGGCGGGTATTCGCACACTGGTGGCTCTGGATGACCAAGGAGGTAAGTTTGCCCACTACACATTAACTTCCTCTTCCGGTTTGCATTTCTAAATTAAATAAATATATTATTGGAAGAGGAAGCAAACATAAGAAAGGCCGCCGTGACGTCACCTTTATCTAAGAATCAATTTCTCAGTGTTATCATGTGTGTGGCTTTAAATGTCGTCTGCTTCCTCTGTCACCATTTTTTAATTTACCGGTTAATTATTTTCAAGTTTAAAGTGATTTTGTATATTTTTTTGGTTATTGTTTTTTTTTTTTTTAATTTAATTGAGGGGATTTTTTTTTATTTGCCTTTATATGTTTGCCTTTGGGGTCCATTAGAGCCAAACTGTAGGTGCCCTAACTCTTGTAAAGTTAAATGAACAAGGAGGTAAGCCGAATTAGAAATTCTAGTTTAATAAGGTAGAGTACAAATTTCATGCTCCTTAGAGACCGTATTTTGGGTCCGTTGTCGGCATCATACAAATCCAAAATACTGTCTCAGAGACACTTAAATTGGAATTACATTGAAAAATACTGAATTTTATTTGGAAACACTAAATGTGCTTTTTGGACACAAAATTTAGTTATCTATTTTTATATAATCATTAAATGTACTGTAAAACTTATATAATAAATGGTGATTACGATAATTATATTTAAGTATTAATTATCACTTAAGTATTGAAGATAAACTTAGGTTCTGTATGGTTTAGAGCCTAAATTTTGAACTACTGTACTTTTTCCTTTGTATCTTCACAGAAGCTTAGTTCCAATGTTTATCTAGACGCAATTGTGTCTATTTGCGCCCACGATAACAGTTAATGGTAATCCGTACTTTTTGAACTTTAAAGGGCCCAATTTGTGATATTTTTGGAAAATTTAGTTTTTGTATTTGTGTGGATATTTTACTTATGTTGATTTTAAGTTCACAATCTTAAATTTTGAATTTGCATGCCAATTATTTCTTAAGCATGCGTAATGTGGTTAAAATGTAGTAAAAAGCTGTGTGGTTGTAAAGCGAAAATTGCTATGTAAACGCGGTTTTGTATTAACTGTAATGGAGCCGCTTTTACGTTGAAGGCGCTTTGTTTATGGCGTTGCATGCCACACATAATTACGAAAAAAGCGCTATGGGTCACGATGTCGAATATAAACAAAAATTCTTATAAAAATTTGGGATGACTTTTAAATTTAAAATATTTTTCATTGTTTTGATTTATAATTTTTTTGTTTATATTCAACAACATTAACTCGTTTAAATAACTAAAGAATAGCATCTTAACTTAATTTTATAATGAAAATTAGAGCAACTGGATCGAATTGAAGAAGGAATGGACCAGATAAATGCTGATATGAAAGAAGCTGAAAAAAATTTGACTGGAATGGAAAAGTGTTGTGGAATTTGTGTCTGTCCATGCAACAAGTATTATACCTTTAAAATTTAATTAAGGAGTAACAATAACTAGAACATGACATGTGCCATGTTCCATGAATCTTATTTGAAAATAAAATTTGAGCACTAAATTTAAATTTTAAACTACTGTGCAAAGTTTGGACATTAAACTATTTTTTGATGTTTAAGACTATCCATTTAATTTAGTGCTTATTGTATCCAATTATTTTTAATAAGCTAAAATTGACATTTTCTTTAAAAAAAAAATCTATATTTGAATTCGGTATCTTCAATTTATTTTTAATGAGCTATTTGGTAATTATTGTTCGTATCTTGTATATTTTAAACGATGCGATCTATTTATCATGAACGCAGTTGTCATCTAGTTATACCTTTACTTAAATGTTGATATTATTTCTGAATGATCTTTCAATTTAAAAGAGCTCAGAGTTTTAAAGAAGATGAAAAAACATGGAAGTCAAATGAAGATGGTAAAGTTGTAAATAATCAACCAGCCCGTGTTATGGTTGATCAAAATGGAATGGGACCAACTGGTGGATTTGTGGCCAAGTATATTTACTTCTAAAAGGGTATTAAATGGGTAATTAATTTCTGTGATAATTTTAGAGTTACTAATGATGCTCGTGAAGATGAAATGGAGGAAAATCTTGGACAAGTTAATACGATGATTGGAAATTTACGTAACATGGCGATTGATATGGGATCGGAAATCGAATCGCAAAACAGGCAGATCGAACGGATTAATCAGAAGGTCTGGATATATTTCTCATTAAAATCTCATTTTGGTTATTTTAGACTTTTACATTTGATTAATTTTTATCCATGTTGGTGTTTCACTTGAATATAGAATTTAGTTAAAGTTATTTTATAGGCAGTATTGTTACTATGTTTACGACTTTCAGAATTTAAATTTTAGGTTTGTTTATGGGTTTTCAGTGTTTTGTTGTTTTAAAAGGGTTTATTTGGATGTTTTAAAAAGTGTCATTAGTTATTACTCGTAGTTTAAAATTATAAAATGACTATTTTTCTTACTTGTATTTGCGTTGAAGGTAAAGTATGCATTTTAAAGTCAGTTTTAGACGTTTTATTTACAATGGTGCAGTCATATACAAGATTTATTAGATATATAATTATTTGTCATTTGACAAGATGTCATTTTTAACTGGCCTGCCACTAATATTTTGATTTTGAAACGATTTTTTTTTATAGGTTTATTATATAAAACACTATACTGTAGCAATACATAGGTAAATTCCAAGGTCTATATTAAAGATTAATATCATTGAAATGTATAGACCATCGGGTAAATTTCAGATATTCAATATGGCCTTTTAGTAATCAGCAATTAGTACAGTATGTTAAGAATTTTACGGAAAGCTATGTTTGGGATTAGTTTTGTGTATACTATTTTAGTACTAAGTTAGCTTTGTTATACATTTTGGCAGCGCACAATAATCGGAAGTTTAGAAAACGGATTGAAACTAAAATAGCAATTTCGATATTCAAACTCTAGAAATGAAACATCAACATTGGATCATTCCAAACTTTAAACTGTGATAAAATAACCTGACAATTACGTTATAATCACCTTTTTTTGTTTGTTTCTGTCAATGCTTTTTTTTTGTTTTGTTTTGTTTTTAACACCAAATGCATTTTTTAGGGACTTTCAAATGAAAACAGGATCAACATGGCTAATCAACGGACAGCACAAATACTAAAATCAGCTTAAAAAAAAATCAGCTTAAAGAAAATAGAATGATTGGGGGGTTAAGAGATAGATAATGGGGGCAGGGATAAACTTCACTTAACATACGTACACTTAACTAAAACCCCTTAATATTAATTTATTAATAGCCAATTTGTGTTTTTCCTGTTAACAACTGCAATGGCCTTACAAAATGGCCATTTGGTGACGCTATTGCAGTTTGTTTTTGTTTAGCATTTCTGTTTGATGCATGTTAGATTGTCATCACATTTTGTTTCTTGTCATTTTTCTCATGTTTAATGTTGTTTTTACATTAATTTCTTAATCTTTTTCATTCAATTGACTCCTTTTGCTGTTTTCCTATTGGCTGTTTCTATTTGCAGGGTCTTTCCAATGCTCTTCGCATTAATTCAGCCAATCAACGAGCGAGCAAGCTGCTGAAGGAGTAATTTGAGCACAAACAAAAATGTTGTCTCTGTTGTCTATCAGGCTATTCTATCAGTATCACCTGTTATCTTCAGTTTTTCTACCATTCTTACTCTTCTCTTCCCAATTTGTTGATTACCCCAAATTCATAATTAGTCCAATATAATTATTTGGCTATGCCACGCTCTCCCTTCTGCCTTTATATTACTCAAAGCTATAACTTACCTCCTTATACATCCCCATCTTTTCTTGCACTTGTTCATTTGCCACATTTCCTGTCACGTGTTTGCCATGCAAATTTTTATATATGGGCGTGGCTTATTATTGTGGTTTGTTAAGTCATTGTTGGTGATTTATTATTTTGCCAATGTAGTGTCATTTTTAGTGTGCTAAGTCACCGATTTTTGTTTGATGACTGGTTTCTCGTTGACTAAACTATTGTTTTTCTTTTGTCAAGGAATTGCTAGTTGACTTGTAATTGACACATTTAGTATTGTCATACCGTTTATCATTGTTATCATTTAACGTTTCACTTTCTGTAAATCCTACTATGGTGTTTGTCAGTTGATAATTTTTATCTATAATGTTGTCTAGCTACAATTGGTCATTTGATTTAAAATATCAGGTTGTTTGATTTGTTATAACCTTAAATTGTGGCATTTGGATTACAGTAGAATATTTTTGAACGATTGACTTAAATCAAGTTAGATGAATTATTTCTATACATTATTATCATTGAAGCTGGACAGCAATGCTATTTGGTTTTGCAGTCTACGTTGCCATGCCATAGTAGTTGTACTACGGTACTTTTCAATTGACAATTTAGTTTTTGATAGTTACACCTACAGTATCTAATCACAACTTATTAATTTCCATAGTAATCAAAAGTGATCGGATACCCAAATTCTTTTTTTACTTGTTAATAAATGTTGTCATTCTACTGGTCAAATGGCACTGTTAAATAAGACACCATGCTTATACTATTAAAATTGACACTGCATTGTTTGACTAATTGCTAAATATCTGAAATAACGTTGAAAAAATATAATAATTTATAGCAATTGTTGTGTTATGTGGACCATTTTGTATTAATATAATTCCAAACGTAAATATGGCTGCCATTTGTTTGGTTTTATAAACTCTGCTTATTTTCTGTATGTTTTATGTACCGTAATAATTATTAATTCTTTACTAAGATGGCCATCCAGAGTCTATGTATGTCCAGTGTTACATTGTTAGACTCCTACCTTACCTTAAACTCCTCCAACTTAAAACAAGTAAACAAAACCCCTCTTGCTGCGATTTAGACCAAAAAGCCCAATTGAAAAACTGTAAGTGGACCTTAAAATAAATGAGGCGCCTTTCTAAAAAGATAAAGCAATAGCTAAATGACACTTAGCTAATATGCTATGCTGCTGACGTCACTACTATCTCTTATCTGCTATTTTGCTGCTGTATAAAAAAATGATGACAAATTTCATTTAGTTAGATTTTTTGAATTTGTGGTACTTAAGCGAATAGCGACAGTGGTACTCTGACCAGGGATTATTATTTTTTTTTGTTTTTGTAAATAATTTGGATATTATATAAAAATGTTTGTAAACTTCATTTACAAATTAGTGGTTACCTCTGATGCACTCATTGAATGGGCTCCAAAAGTCGTAGGATTTGTCAGTCGACTTTACTTATTTGTGTCATAATATGCAGTGGCTTATTTAGAGAATAACTAAATACTACTTTTCAAGCATTTTAAGAATTTCGCCAAATCTTAAAAAAGACTTAATAATAGTTTTGGTCTGGTCTTTAAAATACACAGTTTTACATTTGATTAGATTGAATTCGATGATTTAGGATCTTCCTTTGAGATTTGAAAGATTAAAAGGAACACAATTTGTGATTCAGTTGTTATTATGAAACTAGTCTTGATTTTTTATTTTTTTAATGCACTGAATTTGACCTGTGATGATATGAAATAGAAAACATGAATTCTCTGGGCTAGATTTTAGTTTTAGAGCACCAGACGTTGTTCAGACAAGTAGTTTACCGGTACAGCAATAGATATCCCTTTTAAGACACGGAATAAGAGTGCCTAATAAATGAATGGCCTTTTTAAGGTACTGAATTTCATCTTTACTGTACACGTTTTTTTTTGAATCCAAAAGACTAGTTTTTTTTATTATTATTTCAAGCACATAATTGATGGTTTTGAAAATCAAATTTTTAATTAGATTTCAAACTTTTTCTTACAAAACCAAAATTATTCTCTAAATATGTCCCTGGTAATATGACATTATTTTATAGGTTGAAAATGAAGGAGTCATACATTTATTCCTCACTTTACCAAAATCACTTTTTTAAGCTTGGTTTCTTCCTTGTATAAAGTTCCTTATTTTGCTTATTTTTTAATATTAGGTCAAAGGATTAGTTGATTCCCATCCATTCCAAAACCCTTATAGACGATTGTCATTTTTGGCAAAAAAAAAGTCGATTGTTTCGTGGTATTTTTCTTGTTAACTTGTATAAAAATGAAGGTGAAAACCTTTTTAGAAAAGCAATTTCCCAACTGAAAATTGCAAATAAATTACGCTCATCCGCTGTTTTGATTAATAAAAAAATTGAAAATCCAAAACAGCGAATGGTTAATTGTTTCTCTACTTACTATAAAAAAATTTATGGCTCTTAATAACTTTTTAATTGATTTTTTTGTAAATAATTAGATTTCACTCTGATTAAACGCGTCGCTTTATTATGTACATTTAATATTAATTTCTTATAACGTCATGTGAGGGAATAAAATATCATAACGACGACATAACAAGATGTATTTTAACATGTAATTCATTAAAGTGGAAACATATTGTTCGAATGACCTCTCCAACATCAATATAAATACAATACAACGAAGTTCAGTATTAAGTTAAAATTGTTAGATAAAATAAAATCAGCCTTTCTGAGAAGCAAGTTACTTGTATGAATAATATTGGTTCGTATTTAATGTAAATATACTTCATAACACAATTTTGTGCACACAAGAGTATAAGGAACGGAATTTATCTCAAACGAAAATTTGAAATAAATTGCATTTCCATATAGACATATGTTGTGTGCTCGGAATAGTGACATGGAGTATAGGTAATTTCATTATTAAAAATAATAAAATTGGTTTCACAAACTATAACGTGACGCCAGTTTATGTCTATAAAAATAACTTAATACATATACATGCATGTGAGCTGAAATAGCATATACCTTATAATTTAAAATAGGTTTTTTATTAATACGAGGAAAGTTCGTATTGACTTGCTAGTGTTGATGGAGTGATTGGAAGTTTACATAATATTCAAATTTGGTACGCGACCATGTGAACTCGCATGGATTGGCATGAAATTGGTATAATGTGTTTCCACCTTAACAAGGCGTTAGATGTAACATATCATTAAATCCAAAATTTATTTGGAATAGTATGAAAGTAAATTTGTGAAATGGAAAAGCCATCAAACGCCTCATTATTATCATTTGTTAAATGTACAAGTATAATTATTATATTTAAGTGGTGTTTAACACAAATAATTTAAACAAGACAATGTGATATCTTCCTTTTTTGTTCATATAATTATAATAGAGACAAAAGTTTTCTTGACTTGTTTTCTTTTAATACATTTTCTTCTTTGTCGCTGTATATCTTTCCATGTACTGTTCAAGAACAAAATTATACTCAAATGATTTAAAATTGATTTAAACAAATTATTATAGTTGTTTTTACCGTCTCGTATCCAGGGAGTTGATGAAACGCTTTCATTTCAAATAAATTTCCATCAACTGCCAGTAAAGATATACTGGATTCCGCTAATACTCTGTTGCTCAAAGCTGAAAGTGGAAGGCAATTTTCTTCCAGGCGAAGAATTTTTAGCTTTGGACATTCCGAAACAGCATCGGATATTGTTGAAATCTTTGTTTAGAAAAATCAAAATTAGTAAGTGGTAGAATCTGACACTCAGAAATTTTAATATCAAAAACTAATTCACCTATAATCACATAAATTTACTATTTTACTTTAAATCTTGTCAAATTTTCATATTCTGACAATCTTTAAGTTTAAACAAACTTTTTTAATAAGTTTAAAGAAATTTTATTTTAAACCAAAGTTAAGGTATTGATGTTCATAATGAACATGTTGCTGTAAATCTGTAAAGTTATTCTTTTGTAATTCATCCAAAACAAATGACGTTACCTGATTCTGATTAAGATTCAACTCGGTCATCTGCAAATTTTTGATATAATCTGGTATAATCTTAATCTTATTTTTAGATAAATCAATAACTTCTAGATTCTTCAGCCCAGCTAGCACATCAGGAATATCAGTCAGCTGATTGCTACTGAGATTAACCTGTCTTAGATTCACCAGTTGCCCGACACTTGTTGGCAAAGAAGTCAACACATTCCGACTTAATATTAAACTTTCAAGCTTTCTTAACTTTCCAAATGTAATCGGAAGGGTTGCTACAATTTGAAAAGTCTTTTAATTTCAAAACTTAAATACTAAACATTGCTAAACTTACACAACTTGTTTTGATCCAACGATAAATGTTTAAGAGTTTCAAAATCCCCTATCGTTGATGGTAATTGTGAAATGTTATTTTCAGATAAATCCAGTGTTCTCAACACTTTAACCAGCTTGTGTAAATCAGAGGGAAACTGTAAAAGTTTCTAAGTTTGAGAAAATACAGATCTATCTTCCAGGATACAATAATATTTCAATCATTACAACCACAATAGTCGAGTAGTAAACACCTTTAATATTTAATAAATATCTACCTCTTTGATGTTACATTTACACAATGAACAAGCCCCTGTCTTCTGAGCGGTTTCCACGTGTTGTTTAATAGTATTTCCCATTTTGAATGAAAATAAAGGCATTTTATTCAGGTGACAACTGCTTACACACAAAAATTATCACCACTCCGACGCCATTACAATATTATTGTATAATGATTACGGTGGTGTCAGCATTCAGGGAATTTCTTAAATATTGTTATTTTTAAAAGTGCTTTTATTAGATTTTAACATAATACCACAAACAACTCCACTTTAGAAATAATTGAATAATTAATGAGTTGCTGTATAAAATATTACGTAATTTTTATAATTAAAAATCTTAAAAGTAAATTTTAAAATCTGACAACTTTTCTGTCATATCGGATTCATCCGAAGCGTATGCGGCTGCTAAAATCCCAAAATCGGGGAATTTAATTATTGGGATTGTTGAATAATTTGTTTGTTTTTATTTAACGCTAAACGAAGGAGAAGGAGGTAAGAATCGGTTCTATTTCATATAAAACGGAAAATTAATTGTTCTCGATAATAAAAAATGGCACGGAACTGGAGAGTGAAAGTGCTGAGTGTAACGGTGAAGAAAAGTGCGAGGCTAGCGGGTAGAAATAAATTGAAAAAAATGGCGGTCCATCAACGGCGTTGTTGTTTGAAAACAATCCCCACTCTTGCGCTGAATAAAAATTTTAGTTTTAAAATGTTTATGAATATTACATAAGAGAATATGATATAAAAGTATGTTTATGAGAGCAACAAGGGCGGTGGCGGCAGCGGGCGAGATGTTGAAAATGCTTTTTCTTTTTTGATTTTCTGATATGATTTTCAGGAGAAAACAATTTTATATTAAAAAAAAAACAAACAAACAAAAACTTTTCGGTTAACGGGAATCGGGGAAATCAACACGCGAAATGGTAACTTAATTGAATGATTATTATGTACATAAAAACGAGTGTGTTAATTTTTAATCGTAGGCCGTGACAAAGATTTACGTGGGAAATTTACCCGAGTCGTGTCGGCGTTCGGATTTGATGCAGGTGTTTGAAAAATATGGAGCTGTGGAAGAATGCGATGTGGTGAAAAATTACGGTTTTGTGGTAATTTCATCCGTCATTATACAATTTATATATAGCAAAATATCATGTATCGCTATTTTTTCCACGGTGTTGCTTTTTTTTCTGATTTTTATTATTTTCGGCGGAATCTTTATAAACTAAAGTTGGAGTATTTGATCTCTTAGCACATGTCTAGTGAAACGGAAGCAAAAGTGGCAATTGATGCTTTACACAATAGCGAGTTTATGGGAAGCACGATCACTGTTGAGGTATATCGGTTTCATTTTTAACTGTATGAATTACCTATTCAATTTGTCGTAGGTGTCTCACAGTAAAGTACGACCTAAGCCAGGAATGGGTGGAAAAGGACAGTGTTTCAGATGTGGAAGACAAGGGCATTGGTAAAGCTACTAAAATTATTAAAAAGAAATACAATTATACTACTAGTATAGTTCAAAAGACAATAATACACTGCAATAAGTTAGTTTAGTCATTTATCAGCTGATTATTTTTATAAGTGCGGTTTGTAAATTTTTTCAAACATATTTCTACTTAAGTGTCAAATTGAATTAGAGCAAATGTTTTGATGTTCATGTGTCGTGTTGAATGGAACTGTGTTTGAATACTAAATTTCTTGTTAATGTTCAGGTCAAAAGAGTGTCCGCGTGGCCCATCTCGTCCCTCTTCATCATCGTCGGGTATGAATGGCTATCGTAGTCGTGGTGATCCATATTCATCTGCACCACCTCCACCACCGCCAAGTTACATGTATCGAGAACGTATCAGTCGATATGCTCCATCAGAACGGATGAGACCGTACCCAGATCCGTACGAACGAAGGGGTCTGCCACCTCCCTTACCTCCGCGCAATTCAATTTATGATCGGAGAAGCCCTGTTGGTCGTATGCCACCGGATTATTTATATTCAAGGCGTTCTTCTCCACCTCCAATGCCAAGACATAGGTATATATTTAGAAATTAATAAATATTGCAATCTAAATTTAAATTGATACTGTAGGTATGACCCAGATCCATTTGGACCTCCTCCTCGTGGTCGGTGAGTAAATTTATCGATTTTTTAAAATTCAAACCAATTATTTATTTTATGTTAATCTGAATTCGAATTTTAACCTTTAACTAAATTTATTCATTTCCTGAAACTTGTTTTTGCAACTTTCGATCAAGACAAGGAACGTTTGACTGAAAAGAATGAAACTTTAAATTTATTATAAAATATTTTATTCTTCAATAGTATATTTATTGAATAATTGGGTTGAATGAATTGTATTATTGGTGGCGGATGATCTACATTTCCTATTACATTCAGTTTTGAATACACTCGTCGTTCGCCATCTCCGCGTTTTCAAGATCTCCCAAGACGTATTCCTACATATAATAGCTATCGTTAAGTACTGAAATTGTGTCAAAAATATTAATCTCAAAAGCACAGTTTTGAACAAATTATTGGCACTAAAGTAGTTGTCTATGTGTCTTAAAATTGTGTCGTAAAAATCAAATATATTATGTCACTTAAATACCATTTTGTTTGCTTCTCTGTATTAATTAAGTCGATTTTAAATTTAAAATGTGAAAATTATTAATTACGAAATCAAAAGTTCTCGATATTTTGTTAAACTCAATATTGCAACGTTTTAGTCAAAACATCGTTTTTTATAATATTCGTCAAAATTTCACATCAGTACGGTCTTTAATATTCTTTATCACATAATTTAATAGCTAACAAGTCAAATAGTTAATAGGAAGTTAAGTGAACGCATCGAGTTGGCGCAGTGTTCCGACATTTTAAGTAATTGATTTTAAGAACGTTATTTTAATTTGCAATGGTTTTGCAAAAATCTTTTTGAAAAACATTTTTGAACGTTGGGTTTTTAGTGAATTTTGTCCACATTTTAAGGATTTTAGATTTTTACAGGAAATTGTTACTTGAAACCTGTAACAATTTTTTGTGGCTTAAATTACATTTCATTTTAAAATTCGTACGTTTGAAAATGTTTCATTTAGAGATTATTTTCGCGTAAATTTGCTACGGTGTAGTAAGCCGGATTTGATGGTTGTGATAGTTATTTTTTAAACTTTTTTTTGTGTAGGTGGCTGTAATGTTGTGATTGGATAAGAATCTCAGAAGTTGATTACCCGTGTTGTGTCATGGCTCTTTTTTAAATGTTCATTTTCCCTATTTTTAAATTCCTCGATTATTGTGTCTCCATTTTTTGTGTGTGTTTGTTTTTTCTCACTCATGAATCATAATTATGATCATGATATATACTCATTATTTTGTTGGGTGTACACCATTAATGAGAGATTAAGAGGCCGTAAGTGGTTTTATCCGTTTTTATTTGTTAAACGTTTTAGAAAATGAAAAAATTGTCAAATGAAAATCGGGATAAAAATTCTTTAAGCGAAATTAAAGATAACTAAGTCAAATCTTAAGGATGTCATATTTGCTATAACTAATTTTTATAATCGATCTTGATTAAGCTATTTAATTTGCTAGTAAAGTATAGACAGAATTGCTTTTGATCATTCGACTTTGCATTCCATTCATATTTTGGTTTTTATCGACTAAATTTGATACTGTATTTAATTCTCTGTTGATGTGAAATTAACAATTTAGAAAAGAAATACAGATGTTGAGAACAACAACTGACTGTTATGACACCTTTATTTCAAAAACCCAACATTTATAACCAATTTTCGTAAAATTGGGTTTCAACCAAACTGCGTCATGGACAGCAAGAAGATACTCATGACATTCTTAGATGACGGTGTTTAACCATGTCGCTGAAAAAGAACGTAACTTTTTACTTAATAAGTAAACTAATAATTTTGGAGTGTCATCTTGTCGTTTTTAAAGTAGATCAATTTTTCACTTAAAAATATGTTTGGGGTAAGTTTTTTCTTCTAGTAAACCGAATTTAATCATTTTTTTATACTTACTTATTGCTGTAATAGCTCAAATAAATATCAAATTATTTTATTGCTAGATTATATCTGGATTTATTCAATCATTATTTAAAAAATGGCTTAAATCGGTTGCACATATAGCTAAAAGAAACATTGTCATACCTATCTAATTAGCTAATTGGTGCATTCTTTATTGGTGGCTTAATGTGAGCTGGGAGTTTCTCAAGGGCAGTCTTAACAATTTAAAAGAAATAAGTTAGAAAAGAAAAATTGTTTAAATTTTAAAATCATACTTTTGTCACTTTCATTGCTATTCCTTCAGGAAGATTCCGTTGTATATACTCCAGATAAGTGTCTGCCGTTGAGCCAGTTAAATATTTAAACTCCATCACTCGAAAGTACGTCCTAAATTCATACTGAACCTGATGCTTTTTATAAATGTGAACTGACTTTAGTGCATCTCGTCGCAAAAAATGAGCTCGAGGGACCCAACTACAGCAATTAAAATCAAGATCAAGCAATTGTAAATGCGGTAAATTTATGTACTTAGTACGTTTTGTTAACGGGAATTTCTAAATGTTTAGCAGCTTCCAAAGCAAACCATTCGTAGCTTCGTAAAACAGCTGGATCATGGCCTCTAGTTTCCACTTCCAGTCGAGAATACAAAGCATCTAATTCTTCATTAGATTCCTTGTTATCGGCTGAATTTTCATTACTTTTCGTTTCAATTTGCGAACTCAGACATCTTAACTGCTTGCAATGCCCGTAAAATAAGCTACCATTCTGATAAAATTCAATTTATTACATTAAAATTTCGTTTACTGTGAGAAAATGTTTAAAATGCTGGGAAA
Organism: Helicorthomorpha holstii; assembly: GCA_013389785.1. NCBI lineage: Eukaryota > Metazoa > Arthropoda > Diplopoda > Polydesmida > Paradoxosomatidae > Helicorthomorpha > Helicorthomorpha holstii. The sequence goes on along the minus strand of JAAFCF010006680.1, from coordinate 11,288,017 downwards.
TATCGATTGCAATATCGAATACTCGATAATGTTAGTAGGATCTTATGTGCAATTTATTCATAATCGATTTGCAAAGTATATATTATCGATATAACCAAGCATTCTAGACTGAAATTAAACTAAAATTATGCTTACCCAGTTTGCGCGGTAAACTCCATTAAGTAAACATTTTAAAGCACTCATATTTGTTATTTTAATGAAATAAGTAACAAATAACGTTATTAATTACCTTAACCGTATTTAATTTTAGCTTAAACAACGTTTATAAACGAAAATTCACTATGGAGATTCATAACTACTGTATAATCTTGAAAACTTGTAATACGCAGAATCAGAAGTACAGCAGCGCCGTTGGTTGGTGAAAAAAAAATAATGCTGCCGTAAAATTATCTATCTTGTTCATGTTACATCATTACGGTAACATGACAGTATTGTGAGAAGAAAGTGAAAAGATGCAGTGAACGATTCATTTTGTTAGACAGTTCACTATAGTTTCGTCATTCGTTTCAGAATTCAGTTCAGTAACTTGTAATGTACAGTAAACGCATGGTGTTTGTGTCAGACTGTCTGTCGGATGGTTCCGAGGCCTTTACGGAGGAGGAGCAAAAGCCTCAGCATCAGTAATAACAACGGGCGAGGAAACTCGAACGATAACATCAACACCCTGGAATCGACGGAGAAAAACAATTCGGTTCACCGAAAAAATTTAAACGTGGTTTCGTTCCCAGTCATTTTTTTATTCAACCTTTTGCGTGGAATTGCCTATCATCTATTTCTGTTATGTCGTTACCTGCACGAGAAGGTAACGTCGTTATGGAACTTGGGTCGCGAAGAACAACAACAAAACAGACTAAGCAATCGACAACTTAATACGGTAATTATAAGCAGCAGTAGAAGAAACTCCAAAGTCAAACAACAAGTCGAGGAGTTGGATTCGATATTAACTATGAGTCAAAACGAGAATGTCCAACGAATAACTGCGGGACCTGCAGACCCAGCGTTAGCCAAACAAAAGAAACATCATAGAAAAGCATTCGAATATATATCTAAAGCCCTGAAAATTGACGAGGAGAATGCTGGTAAGATCATTTTATTGTCATTAGGGTATTATTTGGTTTAAAATGAATAATTTACTGCAAAATCGATGTATATGTCGTATTTAAGAGAGGGGTCAATTTTCGTGTTTACTCTGTGATTGTTTTTCGGCTGTTGGTAACATCGATATGTGTATCGATAATGTAATATCACCATGTTAATTCTATGACAGTGGTCTTGTAACGATATATTACATAAAATTTAATGTTAATGTAATTTTGTGTTGTTTTGGTTGTAATAATTCAGTCATTTCAGCGTCTTTTATATGGTTATTGCCATAGATAACATATTTAAAATTGTGTTGTTATTATGAGCCTAAGTATAATTTCATTGATTAAATTTGCAATATTTTGATCAGCTGTTGGGTTGACAGAGGGAATACTACAACATTTTTGACAGTTTATTAGTGCTGTAAAAGTATTTTAGTAATTTTAGCATTTTTATTATCGTTCAATTAAACTTGTTGATACTGTATGTTACTTTTTTTTTTTTTTGACAAATTTCTAATTACCAGTATTAATATTGTCTGGTCAGGTGACTAGTTTAGTTTTATCTTCGGTTATTTAGTACAGTATTACTGTAGATCTATTAATAATATATTTTATTGTTGTGATTATCAGATTTATCTGAGTTATCGTTCATTTTATTAATATTTTTACTACCGGTACATGGCAGTTTTATTATCATATTGAACGTTTTCATTAACACATTTAGTTTAAGTTTTATATTCATTTAGTTACTGTAGTTATACTATACAGTTATACTGTAGTTATACTGTAGTACTGTAGTTATACTGTACTAGTAATTCTTAGTAGGATTTGGTCATTTTTGGGACCTGATGGGGTTATTGTTAACGTAATAGTGATTATAATATAATTACAACGATTATATCTCGAGTGATAGTAATAGTATCAATCAATAAGACTTTTTAAAGGCAAGAATTGATTTTGGATTCACTTTTAATCGTACCTATTGCTCTTTAATGAAAAAATACGAAGTGGCAAAAAGTGATTTAATATTTTGTGAATGTCATTGCAATGAAGCATGACAGCATAGAAGCCTACTTGGCACTTGTAACAATGTTTTATAATCCATTTTTTCATGTCCATCAATCGATGAAATTATAACATATAGTAAAAAGTTACATGCACATTGTTGGTTACGTACATTTGGAAAGTTGCCGCTATACAAATGCGTCTAAATTTCTAAAAGGTTCTAGCTGTTACGTTTTTCTAAGGGGAATATGACTAAGCCGTTAGGGGATACACTCATAAAGATGGTGCAGATGTTTGCCAAGAGACTTTCATTATTACTGGGGAACGGGGATGAATGCTAATACCTAGGGATTAATTAAAATTGCTTTTTTAACCTGTATTTTATATCTGTGTACCACTTCAATTGAGAGGATCTAATGAAATGTGAAAAAGGCGAGGGAATGTTATGCAAATATATTTCATGAGTAATTGTGTGATAAAGTGCTCGTAAATAAAAGATTTGAAATGATTATTAAAATGGTTTTTGTTATTGTTGATGAAGGGCAAAAGGAACTGGCTATTGAAATGTATCAGAAAGGCATTGCTGAGCTGGAGAAAGGCATTGCTGTGGATGTTGTAGGAAGAGGTAATGGCTAAAATAAGTTTACACAATTTAGCGACCACAATACCAAAACTGCAAAAAGTTTATAAAGTTGTATCTATTGGAATTCAAAAGGAAATCATCTCATAAATTTGGAAAATTGTATAAAATGTTATATTGGAACTGTTTTTGAAAATGTTTACATTACACGAATATTCAATGTAACACAGTTTTTACTATTAAAACAAATATAAATTGTCTAAGAAAATAAAAATCACACACAAATATAAAATTATTTACACACATAAAATACTTACTGTAAATTAAAACCAATTTCACATGATAAATTCATAGTACTGTATTGTTTAAGTATGCTTCTTATAGTTTTTTGAAACAATAATTGTACATTTCAATTACTGTACTTATTACTGTTTTATTTGCTTAGGTGAAATGTGGGAAAGAGCCCAGCGACTTCAAGAGAAGATGAAAAGCAATTTGGACATGGCCAAAGACCGTTTGGATTTTCTTGGTAAGATATAAGTTTCAATTCTGAAAATGGCAATTTTAAAGCTCAATTTCTTTGGCAATTTTATCTTCGTGTGGTTGCCTGTATGCTTTGGTTTTGTTTATTTATTTATTTTTTGTTTTGTTTTTATGAATGGTGCTGCTTTATCTATTTTGTGTCCGTGTGTTGTGTATTGTGCTTTTGTGGGTTTTGTTTGTTCCTTTGCCACTTAAAAAAGGCCAACTGCAAAGGATACACTTGTTGGGTATTAATGAAAATGCTGTTGGAGAGAAAAAAGGCAAAACAAGAAATGAAAATCTTAAGTTAAATATACCTATGATGACCACTGTTGATCAGCCATCTGCTTCTGGTCATCAACCACCTAAAAATCAAAACTCACCTGCACGTAGATACTCTGAAGGTAAACATTGCCTATCTTAACTAGAATTGATTTTGCCATTTTAAACAACCTAAGGCAATTATGGATGCATTTTTTGTTTGTATTTGAAGTACTTTATATTGTAGATTTACAAATGGGATCGGTTTGATTTATCAACAATCCATTTGGACTGTTCAAAACTGTCTGGGTTTTTTTTTGCCTCAGGTTTTTTGAATAAAAAAAATCCAGCTGCTTTATCGATATTTCTTCCACTGCTAAATTGTGTGAACTTTATTCAATTTTCCTGCACATTCAAGTTCTTGTTTTTTTATTATTGTAGCTTCTGGAAAGAAGTTAACTGTTGCAGCTCGTAGATCAGTTCAGTCAACATCTCACGGCCCCTCAAAAAGTGCTACTTTACCCCGGATTGCTGGTGGAAGCCCTAAACAGTTGCCGGTTGCATCTAAACAAAGAATTCCGATTACACCGCCCATTTACAGACGACAGATATCAGATAATTTGACACCAATTTCGGCAAATAACAGCCCAAGCAGCACCAATAGGGTTTGTTGTTATAAAATAAATTCTGTGTATTTAGCTTTATTCTGTAATAGCTTACATTTATCTAACCTAAAACAAGTTTTTGATTTTTATTAACACGTTTAGCAACTAATATAAATCACATTGATCAAATTGACTGGCTTTAGGGTCGTTCTTCTAGTGCAGGAAGTTCTGGTGCTGGTAAAGGTGGACAAATACGAAAATTAGCATCACTTAAAAATGTTGACTCAAAGCTTGCTCAAATTATATTGGATGAAATTGTTGAAGGTGGAACTCCTGTGACATGGGAAGATATTGGTAAACACATTTTATTTGTTATTCTTTTTTTTTTTTGTTACTTATTGAACTATGTTTTTGTAATTTAGCTGGTGAAGAAGTGGCAAAACAAGCGTTACAGGAGATTGTAATATTACCATCTCTTCGTCCGCAGCTTTTTACAGGCTTACGGGCACCAGCCAGAGGTCTATTGTTATTTGGTCCTCCAGGAAATGGAAAAACAATGTTAGCCAAAGCAGTGGCGCATGAATCTAACTCAACATTTTTCAGCATTAGCGCTTCGACGCTTACATCTAAATATGTGGGTGAAGGAGAGAAACTGGTCAGAGCATTATTTGCTGTGGCCAGAGAATTACAACCTAGTATTATTTTTATTGGTTGGTTAGGTTAATTGTGTTTATAATTGAATGGTTTTATAATACTTTCAATTTAACAGATGAAATCGATTCCTTATTGACGGAAAGAAAGGAGAATGAACATGAAGCGAGTCGACGGTTAAAAACTGAATTTTTACTGGAATTTGATGGAGTTAGTAACATTATTTTGTTTTTTATACTCTGACTTTGTTCATTACTGTTTCACTAAAGTGAACTTACGGCTTTAGTTTTTCATTTTTCTTTTATTAACTTTTTTTATAACAGGATTTTTTTTATTGATACAATCGTAATTTTGTATACTTAGCTTCATGCTGATGCTGAAGAAAGAATTTTAGTGATGGGAGCCACGAACCGACCACAAGAATTAGACGAAGCCATACTAAGAAGATTTCCAAAACGTGTTTATGTTAGTTTACCTGATGAATTGACCAGAATGGCTCTACTAAGAAGACTTCTATCCAAACACGACAGCCCATTAAATGAAAGACAACTTCAAAAATTGGCCAGGTACTATGTCATTCAATGCTTGTTTTATTTTATTTTGATGTCATATATTTACAGGACAACTGAGGGATATTCTGGAAGTGATTTGACAGCATTGGCTAAAGATGCAGCACTAGGACCAATTCGAGGTATCAGCCATAAATTTATTACTAAGTTAATAAAACAGTTTAAAATAATCATTTTTAATGTTTATAAAATAGAAATGGACACAGAACAAGTGAAAAAAATTAATCCAGATCAGGTGAGTTTGAATGTGCCTAGTATATTATAATAAATACCGTGTCTTTCCAAGTAGAGGATAATTTAATTTTATTTAGGTGAGAAACATTTGTCACCAAGATTTTATGGAGTCTTTGAAGCGAATTCGTCGTAGTGTTACTCCACAGTCATTGGCTGCATATGAGAAATGGAACAGAGAATTTGGTGATGTCACAACATGAGGACATAAATCCAGGTTATAATTTCCTAACATATTGAAGAAATTTAAAATTTTATTAAGCTGGATTCTCAATACTCAAAGATCAAATAACTTGTAACAAGCAACTTAAATTACAGACAATCTTAATATTTAATTAACGAAAGCAATTTCAAACTCAATATTATTTGCTTCTTGTAAGCTGTAACTTCTTAAGCAAAGTAATTATGCAAGCATTGTTTTATTACTACAGAACCATTTAAACTACATTTAGTGTAGTTATAATTAGCAAATCTCAATAGTCGTATAATCAAAACTTACAGGAAGTAGAGAGAGAGGATCTGTTTTAAACTAAAATAGCAATTTTTAGTTTTTCAATTTCAACTTTTAAGCTGTCAAATGGTTGATTTGACTGCTTGAGTGGCCTTTTTCACTTCATTAATTTCACTTATTGCACTTGTATCTTCGTATTTATGATTGGCGTATTTGGGTATTGATATATTGTTATAGAAATCATTCCCTGGTTTACTGAGTTTAGTTTTTAGGTAACAACATTTGGCATCTATAGTAGAAAATAGATTTGATTTAAAATACTGTGTTTCTGTTAAGACTTTTATTCTGGTTTAAATGAACTCATTTTTTCTCAGTGTCCTTTTATTGGTAGCGATTAATTGAATAAATTTTTATTTCTAGTGACAAACTTTTACAGTTAAAACGTACTGTTGTCATTTTTGATAGTTATTTTCTAGTTGTAATTGTAGGTACTAAATTTGCATATCTTTCTTTGGTTGTCACTCTTTTAATTGTTATACAAGTACTGTAATTGCTGCTAAAAATTTTGAGGCTTATTAATTACCAAATACGCCAAGGAATTAAATCAGTTTTAGCTGTTAGAACTTTAATACCATTTAGAACAACTATAGATAGAAGTAGCTAAACATATCGAGAGAAGAAAAAACAGATTTTAAAAATTCATTGTCATCTATCTTATGGCCAATAACAATTAAAGTACAATTAAGTCGCTATGTGAATATTCCGATATTTTCTAATATTTTTTTAAATTCAGTTACTTGAAAACAAATTTGAAATCCATTTTCCATTACATTTGATCAATCATTTTTGCTACTGCCTCACCAATATGATTATTAACAAGATTAACCATGATGAATAACGATTTTGTTTATATTGAAGAAGAAAAAACACTAAATTCTGTATAAATTGTGTGATATCTTAATTTAAATGTATATGATGTAATTAATTTAGCAGTTAAAATGTTTCAATTTATTTTAGATTTATTTACTTATTTTATAGATTTTTGTTGCGAAATTTGTGTAGATATAAAATTTGGTATTTTATTTTATTGCAATTATTACATCATTAAATTTTGTATTTCGCGCTTGCGTTGTTGGCAAAGTCGATATGCAAGAGACTTGTTTAATATTTTATTAAACAGTCGATAAAGCTTAACTTACAGTATATTGCGTTATTTTATTTGTGTATTTTGAGCTTGTTAAATGTTCACTATTAAAAATACTGATCTGTTTGGAATTATTGTGATATTTTAATTGTTGCTAACTTTCGCCCAGCGCAGTATGGTGTTGCGCATGCGTAATTTGAACAGTTCGATTGAAAGAGAAGCAGCTGTGTGTACAGGATGAAGATGAAGTTTTGTGATTTTGAGTCAATGGACCAATTTATTGGATGAATTGAAGACAAAATATTTAATAGTATTCGATGTGGTAGGCTAATTACTGCCTGCATAAACTGAAGTGATATACTTAACATGCTAATTTGTCAAATTAACGATTACTAAACCGGTAACATCGAATTGAAATGGCTGTCGATTTAGGGGCAGTAGCTGATTTGCCTATAAAATATCAGAAATTAGCCACAGAATATTCAAAGGTATATTAAGTTGTTCTTAATAATTGTTTATTAATAAATCAGTCTATGTGATTACATTTTACAATACAGTAATGCCAAAATGAACGAATTTGTTGAAATTCATTGTCAGATTAACGTTACTAATGTTTTGTGTCTCTTATTTGTGTAAAAGCTATTTGTCATTGTATTGATATGAAACTCCTGTTGATTTTATTTAGATGAGGTCGCATGTAGCTGTGCTAAAAAAAGCTGTCTTTGACGAACAATCTAAAGTGGCAGAAATTAAGGTTTTTTTTGATCAATATTTTATTAAAATTCGATTATTAACATATGATTGGCAGGAGGTTTTAAAATCTCGTGAGCATACTTTAAGAAAAAATGAACAAGAAATGGAAAGCCTAGAATTCCGTAATCAACAATTAGCTCGTCGTGTCAGTGTTTTGCAAGAAGAGTTGAATTCTACACAACATAAAAGTCACGGAAAGTCTAAGGTACGTTAAATAAAGGTGTTTAGGTATAAATTTGTCGTGTTTTTATATTTGGAGTTTTTTCACCAAAAAATGAGATTTTGTAAACTAAACTTAATTTTTATGCGTAATCTACTTTAAAAGTTTGATTAAACTTATTTTGTCATGATTTTCATTGATTGATCATTCTGTATGATTTTTGGTTTGATTACTTTTGATTAGTTGAAACGTTGAAAATGTATATTATGTTGTTATCGAAATCTAGTTTTTAATTTTAACAGAGAAACAATGGCGACGTGACTGATACTCAGATGGCCAACAATATTTTAGGAGAAGAACTACAACAAAAAATCGAGGAAAATGCACGACTACATCAACAAGTATATGAAGCTGATTTTCAGCATCAAAAAGTAATTGTTCAACTGGAAGAAAAGCTAAGAGAATTGGAAAAAGACGTGAAGAATCACGACAGCATAGTTGAAGAAATAAATCACAGAAACAAAAATTTAATCGAAAAATTGCAACAGGATAAGCTACGGTTTGAAGTCAAACTGCAATCAACTGAAAAGGAAGCCAACGAAGCCAACATCAGAGCTCAGTTGCTGTAAGTTGTCTTATTTGATGTTGTTAGTTGTTTTAATACAAGGTTTTTCTCAGCCAGGAAAAATTGTCTACTACAGAACAAAGTTTAAGTTATCAATTAGAACAGGCTAATTTGATTATGAAATCGCATTTACCATTTGTAGATACAAGTAGGTCTTAACATGTTTTATTACTTTATGAGTTTTAGATGTTGTGGGTTTACGTTGATTTTGTTTAAATTTAGAGCTGGATGTATTGAACAGTATTAATGTTCCTCGAAGCAGTGGACGTAGTCGTGAACGTTACCAGAAATTGGTTAAAAAAGTGGCGGAGGTTGTTAAGGAAATTGTTAGACATTTGTCTAACTTTCATACTTACTTAGAGCAAAGGGCTCTAATTTGCAGTAACAACGATGAGACTGCTTATGGCTTTTCAAGTACCAGTAAAAAGGTTAGGTATATTGTTTTAGAAAATTAAGATGTAAACTTATTTTCGATTTTTAGTTGGCTGAATATTTACACGATAACGTAACGTATCTAAAACAAGTTGAAAAAGCTTATGAGCAGTTTGAAAACAGTTTACAAGATGACGTATTTATTGCTGTGGAAATGACTTCTGCATTTGAAGACTTTTTACTTAAACTGAAAAGCTACATTCAGTATTTGAAAAAGCTTGATCCATATTTAACTCTCAGGTATTTTTTCAAATTATTTTATGATTTTTGATATAAAACTATTAAAATTATTTTTAATTTAAAAAGTAATATTTTTTACTTTGGTGAAAATTTAGAGCAAGTGCTTAAATAATGAATTCTATTATTTTTTAGTTTTGAAGAAGAAAATAGTTTATTATGGTCACCTGTTGAACTGAGAAGACGGAATCAGAGTTTAATTGACGGTTGGCAGCTAATTATTTCCGCTTTTAGCAAAATTGACACATACTGTCAATTGTTGCTGTGTAATTATAACTCATCAGCCAGATGTAGGGCTGTCAAAACGATTATCACAGCAGTTGAAGATTTACTCAATGCGTTTAAAGGTTTGTTTGACTATTTGACATGGAAATTTGATAAGACTTTTGAGAAATTGTTGCAGCGGTTTGCTCTCAGTACCATGGGAAGGTTTTATTGTTGAAAGATTTGCCTGTCGTTTCTGAAAAAGTAAAAACAACTGATGAATGTATCGTTTCGTCTCTGGTGTCACTGGTTGCTAACTGTAAAAAGGTATTAAAAAATTTCGTTTTGCGTTTTATAGTTTCTGTAATTAAGTATTTTATTTAGCTACATGACATTTTGACGGAGTCTATAGATGAGATTTTGGAGGATCAAAAAAGCCGACCGTTTTTTAATGTTAAGAAAACAAAAACTAAATTGCTGGCTAATTATAAAATGAGATCTATTAACTACTTGAATAGTTTAGACAAGGTAATTGTTTATAGATGTGTGGTGAATAAATCAATAGGTTAAATTTTTATTTTGTTAGATTTATTGATGTTTAAAAATGAGTTTTGTAGCTCAGGTTTGATTGGTAATTATTTGTTTAATAGGGACCATTCGAATCGGTTGGCTATCCAGAATCAATTAAAAACAAAAATATTCTGTTAAATTCAGTTGAAAGTCGAGAAAGTTATGCAACTCAGGTATACTTGTACAACTCACTTTAGTTTTTGTGTTTTATTGATTGTAATTGTTTTGTTTGTTTTTTAATAGTTAACTGAAGCTCAAGACAAAATATCAAAGCTTGAACAAGTATAAAAATTTGATATGTTAAATCAATTAGGGTTTATTTATACAGAAATGTTTAATTTACATAACAGATGAAAGAGTATTGGATGCTGGAATACCAACTTCTGAAAATGAAACATGAAAAACTTCAAAAGGTAATTTTTCCCTCTGATGTTAACTGCCATTGCGGCGATGTAATAATCATCTGAACAATAATTTTATCAATATCTGAACAATTTTTAATTAATATTATTTAGAAATCGCAGCTTGAACTGGACAATGTTTCTGTCGGAAGTGAGAAGACGATTAGTCCTGGAAGAGAGTTAGCCATTGGATCCCCGCTCACAACAAATTCACTGGTTTGGATTATATTACAATTTATACGTATTATTTAATGTAAAATGTTTAAATTAGCTGGCAAAATTGGAGTTGGAATCTTCAGTTGACAATTGTGCATCAATTACCGAAGAAGGTGAAGAAGTTCGTCAGTATTTTGTCAAAAGGATTAACGATCTTGTTGCTAAAAGGCAACTGGCTGACAGTAAAGCAGTTGCATTTCACTCTGAAGTAAGTTTCGTTGGTTTATAAATATAATTCTAGCCGTTTTACTGTTTTCATTCGTGCCTATCCAGTTATTGGCAATGCAAAAGCGATTGGTTTTGGCTGATAAATCAAAAACTGAACTTCATTCTCAACTGCAATCAACCAATGAACATGTGGCAAAGTTAAAAGTATATAGTTTGGGTATTTTAATTTTTGAAATTAGTATTAAATTAAAACTGGAATTTATAGGAGGAGCTTCAGACAACGACTAATAATTATAAAAGTCAACTGAGCACTATGAGTGAACATTTGGCCAATATGAATGACAAATTGACAAAGCAGCGAGATGAAATCGACGAGTTAAAATACGCTTTAAATAATGCAGTAAGTAAAGTTAGTGATTGATTTTGTCGATGATTAGTGATAAAATTTTTGAAACTTTACTCAAACAGATCCCTTACTTTCTTTTAAAACCCTCTATAATTTTTAACATACGTCATTACATTTGATTTTGAGTTTAATAGTCTGTTACTTTGATCTAGTATTAGGTCTTGTATCTAGTACTAGACCTAATACTTGATTTTGAGTCCGATAGTCTGTTACTTCGAGCAGTTGTGAATTATCATCTAACTTAAACTTTTTTTTTTTCAGGGAAAGAGTAAAAGTAAAGGTAAATGAATATTAAAAATATTATTTTCCATCTACAATTATAAATTAATTAAAATTAGCAAATCCATCATTTCGTCCTGTTAAAATATTAACTGGAATCTTGATTAACCTGAAAACGGAATGATAGGTTTTGCAAAACACTTTTTTTTTTGCTTAAGAAATTCCAAACAAAGCGCTTATCTGTTTGTTTTCTATGTTTATCATAAATAAAATGTAAGCAATTATTTTCATTTAGAGGCGATTTATTAAGACATTTTATGGTTAAGAGCTAATTAACAGATTTCTTTTTTAAAAAAATTACTGTAATTTACACACCACGATTTTTATTGACTTTCATTCGTGATGCTACTGGGGCATTTAAAATTGCTTTGTCAGTAAATGAAATTTCCAAATTGCTTGGTGCCGCTTCCAGTTCAAACAATAAAATGTTATTAACTTGCGGTGGTGGTAAAAATGCCGATTTGGGGACGTAGAGAGTTATTTGTGGTCCTTTAACTGGCCAATAACGTCCAAAATGTTGATTGTTTATAAACAATATTCCCTAATCAAAAATCATGTTAACAATCAACTCACAAGTGTGGTAAGCTATTCAATTTAAAAGTTCATACTTTGGTCCATCCAGTTGGGTCAAAGAAGGTGTCCTGGGGTTCTTCTGTTAAAGCAAATTGGGCTTTGTAAAAGACAGGCAGATTATTTGGAAAACCGACTGAATTGCTATGATGATTAGCTAGATGCTCTAATATTAGTTCAGTGTTGTTAAGAGGAACCGAAGACATTGTCCAATTTGTCAATGTTGCACTATTAAGTATGACATCACTAGTAATTCCCTAATACAGTATATCACAAACTTTTATTTGATATATATTTTATATTATTATGTGTGGGTATAGCATGAATTATAAGCCAGATTTACCTTTTGTTCTTCTTTCATGGAGGATCCAAAACCAATTCTTCCTTGGTTTTCCACCAGTATCGACAATTTCTGATTTGCATTAGCTGTAATTCTAAGTTGGAATGTTTTTGAAGCGCGATCTAGAATTCCTACTGGTTGCTAAAATGAATTGTTAATCATCAATCATTTAAATCATAAAATCGCAAGCTTTGATATAATGTACTTGGTCAATAAATACATAACCGCGATCACCAATTCCATTTATTATTAGTAATTTGTCGACAATATCTTCGGTCACGGTTGTTTCATATAATATAAAGCCATATGCCTGTATAGAAACATAATTAACTTATAAATAAAATGATCAAATAATTAATGTTACAAACTTGTCGATAGGCAGCGGCATTTAAGGGTTTCTCAACGTTGATTGGTGGAGTTTGTAGTAACGTTGGCAAAATTTCAAATATTGTTCCTACCTACATTGGATAATTATTATTTGCTTTTTGCGATAATTGAATTGTATTTCTAAATAACAAAACAAATTACAGTTTGCAATTGAATTGGACCAAAGCTTGACTTTGTGACATTAGGAGGAACTTCATCAGGAATTGGTGCATACTTAAAATTAATATTTTAATCATCAATATAGAAGTAAATTACATATCCTTTTGTGATGTTTACTTTTGCAATGGTATCTCTAATCTGGAAAAACATGTTAGTAGTATCTCCAGCTTCTGATATTGGAGCATCATAATCATAACTTGTTGGATCTGGTTCATAATTGCTACCCATGTTAGCTCCTAAAGGAAACATATATTGTTAAATATATTTTAATTAAAATTATAAAATGTAAATTAACCATTTGTAAATCCGAAGTTTGTTCCACCGTGGTACATGTACCTAAAATCTCAGTAATAATAAGTTTATCATATAAAATATTAACAAATTTCTTATTGTATTTTACATGTTAACGGACGCATTCTTATCTAATATTTCGATGAGAGTAGCAGGTGTTGTTGAGGAAATAGTGCTATGTTCTTCTCCCCAATGATCAAGCCATCCAGTGTAATATTCAGAATTGACCAAAGGACCATTTGGCTCATAATCACGTTGAGCACTAAAGGCATGGTTGACATCACTACCTATATCAATCGTGAACTAATTTTAATGGTTTAATTAAGGTTGCACAGTTGAGTTGAATATTTTCGTATAAAATATATGATTTTTAAAATTATAATTCGTGTATCTCTACATAAGTTTTATATTTTGGAAAAACAATTGCGGCTTTAATAGACAGTTACCTGGTCCGAAATCAACAGTAGCATAAACATCCGGAATTTTCCCACATTTAAGATACCCATCATCACCACCATCAGTTGTGAATAAAATGATGTCATTGCCCAACTGTGATCGGAATAAGTCTCTTAAATGTGTTGTGTAATTTAGGTCACATGTTTCGTAACTTCCATATTCATTTTCCACCTACAGTGCATTAAATGTGTTTCAAATATGTATTGCCTAGGTTTACTTTTAGCATCAAATTGCTAATAACGGTTATACCTGAACTGAAATGATAGGTCCTCCATTTGAATATAGCAATGGAGAAATCATGGGGAAAAATTTCTCAAACCATTTGTCCACAAAATTCAAGTAAGCTATCAATACAAAACCAATTAATTCATTTACTAATAAGATCATTCAAATGTCATTTACAAGGGTCACTGGAACGTAGGACCATGTCAGGATTTTCACGTTGAAGCCAATAAGGTAAACCACCCTAATGACCAATTGAATTTATAGTATAATCCTATAAGTTATGATAATTTAAAACATACTAAATCTCTTTCAGCACAAATGTATGGTCCTGGTCTAAGAACAACATTTAATCCAGTATCACCTGCCATTTGAATGAAGGTAACAATATCTAAATTATCATTAAAGTTATAAACTCCTGGTTCTGGTTCATGTTGACTCCAATCCACATATCTACAGCAATTGTAAATCACTATGATAATTTATTTGATTTTATCTAATTTGATATTGATTTACGTTTGAATAGTGTTAAGACCCCCTGCTTTCATTTTATTAAGCCGGTCTTGCCAATGAACTCGGGGGACTCGAAAATAATGGATGGAACCAGAAATGTAGCGATAAGGTTGTCCATCTTTTAAAAATTGATTATTATCATAATCAATCACAAATGATCTTTGTCCCAACACATATGTCTATATAAATATTCACATGGAACCAGTTAGTTTTTTGGTAAAGCAAATACTATTCATTTTAAACTTCACTACTAATTAAGTCTAATTCTTGATAAGTCCAGAACTTAGAAATTAGTGTTTAGTACAGTTTTAAAATACAAATTTAGAAAATAGTAAAAAACTGTCATGCTTAAATAAGTACTTAAATTATTTTACGCATTTTACTACGAATAATCATTAATCCATAGTGAAATTAAAATATATTACCTGCAAAGATAATAGAATCCCAAAAGCAAAAGACAAAATTATGTATTTCATTTCTGATGTTGTCGGTAGATGTATAATTGTTTGCAACTTTTCAAGCACTGTTTTTATTTTCTTTTTTCAAACTTTTTTCTAATTCTTAAATTGATTCAATGTTAAATTTTTTATCTGGAAATATGATAAGATAGAAATGCTTGAATTAGTTTGATATTTTTTAAAGTACTGTTTCTATAGTACAGTACTGTATATAGCACTGCAGAATCTACAGTATAATGGAAAACTACAAAAGCTTCATTGAAACGTCATATTATAACTTGTGTATAATGTTATGAAACACCACTTAAGTTTTTAAATTAGATTAAAAATAATCAGTTTAGCCAATATTACTTTATCTGAGTACAAATTAGAAGTATGTTAGAATAAATTTGCGTCGATTAGCTTACAGCTGTGTAACTTTTAATTTATTTTAAACTTGTATGCTTAAAATATCATTGAATTAATTAATTTACATTGAAATATGTTAAATAGGTTATTGAATTATCTAGAAAAATCCTTGACTTTTAATTTGATATTTTCAAGGTTTTTTACTTGCTGCTTTCTTAGTAACTAAAGTTATAAACATAAGTTAGATACTGTATAGATTTTTAAGCATGAGTTAAAAGTTGCTAAGAAGTTTCTGAAATTGTTCAAAAGTAACTTAAACATTTCATTTAAATTAAAAACTATGAAAATTATAATAATAGATGGAATGCATTACAAACTTACATTATTATTGGTTCCTTGATTACACTTTAACAATATTGAATTTATGAGGAATTTTATTGATTGAATTTTGTGCAAGTTAAACTTAATCAATTTACCAAACTGAAGTAATATAACAATTTTATAGAAAGACTAAAATTTCATATATTTTTAATCTTTTTTATTTAAAAAAAACTGAAAGTTAATTTTCAACGGTTTCTTCTTGCTACAGTTGGATACATGCTGTCTGTTGATGTTATGAAATTTTAATTTTATCTCGCAAGGTTATATAAAATATTAAATATATAGTCCATTTGTTACGTTTACGTAATATAATTTTGACAGTTGAGGAAATATGTAATCGACCCACATCTGCTCAAAGATAAACAAAACTCAATATTACAATAATACTTTTACGACATAATGAAGTGAACACAGAGGTTATGTATATCCAATAGTACTTGAATTTCATTGCGCCCCATAGCTTATGTAGTTATTTGTATTATATTGGAAAACAAAGATGAAACTAGAACAAATGGTTTGCCAAAATTGGAATAACAGATGCTGACTTTTGAAAACTTTCATCGATTTTATGACAAAAAAATTTAATATTAACGTGCTTCAACACGATACAGTACATTGCTCTTATGACTTGTGGAAACAACAAGACACCGCTTATTGGACACTTTTGTTTATAGGAACATAAGCTTAATGACGTAAGTTGTCTATTTGTAAATTGGTTATGGTATGACTTGTAGGTTTCCATGTATAGATCTCTATAGGTTAAGAAATTTAGGATTGCATGACGAAATACAATAGTTATATCAGCTGAATTAAAAGGCCAAACATTACATTGCATTCCATAACAATAAGAGTTATAAAAAGTTTTAATCAGTTCATTTAATATGTCATGACTTTGTCTAATTAAAAAAAGATAAGTATTTCATGTTTGCTAGTTTTATCTGTATGTTTTGTACTGGTATTTGTCATGTACCGGTACTTGATATAGAAACAACCTTTGAACGATATCATATTATCAAGTGCTGTTCAAATACATTTGGAAAGTTACTATTTTTTGATTTCAAAACATAAACAAACGCTACAAATATTTCAATGTTAAACCGACCTAAATAATTAAAATAAAAGAAACCAACCCAGCTTGTTGTATATATTTGGTTGAATTTGAATTTGTTTAGCCGCAAAACAACAATGGGTACATCCATGAAATCGATATTGCTTTCTATTATAGTAGGAACTATACTGCTACAAATGGTAAGTAACAATCCAGTTTAATTCCAAAGTTTAAATGGTAAATGCATAACAAATATTAATTTGCTATAATAATTTTAAATTTATTGTAACTTATAGTACTAAAGTTGAAATGCAAATGCTAATAATTATTTTTACATACTATTTACTGTAGGTGAATGGTGAAGAAAATAGGTCTTTTGTTATTGATTATGACAATGATAGGTTTTTGATGGATGGAGAACCATTTCGGTATATTTCTGGGTCCATGCACTATTTTCGTGTGCCAAGAGAACATTGGCAGGACCGGTTTGACCTAATAAAAGCGGCTGGATTAAATGCCATTCAAACGTACGTTACGCTATCTGTGCAAATAAGTATATAATTTATGTAATCATATATTTTCTAATTATTTAGTTGTTAATTGACTGTAATATGATTGTTTTAGTTATGTGATATGGAGTGAACATGAGCCACAGCCTGGTGTTTATAATTTTGAAGGAAGACATGATCTTATTTCTTTTATTCAAATGGCACAACAAAATGGTCTTTATGTAATTTTACGTGCTGGACCTTATATATGTGCAGAAGTCGATATGGTAACTTATATTTATCCATTATTATTATAAACATTTACATGATTTTATTAATTTTTTTTTTTAATTTAAAAGGGAGGATTACCATCATGGCTACTCAGTGCTTATCCTAACATGACCCTAAGAACAAACGATCCTTGTAAGTTATTTTATTTTCCCACGTTTTCATGTTACAATATTTTTTTTTATTGACAAAACACTTGAAGACGATGTTTACTTAAATTTCGTTTTTATCAATTTTTTATTTACGGATTTTTTTTAGTTTATTTGGCATTTGTTGATAAATGGATGGATGTTTTGCTGCCCATGGTCAAACCTTGGATTTACCAAAATGGTGGACCAATTATCACCATTCAGGTTAAAACACTAACGCTAATTTTAAATATTTAGCTAAAGAAAATAACGTCTAATTAAACAGTCACTGAAACTTTTACATACAAAAGGCAAACTACTGTACTAGTTTATAGAACATTTAATATTAATATTTTAATAGTCAAATGAATAAACTTTAAAAGAATTGGTAGTTTTTTGCAGTGATGTTCATGACCTCATACTGCAATTAACAATAATATATACATGTACAAGTATTTGTATTCATTATTTTTTAATTTTAGGTTGAAAATGAATACGGAAGCTATTATGCTTGTGATTTTGATTATATGGAGCACTTGAGGGATTATTTTCGCTTTCATTTGGGAAATGAAGTAGTTCTATTTACCACTGATGGCAATTCAGAAAGTTTTCTGAAATGTGGAAAAGTGAATGGGCTTTATGCAACTATTGATTTTGGTCCTGGTGAAAACGTCAACGCTTCATTTAAAGCCCTAAGATCTTATGAACCAAAAGGACCATTAATAAATTCCGAGTACTACACTTATGGTCATGTCCACTGGGGATTTCCACAGTATGATCTTCTAATACCTGATATTACCACAACATTAAAAGAAATGATCAATATAAACGCCTCCGTTAACATGTAAGTACCCAAAAATCATTTGCAATTTCTGCCAAACAAAATATGTTAATGATGAATTATTATAAAATAATTGATATTTACGAAATTGCAAGTTAATTTAAGGTTTAAAATTTTAATGTATAATATAAACTTTGATGTGTTTATTTGGAAGGTATATGTTTCACGGTGGATCTAATTTTGGATTTTCAAGTGGTACTGTATGCTGTGATGGTTAGACTATTTTAGTTTACAGATGTATATTTTAAATAGGTGCAAATTCTCACGGGACATACGACTATTTGGCTGATACCACTTCATATGATTTTCTCGCTCCGATTTCTGAATCTGGTCTTATTAATGAGATGTATTCTGCATTGAGAGATACTATACAAGAATTCACGCCAAAGCCATTGCCACCAGTACCACAACCTTTGAAAATGGCCGATTATGGTCAAGTTAATCTACAATATGTAAGTTCAGTTGTCCAGTTGCTTTTGTTCAAGCAGATGATAAAATTTCATTTTTTAATCAAATCGAGCGTGACAATTCAAAGTTTTCAACAAATTGTTCAAACCTTAGTGAGTTGCTTAATTTTTGTTGAAACTTATCAGAACGTATTTTAATTTTTAGTTTTAATTTTATAATTAATTTTAAATTTATTCAACTATTTAATTTGCATATGAAACAGGTTGGATCATTGTTTGAATTGCTGCCACTGTTGGTTACGTCGAAATCAATTACATCCGAATTGCCTCTTACATTTGAAGAATTACACCAGGTAAAATACTCACTAAATTCGTCAATTTTAAAGAAACTTACTTTGAATGAATAATATTTAGGCATACGGATATGTTTTATATGAAACTGAAATCAATGGTATTTTTATGGATCCATCGGCATTGTATGTTCCTGGAATTCGTGATCGTGGATACGTTTTTATAGATTATGTAACTATATAATGATTATGGTTTTTTATCATGAGAACATTGAAAATCATAAGTAAAATTAACGAATTTGGTTTAGAAATATATTGGCGTCCTAAGTAGAACTGGTTTAATAACTACATTGCCAATTACAGTTAAAAGCGGTCAAATACTGTCAATTTTAGTGGAAAATCAAGGCAGATTAAACTATGGCAGTGAGTTAAATGATTTTAAAGTAAGTAACTGGATTCAATAACAGTTTAATTTAGGCCCTAAACATTTTAAAGTTAAAAGTCAAACTTAACATTTTGAGTCAAATTTATATGCTCTGTTTGAATGTCCATTAGTTGTATAATTTTTCATGTTGTTTTCAGGGACTAATTTCAACTCCAACATTGGATGGCATATTATTAAAAAATTGGAAAATGACGAAACTACCATTTGACAATGTTAGGCACGTGGAGAAAGTTATTTCAACAATGAAAATGTGGAAAACAACATTGTTGAACCGAAGCACATTGAGCATACTAACCGATTCAGTTCCTGGCTTATTCAGCGGAACTTTTGTAATCAATGACACAGAAGCTTACGACACTTTTCTTAAAGTTTCAAATGGAAAAGTACGAAATATTATAAAAATTGTATTATTTCTAATTAAAAGTTCTAACTATAAATTTTATTTTAGGGCTTAGCGTTTTTAAATGGTTTCAATTTAGGTAGATACTGGCCTGCCATGGGTCCTCAAGTGACACTTTATGTACCAAAAGGATTACTTAAAGTTTCCCCATCCCAAAATGTCATTTCTATAATTGAATTCCAAGAATCACCATGCTTAAATTTAAATTTTAAACAACAGAGAGCAGAAAATAACAAATTAAGTTCCGATTGTTACATACAATTCATTGACTATGCTGTTTTAAATGGAACAACACCTCATGGTTAAGAAACTAAAAATTTTAATAAACAAATGTTATTCTTACTTTTGGTTTATGTGCTTATTCGTATTTTTTAAATTTTAATATACTGTATTTCTTTTAATTTAACCGCTTACTAATTTTTTTTGAAACTTTGTAGTAAATAAAATAAACTTATACAGTAGTATAATTATATTATAATCATTTTTATTTGTTCCAGGGGCCACTTGTCCCTTAGAGTTGCCCGATCCGCTGTACACATCCAGGGGCCACTTGTTATATTATAATTGAAACATTTTAGGATTTTCTGCAAACGTTTACTTTACTTATTGTTTTTGAAACTAGATTGTAAATAATTTGAATATGGCTTTTAGTTGAACGAAAATGTTATAGAATCTCAATAGGTGACGTTAATAGCACTACACAGTAGAAGCCATTAGGTACAGCCCAGACTCAACATGGGGTCTATGGATGACTTGCTTAATGATCGCTCTTAGTTGAGCGACAATTTTAGCTCAACTTCTGCTCCCTACTCGTATCACTAAGAAAATATCGCGATACGTCTTTTACTTTCAGAAAAATCATCACTAAGACGTTTTTATAGTTTCTTTCGTTTTAATTAAGTTAAATTAGTCAGGTTAATTTTGTCATTTTTCTAAGTTAGGTTAGTTAAAAATAGGTAAAGTTTTTTTATTACAAAAAAGGCGTAAGTCGCACTCTACACTGAGCGCTTGCAAACTTTTTGGGATCAGTTTTGGAGCTCGAGGTGAGCGGACATTAAGTAAGTCATCCTTAGAGTCCATGTTGGATCTGGCGGTACCTAATGGCACGTCAACAGTTCAACCCAATCAAACATGTTAGAATTTTAGAAACTTCAAAGAGAAACACGTGGGTAACTTGGTCGTTTAATCGTTTGGCTGTTTACTCAAGTAAAGTATTTATAATAACTAAAAACATTTATTTAAACTGACTTGTAGTTTAATTAAATAAGATGAGTTTTTACGGTTACAAAAGTGTTGTCGAAGAAGGTGATACCGTAGTTATTTACCTAAGTGCAATGACTATGCAAACGGTTGTTACAGTGAAAGACGGCGTCCATCAGACAAAATATGGTGCTTTAAAGTGGAATGAAGTTATCGGTAAACCGTATGGATCTCGAATTCAGTGTGCAAAAGGTTGGATGTACATTTTACATCCAACACCTGAGCTCTGGACAATTAATCTACCTCATAGGACTCAGATTTTATACACAACTGATATCAGTGTAATATCAATGCATCTGGAATTGAAGCCCGGTTCTGTGGTCGCCGAGGCTGGTAAAATTTATTGGATATCAACTTTAAAATGTTATTAAACGTCGTCTTACATATTTTTTTATTTTAATTTAGGAACAGGAAGTGGGTCATTATCTCATGCTATAATCCGAACTGTAGCTCCAAGTGGTCATCTGTTCAGCTTTGATTTTCACGAAGAACGAGTTCGCCGCTGCCAAGAAGAGTTTAAATTGCATGGACTTGAGAAATATGTAACAGTAGCACAACGTGATGTTGTAGCCGACGGTTTTGGAATGGAGAAAAAAGTAGATGCCTTGTTTTTGGATCTTCCTCTACCGTGGAAAGTTGTGGATTCAGCTAAGAAGACTTTTAAAGCTGAGGGTGAGGCACATATCATTTGAAGCTAATAACGTTCATTTTTAATTTGGAATTGTTAAATGTAGGAGGACGTTTTTGTTCATTTTCACCCTGCATTGAGCAAGTTCAGAAGACATGTTTGGCTCTCCAAAGTGCTGGTTTTACAGATATCGATACAGTTGAATGTCTTCAGCGATCAATAGACGTGAGAAAAGTTACCGTGCCTGTGTGGTCGTCGCCTGCACAGAACCGAAAAGCCGGTGATGAGAAAAAGCCAAAAAAAATTAAAAAGGAAGAGGATTCTCAGGAACCAATGGTATATAACGGAAATATTTCTATAAAAGTATTATAACTGAATTTTTGAGTGTAGTTATGAAAATATTATAATTAACTTGTTTTAAAACATTTCTAGGATGAAAATGAGCAAAATAATAATCCCCGAAATGAAATATCTTGGAATGAAGGACTGGGTCATATGAAACAAGTTACCCACACTGGGTACCTTACTTTTGCTACCTTGTTACCTATTTCATTAACTGCAAACTAAAAACTATTTTTTTTTGGTTTGGAATTTAAACCAAAATGAAATAAATATATTACGACAAAAGTCGATGTTTATATAGTTTTGATCATATAAATTGCGATCACTACATTTTTTTTTATAAAACTTGTGATTTTATTCTGATTTTTGAGAAAAGTGAGAAGGCTTATACCTTTTGCGTTTTTCTCAAAAATGGGCAAAATTTAACATAGGATTTTATGGCTGAATTAAATGTAAACTGGTGCGAGGATTCCAATTCCGATGGAAATTACATTACGATATCTAAAATACTTTACGAGCCGTTTTTTTAGTTATTTTTTGCGGATGCACTTGTTTTCGACGATTTTGAAGCCTTTGAAGATGGATTTCCGGTCTAAAAACTTCAGATTCGTAAATTTCAGGTTGGTTTACATCTAAAACCGCTGTTTTTTTATGTCTAACTAAATTTATATTTTTTTTAAAAAAATTTCATTTTCTAAATAATACCGGTAGGTAAGGCCAGTCGTTGTAAGGTAAGTCTGTAATTATTGATGCTTTTATAAGAAAACCTAAATAAAAGTCATGCTAAAAAAATGCTACATTTTCTCCGCCCTGTAAAAAAAATTAAACGATTATTGTATTATCTTATTGGTTGCTTAAAATGTTTTCAATGTGCAACTTGTCAAACATACGATTTTTATTGGCTAATAAAATGTTTTAATTGTTTAAAGTGCATTTCCGATAGTTAATTCGCAATTCTGTATTTGGAAGCTCGCTGTTAGAAGAAGATGGTAAACAGTTTTTTAGGTACATTAAAAATTTTTTTTAATAATTATTTATGCAGTGCGTTTGGCTATCAGCTCATTAAAGATCACGGATAGTGGACTTCATATGTGGATTGACTGACTATGCAATCTAGCGAGCCAAGGGTCTTCTGTGGTGATGTGATTGAATCGGTTAATGACTGCAAAGTAGCAGCTTGGAATATTCATAGATATCTAGAGGTATATAAACATGAATAATATTTTTAATATATCTACTTAATTCAGTTACATTTCAACGTAAATATTTCAACAGAGCCAAAACTTCCACTTTCGATTTAGTTGATGATGTATTACATAGATTCAATGCCGGAAAAACGCGCGTGCGGCGCACTCGCGTTTTTCGAAATTTGAAGAAGAAAAAAATTTTTTTTTGGAAAAATTTGGCAACAGGGCCCGCAAAAACGGTTATGCACCGGGCCCCGCAAAAAATCATTCCGCCCCTGTTGATTTACATTTAAAATGATAAAATTTGATAACAACAAATTTGTCAACATCAGCATCATTTGAATTCTCGCGCTGTTATTTTGATTGATTTTTATTTCCTGTAATGTAGTATGCCGTCGGATTAGACTCTAATCGGACCAATTTTGGCTCTTTGAGAAGAATTTCTGGTTAAAAGCCCCGGAATCGTTACTGAAACGATTACGTTTATGAAACGATTTTAATCTATTTTTAAGAACCTATGACTTTTTCTGATTTTTGAAAAAAGTGAGATTTTTTTTTGTTTATTTTTTATTTTGCTAGGATAGACCATTAGTTTAGTGAGCTTGGTTAATGTGAATGGGTCGTAGCTCAGTGCATGAGCTGGACGCCAGCAAGTCAGGGGTCCTGGGTTCGAATCCCGGTGGTGGCAAAAAAAAAAAATAATTATTAAAAAGCATCGTGGTTGGGTTGCAGTAATGCAGAGTGTAAATAGGGGGGTTTTGCTGGGAGAGAGGGTGCCTGAGGGTGGTCCCAGGTGGAGTCCCCCCCCACCTGGGAGGCCCCCCCTCCCCCCATCACGGGACCACC
>JAAFCF010006680.1:11040812-11262276 GCA_013389785.1 Helicorthomorpha holstii | reverse complement strand
TATTAATTTGCATTAAAATTTATTAAAACAATCTAGTTTAACTCACTATATAATCTTCTGGTGCTGGTATGTCCAGAAAAAAAAGTTGCAAACGCTTGGATTCTTCCCACATCGATAAAAACATCGACCTTAAACCATATTTATCAATTAATTAAATTAAATATTATATTAATTTAATAAAATTAACGAATAACCTTCGTTTGGTCCTTCCTTTTTCACTGTAAAAATTATGGCCTGGTCGCCACAGTTGCAAGATAGAACTCCACCAGGATTTTGAGTGGTGGCCGCTGGAGCACTAATGGTTTTAATGTCTGTCTTTTCTTGTTTAGATCTTGTCGAAAATTATACTGTATTTGGTGCCATCGACGATGTATTACCCGCCGTATGTTAAGACATGTGCGTAATACATATACACTTGCGAAAACACGGGCGCACCAGTTAAGGGGGTCGGATGCCAGTTGGGCCGACCTACAGGAGGCGAGGAGTGAGCCCCCGAATTTTTTTAATTTCGAATTTTAATTTAAAAATATCATTCCCAAATTTACCGTGGCGTGGCGTAAAATTTCAAGTAACTTTAAATTTTTTTCCAAAAACTTTCAATTTCGCTATTATTATTTCACTTAATTAATTTACTAATTTAAATGTTTTTTAATTATTATTTTATAATATTATTAAATGTAACGCGTTCGATAAAAACCGATCAAAAAATGTAACTTAACACGCAAAGGCCTTACCTCTCAAAAAATACATATCAATACAAGCCAATTGTATCTGTCAACATTTGTATTTAATATTCCATCGAATTTTCACGTTTGTATTTGCATGTGCCAAAATAAAAATAAAAGAAAAGCACATAGCTGAAAATTAGAAATATATTCGCAATAATAAATTAATGTAGCCCCCACAACATTACTGAACATTACTTATGCTCACCCAAGCACGAATTTCGCATCAATATTTTATCAGTGCAGTTAAAATAACATAATCATTTGAACTTGTTAAATCAACGAATCATAAAAACATTCGCCATTTTCGGATAACGATTTATGACCATGATTACTTTCATAATATTGACGATTCTCTTATCCGATATAACATAAATAAAACTTAAGAGTAGAAAAAATGACAGAAAAACAATTTCAACATTTTCTGTCCTCAATTTCCATTAGGCCAATACTTTTAAATGTATTGGTTTGTGAGACAGTTTCGGTCAAAACAAAACATAATCACAAATAAACTGGATAAATTACATTTTCATAATAAATAAAATCTCTTTAAAAGTTACAACACAACCGGTAAGTGTGACAAAAATACGAGCTGCACATCCCCATTGATTAAATCGTGTTCTATTAATGACCATTTTTTTACTATTTTGATTTCTAAAAAATGTGCGTTACTTAAATTTCGATCTAATTATTTTTGTCGTTTAGATTTTTCTTAAAAGCTCTTCAAGCAACGTCGTTGGTTAATTTTCAATAAAAGAAATTTCAAATGGAATTTCAATTGCAAACTAACTATGCGGCGGGCGAAGAAGTCGAATAATTAACATCATCAAAACTAAAAAAAAGGTTGAAAAATGATATGGGTGGAAAAAGGTTGGAGAGGAATTATTGTTGAAGTAGTTTCATACATTATAATCGGCTTCATAATGATTCAAAGTCGCATATACTAATAGATAGCACCGAAATGATGTAGGACGAACACGAAGAAGCACATACCTGTTGGGAGTTGGGTTATTTTTTTCTGTTTGCATTCATAATGTCAAATATTAGCAAAGTGTATCGATACTTTGGAATACAATTCGGTTGACTTGGAAATGGAGCGCGAAATTAACAGTCTGTTTAGTTTTTTTTTCTTTCTGCCAAAATGCTACGTGTTCAGCTGGTCAGAACTGGCTGTCCTGTTCCGCATTGCAACCAAATTGCTAACGTTAAGCTGTTAAAAATCGAAATCATGTTTACTTTTCATTGAAAATGTATAATAAATAAAATGAATGACCGTTGATTACTCACTTTGTAGTCCCCACTAAGTACTGACATTGAGCTGGCGCGTTTCATTCTAAATAATAAATAAAAATCAAATTAGATATACTGTAATTAAAACAAAAGCTATTATAAGCATGCCGAGTCATTTATGGTTATATGAATGACGCTGCCAAAATATTAGTCAAAAACTTTAATACTGGCTCCAACGTTACTGTATACCTTGGAGTTCTAAAAAAAACCCAAGTTAGGAAATGCAAATTAGTATAAACTATTCGCAAAAATTGCTTTCCTGTACGAGTTTGAACACAAAAGAAATGACCAAGTCAGCTTATTATTATGAAAATCAGTCTTCAAAAAATTTCAACTTAATACTTAACTAAAACAAATATTTACTGTTAGTAAAACACTCGTGACATGCATCAATATTTATTTTACAAGTTTTAAATCAATTTCATGCTACTATAACAAAATAACTAAACGCAAGACCTTTTACCGTAAAATAAAAAGATTAATAAAGCCATCTAACAAAATAAATTTCACTCTTGACGTAAAAATAAATTCCCTTTTAAGCCATTCATAAAACCATAAATGATGCCCACAAAAAATTAATAATAAATAAAGACTATAAGCAAACATGCACTCAGCCACTAGCCCAAAAAAGATAAAAGTGCCAAATGAGAGCAAATAAATATGAATAGTCACTCGAAGTCAGAACTTTTACAGTAATTAAAAACAAAAAAATCGACGTATAAGCAATAAAATACTATACAACTAACATCCACACAATATTAAACAATGTAATAAAATAATATTATAATAGTTTCTACTTTATCATTAGATGACATGCAATAAAAATGAAAGCTCAAAATGAAACCATCAAAAATTAAGTTCTCAAAAATTGTTTCTTCTTGTTAAATAGTTTAATAAGTTTTATTCTTGCTAAAACAAATACTGTATAAACTTAATTATAAAAAATCCTTTTTCACGCACTAATCAACACTTTCAAGCAAAACACTTGCATTTTTGTGACTTACCTCATTCATAAACAATACGGTATTGATATAATATTAAATAGTAAATACAACTTTTTTGTCGACGATAATGACACTAGATTTTGCTCTTATTTGGGCTGACCGGCATGATGAGTGCAACGTTGCATACAAAAATTATGCAATCAGAAATTCAGTTCGGAAAAATCCAAAACAATACACATGGTCGATTGCATAATTAAGACAGTGTAGTAGATTAAAAAATAAAATGCAAACGGTTGCACTACTGTGTTCGACTTACGTGGAGCCATACAGTAATCGACCATCGGTTGAGGGGTAGTCTCCACCACCTTTGAGTTTCTGCACCAACTTGGCGCTACTTCGTACTATGGAGGCTCGTAGTTTAGACAGGGAACCACTGCGTTTCATTAGGCCATTCTGAACGTGTACATACATAAAGGAAGGGGTTTGGGGAAGTTATATGGAAAGGTGAGGAACCAAATGTCGGTTTTTTTTTTTTTTTCGTTTTCTTTAGGGGATCGCACAATGCAAGCAAATCATTAATAAATAGTTTGTTATTAAAATTCACACAACCCATGTTATCGGGTCCACTGACTCCCTTCAGGTGGTGTACAGAGATCACGACCTCTATTATTATTTCGATCAAATCATTCATCAAGCACACAACAACGTGAACTGTATCACAGTAAATATAAGAAAAAAAGTAATCAAGTCAAAGATTGGATCAAAAATTCCCCAACATTCATTCCAAATTAGTGATGAGCATGCAAAAAATTAAAATATGAAAAACAAAAAATAAAATTAGCAGTACTAAAGTCACCAATAATAATCGACTTTACTGTAAAACAGGCTAAACTTCAAATACATAAATTTTAAAACAACAACTGATTAAATGCACCAATTAAACCTACACAAGAATAGTTAATTTTGCAACTACCATAATCGTTATCGCTCAACCAATATACTTGCCATAACAAAATAAAATGCTACATTACATAATTCACGGCGATCAATTACAGTAAAACGAGGTTTATGAAACAACCTTTACCTTTCTCTTGATGTCAAAACCCAAATAAAACGCTCGACAATAAAACTGAACTAATTGGTTAGCAATTTTTATCCTTTGCAAAAGTGACACCAACCACTCAATACATTTGATGTGGCCTATTGAATTCGAATTGCACACGACCGGTTATTTTGGCAACTTTCACTTAAGCAAACTGAACTATTAACAGTTATTTATGTCTCTCAGTAACAAAAACAGCATATCGGATGATGTATATATTGTGTAAAAAGGAAGACACATTCAAAGAATTGAATTTAGCAAAATCACTACCAATATATTGCTTAATTCAAGGCTATTGTAAGCCACTCTAAGTATTTGCATTCTAATCAATATGACAGAATTATTACACTTGAAGAGAATATTTAATAAAAATAATAAGCTAAAAATTATTATAATAAAGATCAATTCTACTTGAATTCCTATTGCAAGCTCCATAGTTGTGATTTTCATTCGATATAACTGTCAAAACTAATGACTTATTGGCATAAATATTGATTCCTTTCCTTTTTCCCAAAAATACTTAGTTGCATAAAAATTACAGGAACATTTTAAAAAAGTAACTCTAGAAATAGTTGACTAAATTGCATCACAATACCACAAATTAGTGGCAATAGTAGTTATGCCCATAAACTGGCATTATTTTAGAAAAAGAAGTCAATTTAAATCGATACAAAGCAAACGAAAAATAATTAAACGATTTAAAAAAAAAAAAAAAACGATAACTCAATTTCCTATCAATACTGGAGTGCTATAGCCGAGCACCTTTTGCACTTAAAAAATGTATACAATGCCCGACTGTCGCGGTAACAATTTCTATCAACATGTAAAATGGCATTTTTTTTTCTTTGGACTGGTTTGATTATTTATAACGTACTTAAACGCAGAACCTGTTGCATATTTGTTACGTTTTTTGCCCTCGACGTTAAAAACATGTTCATAGTTCCAACTACGCGTGAGAAACTATACATAAAATGCACGGGCAACTCATCTTTCATCGTCGCCTACTTTCGATCACGAATGAAGCCCCAAGGCGTGGAAGAATTTAGATTTAATGCCGCTGGTTCGATGGGAGCTGTCCCCCTCTGGTCTCTGTACACTACCAAGGGAGGTCGTGGGCTACATAAGCAAAATAAAACAGGTCATAATGATAATTATCTTCACCATTATTATCATCCTCAACAGCTTTCTACTTCTACATAAAAATGTCTTTTCCGAACTGTTTAGGCTAATATAAAGAAAGCAGGAACTATAATAATTGGCAACTTCAGCGATATATTCGATTTTACCCAAACGCCAGTGCACTAATAATTAATAGAAAAAGACTGCAAAGCCATGTTTACAACCCAGCAAAATAGATAAGATTATGCTACAATAATACTGAATTAAGAAAGTCAACATCATGCTCAAGGGTAAAAATTTCCCATAATTTTAAGTGTAAAAAAACATCAAAAAACGTGAAGATACAGACGATTAAATGTCTGCAGTTATGATTAACAAGTGACATACCAGAACGTAAACAGAATATTGCTTTGTAGATCATGATTCTTAAGTGATTCGAAAGAGAGAAAAAAGAAAAAGCGCTTCAAAATAAAAGCACGCGATATCGTAAGCGGTTATTTTCTCTCCCAAGTTTCGTTAAACGGATTTACCTAATGCATTGTGTTACACAACAATACCTTATAAAACAGCAGAAGTATTATGACATACTAACATATTTAGCGCGTCGAATGTCTCAAGTTACGCGAACTTGATTTCAATCTGAATAAAGATAATGGGGAATTACTCACTTCATCGCCTTCGTCTGCACGTTCATTAGAAATGGAATCCAGGGACTCTCGGCTACCTCGACGACTCCGCTCTTTGCTTCCAGACCGGCGTTTTTCTTTCGAACTCAATCCACCAGAAGTGCTGCTGCTAAACGATTCGTTTCCTAACAGCTGGGCGACTTTAGCCTGTTTGACAACGTCAAAAGCCTGCCATTGTCAATAAAACGACATAGCGGGGTGAAGGCCAAAAAATTTGACCGTGCAATGAAAGTGCAAAGATATACGAGACAGATAGAAGTTATAGAAAGAAAAGCTTGGGGCATAAATATGTCTATAGCTTAAAATAAGAAACTTACCTCTTTTCTAGACCGCAGTGCACAATCTTCTAACGTCTCAGCTGCTTCATACTTGCCCTGTCGTCGATATAACGCTCCCAAATTTTTAAGAGTGGTTGTAACTGTAGGACTATCAACTTTGGCTGCCTTGTGCCAGCCTCCATACTCTCCGTAAGGTGCATTCTCTTTGTGTTTATTCTGTCAATTAATTAAAATTTAATTTAAATAAACAACCATGCATTATGTTATTATGATAAAATTAAGATCAATTTTACCTTGTTCTCTTCTCGTTCTTCAGCAACTTGCCAAATTGGTTTGTTATCACCTACAATATATAGACAATATATTTTAATGAGCGACATAAAAGCTTGCGCGTCATAAAATAAAATTAATGACCATCTATGCTTCCAAACTCTCTTTCATGGGCCCTCGTCAACACTTGCTTATAAAGAATTTCAGCTTCTTTATATTTTCCTTGTTTCAAATAAGCGGATGCCTGGAATTGCAAACAAATCGCATAATTAAGCATCGTAATTCCTGAAACTGGCTAGCTAAAAGTAAATAAATTACAAGATTGTTTTTGGTTTTAGCTACGTTAGGATCATCAGGGCCAAG
Organism: Helicorthomorpha holstii; assembly: GCA_013389785.1. Classification (NCBI taxonomy): domain Eukaryota; kingdom Metazoa; phylum Arthropoda; class Diplopoda; order Polydesmida; family Paradoxosomatidae; genus Helicorthomorpha; species Helicorthomorpha holstii. The sequence goes on along the minus strand of JAAFCF010006680.1, from coordinate 11,255,499 downwards.
TTTACTTTCGTATATTTCTAACGCCCTTTGATAATAACGTTCTACTTCCTCGTATTTTCCTTGGTTTTGGCATAGAAGCGCCAAATTATTTAACTGCTTTGCCACATCTGGATGATCTTTACCGAGAACCTAAATATTCCATCAAATTCAGTCATTAATATATTACAACGTCTTTTAAAATAGCTGTCAATTTTCGTAACCAACCTTTTCTCTGATCTCCAGTGCTCGTTTACACAACGGCTCAGCTTCCTTGTATTTACCTCGCTTTCCATATAGAACGGCCAAATTATTCAACGTCGCGGCCACCTACAGCAATTTTCATCCAACATCAATCAAAAAGTTAATCCTTTTATTTTTATATATGTCAAATGCCAAGAAAGATAAAAGAAATATTGCAAGTACCGCTGGATGATTTTCTCCAAGAGTTTTCTCTCGAATGGCTAACGCATCATTTAACAGATTAGCAGCTTCTTTGTATTTGTTCTGGTCTCTGTATACCAGAGCCAATATATTAAGCATGGTGGCAACGTCAGGATGGTCATGACCGCTCGTTTTTTCTAAATCCTCCAGAGCCTGCTTACACAACGGCACTGCGACTTCATAACGACCTTGTGAGGCGTACTGGATGACCAAATTGTGAAGAGTACGAAGACGAGCAGGAATTTCGTAGCCAGCATTTGCTGCAGCAGCCATTTGGCCAGGAGGAGTTGGAGACAGTGCTGATTAAAACAAAAAACAATTAATAATCAAAAAAATTAACTTTACCTAATGTTTAAAACTAATAGAAATACTATTACACCGTTTACTGTCGACTTGAGACCTACAACAATTATCTGATATGGCTTCATGCAATCTACATTTCTTATGTAACACCGACTTTATTTAATATAAATATAAAGCGTGTAATGGATTTCTAACCTGTCTTATTCTTCGCACTAAAAATAATCGGATCTTTATCGAAATAAAAAAGGGCTGACACGTACGAAAACAACTTGCAATATATAAATGCAAAGCCATTAGAAGACAATAGTCTCAGTGGAATTGTTGAGATTTCGAAGAATAGAAGCTCATCAAATCCCACACATTCTTTCAATGCCATTAGCGTTGAGCTAGATATAATAGGGAAACTTCAAACAAGAGAACTGTATACAAGTGTTTGTTTTACGCCATTTACTTTGGAACAAATGTGTTTCATTAATTTGTGACTTTTCTGTTACTTTCTGGTGTTATTATACACGACATGTACAATTATACTCTCTATCTTTCACTAATAACAGCCTAACAAAAAACAACTTGTTTCGAATCCCTCATTACTTTTTAATGTTACCATACATACGGAATAATAGAAACTTATCACTGCAACAAAAGTTAAGTTACACCATCTGAATTAATTTACCTTCTTGCTGTTGTTCGTCGTCATCGTCAGGAAACCCTAGATCCAGAGGCTGCTCTTCTTTGGATCCTAATTTTTCTAAAGGTTGATCTTCGTTTTGTAAGTTGCTTCCTTGATTATCACTGTCGTATTTTTTCATAGAATTCATAAATTCCAGGTGTTTCTTCTCTTCTTCTAACTGGGCAACGGTTTGTTCAGATGCCTGCAGTTTTTGTTGAGTATTCGCCAATTCATCTCGTAACCACGCGTTTTCTTGACAAAGCCTCCTCACTTGTGCTCTTAATTTTTGCTTTTCAGCTTCTACGTTTTGAAGATGGCTTGCCAATGAAATCATTACCTACAAAAAAAATTCAATTACGTCAAGAAATCAATTTATTATTTATATAATGACAATAATGTTATTTTATAAGAGTACGTGTAAACAGTTCCAGCACACGGTCATTGTATATAAAATGAATCCTCTTGAACCGAAACTAAAAAATCTCAGTGATACACTTAATTTTAAATAAACATTTATACAGATTGTTAGTTTATAAATGTTGCAAAAACTTTTCACGAACTAAAGTCTACACGTAACCTCAATGGTTAATCTCGTTACATTTTATAATGCCAGCTAGCCATTGCCAAACATTAATCGATTAATGCGCTTCACTATTTCGGGAAAACTTTTCCAATGACTGAAACTACAGAACAAAGCAAATCTACGTTATGTACAGTAATAAAGAGTTCGTTTTTTCATCAAAGGCCCTCGTGGAATCTACAGAGTAAGTTTCACAATAGATTAGAAGAGCGTTAAGCAACGATAAGTGCGTTGATTGTTCAAATTGTTTCACGTTTTTACTTTAGCGCTGGCGTAATGACAATTTCTTCGTTCTTAGAAAAAACGAATTTTTGGAAGCAGAACCTTTAAAAAAATTGGAATAACTTTTCAAGTCACAACTAAATTACCTAAAGAAATACCGAACGACTACATTATTCCTTAATTAAACAATTTAAAAAAATAATAAAATCCACAGCTGGAATGCATAGCATCTAGAGACTAGACTGCAATACCATCTTCTACTAAATTCTATCCATTGTAACAAGTACAGTATAACTCTCATTCTTTAACAACTATTTGTTTTTTTAATCCTGTTACAAACTGAATGAAAACTTAATTAGCTTCATGTAAACAAGTTAAAAGTAATATCAATTTAATTTAATTAATCGCATTTACAATATCAAAATTTTAGTAAATACCAAAATTGATTAAATACAGTAACAGGATAGTAATATTGCAATACTTGAAAGCGAGGTGAAATTTTCAACAAAAGTGGTTCTCATAGGTCCCTATAGGTTGCCAATACTGTGCTGGATCATGGTTTCATCCTATTACCAAAAACTTATTACGCAGAAGTCATAAAAAACATATGGCAGATTTAGTCTATTTTTTTTACAGTTCCCTATAGCTCAAATGCATGGTTCTCAATCGTATTTTCGTAAGCCATAGTATCACATTGGTTCACTTATTAACATTTTAGAATGACGCTTAATAATAATAAATAATAATAAAACCGTGAACAATAATTAACTCTTGGTTGCGAAAATTGAAATCTCCACAAATTATGATAATGAGAATAATCGGATTACACTGTACCCGTAAGTATTTACAGCTTAAATCTGTTGTTACAAGTAGAAAAAAATCGAGAATCGCGCAATATAGTTAGGTAGTAAAAACACCACTCGAATAAAAATGTGGTGTATTACATATTATACGTCATAATGTCAGTATACTGCATGACAACTATAAAGGGATTGAGAAATTAAAGCTCCACGTTTGACGATATCGATCTGCCTTTAAGAAGGTACCGTATCATTCACCGAATTTCCCTATCGAAATTGTGCAATATTTATGATATAACAAAACCAGCCAAGAGCTTTAACTTTAAAAATGACCTAAAACGAAACTTGTTTTTACGCTAAGACGAAACTTTTGACGCTAAGACGAAACGTTTGATATGTATGGTTTCAGCTAATGAATGATTTAACAGAATGACATACTTAATGAAAAGAATGTAAATCACTCTATGCACCCTTTTAAACAAATTAACAAAAAGCAGCAGTAAAGCCGAAAGTACAGTAAACACATTAAAATTAAGAAAATAAATTGCTACGTGAATAATTTACAGTAATTAATATTTCATAAATAAAACTAGATAAACAGGGGGTTACCAATAGCAAAATGCAGCCATACAGTCAACTTAATATCGTATAAACCTAGCATTTAAAACTACAGTATGTTAACACAAATTATTCTCTTCACTTTGACATTTTCAGTCGGTGACATTAAATTTCAGTCAGTATCAAAGTAACCTAATAAATAAAATTTGCATATACAGCAAGTAGGCAGTTACAGTACAGTATACATAGTAAAAGTGACAGCTGACTGGAAATGGAGATCAACTAGAAACTATTTCCCTAGTGATTATACAATACTCAGTACGATACCGTTATTCCAATGCCCTAAATTTGGCAAGAATAATGAAATAAATGGTCAAAATGGATTGCACATACTGTGCTGTATATTCAGTTAACCTAAAAGCCTGATCGATCCAACAACAAAAAATACTAAGAAGTGATTGGGTTAAAAAAAAAAAAACCAAGTCAAAATTCATTTGCACTGTAATCCTATGATTATTCGCCCAATTTCAAATATGAAGAAACATCTAAAGTATTTAACTTGTAAAAACGTATAAAAATATAATAATTCTAGTATGATAACTTTTTTATCAGAAAGTTGTATTAGTACATTCAAGAACACTTGAGTAAAAAATTAATGTAAATCAAGCAACTACAGTATATCTAAAACAAAACAGCATAATAATAACGATTTGTGGTTGTTAAATCTCATAAATAAAAAACAGCTTCGCTTCCAATGTTAATTAACACAAGATGGTTTTACACCACAAAGTTCTCTTAAGACCTAATCTATGTCTTAATTTTCTTTTCTAAAACTCTAATCATAGTAATGGCAATGGAAGTTACGTTTAAATGAAATAAATTAAAGCGCAGAAGCACTTTTATTATAAAAAAAATCTGTTTCGAGATCTACAGTGCGAATTGTATATTCGCTCTACATTTTAAACTCTATTAAATAATTAATGATAAACCGTCATTAACTTCAAGTTGATGCTAAATCATAACTATTTATAATTAAAGTAAGTTACAAAAACTTATAATTTGTTGAAAACTAGGAAAGTAAATATCGTTTACAGAGTATAAAATTTAACGTATTAAAGTAGTTACATTAATAGTTAACCATAAATTTAATCGTAAGCATGCTATGCATCTTCAGATTTTGCTGTTTAATCTGGATATAAAAGCAAAACTAATATCGCACTTAACAGAACGTAGATGAAGTCCACAACAAAAATTGAAGCAGTTGTGATCGTTTTAATTTAATATAATGTCATTTACTACCATCGTCGCTATAAATTGTCAATTTCCAAAGTGATATGCACACGCATACTATATTGCACACACAAACACGATTTAATAAATTTATTGATTTAGTACCTCCCATTCGATCACTTAATTAAAAGACTGTTGTAGATACTTTTTCGTGTTAAAGAAAACAAAGACCACGTCAGCTGTGCTAATAATAAATGCCTGTCATGAACTGCGGTATCTTTTCTAAGTGATGGGCAATTTAGTCTTCAGACATGCCCTATTCCTCAGAGTAGTCAACGACTTAAGAAGAAAAATTTAATTTAATTTATCAGCATGCCAATTCGACTTCAGCTATAGTGGTTATTTACGGAAATTTATTCCCTATCTAATAAAAAAAATTTCCTAAGCAAAATGTACCACCGCAGCATAAATTCGGTTCAGCCAATAACTACGGTACGAGACACAAGCCGACCACTTTTTTTGCTGCAGTACAGTACTATATTTCCTTAAACTTGAACAATAAAGCTTTCAACTACTTCCTGACATAAAGTTAGCAACTTCCATGCAAATAACAGCTAACGTATGTTTATCACGCATAGCCTAATTTAAGAAACCTCAAAGGGTACATTTACCTATTTCTGCAGCATTCAAATAAAGTAAGGTAATGTTCATGCAAAGAGAAACACTAATAAAATTTACTTATGAAACACCCTGTGTATATTTTATAGCCTTTCCACATGCGTTTAACAAATTCAGTTTCATATCCATCACGCAGTAGGAAAAGACAATCAATGATAGCCATGCAGTTTCAAAAAATAGTTAGTTTAGCTCTCCCATTGAGTAGAAAATAACATTGCGGTAATGCAACCCATTAAAAACGAAAAGTTTGTAAAAAAAAATATAATACAAGTTTATGCCAACTATTAAGACTTTTTTCTTGATTCGCTGTATTACAATTTCATATTGTACAAGCACGTACGCTAAATGCAATTTAATTTCTATTGCGGACAGCGTCGATATGCAGTACTTTACTTTGCATGTCTTGCAAAAGCATTCATTTTTAAATGGTTGACCGATTTCCATTCATCAAGTTGTAATGTTGAAATGTAATTTCTCTACAATCTACATGTTCACACAATTGAATATTCTCATGCGGCTGTCAACGTAAAAATAAGAGAGATCGGGGGGAGGGATAAATGGAGAACCCTACAATAAATTGCTAGCCACGTTTCATATCACAACACTTGAAAACACACTTCTAATGCTTAACAACAAACTCGTGCTTTTAGAAATAGCGTTTTCAACTTGCTCAACCGTTGAAGTTTCGAAATTTCTTGGCTTCTCTACGTGTACATAATAGTCATTTTATTGTTCAGAGAAACGATATAATCGATCTCCAAAAAAAATTCTACCGATCAATAGTTTTCTGCTGTTTACGTATCAAGCTTCAAAGTTAAAATTGTCAACAAAAAAAAATCCTTAACCAGGATTTCTTTCTTTCTGAAATGTAATTATATTATTGTGAAGGTTCATTTACTTCAGTAGATTGTTTCATGCTCTGCGTATAAGGGTACCTACATGTTTATTCAGTAACGGTCAAAAATACTGTCTTAATTTTCAGAAAATAAGTAAAAACAACAGCTCCAGAAGCCGACAGTAAATCGTACTTTTACTTTTCTCATTTCATCAAGTTAACTTATCTCAAAAAATAAGAAATCCCGATGAAAGTAATGGTTGCAACGTAAAAGTGTTCACCGTTTAAGATGCTTTTACGACACGAGCAGCTTTCAACCGTATCATTCTGTATGGCACCATGGCTACATTTTAAAATGAGATCAATATTACCCTTTTTTACTACTTTACTCTCAAAGAATTTATAGATAATTCTAGAAAGAAGAAAAGTTGTCTCCATTTATATTATTTAGTTAGTGCTTTAATCCAAAAACTCAAACTTATTCTAGCAGAAATCTTGATAAACAAGTGGTCATGGAAATTCCCAAAGCGTTCACTGAAGTAATTATTACAAGCAAACTAATCAAAATAAATATTAAATCTCACCTGAGCTTCTCCGAGTCCCAATTCAATCATATCTAAAGATTTTTGCACAATCCCTGCTTTTTCTTCCATCAAATTGGAGTCCACTTTCTCTAGTTTCGTTACTTTCAAAGAGGCTACAATTCCATTTAAAATGGAATTGTGTTCATTCTTCAGGGCCTCCAGCCCTTGGACTACCGTTTTTGTATTCGACATTATCTCCTCTTGAGTTAGCGCAGTCATTTTGCCAATTGTTTCAATTTTCTTTCTAAAAACAAAGAAAAAGTAATAAAAAAGTTAATCATGTCAGCCAATAATTTTATTTAATATTCGGAATTACGATTGGATAAATAAATGAATAGTCTGCAAACTGCAATTTATCACGAAATTCTATCAGATTTCCTACTTCCAATGCGCATTTTCATATTGAGCAAAAAAAAACTCATTTATAGTAAGTGCGTAACAGCGTAAATAGATGACAGATTGCAAGAAAATGATTACATTTACAATTCAATATGTGTTGCACCTATTCTAACCTACAAAACAACGTCTTCATTATACTCATTTATTTTAGCGGAAATTCATATGTAATATACTGTACCAAAGAAATTCGAAAAAAAACGTTTGCTGAAATGAAATATCAATAAAGGCCCAACCCTTCACAAGCTAGAATTTCTGCGGTATAGTGAATTATTTTGTTGAAAGTCGAAATTAAATCAAAAAGCAATCTTCTTTTTTCTAAAGTAATTACAATAATTAAATTATTAATGTTTCGATTTGATCTTCAAGTTTCTTTAATAAAAAAAAAGTAATAAAACTACTGCAATTGAGGCAATACGACGTATCACAATATCTACAGTATGAATACTGATATTCAGATTTAGAATATTTATAACCGTACATTAAATTTTAACAGCTTTCAGCAGTCGCTATTTCAATTAATGTCTAAAGATATTCTTTCACAGAAAATGTTTCATTTCTATACTGATTCATTAAAAGGTTACCGTAACTCATAAATTATTGACGATTTAATTACAATCATTACTTACGAAATCTACATTTAAAATTATCAGTTTTTATTTTCTCGTTTGGAATAAGGAACAAATAATGAGGTTCAATAAATATCTCAGTGCTACATAAAGAAAAAAGTACTGTATTTTTTTATGAAACTCAAAACTCTTCTGAATAAAAGATGACATTTGATGTACTTTTATGCTGCTAATTTGATTATCAGCGTAATTGGAAATTTCAGCAAAGAAAAATTAGCTGTTTTAAAAGTAATTAGCAATTACAAATACTGTAGTACTAATGTCAAATAAATGATACATTGACTACCACGCATATGATAAAATATTGCAGAAATGTTTCTTTCTGTACAACAACTCGCTAAAAGCGTTGTTTATTAAATTGGTAAACAATATGGAGTTCGCGTATTTTAATGTATACCGCATTCAAATAACATCTTATTTATTTAGCCTTTCATTGCTTGTTTTAACATCGTTAACAGTAACTTTCTTCAATTTTCAATTATGTTACAAGAACTAATTCAATAACAATATCGTCCAACAATATCTACAAAACTCGCCAAATCATCGGCAGGTCCCGAATTGAGTGCAAGTACAGTATTATACAACTTCTAATATACAGAAATGCTTGTACCACTTCTATTAAAACGCATGACGCAAAAACAACAAAAAAGGTCGGTAGAATTACTTTGCCAAACGCAGCCACTTAACGGTACGCGTGACTTACATCGCCAAACAACACTTCAATGCGGCTATTTCACATCAAAATATTTCTATTCGGATTAAGCAAATAATAAATACAAAGCATCAAGCTGCTTATTAAACGTTAACACATAATTACAACATCAAATAAAACAATTCCTCTGAAAAAACTTGCAACTAATCAAAATACCGTAAAAGATTGTTAAAACAATACATTACATAACACCCATTCCATTTTTTTTGAATCTTACAAGCGATTTCATCCATATACAGTTAGAAGTCCAACTATAATTTTCAACTATATCATAAAAAATTGCTAAAAAATTCATCGAAAACCTCACTTAAGGCGGAATTGTCGTTCCACAATTTCGACTATCCATTTATTTTCTCTCGAATCTCATACAAAAAATATAGATAAAAAAGTCATCCAGTGCTCATGTTATGATGTATAGACAGCAAAATATTTATTTTTAGAAGTTAATCGATTTGTCTGCTATCCAGAATGATTGATATCGATGCAGAAAAAAATAGTGCCATCCACCCAACCCCCTCGGCCGTTTGCAAAGTCTTTAAAGAACAGCCACCATAATAACAATAATTACACACGCTACAAGCAAAAGAAGAGTACCGTGCGATGACAAAGCAGGTGTTTCAATTAAGCTTAATAATGTTAAGAAAATAACTCAAATTCTAACGCCTCTATTGACACAAATTAAATTTCGAATTATATTCAAACTAAAAGAAAATAGCTCGTCGAGTGCTTTTGAAACTAAATAGAGAGCAAAATAATTTTACTTTCCTTGCTAACTTTTATCTTTAATTTTTTTTCTCAATTTATTACTGAAATAAATTTGATTTTGATTTACTGCTATGTTGCAGTGTGTAGTGGTCTGTACATTATGATATCGATAAAATTTACTGAAATGTGTAGCTGGTACAACAATTGTATCTGACGTTATCAAATAATATATAGCTAACAATAAAAAACAACCTCGTACCACTTAACTAATGGTCACGTCACGCATCTAACCATAGAATTAATATTAAAATAAAAATTGGTTGTAAGCCAGCAAATTTACGACTTCAGCATAGCCAGCCAAATGGTTCTTTTAATGAGATTATCTGTTTACTTTACATACTATAGATGAATTAAGAAAATTACATTACACAAATAATGGTCCAATTCAGTATTGTCTGTTTCTACTAATTCGCAACAATGATCGACTGTACCTGTACTGTATGTGTATCGACCATTTCCACAAAATAAAATCGAAATGTTTAACTAAGCGGTCACTGCGGTGTTATTGAGCTGCTAACTTGCACGTTTGAAACATAGCCAAAAAAACTACGTATAGCAAAAAAAAAATATATTTTTTCAGGTGACTCAAAAATGTCTCGTCGAATCAGCAGCCACCATGTGCGAAAATCAAGGTAAATCGATTGTGGAAGTTGGCGTTTGATTTATGGGCATACAATGCGATGCACTTCAATTTGATAACGACGTTGAAAATTGGGGACGGCTAAATGAAATTGGCTAACTAAACGTAGATTGTGCGTCGATAAAAAAAATGAATGGGCGGTGCAACCGAGTTCTTGTTTATCAGCACATAATAGAAACTGCTGATATCAAAAATTTGTAGGAATTATCGTAGAGATGGATGGCGGAAAAAGGAAAGCACCCGATACGGATCACAAAGTAACTTTTTCAATCATCCATCTTCATGTATTGGAAAAGACAATTTCTCTAAAGATGCATTAAAAAACCCATCGTACTGAAAAAGAGCAGTCTGATAAAAAATAAGCAACCTCTAGTGGGAGTATAGTGCGGCATACGAAAACACTTGAACGTCAGAGATAATAATGTATAACCAAAAAACATCCAAAAGTAAATGGAAAACAAACAACTCTATTTCAATGTTGAATTTTCCCAGAATCTTGTTCAATTCAAAAATGCAATTTCATCTATGTACAAGACCATTTTTGACTGCAGAATAATGTTTTTGCATCAATATCAAAACTTCATGCCAAGTTTTTATTGATCAAACTCAATGTCATCAACGCCATCGATCAAATTTCAAGCCCAATAACATTTTTAACTTTCATCACAACTACTTGTACATTCAGATTCATTTTTATACCAAGAACAATTATCCTTAATATGTTTGATTTATCGTATGTCGGTACAATAACAAATAAAAATGTTGGCAAATGATCATTTTTATCAAGTTATAAACATAGTATCGCTAAATCGCAACAAATAAGCAAAAAACTTAAAGAAACAAAAAAGAGAGTATAAAAGTCTCTAATAAGCTATTAATAAATATATATTGTACAATGTGTCAATCACTTTGAATATTATTACCGAAATACCAAGTCATACCAAATCGACATCCTAAATTCCAAAGAAGCTCCCATACTTTACCACACTTTTTCAACAGTGTGAGTGCATTTTAGCAACTTTTTGCACATTTGATATTAAGCAGTAAACAACATTTCAGAGAAATGTTTTCAAAAAACATCGTAAAAAATCGACTTAGTACACACTAAAACCAATTTTGATTCTCTTATACTGTATTATTTTAATAATGTAATTACTGTATATCAAGTTTTTATGAATGGACCCATACTTAATACCACTTAATATTCTTCAAATCCTTAATCTTAGTCTATAGGTCCTTATGAATATGCAACTGTGCACCCGGTTGATTTTAAATAAAGTGTATGACATGGTATTACTGTTTCTATCTACTGCATGACAATTCGATATTGGATAAAGCTATTTCAGTGGCTGAAACGGCATAAAGCCTCTGCAATATTACACAACGACAAAAACTTTATGATAAATGAGAAATGCCATGACGTACAGGGCGTTCCTGCCTGGAACTTATTTTAGCTGCTATTATTTGACAGCATGAATCCTAACGCTTCATACCCAACTGGGGTTTTAGAATATTATATTCACCTTGTAAAAATCAGTGTAAATATTTGCCCAACAAAATTAGCAAAACTGCTTATATTTCTTAAACGAAAATAAACGAAGCAACTTATTTACATTATCACACTATAATTTATAACTTAATAATATCATAAATGACCTAAAGTTTTGCCATTACACCCGCTATAAATAACTTATTTAGCCCAACGCCCAATAAACTTTAAAACTTCTGAATTCAGTTTTTCGCCACACAAGTCGTACATTATAGACGTAGCGCTTTGCGTGCGAATTACGCTTGTTTAACTTCAATAACTGCATAAACGCTATTATTATCTTGCGTCCCTGAATCATTTAAACGTCAGCACAGCACTGTATTGTCAGTCAGAAAAATAAAAAAAAAACCCTTTTTTTCTCTATCTTTTGGTACTATTGAACTAAAAGGAAACCAAACTAAAAGATGGCTTGAACCCCACAAACCACACTGTGTGACAACAATGTGACAATAAAATGTCAAGAACGTGAATTCCTTTTTTATACTTTTCAACGCTTTTCATACACATGTAGATTGATCATGGACATTGTACATACTGTATAGAGATACTCACAATCGATACGCCTTGATGGCTTCCGACATTATTCACAACCATTTAAATAGCCTCGAAATGGTCTTAATGGTCCTTCATCCAATTTTCAACGTTATCAGCGCACATTTATAGTGCAGTAGAGTAAGCCTGAAAATGGGCGTCAGTTTTCTTTACAAGTTAACACAGGAAAACACGAGTTTTTTTAGATACAAATCATTCCATGTTTTTAGCAGATATACAATCGAGTCATTTAAGGCCCAAAATTATATACAACTGGAGTTTACTTAAAACGATAAGGCACTTATTACACACGGCAAACACAAATGCGGACAAACCACCACTAGCTACGTTTTTCTCACCCAAATATAAACAACTAACGTTATGTAGAGAGTAAAGGAGAAAACGCTCTCAACCACTAGGTTAGCGTCGCGTACCACTCTGCACGCAAACGAAGAATATCCGCTACTCTTTCTACGCCAACGTACATTACGTCGTTAACCTTCAAATTTACAAAAAAAAGTACCAACAAATAACGCTTTCAATCGTATAAAATCGAATCGCATGACCATAAGTCACAACTGCGTCCTTTACAACGACACGAGCTCAAAACAAACAAATCACTCGTTGCACACACTAGTTACATTCCAAACAAATAACCCCTTGCAGTGACTTCATGTAAAGTAATTTATCCGACACTAAACTATTCTCATGTGCTGTACATTTCGGTTATAAAAAATGGACATTATTCAGTGTCGCTAAAGCAAAATAATGTTCCGACGGCGAGGGTGAATTTCAACTTAAGTCATTGGGAACCAAGGCAACCGAACAACAAAGTCTCTGCTGCAGCGAATAGTCGACAGTTATCGATTTTTGCGTTTGGCATCATAATGTTCTCTCGCCCTGAACTAGTATGGGTTGTCTCTCGTTTCCTCTCCCTCTGCTATTTGTACACAGTATAAAATTATACTTCTTTTTTTGCTACCACTGTAACATAGATAGTTTGTACATAAACTGCATAAGCAATCTAAAACGCTCATTTACTAAGTAAAAGTTGCAGATACATCAGTGGGAGAGAGAAAAAAAAAACCCTTCAAGAAAAAAAGTCAGAGTTCTGGTAAATAACCATTTGCATATGTTGATTGCGCTGTTCTTAATTACCATTTACACGCCAAAACGCTAAAACAATTGGTAGAAATGAGATTCAGTCGCCAAAAGGTTGTATTTTAACTGTATTTATCATTCATTTAACGCCACAAGAGTTGAAAAACTTTCGTAATTATATTTTAAAGCAATTTAGAGTTTTCAAGGAATGTTGTGCATTTGTTATGCGATGGTAGGAGCCTATCTAAAGAAAATAGTCCATAAGTTAACAAGATTTTGAAAGTCATAATAACAATACCAGCGCTATTCACAACACCCAACGGAAATCCAGCACTTCAACTCTTTTAAAACCACTGACATTTTCAAAACCGCATTATTATCTCAGAATATCATCAAATAAAGGCAGGTAAACAATAGCTGGCACATCCTGGTTTTTACTTGAGAGAAGCTTTAATTTGTATGAGAAATTTAACAACGATTTGGAAAAAAAATATAAAAGCAATACAAGTACATTTCACCTTCATCTAACGACATTAAAATTTTACAGTGTCATTAAAAATCCGTTAACTTTTTTAATTTACAAACAATGCTAATCAAATCTAAAATGAGGCAGATAGAATTTGTATAGAATCATCACCGTTACAAATTTACGATAAAAATCTACCAGAAAATTCAGCTGCCGCATTGCAATTTATTTGTTTACCATATAACGCAATCACAAATCACAATGCTTTTAAAGTTTAGATTAAAGTATTACAAACCCAACTGCAGACTGCAAATTGTATCACAAACGTAAAAGAACTACTGAAGCGTTAACACTAAAAGCTCAAGCGAGTTTTAACTACACTACTTTACACGAGTGCGAAATCGTCAAATACACGAGCACACAAGATTTCAGCTTATTTAATCCTAAAAGACGTATCAACTTCTTAAGTGGTCCCTAGAACGTACCTATAATAACAAAACGAGACAAATTCTCTTCACCAACTTATTATATTACATAGTATTAATAGAATTATCGACGAAAAAAAATAAGACTTGATACAATTAGCCCAAACGACACGTTTTCCTTATAATAACCTCTTAAAACTACAGTGAATTCTCGTTAACACGAAGTCGACGGGACCGAGATTTTTCTTCGTGTTAACGGGGTTTTGTGTTAACGAACACTTGGAAAATCTAGTATATATTGGCCAAAATGACATTTTTTAGAGTAAATCACATTTAAACTCACTATTTACATCATATTTGAATCATTATTTACATCATAAGTGATACCAAATTTAAATTTCAAAATATTATGCATTTTGTGCATTCATATGCATGTATGCATTCCAGAAAAAAAACTCTATTTGAGATTTTTTTTATAAAAACAAACAAAAAATGTATTGAATTTGTATTTGTTTTTATAAAAACATTAAAACTTATCAAAATTTTGATTTTCTATACATTTTCGCCGACGATATACGAAATTTTTCATTTGGAGAAGCAAAATTAGTTCGTGTAAACGGGGTTTTACTTCGTGTTAACGAACCAAAAATGTATGGGAAAGCCTATACTGTAGTTCGGGACCTCAATGTTGCTTCGTGTTAACGAGAAATTCGTGCTAACGGGGTTCGTGTTAACGAGAATCCACTGTATTTTCTTTCGCGATATGTACAGCAACAGACTTGGCATAAATTTAATAAGGGTCGTACAATATGAAAACTCTTATCATTTTGAGTATCGCAATCAAACTGAGACGCTAATCATGAGAAACATAAAACGCAATTTGGTGCATTTGCAGCCGCAGACGTAGCTGGAAAATAACGCAGTAGCTGAAAATTACAATCCAACACAGACATAGTGCTATTACATGTTACGTTTCATGTTACATTCAATATTAGATGGCAGTTTTAAAAATCTGTAAATAACAAATTATAAATTCATTGCATCTTCTGAACGAGGGAATAAATTTCTATACGGTAGTTTAGTGATAAAAGATAACAATATAACGGTTTTTCTTTTTTTTTAAACTTTTGTAATAATGACTTTTAATCTAAAAATATATGAGGAATAACGCTTTAATCTCCAAATTTTTATCAAATAAAAATATTAAAGAACTTTACACAACAAAAGATTTTACCACTCAGTAACGATCTATACACTGTATAAACACAATGCGTGCTTCATAAATTTCCAATTTTTTTTGTCGTAATCTTTCACTAAGCTTTAATATGGCTCTCATCTTCCATACTAATCACACTCCGGTAGGGTCACATTAACAAACAACTGCAAATATAAAGTGCACCATAAATCACGTTTCTATCTTAAAAAAAAATCAAACCCGTAATTTATGTTTTAGAACGCTACGAACACCTGAAATTTTTAAAAGCAGATTAATATGTCTGAGTTTTAGTTTTGGCAATGCTTTCTTTCTCATCTACCACCACGATATTAAGCAATTTAATGTGATGGTAGCTTATGGTGCACCCTGCAAAGATTTTATATTATATTGCAACTCCATTAATGATTATGTTCACAAGCAGCAATCTACATTCAACTGATTGCAACAGCTGTTAATGCTCTCATCTGTAATCATAGAAAAAGCGATTAAAAGTTTAGCCATACGAATGCGAAAACAATGTGCGAGTCCAGCGTGGATTTAATGGAATTTAGAAACGAAAGCGAAAGTCTTATGAAAGATCGTTATATTACATCTAAAACCTAAGACGATTGTTCGACAATAATATAGCGTCTGAATGTTTTTTGTCTAAATGATCATTAAGCAAGTCGAGAAATAATTTTCAAAACTATTTCTTCAAATAGCCCGTTTCAACTCTCTAAATTTAAATAAAAGGGTGCTTCAGCAGTCTTAAAACAAGAGTTTGCATATTTCAAGGACTTTGTAAAATTACTTTAACTGGCAAAATAAATATGGCATTGAAGTTTAAAACAGTAGACCAACATGAATATAAAACGAACAACAAAAAACTACACAAGTCGTAATTTTAAATAAAATAATGATTCATCTTTACAAATATCCTTCTGATGACTTGCCATGTCGTCACGCTTTATGAACCACATAAAAATTCAAACTTAAATGATGTTCGTATCACTTCAGAAGTTACCATACAATTACTTGTGCTAACATGAAAGGTAAAACCGTCCTAAAAATCAGTAACTAACTACGGAAAAAGGATTACGAATTCACGTTCACCTCAATTAAGTCATGTAATAAAACAGCATGTATTAATATCCCGTTTAGAAAACCTATTACTCAGAATAGGAAAGGGCAGAACACAATACAGTATGTATTCTAAAACTAAATGTAGTGTAAGATATTTCAGGAATTTGATGACCATGGCATATAGTGAAACAGCGATTCGATCCTTTTTGACACCAATTTCTATAACAGCACTGTACTAAATAACAAATGTGGCATCTTCAAAATCAACAAAACATTTCAAAAATTTTGATTTAATTTATCAAATTGTAAATGCAATAATAAAAATACCCTAAAAACTACCGTAATAATATGTGCTAAAAATGTAGCACCTCGATATCAGATTTGCCACAATCCTTCAAGTGGCGCCAATGCCACAAGCCAAGACTGCCATTACATGCTGCGCACAATTACAAATTTCAACGTATACCGTTCGATAAACTTTACTCCTGTCACTATTATTCCGTTATGTACAGACAAAATGACTTAACTATCGACATTAAACGTGTATATAATGAAACACCCAAAACATATACTATTTCCTTCCTTTAAGAGGATTTCTAGAAGCATAAATTATCTGTCTAGCTTCGAGCATCAACCGCTAGAAAAGGGCCATAAATGGAGCTGGAGAAACCAACTCCCTGCATATTATGATGTGGGACATGAACCCATTTTACGTTCATTTATATCTATCGATCACAAAAGTTGGTGTGTTCTAGTTAAAACGTTATTAACGTAATTGTCAGTGATATAGTATTTGCGTTACTTACTACTACAACTATTGTATGTAATGTTTACTGATCTTAACAAAGACTTCACAAACCATTACTGTGTTTCATACCATAAGGTAATAAAAGTATCTGCAATGTCTTCCAATATTTTTATAGCTAATAGTAACCTTACTTGTTTACAACTCTGCTGTATAGTGAGTGATGCTGGAATACGTATTCCCTACTGGTATCCAGCATGAATATAGTGTTAAAATATACAGCACTTCAAACAGCTTTAGTGAAAGTTAGTGCGTTCTAAACATGCAAAACTCATCTGAATTCATCAAATTGAAAATAAAATATTTAGAGAACAGTTAACACCTCTGAGAGTACGACACATACAGATTCATAGACATCGCACACTGGCAGTACATAAATAAAAAAATATTCATTTTGAAGAAATGTATCGTACTAAAGAAGACTTCATAAATCAATATTTTAGGATATCAATCTACGGGTATGGTATACCAGTATAAAAACATTCAAGACACTGATAAATCTAACACGCACATTGACTAAACTCATTTGGCTCAATTCAACTAATTTACGAACATAGCGTATGCAATTTGTAAAAACTGAAATCGATTTTTTTTTCTTTAAATCTTTTTTTTATATAAAAAAAATGAAGTCGACTCAATATTAAATGATGCCCTCATATCTGTTTCTGAGATTTATTACTGTAGTCATACAAGAACAACGTACATTAAGATACTTCAAAATCTTTATAACGTTTGTTCTGGGCAATAACATAAAGATTTTTTTAAAAAAAAATCGATATGCAATATTTTACAGCTTAACCTACTTGAAAAACCTTAAAATGAACTACACGGTATTACCGACAACTATACTATCGGCCTTCACTTTCCACAAGCAGAAATTTAGCGTATTGTATTTTTATTTTGATTAGATTCACAAGAAAGCCTTCAGACAAGCATTTGGTAAACACAATTCAATTTTCAAATTCATCTAGACGAACATATTTAGTTGCCGATCACTTTCAGTCATCACACAAGAAACACATCTAAAGTAAGAAAAAATCAGACGCAATTTAAAATTCAAGTCTTGATGAATGGATACGTTAAAACATGTCAACACATGTAAATAATAAAACAAAAAAAGGATACCGTCTAATTTAAATATTCAATAAATAAGAATTTTCCCAAAAAGTTAAAAAAAAAAAAAAAATTTCAGAGGATATCTAGCGGCATGATTTTTTTTCCTAAACTTGTTTAAAGCCTCAAATCCATAGAAAACATCCTCGAGAGAGCAACTTTTCCAGCTGAGTATACTGTATTATACATCTGCAAAGCAAGCGCATAGTAATCATACCTGCCCACAATAAATTCAAAACGGGCTCTGTTTACTCAAATTTATACTGTACGAGAAGTAAAGTAGCATTAGCCAGAACAGCCGTACATTTTTTTTGGCATTATTGTACATTAATTTTACTTTTAAATGATCAAAATAAGAACAAAAAAGAAAAATCTCTCTTCATTCTGGTGATCCAGTTACAACGAGCAATAGAAAAGTTGTAACGCACTCCATAGATTTTCTAAAACAAACAGATGCCATCAACAAAATCAAAAAATAACCTTTGCCAAGCTAAATAATCCATCTGCAAAAGTGATTCAATCTGACTGCACTACGTAATCGCTTAAAAAACAGTCAGAGATAACGGAGTTAAATTTAATTTAAAGATAATGAAACCAACGCCCACGGTTCCCATACTAACGTAATATTGTAGAACTCCAGTGTGATTAATCAGTTTGCTATTCAGTGATACAAACATGAATTTTAAATGAAAATGATATTAGCATGCACTAAAGAAAACTATTTCAACAACTAGCACATCGTTCACTCTTATGTGATGATAGTTTTGTTGTTATTGCAATTGTTATTCATATTATTTTTATAAAATTTAATTACAAACTGATAATAAAGTGTCGCGGTAACACGGACAATGGGTAACATAGCCTCATACACGTAGGATTATAAATTATTTTGGCAAGACATCAAATTAATGAAAAATAAACACACGCTGGTTACTTGTTAAAATGTTTTCCTAAACCGGTGTCAAAAGTTTAGTTGCAGAGTTAATTAATAAAAATTAACAAAGATGTGCTAAGTGAGCTTCTGTCAATTCTGATAAATTATGACTGTAGAGAAAGCAAACAAATACTTTTTTTTTGAATAAAAAACCCATTTAGGGAATCACGAGCCATCGTTCATTACAATTATTTAATGATAGAGAAATGACCAGTGAATACAAAATACACTTATAGTTGATAATCACAGCCCGAAGACATTTACTTCTAACAATGAAAAATATTCATGCTGCTTGGCCTTTGTATGATTTCGAAATCAATTACAAATGAAGTGTTCTTTACAAAACGGATGCCGCTTCTGCATTAATATCAGTCATCTAAGTTAACATATAAATGAGCTTAAATACATTCTCAAATAATGAGAGAAGTAACTACACGTACTGAAGTTTCAGTAAACCCCAACATTATTATTAACGACAAAATATTAAATTGTTAAACACGACCGCTATCAATTTTAGCAGTTACATGAATGCATGAAAGAACCGACCAACCGACTAAGCAACGAATCAATTGCTAATAAATCATATACGCATACAGTAGCTGTCGAAAAATTTTATCGACCTCAACGATGAAAATTGGAACCTTTTTACTATTCTATCACCGGAAATAACTTACCATAGCTAAATTTACACGTCAAAATATACATTATGACAGAAGCAAAATCTCTGCAAAAGAAATATTAGATGTCAATATCGATTGTATTGCAGCACATGTGCAACCAACAACTAAATTTAGCTGAAAACTCGCACCATATAATAGCACGTTCACACTTTAACACGCAGCAAACTAAGTAGGAAGAAAAATCACGAAATTCATTTCATATAACAGACCGTATTGCACAAGCCAAATTTCGACAATTCACTCTATGCTAATGGGTTACGGTACTGATTTAATAAATTTTAATACAGTATATGGCAAAAAAACCCTTTCTTTATTAAAACATTCTATGAGTAGACGTGATCTACAGTATCAATCCTAACCATGTTATTGGTAAGAGAAAGAAAGCAACTACTGTATATTATCAAAGAATATATTATATAAATATATAAAAAAAAAATTATCATTCCATGTAATACCATTAAATTTGGGAATAAAAATGTTTCGGATGCATGCACAGTGGATTAATATTTCAACACTTAAGAAATGGCTATTTATCATTGAAAATAAAAAACTACTTTTTAAAAGACTAATTCCCATTTGAATAGTAAAAGAAAAATTGACTCCAAAATGCCGCTGGAGGCCTATACAGTACTTGCACAAAAGCTCTTGTTGTTCATTAAAAACCATTTTCACCCCAAAAAAATAAATAAAACGCCAAAAAACACACATAATAAAAATATCGAAATTAAATTGAGAGACTCAATGGCAATTTAATGGAACACACCACACATTAAATTTTAGTGTTTCGCCATCTGCTTCCTAAAGTTATGCTGTAGTTAATAAAAAAAAATGTCAACAAATGCGCTCTTAAAAACGAAACCTTGAGATTGTGTTAAAAGTAAACGAATTAATAATGTACACCTACAAGGTTTACAAACAAACTTAACCAATGTTTACATTTAAAGAAAAAAAAACCATAACCCTATACTGCAATCTCAAAAACAAATTATAACCACATTCGAAACTGTTCTCAATTTCCTGTAATGCAAACCCAAGAGTATTTTCATACCGCATTGCTGATTTTAAAATTGGATATACGGTATTCAGTACTAAAATAAAAATAGACGTCTTCCATTTAAAGTTTTTCAACTTAAGGCATTTATATCATGCAATTATATCAATTGTTTAAAACAATTTGGTAAAGTGCAATTATTTTTATTCATAGTAAAATATTAATCTAACAAAGTGATGTGAAGCAGATGACCTAGTGAAGTCATTAAAATAGCTAAGCTTCGAGGTCATGAACATCATTGGGAGCAAAACTAAACAGCCGGTGAAACGGCTAATGGTGCGCCTGACAGTACCAAAGACTAGGAAAATAGATTAAACATCAATTATCCCAGGAATTAAGCGTGAAAACCAAATTAACGTAAACTAAAACTTGTGTAACTACACTATGTACATCTACAATAGATTCCGTACAATCCAGTAATTTAATTTAGACAGCTAAACTCTTAGACTTATTTACCAAGTATCGTCGGCGGCAAATTATCAAATAGGCGAAAAAAGATTGATGTTTTGTTCAGCATATTCTCAAGAATTCTCATTTCCCAAAATGTGCACAATAAAATGCACTTTCAGTAAAATGTCTGCAATGTTCTGCATACCTTTGATAACGATTTTAACACTTTTTACAAATGAGTAATTATTTCATATCTGATATTAAAGTATTAGTATTTTTAACCACTATAAAAGAATGTTTTAATTATAAATATTGTATCGTTAGATCAATTTTAACGTGCTCTTTAACATTTCAATTACGTAATTCGCTACAGAGTACATTACTCGTGCTCTACCATTTACGCCTGACAAAACCCATACGTAAAGATTGAGCAAAATTATTTATTGATATTCAACTTATTCACTACAAATCCCGCATTTTGTTTCAAAGCATTAAAAATGAATGATATTGTTGAATCTCGAAAACCCAAGTGAATTTATGCTTTAAAAGACTGAAATCCACAGAGTAATTCTATAAATTGCTTTATTCTATTGTGGGAATATCACAAGTTTGGTTTTAACCACTGAACCTTTTTGTTTTTGTCTGAGCAGATTTAAATCACGACCCAACTAAACTTACCGAAAAAGTGACGTAATCAAGACGCCAAAAATCATAAAAAATTTAAACCTTTCGATCAAGAACTGGTGTATATATCTTTAACGTCGCCGTTTTGTCAAATGGCTCATCGCAAACCTTGTAAAAATTTGCACGATTCTTTTCATCATGATACCAACATATACACAAGTTTATCAAACAAGAAAACAAGATACCTTGCATCTAAAGCATCTAAAAAAATTATGCTGGCAAGCGTAAAACTCAGACAGTCACTACAAACAACTAGAGCACTTTCAGCATAGAAAAATGATATACACAGTACAATCATCTACTTTAATGTCATAGAAAAAATCTACTGTATGAAACTGCGCAGTACCTCATGCAATATTCAGGTATCCGTCTGAATGTTAAAAGAAAGACAGAATTTATAGCAAAAATGTTCGTAATAATAACCGCATTAGAGCTAACCAGAAAACAATAACTAACCAAAAATCAAACAAATCATTATTTGGGCAAAATAATAACTTTCAGTAAAGTTATATTACAACTTAAGTTAGTTGTTAAAACTTGTAACTAGACAACAATAAATCCTGAAATCTCATTAAAACAACTCAATACTAAAGAAAAAAATTGAAGTGTGTTTGTAAATGTCCAGCTTAAACTGATAAAACACTTCCCAGCAAAAGTGACGAATTTCGTTCAGTTTTGAGCAGTAAAGCATGTCTTCCGGCAAACATTAATGAGTTCTACATTCAATTACGATTCATTAATTAAGCATAACCCAATTGCAGCTAAGGTAATTAAAATGTGTGTCGTTTAATTTCGTACCGAATGTAATTCAAAATACCTAATACAGTATTTCGCTTAAAGCTACAGAAAGTGCATGAACTAAAAGTAAAGAGGATACAATTTCTAGTGGAGCATATCAATCATATCTACATATTATAAAAGATTTACATACATCCATCATTTTTAAAAGCTCCTCCTATTTTTCTCTGGGTTTTAGCGCTTAGTCCGTTAAATAAGCTTACATGAAGTGAACAAAATTTATGAACAACGTCTTACACATTATTCATACACAACTCAAATTTAATCAAATGATGGTTTTGTGAAATAAAACTCAGATGAGTCCAGGCTGCAACGAATAACATGTGAAAAAAGAACAAGAAAATCCCTTGGTAAAATGGAGATTAATGAATATTCCAGAAAAAAATTTATTAAAAAAAATTTTCTTCGCAAAAAGTCAACTTCATGTCCCAGTCGAAATAATGATAAAAAATGCTTTCCTTTTTTTTTTTCGTTTTTATATTTGGAAAATAATTTATTCCCACTTCAACAAAACTAACGCTGAGATTACTGTGCATATAGCATTTTTTAAGCGTATATGTAAAGTAATTACAACTTCTAAAATACTATTAATTTCCTCTGCATTAAAAAAATCATAATAGCATTACCACGCAAAATAATGGAAAGCTAATCAGCGTCTTGCGTTTTAATTAATTTTCTGCGATACATTTGCAAATACTATTACACCAAAGACGACTCTATAAAAAAATGAAAACGTGACAGCTGAGTGTTTCATTTATATTATAATAGGTCACAAAGTAAACAAAACTTTATCGATTGCATGGCTAAATAATAATTAGCCAGCCAAATTACGAAATAAATTTTACAACATAACCTCCGGTTGTACTGCAATAATATCGAGATTGATATACAGCACTGTAATTTTGCCATACAAATTGCTTGTAAATCTTTGTTACGAAACAAACTAAACAAAATTAATAATAAATTGAACAAGGTCTTAAAACTGTGATATTCGAAGGATAATGTACTGTTTCAAACTTTGAGACAGGAAGTAGAAAACTGTAGAGAATTTTAAAGTAGAAAGAAAAAAATCGAGAATTTTTGAAGGAGGACGAAAACATTAGATTTGCACGGTTAACTTGATTTTTTTTTCTTTTACGCATGACTACAACCCCAAGAAATAATAAAAAAATTCAAAAAATAACAAAAGGTTATTGGTACATCAAAACAAGAACATACTGTGCTCTCTTTTCAACTTAAAACTTCATAATGTCTGTGTAAACAGTGACCATAACAGCCTCAAAATATAAATAAATTAAACTTACACAGAGATAAAAAGTAACTGAGGCATCAATTTTAGGATATATTAATGCACGACTTTTAAATTCGTAAAGCAAAAAATTAATTTTTAGTAACTAAGATTTCATAATTTAAACACATTATTGTGGGTTTTGAAATGATCTTTCAGATTTCTAATAATATACAGTACATTATTTTCCTTAAACATGCAGTTAAATAATGAATACGACTGTATAGTGTATACAATTACTCATCATAACAAAATAGAAACAAAATTCCCATTTTTATTTCAAATACAATGACAAGTCTCTATCTTGATTGCGTTTCACCGGTGTCTATTGTGCAATCGTTGTAATTACTTAATTGCTACTACAATATATAATTGAGGCCACTTTTACAATCGACCGAACGGAAATTTCGAAGTTTTACAAGGACAGAAATTGACAAGGTTAGCTTCACAGCTGACTAACTTAACTTGCAGCTTTAAAGTCCCCAAGTATACTTTTGTACCAAGATTTTAGTAAAAAAAATTTGTCTTGCAATTCATTCAAGTGTCTAGCTACCCACGCTACAATTAAAGCCATCGTTCATATTAATACATTCTGACTGTACGTGTGTAAATGACATTTACCAACACCACCATATGTACACATGCAGCCTTTTCTAGCTATTAACACAGTTTATGACTGCCACGTTTGTATATTATTTTGGTTACAGCTCACCTGTGTTTTCATCAGTTGTTTGAATTATTTTGTACAATGTCTTCTTTTAATCTAGTTCATGAATAACAACGAAATGACGGTGTACACAACAAACCAACCCACTTTGGTAGTGTAAACTCGCGCACGCACTTCACACACACCCACTATCGTCCTCCATTTGATTCGTACTAACGAGAAATTTCTTCAGCTCAGTTCGCCATAACATTACACAACTGGCTCTATGGTGCTGATAACTCAGCGCACCTAGCGGATCTTTACGTGCAGTTATTTATTTACTTACCCCTATAGCCATCTTTAACATGAATAAAATAATTATAAATCTAAGTGCACAAACCTTCTTAATCACGGGAAAAATTAATCAGT
Source organism: Helicorthomorpha holstii (assembly GCA_013389785.1). Lineage (NCBI taxonomy): Eukaryota > Metazoa > Arthropoda > Diplopoda > Polydesmida > Paradoxosomatidae > Helicorthomorpha > Helicorthomorpha holstii. Next base: position 11,230,309 of record JAAFCF010006680.1, on the reverse strand, counting down.
TGATAATTGATGAAATCCCCATACACTGTTGATATAAACTGCTAATACACCCACACCTGGAAGTTAAAATGAGACGCTGGGTTATTTTTTGACAATGGCAAAAAGAGTAGAAAACCAAGCGTGCATACATTTGTTCAACAAAAGGTTTATCAAATAGAGTGTTTTACACACCTTATATGAATGCACTAGAGCAATTTATTCATCGAATTTCCCAGAAGAAGATCTATCACACTCCATTCAAATTACTAATAATTACTTTCAGCGATTCTTCCAGGCAAGTCGTACGTTGACTTGATGTAATAGACAAGCACATATACACACAGACGCGACTTAATACTATTTTATTTACGAAAAAATTAACAATATCGATATTATTATTACATTTAACCTCACTTAAAACGTAGAAGCGGGTAATAAGAACCACATAGTCTTGGCTTTTTATAATTATTGCTTAATATTTGGTTACAATCGGCACAACATCAACGCGAAGCCCAAACAAAAACAGTAGTCCTTAATATGAAATTAATTTCAACATGAATTCGCGATGAGTCACTCTCTAGCTATGATTTAACAGTTGTAATTCGGATTTATGAAACAAGATTTAGTAAATCCCATACATTGTTTCTGTGTTACCGTACATTATTTTCTGATTAAAATCAAACTTTTTTTTAATAATAAAGTTATTATTCAAGAAAAAATCAGATATATAAAACAGTTTCAGTTTTATTTATGAAGTAATTCATCAAGCAAATGATTCATTTAACATATATCTTACCGATTTCTTTTGTTTATTGTTTATTTTGCTTGTGATTATAAATTTAACTACTATTGTGCAGATTACCTTTACTATAAATTAAGATGGTAATAAACCGGATAACAGACTATATTGACGGTCTATTGATCGCAAAACATTTCTAAAAGCTGTTATGTAAAAAAATGTTTAAATCAGATAACTTTTTTGCTGAAACTTAGCAGTAACTCCAACCGAACTCCATTATTTCACTTTTCGGCTAAAAGCTATGAGAAATTATACCAAAATAAATGAATTTAAAATATTTAGCTATAATTTCATATTTTAAAAAAATGCTTAAAAAGCGAACTAAAACGATAAATATGTACATATTAATACCACACTATGGAATAAAATTTAATGAAACCGAATGCAATGACAAGATTGCTTGTTTACATACGCGTATATAAGTTACACAATAATTATGATAAATATATACATGTACAAGAAATATGTACGTACAAAACCTACACTTCGCCATGAAGGAATCGACCAATTTCTCCAAAAACACCCACAAGAAATATTAAACAACACTACCGGTTTGAGGGAACCACGATTAAACAAAGAAAGTGGTCAAAGAGTTTTGCGGCGAGAGGTAATCAATGGGGCGGATTTCTTTACAAACTCCAATAAATGTAATCATGTTAAGCCTTAAGCGCCAAAATTATAAAACTACAGCATTTTAAGACACCAATAATTGCAAAGTGACCTTGTCTGGGCGTACTCTTATAATAAATCTTACAATTTCCATTGCATTTAACACTACAAAATATTATTCACGATAAGATGCATTCAGTGAAAATCTTATCATTTGCAAAGTTGCAATTTGTGAGCAAAAACATCTAATTGATCAAGTGAAACCGATTAAATTTTGTCATTTGGACCAAAAAATAGTGTGCATATATAAGAAATTTCAAAGTTAATAGACTATTTTTAAATCACCGTTTTAGTATTATTAAAAACATTTAGTACGAACAGCCTTTGCTTCAAAGCTACTATGCTTTACAATAATTGATTTTAGTTTAAAAAGTCAAAACTGGCGTAATTCTAATCAGAAATTACTCCTGGCAGTTGCACAATGCTGCAAATATTAACAGCTAAGTTACAAGCACTCACAATGTAACTTTTACCGGTTATTAGATCATCTCGACACTGTTTCACTAAGAAACTTAGGCTTTCGCACACTCAACAATCACAAATTCAACTATAAATATTTAAAATAAAAAAAAATAGAACTCTGGATGTCGTTTGCAAAATTGTCACAACATGATTAAATATCTGCAGAGATTGTAATCTGCCAATTAAAATTATTATTTACAATCACGATAAGTACAAAACTTCCGGAGATATTTAATCAATATTGTTGAGAAAAAATAATAAAACAATAACTGTATAATGTAAAAAAGATAAATAATCAAAAGATTTCACTGTCATTTATAAACGCCAGCAATAATTAAAATAAAACTTTAAATAAAACTTCTGCTTGTTTGTATTCGCAATATCTTTTTTTTTTTTTTCAAATGAGAAAGTCAAAGTTGTCAGAATGCGAACACAAACCATTTTCTATTCCAATCCACTCTTGATATTTTTCTAAGATTTCCAGTATTTCGAGAAGCAAAGACTGTTCATACCAACGTCAATCAAAATGTACATCAAGACAACTGCAACATAATAAATAATTTGAAATAAGATACCAATTATAATCAACAAATAACCGAGAAAAAAATGTTCAAATATACAAAAACCTTTTCATAATATGAAAATAGCTTTGGCCACAGGTAATCATCCTAATTGGATGCTCTGAAATCAATTTAAAAAACGGTAACGTAATTCACTTCGTGTATTGTATTGCATGCCATGCAGATTAGTAATGAAGAAAAACAACACTAACAAATTTCATATACTAGACTACCATTTAACCTAATTTCAATCAATATTATTGACTCCATCCTGACAATGAAAAGATAATTTATCACAAATTTTACCTTTTTAGTTTACATTCATAGTTACCATTCGAAGTTCCAGAGTTAAAAATATTTTTCATAAAACTATCAAGCACGTATCGGTAATTATACTTATACCTTATTAATATTATTACAGCTGTTAATGTAATTACCAAAATTGTTACTTTGATAATTAAAGTTCCATTAATAATGTAAGAACATATCGAACTTAATTAAACACTGTTCAAGTATTACATAATTTTGTAATTTCCATAATTCATTAAGCTAAAACATTACATGAAGTGATTAGGTACTAAGCCAATAATATTTTGGGAAAAAAAATTGGCTTACTGAATACGAAATATTTGGAGAATGTAGTTGAATTTCGCGTAAAACTCATTGAAGTTTAGAATTTAAATTATAATTAACGTTGAACTGTTAGAAACCAGTATTATATACACTTCCACTACAAGCTATTGTCAATTTTCATTAAAAACAATAACACAACAAAAATAATCTTCACAATTTAAAAGATAATAGTCTTTAGAAAAGATTCTGGTTTCCAACTTCCGTTCAACTACTATCATTTATTTCATTTTTTTAAAAAATAATAAGCTAAATGCAATTTTTTTCTCAATTCTGATATTATGATTGATATCAATAGTACTCGTATCTCTTAATATGTCTGTATCTTAATAATTTATCATATTCATTATTGCAATGCAAATCGACTGTATAAATTTCTTAGCAATACTGCAGCATAAACGAAGATCTTATGCTGTCCATTATGTACAATAACATTTTTCTAATTAGCTATACATAATTACAAAGATTTGAAATCAGTTTACCATTAATGTATGAGATTCCATAGGTGCTGCTGAATCATATAAAGTATCTGTATCTTGGGTCGGTTCACCTTGCAACTGGCACTGATTACTTAAAGTTCCTGCTCCACAATCACAGAAAAATCTAAAATGTACGAAACAAATATAATAAATAAGCCTAATAATTGTGCTTAAACGATAAAAAAAAGTAGTAAATTGGCTTACCTGTCATGACGTATAAACTCTACATCATGACCTGCATGGCATGTTTTTATGCAATTTACGCAAATTGCGTTGCGGTCAGTTGTATTACAAGTTCGACACCTAAACAGACTCATTTATGATGTTCACAACAATCATCAAAATCATCTTAAGTTAAAATTTCGTACCTGTAAAAGTCATGCATTGGGAAGCTTGTATAACTGGAAATTTTATAAAGACATTGCCCACTATTAACAGCTTTCTCTACCGCATTGTGGTTGTCAAATATTTTATTTCCTAAAGAAAAAAAATAATCATCGAAAGTTGCAACAATAAAAAAATGTTTAACCTTGCCTTTTAAAATGGGTTGAACGCTGCTAGCAAGACATAAACCACCAAATTTATTGTTAAAAATTTGATTATTTTCCAGTGTTGCTGTAGCGTTATTTGTAATTTCAACTCCAGCAGCTAACCCATCGAATATGCGATTCCGCCGAAGAATTGGGTGACTTTGTGTACTAATAAGAACTCCAGCCTGAGCATTTCGAAAGATATCATTTTCCTCCAGTATTCCTAAATTAATCCGTTAGTCAGAAAGCAAATAACGACAAGACAATTTGCATTGTATACCTTTCCCAGCATTAAAAATACAAATTCCACCATCCCTGCCGTCATAAATTTTGTTACGCCTTAAAGTCGGGTTCGAATCCGTTTTAATCCAAACACCAGCCATTGCATTGTCAAATATTTCGTTTTGTTCAAGAATACCCAGTCCACCATTGTATACAAGAACACCTCCATTTTGACCGCCCCATATTTTGTTGCGTTTGATTAATGGATTACTTCCCGTCCTAACAAATTGACATTATGTTAACTTGTTATTCGATACTTTCAACTATACCAAGTTATAGCAACAAGAAATTTTACAATTCAAAATATGACAATTACCAAACAATGTAGGAAATGTTGAGAAAAAATGAGGTCAAATTTGACAATGATAACAAAGCATACCTTATTTGAACACCTGAATATAAATGATTAAATATATCATTATCTTCTAAACGTCCATGACCATTGTCATAAAAATATACTCCAACCTAAAGTTAAATAGTCAGCGCATATTCAGTAAATATTCCAATTAAATTAACTACTTCATGTCTTACTTGTTTTCCACTGTGAATCCTGTTTCTCCTTAATACAGGAGTACTACCAGTTGTGATCCATACCCCAGCCAATGTATTGGCATAAACTTCATTTTCTTCGATTAAACCTTGTCCTTTTTCATGCTGTGAAAATGACAATCAATTTACAAAAACATTTAAGCAAGTTTATCATAATCACACATACCACATAAATTCCACCATGTTGCCCATGATGAATTTTGTTGTGCCTTACAATTGGATCGCTATTTGTCCTAATTTGAATTCCCGCTAAAGCATTACCTATATCGTAAACGCAATTAATATGTGAAATTGCAGGTTGCAATATGTTTACGCAGTTTTCTATTATTTACCATATATATTGTTATGTTCTATTAAACCTCTGCCTTCACCAAAAATATACACTCCTCCTTGATGACCATTATAAATATCGTTACGTCTGCAAATTACAAAACAGTCAATTTTAACTTGAGATCAAATAAAATGTTATGTTATTAACTTACCTAATAGTTGGATCACTATTGGACGTTATCCACACTCCAGCAAAATTGTTGGAATGAATTTTATTTTCAATAAACTGACCCCTGCCATTTTCATGAACATAAATGCCTCCAGTTTGACCATGATGAATTTCACATCTAACTACTGTTGGATTTGCACCGGCTTTTACTTCAAAGCCAGCAATTCGATTATTGTGGATGTCATTCTCTTCAAAATATCCCTAAAAATAATCCAATACCAATTATAGTTTAAATAAAACGAAAAACTACAGTTTAAATAAGTCAATAATAGTTTACCTGACCACTGTCAAAAGTAAATATCCCAACATCACGTCCATGATGTATGTGATTACGCCTCATAATCGGATGAGCGTGATTTTTTACCCAGATACCAGCTAAAGCGTTTCTGCATATTTCATTATCTTCGTACGTTCCCTGAGCAAAATCGGTGATGTAGAGACCAACATTTTCACAGTCACTAATGTCACAGTGTCTGATTGTTGGCTCAGCCCCCCTTCCGGTTACACAAACAGCTGCCCCTACTACAAATTATAACCAGTTAAGATTTTGTATTCAAGTAATCCGCATTATACATTATAAGATTCACAACATTATAACAACAACTGTAGCAAGGAAAGGAGGCTACAAAAATGTATAATATTTTATATAGCACTATGACACCAAGCACTTTGATCTTGGCACTGACTAAAATTAAGTCTCCATCAAGTTGACCTAAGTTCGGTCGGTAAAACACCAACTAAACTTAAATCTACAACTACATTGTAAAACTAGTTGCTTGATAGATAATGCCATCTGAGTTCGTTAAAATTATTAGATCATATGAAATATATATTACCAACAGAAGAGCTCCTTATGATACAATGGTCGATCATCGGAGAGCACTTTTCAATAATTTCAAGACAGTAATGCTTGTGATGAGGCACAGATGAAGTAAGGTCTGGAGAGAATTTTAAAGTGACATAGCCAAGGTACGCTTCTCGAGCCCCTTCGACAAAAGTTAAAGTAGATTCAGTAACTCTTTCTAATATTACATTTTCCGCTACATTTCCGGGTGCTATCAAAAAAAATACAAAGCACACATCAGTTTCATCTACATTAAGAAATTAGCAAGCTTACATACCCGCCCCTAACATGGTAATATTCGAGTCGATTACTAATAATTCGCTTTGATAAATACCCATGTGAATAAATATGATTGGATTTACAAATTCTTCTGTATAACTATACGCGTTTTCAATAGTGTCGAAATACTTGGTAAAGAAAAACAAATCGTTAATAATAATGAGAACATTTTGCAACAATAAAAATTACCAATATGTTACGTCCTTTAAATCGATCTGGATAATTTTCTGTTAGTTCTTGGTGACCTGGCCGTACATGAACACCGCGATACTTTAAAACAACCCATATTTAGCAAGACAATAAAATAATCATTACAATGTAAAAATGTACTTACCAATTGCTTAAAACTCTCTTTCCAAGGATTAACATACTCTGACATTTCTGGCTGCACAAAATCAAATCGACACTTGCTCACGTTAAAAAGTGGAAGATCATATTCATATACACTCTGATACAAATTTTTCCTATAAATTACATCAATTACAATATTTTTTAAAGCAATTATTATCCGTCAGTTAACAGAAATCATCTTACCAAAGCTCAGTATCATTGCTGATGGCATGGAAGCGCTTACAGACTCTAGCTACGCGACAAAGATCTTGCTCCAATAAATACGAAAAAACGTTGAGTAAAACTTCATCTGGAAGTTCATACTGAAGATACTGAGCTGCACTACTGGAGCCTAATCGTATTAAAATAATGTTTGTAACGTTTGCATTTATGATATAAAATAAAAATAAAGTACCATCTTGAGTGTTTCCAAATGCTACAAACGGCCTTCGAGTTTTTTTCCTAGCTGGATGGGGAGACGTGGAACAAGTACTGGTACTTGTAGTACTACTAGTGCTGGCTGACAAAGCATTAAAATCTTGAAATGGAGATTTTCGTCTCAAGTCATATGGGGAATGATGAGAGGTTTGACTACACCCAGGCTGCTGTGGTGGGCTAGTGCTGTTATGCAAAGGTATGGCACCTTTAAAACAATAAATAAATTAGAGCATATTATTCGAAAACAATTTTAAATGTTTAAACGACTGTAAAATAATGCTATCGATCGACTGCTATGTACTATGTCTATTTGTGTTAATGACAGCACAGCACCCAGTATAATGCACTTTCAAAATATCAATAATAAAACCCCCACGTACAGTACATCTCTTTCTACTGTCAATACGCAGTTAAACTCCTTTTTAAAACATTCAATCTTTTTACATTAAACAAGTAATCAAAAGAAATTCAAAAATATTTCATGCAATAAAACGAGTTTATCGGAAAAGAGTGAACCTCTGGGGTAGACCACCACTAGTACTACTTTGTAGCTATACAGTATACACAATCATCGAGACGTGTCACATCACTAATATAACTACCAACTTAAACTGAAACTACAACCTCCTATTAGTAATGGGTTAATTTTATTTATAATAAATTAAAATCAGTCCAAAAAAAAATCGATATAAAACGAGGTCAAAAGAGTCTTTTTATGGGGCATAATGTCCCTTGTTGATATTTGTCGAATCGAATTTCACGTTAATCCCAAACGGGGGAGTGAGTCTCTACTCTTCTGTATCTCCCCACAGCAACATAACCAGCGGTGCACTTATTCGTCTGTGTTTTAAAATTATTTTTACCTTGTATAGCCGTCACAAAACGTTTCGAACTTTTTCTTTTTGATCTGCGGACATTTTGACGTGGTGGACGTAAGGCAGTTGTAGACATTCTCATCTGTATTAACGTAAATAGTTGATAATTTGTTCACAAAGACGTCAACATCATTTCACCGTTCTAGTCGGCAGGTAGCCATTTTCTTCTTCCTCTGCTCAAACTCTCGTAAAGCAGACAAGCAAGCCAATCAGAGCCGCTCAATTCACCCATGTGATACTATGGACAGCTGCTTTTCTGCTTTTCACCTAACCACATTCTCTACATTTTCCTCTTTATTTGCTATTACATAAAAAATCAAATATTTTGTCAATAATTTTTAAAATTTTGCTTTTAAATATTTCAAAAGCTAAAATTTCCAATTTATTTGATCATCTTTTGTGTTAGTAAGTTTAATACAAGTAAGCAGCTGATCAACATTATCAATGAACTCTTAAATCAGATAAAAAGTAGTAGCCTTCTTAAATTTATATCTAAAATCTATAAAAGTTGTAAATTAGACATAGGATACATGTGCAGTATGTAAGTTACTTAATCTAACAATTTAAGTAATTAATTAAGAAACATTCGTCTGGAAGTCCTTTGCGAAACTTGTAGCTAACTTACATCATTGCTTGTAATAATTTTGTATAGGACCACTTTATTATTTTTTCACTTTCATCACGTTATCAATTTAACAAGCTTTTTAATAAATATTAAATAGTATTATATTTATCCATTTACGCAACGATTTGCCGTCTATAAATGAAGAAGATACATTTGCAAAGAAAAAAAGGTAATTAATGCCAACTTTTCAACTAAAAAGTTTATTTTTCACTCATATGTTTATTAATGAAGTAAAATAATGATTAAATTCCTAATTTATTTTAGCAACACTAAAATGATTAAAATACTAGATTTATTACCATACTTACGTTCGAACTACATACAGACCGTTTATTATAATCATGACAATTTTAAATTTATTTTTATTAGGAGTCCAAATGAGTAACATTTACGAGCACAGTCAAATCATCATTCAACATTGTGAATAATCAACTTTAAGCTAATCGAATATCATATTACACCTGCCAATGTTTTTTTAAACATCTGCAATATTAAAAAATCTTGTTTTAGACAATTATCACGGTAATGCTTTACTTGAATGGTCTTTTAATCATTTATAATCGTCATGCATTGTGTAAGTTTAGGAGGCGAGCACTAAGGAGAAACTGTATACAATTTTCTAAGTCAGTTAATTGGAACAACCGTTTTTTTTTTCTTGCAAAAACTACAATGTTTTTCAATCGTACAATATTATTCAATTCATACTACGACTACAACTAATGTTTTTTTTTCTTTTAAAAAAATACAGTTGTATATTGTATGACTTCTTTGAATATACTGTATTTGTAAAGTAAATATACCAGTGCTGGAAGTCTTCAAAAATACTATTTCTCTTAAAAGTTTATCATTAGAATTTTATAATTTTTTCTTTGGAATTTTTCCGATATAGTACAATTAATATTGCAATAATAGTTCTAGAACTTGGCACTAGTATACTTTATGAGTGGATCATGATGTTGGTGTAATCCGAGTCAGACTGGTTATATTGTTATTTTATTATAGCAAAGTTATTTTATATTGTTGTTAAGTTACTCGTATACAGTATTAAAATTTAATTTGTTTCTAAAACTCAAACTGATAATTTTTAAAAAGTTATGACTTTAAACTTAACGTTCACCGTGTAAAGCAATATAGATATTGTCAAATGTGCCATAGTTTGACTTGATACAGTTTAAATAGCAAAATTTAATTCACAAATGCACAAAATTTAATACTGTGCGCAATTTTATTTTTAGAATTCTGGGTTTAAGTTGCTTGAAATTTGGCAAAAGTCCATAATCTTCCGTATACAGTACAGTGCACGTTTCTCAATTCATTGAAACTATTTTACCTTTTAAGTCTTGTTAATTTAGTTAATTTAAAAACTTTTGTCTAAATTTTTAATATTCTTGTCCTATCAATGACAAATTATTACTGATCATTTAATTAATGTAAATATTTTATAGAATGAATTTCTAAAATCTATTTTTGAGGAATTTATTATCATATTTCAATGCAAACAAACTACTGTTGAAATTAGTTTAAAACATTTATTTAGTATTATAGGTTTATGTCTTCGATATCGGTAAATGTTATTCTCAGGTGGATTTAAAACAGTACGGTACAAAAACTGTTTATTAATAGTAATTCTTTACTGAAAAAAAGAATTCTTCGAAAAATTGCATTGCTTGTAAAGTTGCATCCTGTTATTAAATGTCAATAAAGCATTAAAAAATGTAATTCCGGTGAAACTTTCTTAATTTAGTTGCATGGTTGACTTGCTGCAAACCACATCTCTTGGAAACGCTTAATAAAATTCAGGTAAGCTTCTTTAAAGTGCTATAATTTAGTTGCAGTATCAGCTTAATTGTTTGTATCGATGCTAGAATGAATGTTCAAAGTGTTGTATTTTTCTGCATAATGGTCTTGTGCTTCATCTGCTTGTGTCATCCTGACAATCGCATTGGACATACACAGCTCAGTCACAAGATGGTCAAACGCTCTGGAAATTTTGAACTGTTGTCTCGCACAAAAAGACGGAAAGAACGACGTATAAAATTATTTTCTTTCCGTTGTTCTAGCAATCAAATATACGATAGAAACCGAGAAAGATGTGTTTTTATATCCGATCGAAACCTGTATTATAGTTTTACTGATGTTAATTACGTTGCATAATATTTGCGTCGTTATGTGAACTTGACAAGCAATAAGAATAAATAGATGACATTTAAAATTACAATATCAATGTACTACATTGAAAATTGGTTAAAATGTGACGTTAGTAAACATTAAATACGTACAAAATTGATCAACTAAATTGATTTGCTTTACGTATTCCGTTTGCTTGGTTTACAAGAAACTCTATAACAGTTTTAAGAATGTATAGAAAATCCAAATAGGAAAGTACTCATTTTATGTTATACAGTAAATCTACGGTATAACTGTATAATTTATGTACGTTATCATGTTTGGTATTACAGAGATAAATGGCAAGCCTTCAACTAATTAAATTATCTACGATGGCCTGTTTTATATTGCTAATCGGTGTACTGAGTGGGCAATGGGCTGGTGACGAATCATCAGAAGAAGTTGGAAATACAGAAGGAGATGTCACTGGAACGTGCCTATATTGCGACCAAAGTTGTCCAACTGATCATTACTGGGACTTAGTCAGAAGTAGATGCGTGAAAATAAGACACTTTGAATTTGTGAGTTTTATTACAAAGTGATCCTTAGTGAAAAAAAAACTATATAAATTAAGTTTTTAATTAATATAATATTCCAAAATTCAAATTTATATTTTTATGTACCACACATTGACTTTTATATTATGCACTTGTATATTAATAATTCTGTTTCTTTAATTTTCATACAGGATGACTGGTAAAGTCTTCAACACACCACCAAGTGTTATCATTAGCCTAAAAATGTAACTATAATAACAATTTAATGAATTTTTTCATCAGTTTTATCAATAAATACTCAATGATTGAAAAATAGTGTAAAATATTTTGTTAAGTTCTCTCTGAACTGCAGGATAGTTTAAAAGTATAGATAAACTCTTTTACCACAATGTTGCCATAGGAAAATTGTTTATACTAATGTCTAAAACAATGGAATTATTGCAAGTTAATTAGAATTTAAAGTATTAGCAAGGTTATAAGTCAAATGCTTAAATTTATTTAGCTATTTATTCAAAGTGTACTGTATAGTAGGCCGCATGATGATAATTTGAATATAATTTTCAATTTACCGGGTATTTCGAGACTCAAGTCACATACGGTAATAATAAAATTAAAAATGCGAGAAAGTGGAATTTGTCACTTTAAAGTTTCATTCCGTTTCTTGCAAGTGAAGTGTTGAAATTTTAATCTCCGATAAATAGATAATTCATTTCAACAGCCAATAAATGTGATAAAAATATAGGCAATCGCTAGAGCCGAGTGCTACGGTAACCGTGAAATATTAACCAGCAACTGCCCGATGACTTTAAATATAATTATCAGGTTTGGCTACTTGTAATCAAGAAATTTGCATTTTTTTTTGTTTAAAAAGTAGTTAATTACATTTCAAACTTACTTTTACGTAGAACTATATAATAAACAAAACTCAACGAAAATGGTGTTTCAAACCACAGCTCTATGTCTGGTTGCAATGTATTTCTTTGGCTTCTGCCATGTGGAAGAATATGTGGATAAAATGACTGATAATTTTATAAATAATCCAAATTTTGATGATTCCCCCAACGGTGACGACGAAGCGATAGGACGGTCGCTATTCTCACTGGAGTGTCAAAGTTTTCAAGTCTACGATATCCAAAGAGGACGATGCGTTAACTTACGGCAAATGGGATAGGCTAACTGTACAGCACTGAAAATGAGTTACAGGACGTGAAAATGTAATCCATTGAAGTAAACTCAACTAATTATAAGATAAATTCATAAAATGTGTCATTTTACATACTGTATCGTATTAAAATAACTTCGAAATTTAAAACTAAATAAATCATTATCTTACAGTAACTTCAATAAGTTATTTGCAATAGCTTTTAAAAGTTTTACTTGTTAGATTGCAACCAATTCAAGTGTTTTTAGTTAGTGAAATTGTGATGGAAGACATAATTAAACAAATATGGACGTTGAACTTTGCTTATTTACTCCATGAACATCTTATAGCACTCTGGTTATCTGCGCAATTAATTTAATAAAAGACCCGCCTCTAAGCTTATTTACAAACCCATGAACATCAATTTTAAAGATTAAATTACTGTGCGTACAAAGTGTTGGGTCGAAAAGGGGTTCTTTTTACTTTCTGATTGATAAAGACAAATTTTAATGCATGTTGTACACTGCACAGTTGTCCAGTTTTCAAATTTCATTAAGAAATTAATCATTTTGATAGATTAAATTTTGCTGATAGAAAGATGACTAACTTTATGAAGCATTGTTTTATTGTGCTCCTATTTGTGACATTTGTCGTGGGATTTGCATACGCTCAGATGCAATTTGACGATTCAGAAATGGAAGAAGACTCTGACAAAATCGAAAGTTGCCTTTATTGTCATTGTCCACGGGGTCAAGTGTACGATTCAGCTAGAGGAAGATGCATTACGCCGCGTGGAAGAAATTTTTGGTAAAACGTCTTTTGCAAAATGATTGATAAAATAATCAGAAATTACTGTATTTCAAATGTAATAAGTTAAAACCAATTATTTTGCTTTAAAAATGCATATACGAGTCATTTACTGCATGTACAGTAAGTAGTGAAACAGGTGTTAATTGGAATTTGTTACCATGACCACTATGAACTACAACATCATGATTTGGTAGTTATAGAAACGCGTGCAATTCATCATTAACCATACATTTTTTGTTACTTATAACTTTGGTAACCATAGGGTTGTGCTATATAAATCAACTGGCAAACATTAGTTTTCAGCAATAATTATTGCAAACTAGTTTAATAACAAAAAAAAATAATTACTGTACTTAAAAAAAACTTTAGATAATTTTAGCATCGTTTAAAATACGTCTAATATTATATTCTTATCTAATGTCATTCGCCAATCATAAAACAAAGTTTGAATTAAATTGCTGAATGTATTGAATTCGTACAAATCAGTCCATTATGACATGTGCAAATTTGCAATTATTAATTATTTTAATTCTACGAATTACGATTATATTTGCGACTAAAAATGAGATAATTGCACTTGTAAAATCATATTGTAACTCAAAACTACCGACAATATTTCAACACACTGTCCTTAAAATTTCTTAGAAAAGTTTAACATGATACCTTGTCAAGTCTGCACTCTATAGTAAATCGATTGTAATAATAGTTTTTTTTAACAGATTAAAGAAATGTTTGATGGCAAACAGATGAAAGCATAGGATTTGCAACTGTACAAAAGATTACTGTGTGTAAAACATCATGTCATCGTGCAATAGGAGTATAACAATTAAATACTCAAATTTTTGTATCAAATTTACATTTGCTACAATATTAAATGTAATTCAATGTGTTTTTAATTATTTTTTTCCAAAGTTATGCCGCTGTCATTTGCGTAAAATGTAAATTCGTTGTAATTACCGTGCTACTGTAATTAATAAATTAATATTAATGATTTCTTGTTTTTGTACATTCACAACAGAAAAGCGCTACATTGAAATTATTATCAATTAAGATTTCAGTTTACTATTTAAAAACAAAAGCTTGTAATTTAAAATTGTTAAAACATCGCTCTAACAATCTTTGCATAAAATTAAGTCCTGAAATAACTCGTGTATAATAAGTTAAATCATGCAACAACAAAAAAATATAGAATCTCAACAACTTTGACTTTTCGAGTATCAAAATAAAAACAGCATAAATTTAGTAATACCGTGAATTAAGAAAACAAAATGTGATTACAAAGAATTAAAATCAATTTAAATAACCTTTAAACATTATAAATAGAAAATAAATAATTCAAAATAATTTAATAATCATTTACTCAATAAATTAATTATTTTTTAGATTTTTCATATTTCAATAATACGAGTAGCTTTAATTTAAAATACAGTATATCGTATGTTAGCATGTGATTTCAAATACACAATCAATTATCCGACTTACTATTATGAATTTAAAGGACTTTGATACTTAAATTATTGTAACTGTCGGTTGTAATGACACACCAGATTAAACTTACGTACATTAAGTAATTTATTAATGAATTTATATTTTACGTACAGGAAAGTTATGAAATGTCGCAACACCTATTTTATTTAATATAAATAAAAGATCCGCCTCTTATTCGTCCAGTTCTACAAAAGCTTTGTGCAAATCGGTATTGCTTCTATTTTATTTAAGCAGCATTAATAGCAACACGTTGAAACCACTTTGTAGACCGGGTATGTAGTAATTACATGTCAGAAGAAGATCTAACAAGTGAAAATCGATCTGACTTGTAAAATAATTTTTAAAAACTAATGCGAGTGTGAATCACTGATTTTTTTTTCTTTAGTAAACAATGAATCAGACGTTAATTGCATTTACGATTGTGCTAAGCTTTTTTGTGATATTAATACATGGACAAATGCAATTTGATGATAGCGAAATGTCAACCGACACAGATGTAAAAATGACATGTTTGTTTTGCTCATGTCCACCTGGTGAAGTGTACGACCAAGATAGACAAAAATGTGTACGACCTAGAATATTGTAAGTTAATTTATTTTATTGATGATTAATGTAAGCCAAAAAAAAAAAAAAACTTTCAAATTTTAAAAAACGTCGTCGATCTACAGTAGTTTAAATATTTCCAGTATTATTTAAAAATGTATTTGTCAATAACTTTCAATTGTATAATTCGTTATAGTAATTTATTTACTTGCTTTATATTAAATTTAGGTCATGATCAGGTGAAAGAGAAAACAACAGACATGATAGAGGATGTCCTTCACGACAAAATCAAATCGACCTCTAAATAACCTGTTTTAAACATTTTAATTAAATAAGTATTGATAAATGAAAGCGACCATAGACGATCAAGTCCAATGATTACAGTGATGTCATAAACCCTTTTAAATCTTAAAAATGTCAACTGAGTGACGAATTATGGAAGAACGCAACTTTGAAGCTAAAAAATCGACTTTTCATCCGTCGCATTTATTAGGATTTTATAATGTCGTTTACACTGTATTTCGAAAAATCGTCGCACTTTAAATTTATTACTGTCGATTTCACTGTTTTATATTGCACAATATACAGTATACTGTACTAAACTTGCAGCACAAATACTGTAAGTTGATGTATTTAGTAGACAGTTTACTTTCATAATGCAGCACATACTCATGAAAATACTTTGAATAAATAAAAAAAAACAAACAAAAAAATGCAGACATGGATATCGATTACTGTATATAAATTATTTCAAAATGTCCATTAAAATAATCCGGATAAATAATGCATAGATTGTCATATATTGCACTGTATAATATTGTCGTATAATTCTATGCTATTTAGCCTATTTTATTACATTAATATTAATGTTTAAAAGCCCTATACAGTACCGTATACTATATATTTTAATAATAATAAATGTTTGAAACAAAATTCACATAATTCTTTTGTAAATTAATGACGCTTAAGTATTAACTAATTGCTTAAAATTATCTTTAGTATCAACATCTTTTTATCAAATAAGTTTGACTTTTAAATTGAAAATATTTTTAAAAAATACTGTAATGTACTTGCAGTTAATTACACCATTGCTGATAAGCAAGTTAGCTTATTGGCATGACTCAGTACCACTGAATGACATCTATTAAATTATTATACTTTTAGCATTGATGTTACAGCACAACCACTACTTTTCCTTGAAATTTAAATGATGCATTGTTTGGTAATGACTGTGTCACTGTGTATGATGGGGAAAAACGTGACAACTTACAAACGTCCTGTTACTAAGTATATAAAATGATAAATGTTAAAATATATATTTTTTTAAAGACAATACGAAGGAAACAACGAAGTGCAGCACTTACGAGTGGTAAGTGAATGTAAAACCATTATTTGTATAAATTGTACATCACAACATGTATTTTCCTATTGAATATATTTTTATAAGCATAATAATAATGATATGAGATGCCATTCAATCGACACCACCGCCTACACATCGACTTTATCATACTGTATATGAATTTAAATATACTGTATTATAATACAGTAATTTCAAAGATAAAATAAAATTTAAATAATATCTGAAAATTTCACAATGTGAATAGTCGCATCGCCTAATTTGCATAATGTTTATGTTTTCATATTTAAATCACATACTTCAACCAATCACAGTCAATTAATATTATTGTTATCGTATTTTCCTAGAAAGAGTATCAGTGAACCTTGAGCTCAACTCTTAAGCTCAGTTACAGAAATACGGTCTAAACATCATCTTCAATTTCAACAAAAAAAACCAATTTCTAGCAAAACGAGAGAACATCTTTTAGAACTCGCATCAATTCATCGAACTACTGTATCATACACAAATATACTGAATATTAATGTAAGATTTATTTCAAGTTTTTGAATATTGATTGGTGTCATTAATTAAGTCTATTTTTACAGATTATACTGTACGAATTTGAAAATGAGAATTTTAATATTGTCATTATTTATCGCAATGGTTTTAATGCAAAGTGTAAATCATGTAAGTGCCAAGCCGATTGAAGCTACTGAACTACAACGTCTTAGCAATACGAACCATATTGCGTGTCATATGTGCGGTAGAAGTTGCCCAACTGGCAAGGTATGGGATATCCAACGCGAACGATGCGTTACTATACGCAGCATTCTGGCGTAGAAAGTGGACAATGGATATCGCATTGACGCACTTCCACTGTAAACTACAGTACTTTAACGGTACTACCGATTCAAAATTACAAAATCTGGAATCAATTGAATAAAATGTAGATTTTCTTTACAAAGAATTTGTTTTTAATTTAATTTGTGTGTTTGTATATTTAATACATCTAGATTTTTTCAAAAAATGCAATACAAAAATTGCCTTAAAATGTATTCAAATATTTAGTCCTCTAGAATTACAGTATCTTGTTTAGTTGGTCATTGGATTATCTTTAGGACTTTTGTACAACAGAAAATTGAATCACTTATTTCAGAAACGAACTATCGTCAAAAAATTCAAAATTGAGATAATGACATATTCATATAGAGTTTTGCTCGCTGAACAGTTTAGTGTAAAAAAAAAGTTATGTTTTCCACTTGGTTTGGCTTTGGCGGCCGACCAAACAAATGGGTTTGTTGCAGAAACCACTCAAGTGCAGGTATATAGCGACTTTCTGCAGTAAAAATTGAGGAAAAGTTGTCATGCTACCATTGATAGATATAATGCTACTAACAGTGCGTTTATACAAATTACACAAGGTGCCTTAACTTTCCTAAACAACTTATCCAAATGAAAAAATTTCAATTAATAAGAAAAATTAGATATTAAAAAGCTGTCAAAACTACATCAGTGTCAAGTTTTATAACCTGATTATACAGTGGCCTGAATGTGCTGAAGATTCGGATGTATGGTATATGAAGTATAGGGCCTTATTCTTTAATTTAGCCAGGTTTGGTTTGAAAGTTGTTGACGTTAAGTTGGTAAACAATGTTTAAACATTGTCTTATTTTATAGAGTTACTTTCTGACAGTTCATTGCATGGCAGTGTGTACGTACTGTATGTGCCAACAACATTGGTTTGAAGATGTTTAATTTTATGCGTTTTGAATGTCGCAAAAAATAAAGAAAAACTTAGTATAATATAAGAAATGTTGATTTCAGTCATTTAATAATGATTTTCATGTATCCATTTAAGAATAAACAAAACTAAATACTCGGCAATTGCGATGATTTACTGCAGAAAGTCACTATGTTAAGATTTACTGCAGAAAGTCACTATGTAAAAAAATTTCAACAATTTATTTAAAATTCCCGATGAATCTTTTTAGTTATTTAACTATACAGACATGATTGGCACATCATCACACACGTCCCCAATTTTTTTCCAGCAAATATAACAGCAATTTAAGAAAATAAACAGTTTTTATCGATTATCTCAAAACTAGATTTTGTTGACTTGGTTCGTTTCTGAAATAAGCGATTCAATTATGTTACTATTGTAGAAAAATTAATCATGCTTTACTTCCAAGAGTAAATATTCTAGTTTCTGTATATTTCCGATTGCAGGAATTACAGTATACAGTATGATTCATTTGGGTTAAATGTCCTTTGTGTAAATGTTATTGTGGAAGCAAGTCAAGGATTTATGTTTTTGCTTTCTGAATAATAATTTACTCGTGCAATGGCATATTAAAACGATTAATAACGGTTAGCAAGTTTAGCTATTAACTTTTCAACATTTTTTCTTTATCATTCAATAGATTTTCCAAAGAATAATGTCCTAAAGTGGATAAACATTGTAATATTCGATCTTGTAATATTCTTTCAGTAGAAATTTATGTTCCACTCAAAAACAGAATCAAATGCTAACGATTACATTTCCACTAAGTCTAATTGACTTGTAATTGCATCATTAATTCGCAATTTTGTGTTAATTAAAATATACATTTAAAGGTCACATCAATTAGTTTCGCGAATAAAAACTTAACTCGTATTTTTGTATTTAACCTTGTAAACCAAAATACTAATCGGAAATCAATTATCAAGGTACAGTACAAGCCTTCAAGTTTTCTTTACAACTAAGTTACGTGATATTGCCAAAAATGTAGAGATTATTTCATTAAGAGATTACAATATCCTCAAACATTAAATAAAAGAGCTCTGCCATAGAAATTTTAATACAGAATATTTATAATAAATATAAAATAAATTTACTATCATTTAATTTTTCATTTCAAGTGTTGTTTAAGTTCAAATTTCTCTACATTACAACATTATGTTACTATAAATAACAGCTTAATTTTGCTCGATAGACAACGCAGTAGTAACATGTTATTGAAGTTCTGAAGAAAAATAATTTTTATTAGACAGGAGTACTTTCAAGTTATTACCCTATTTATAGAATTAGTAAATACTTAATATTAAATGAATATACTGTAGTATTAGTTTTGAGAACTTGCAATTTGTTCCTCGAACTTTAATTAAAATTAATATTTGTGGCATGCTAAATTTATTTGAATAGTATCAATATGACGATTACTGTATATTTTGTAAATTGATGATTGGATTTTACATTTACAACGTTTAAGAAATCGACGTTTCAACAATCCCTATCTCGAATATCGGACTACACTGTCAATTAAATTTCAAGTGTTTATATTATATTGACTAAAACACACATTTGATTTCGGCAAAGAAACAAGTTTGATTGAAATACTGTATACTCCATCTCCGCTATGCGATAATGCACCATGCCTATAAGGGTCTATATTGTATGCGTATTATCGACAAATTCTTGCCAAAATACGTTATTCCTTCAAATCTGTTATAGAATACTCAAGAATTGTAGCTCAGAATGTTGTAAAGCATACAAAGATTAGCTAGCTCAAACGCTCAAGATTACCGTTTCATAAATTCTTTCAGCATAAACTCGTAGCACAAATTATTAAATGGAAAAATAAACGATTTAATATTTACGTTTTTCATTTATCCAAGAATAATCTTCTATGGAAATAATATCATCACAATCGTCTATGTCAAAATCTTTAATTTCTGAAGCACCCGACTTTGAAGTACCAATCATCGTTGCTAAGGATTCATCTGTATGTAACAAATTATATTTGGGCGTCTGTTTGGCTTGCGATTTAACTTCAACTTTGCCTTCAGATTTTCTGTTTACACAAATAATAATGCAGATAAATAAAATGTAGTTGTACTTAAAACTTTAAACTTCTTAATGCTTACTTTTCTTTTTCCTTAATTAAAAGATTTAAATACGTCGCACATAACTCGGTGGGCGAAGGAAGAACTTGACTTCGAGTGCTTAACACCTACAAAAAGATAACAGTCATAATAAATTATTTTAAATCTAACCGTTTCATCAAATTATTTTGTAACGATTACACAATAAATAAAGTCAACAAAATTAAATCCTGCTTAAATTTGCTTCCCAAAGTCTCGTATATTCGCAAATCATCTTACTCCATAATAAATTCATAAAATAAGTTACTCATACCATATCAATAAATTTTTTTGCTTTCGAAAACTGTACTTCTCGCAGCTTTTCCTCTACGTGTTTGTTTTCAGATTTAATATTTTCAGCCATCAACAATCCAAATGGGGTCACTGAAGTATTTGCTTGTCCAAATACCTGTTAAAAAAAAGCCCTAATTCTTAATCATTTATTCTCAAATACTTAAAAAAAAAAATTTTAATTCAACGAATAAAACCAAATATTTTAAATTACCTTCTTAATTACTTTGTTTTGTTTACTTGATGTTTCTTCATCAATCAGCGTGTACAAGTTCTAAATAAACAAATACATTTTTAATATGCATAAAAGTACAGTGCTACTGTTTAAATTGCGTACTTGTTCTGTATCCATAAAAACTAAGGCAGAGTGCAGCTTTTCTGAATGAAGAACTTCTTCGTCATCCTGAGAATAAAATGCTGCAGCTATTACTTTTCCTTTACCCTTATGCTCATAGATACTAATTGGGTTTGGGTCCGACGGCTTAAACATAAACACTTCAAACATATATAAATTAAATTTTTGTTTCAATGTTTAATTTTTATTTGACAAGTTCTTTACCACATCCTTGGTTTTCAAAAGCTGCCATAATACAAGAATTTGGATCTCCAATAAGAAAAGAGCACTGTAATTCGACGTGCCACAACTCTTTAAGGTTGAAAACATTATGTTAATACAATTTAAGAGAGTTAATTAACGATAAAGATGTTTACCTGTGTGTGAAATCGTATCCCAAGAACTTATTCCATCTGGTGTACAGCAAACTAAAATATGGCTACACTCGTCACGTCCAAACTGAACTTTACTACAATTTGTAATCAACACTAAAATATTCATAATAAATTTAAAAAACGCAAACTTGTCTTACTCGATTTCTTGGTTTGAAGAAGTATTATGTAATGTAGCCAGTAGCACATTTTCTTCAGGCAATCGTAAAGTTAAATACTGAGCAAATGCGACACAAAGAATTGAACCATCTTCAGAAAAACATGAGTCCCTTGGTATTAAATCACGACAAAAACCAACACTTTGACAGGTCCACATGTCTTCTTTTTCTACAAACAAAACATTCAACTTTATAATAATTAACAGTAATAATTGCATTCAAGAAGTAATACCTAGCAATGACCAAATTCTATATTTTCCATCGTCAGATGTAGTTACTGCACAAAGCTTATCCACTGATGGCTGAAACACTAAATTATTAATGCAATCCTCATGTGGGTGATCTATCGTTGTATTTAAAGTAAACCTAAACACATGTAAATTTAAAACATAAGCATTTCCTTACAAGGAATATTACTAATTACGACCGTTACCCTTTCTCAGATTCCAAATACTGCCAGAATTTCAAACGCAGTTCAGGAGTTGTCACACGGTCATTTCGGTATTCAACAGTAGCAAGCCAATCACAATTTATACTAAAAGCTGCCTTCACAACTTCCAAATGATAGATTTTTTTATTTCGTTCAGCATGAATGTAGTTTACTTGTAATATATCCAACTGCAACGGAATTTAGAATACATTATTAAAAATCACAAAATTATAAATACCGTACCTAAAACTTTAATGACATACATCATAAATCATTTTATCTTCACGGATGTTGTAAAACTGCAAATGTCCTGGTTTCCCATTCAGCACAAGGGCAGACGTCTTCTTATCAAATAACAAACCCGTCGGGACAGGAACTGATTCTTCATCATAGGGAATTCTTGCCAAACTTTTTATTACGCCATGCACAGTATTGGTGGAGTCCAATAAAATAATTGCTAAATAATAAAATAAATTAAAAAAAAGTTAAATATAAACAGGCTACAGTATATTTATCAGAAAATAATACACTTACAATTTTCAGTCAGTGAAACACTTATGAGATAAGAGTCGGGCGAACAAGCAATTTGGCAAATTGGAAGGCCTAATCTAGGTAAAAACATTTTCTCTTCTGTCTTCAAATTCCATTTTACTAAAACACACTCTGATCCTCCGCTGTACAAAAAGTTTCCTAAAGTAATGACACAGTAAAGTCAACCAAACTATAAGATAAATCAATTATAAAGAAATTTACCTAATAAACTAAACTGCAAATCAGCAACAGGTAATGAATGCCAATGTAACTTGGTTCGTATTGGTTTATTATCAAAATAATTGTGCCTAATAAAATCATAAAAAACCGGTGTTAAAGTTACAAAACTATCGATGTAAAAGTAACAGTTATAACATACCATAAAAGGATCATTCCAAATTGGTTTCCAGTTGCAAGACATTCACCAGTAGGATGCCACTCTACACACGTAAAGTATGTCCCTTCACCAATGTAGTGACGTTTGTAACTATAACATAACAAAATTTAGACTTTAACAAGCCAATCAATATTCTGCAATCAGAAACATACTTAAAAGAATTTCCAGATAATCGACAAATATCCATAATCTGTCCTTCGGCTAATGCAACCAATGAAAGCTAAATAAAAAAACTAATTAGCATCAGATCAAATTTATCAAGTAATCACAATTGTTTAAGCTTACATCACTATTTACTGAAACGATTTGTTTGTTTTTTTTTTCGTTGCTAAAAGGTAACTTTGGCAAATCTTGCTTCGCAAACCTCTTCTTTTCAATGTCAACGGTTAGCGCCAATAACTTTAGTTCTTCTATAATACCAACAAAAAGATTAATTAAAGGAAAAATGTCTAATTTATGTTAATTACCATATCCTTGTGAGTTAATAAAAGTTGTAAGCACAATAAATGAATACGGTTCCAATCCAGAATAGCATCTTTGGACTTCCATTGATAAATTAATCTCCTATAAAGCAAAACAATTATTAAAAAATGTTTCTTTTAAGTAAATTGATAGAAATAGTCATACGCGAATAAGAATAGCATCTTCATAGTCCCAATAGCAAAGTGATCCAGTGCTTGATACAGTCACAAGCTAAAGTAAAACATCATTATAATTGTTTAAACTGTGTGACACACTTTGCAAGAGTAATTATAAATTGTTGTACATCTGCTTAAAAAGCCCGGAATATAAATAAATTGTTAATTAAATTATTTTATTCCATCACTTACAAACTCCATCAGTTCCATCAATTTCAAAACATTGATTAACGTCACTACTTTACTGTATATCATTAATGATTTCGATGGCTTGTTGATATTGTATATTAGTTATGCAAATGTACAGTACTTGAATTTATTTAACTCCTATATAATACACTACCTGTAAATGGTTTTGTGGATTTAGAAATAATGACACAATCTCTCCATTGTTGTTATTAAAAACGTTAATACATTCTCTTGTATTTGTGCTGTATATCCTCACTGAGGTATCAACCGCCACAAACAGAAACCTATTAATATTATCAAATTACTTAGACACTGTTCTAATTCGTTTCTAATATAACAAACGTGTTCATTCAAAGCACATGTGATACATACTTAGAATCTTTAGAGAAGCATGGTTTATATTTAACTAAACTTGTTCCTGCTTTTATACATGTAACTCTCTCTTCTTTATTGTTGTTGTTTTCACCGGTTGTATTTAAATTATCGTCCACTACCATTTCCATTTTTAATAAAAGTAAATTTAATAACTTTCAGCACGAGGGCCACATCACTTCAGTCTAAACAACTCTTCAAAAAAGTTTGATATTATTTTCAAACAGGCGAAAGAGGGCGCTAATGTGCACATATAGTTTCGTCATTATCTCACTCTAAGTACAGTTATAAACTACAGTACTTACCATAAAATAAAGTATTTTAGCGTTTCTTTTGCTATTATCAATCATTAATGTAATATATTTTAACATGCAATGTCTGTGTTTACTTATAAACTTATAAGTCGATAAAAACTTTGTCAACTATATGCACACCCTAGCGCCGCCTAATGTTTATTTAATCAAAATAAGCCATAGATGTTCTTCGTATTGTAGCAGACGAGCATCTTTGGTTTCGAAAATAGCGTGAAATTAGGTGAGTTTTTATTACATTAAAAAGATTTAAATATTAAGTTGTTTTTATCAATTTCAAACAGGAAAAATGGTCAAATTAAGCCCAGAAATGAAATACCGTATTCAAGTTGTAACAGGCCTTGTCACAACGGTGTTTCACTATGGATTTATTCCAGGCGTTCTGTACCTTGGTAAGTCATGTGCTTGCCTACGGTCAGGGCTCTTGTACTCTATACTGCGATCAATGATTTCTTTTAATAGATGCCATTTATTACACATTACTGATTTTCATTTATTATAACAGGTTTCAAAAAGGGAGCAGATCCAGGAATGCCGGAATTAACTTTGCTAAGGTATAAACATATTACAGCTGCAAATGAGAAATCCATGCATATGAAACCTTGATTCTTATTTTGAATATTGCATATTTAATATTCAGCGTTCGACAATTTTATTAATTAATTATGTGTTCGCCACATAATTGGAGCTTTTGTAAACTGTAGTACTTTGTTTATAATAATCGCATCTGATTTTGTTTTGCAGTTTACTGTGGCAATAAATAATGTTAGGTGATCAAGGTGAAGTCAGAAGATCAGATGGATTCATGTAAATGTCTCAACAACCATTCATCACATTAAGAAGATTAACCAAATGTTTGCAAAATAAATAGATGTTCATAAAATAATAACTAGATTGTTGAATGTTGATGACTTCTTTTTATTTTTACATCATGTTTGCTATTCCAGCCCATACAAAACCAGTGTGTACGTTAAAACGGTTCCTAGAATCTAATTAAACGCAATTTAGTTAGAAATGCTTATTTAAAAAGTTATTCTGTGCACATTTGAACTTACTGTTAAAACAAAGCCTTTGTTGAGAGTAAAAAAGCCACATCCGTTGAAACATATTGGGGTCATTATAAAATTCGAAACATACAATGTATGGTACATGTAGCTCTGAAAATAAATCCAGGATTAATACAAAATATACAGCAACTTCAGTAAGTACCATTTTAGTTTATATTAAACAAATGATCGGATGGCTTTAAAAAATTAAATTGTATCTGAAATTTGGTTGTTATTTCCGAAAATGTTTACAATCTTAAGATACTAAATCGATTTCGAAAATTTACAATAAGTTTATAAAAAAGTAAATAGGTATAACGTCGATTTTAATTGACATTATGTTTTGTTTTCTTTAATAGTGTAGACAAAATTAAATTAAAACGAGAGTACTTGCCTTGCTTCGCCTCTCTTCATTTTCACTTAAAATTTGATGTGTGAAAATATTAAGAGTTTGTAAAACCTAATAAAATTATAAAACATAAGTACAGTACATCATAAAAATTATAATAAATTGTTGCAAATTACATCTGAAATATCAACAACAAGAATTTAAGTTAAGTGACATTGTTATTATATTATTTTTATTATATGAACTAAATGTTATTTTCTTCAAGTGTCATTGATTGCTTTAACTTTTACTGTTTAAAGGCTGCTCAAAAAATGTTCGCAATTTACTGTATTACAGCAGTACTGTTTGGAATCTTAATTTAACGGGACCGAGGATAGTATAGTCAATAAAGTGTCGTGTTAAAAGGGAGTACAGTACTCTTGAAATTGACTTCAATTTAGCCATAAAAATCATTGCCTGCCATAAACTTCATTTTTATAGGAGGCAATCATTGAGCAGCTCTGACTTGATTACTTTTTACACTCGACCGTTTTATAAAAACATTTACAACATGCTGGGTAAATTTCATTTGCACATATTACATGAAATTATAATTTAAAAATGTAATTGCCAGTAATAAGTAACAGGAAGTACTGTATCTTTTTTTTTGAAAATGAAAATGTCGATATAATATCAAAATTGATCAATAATTAATGTTTCCATTAATTGCTTTTAAAATTGTAAATAATTTATATTTGCACTTTTATTTAAATGCTGAGATTTCAGTTTTAGTTTTTTTAATACAGTAATTTGAGTTGACCTACCTGTTCATTAACTCTGATAGCGTAGGTTGTAACGGTGCTGAATGGTAAGCCTGAACAAATCAAATGTAAAATGACAATAGTAATCGATTGAAATGTTCTCATATATGCAAATTTCATTGATCGAATCCAAAAGCATGTATTCAACACTTGTGTGGAGCACCAAAGTAAGATAAATGGGGCAAAAATGTCTTGGGCTTCTGTAACCAGCACACACGCTTCACGGTGAAGCCGATAAAACTTTCTTAACTGATCTTTCCCCAGATTGCCACTCTCCAAATTGCTCAAATCGTTTGAGAAATCGGTCAGATGATTCTCAATGTATCGAAAACAAGTGAGCAGAAGCTGGCAAATAATGATCATCAGACAAATGGTCAGAATGTCAAACAAATGTATGTCCAGAGCCACACACTGAATTAGCCAGGAATAAGGCTTAATTTTTTCAAAATCGATTTCCATATTGAATAAAGTAAGATTAGTCAGGGGTTTAATTGGCTGTCGCGTAAGACTGGAAGCAATACGCTGAACCATCTGAACAACGAATAGCATAAAAAATCCAACAACAACAAATGATTCATTACGCTTGATTTCCTTACGAATGCTGAGTGGAGACTTTCGATATGTAGTTCTTAGTTTGAAGAATATTTTCACCAAAAATGCCCTTATTTTTTGTCTCTTTCTGAGGAACATGCTGTAACAGATTAGTGAGGATATTCCCAATGACACCACAGGGACCGCATTGTACATAAACATCGATTCCACTGAATTAGTTCTTAGCAAAGTGATGAGATACACCAAAATAAGAAGCGTGGCTATTTGAATGAGGATCATACAAATAGTAAGAAAGCAATAAGCAAAATTGACGATTCGAGAAGATTTTTGATGGCACAGTTCAACGCCGTAGAAGCGAAAGGCCCACACGATCACCGGCAACCAAACGCAGGTCTCCAGCTGTTCGTCCAGCATCTGAGGCGAAATAATTCCGCTGATTGACTTTGACGGTGATCTTCTAACAGACATTGTATTATCTTCTATCAGAGATCTATGGCCAACCAAACAGAGATGAAAATGTAGGCCAGAATCCACTTTTAATACGATGTGTGTGTGTGTGTGTGAGAAATACTTTCGGTATATCTCCCAGTATATAAATACGCGCTACCAGTTCCGATTTCTTGTGAAATAAACGATCGCCGATACCGAGAGCAACAGCTTGCGCAAAGAAATAACATCCACGTAGCGGAAAACAAGTAAGAGAATAAAATATACACACTGATCATAGACAATTCACTGTATAGTATACCGGTTCGGCAACCCTACCGAGTTCAAACATAATAATGCGTTAGACTAACATCAAATGCATGGCACATTATTAGTGTTTTTCTTGTACTTTGCTTTGCTGAAAAAGCATAGGAAATACAGTCCATCATAATACACGCTAATACCTATACAGTATAAGCCAAAAACTCAATCTACACAGTAGATTATATTGTCACATAGCATCATAACTTCCAGCCTAAAATACAAATATGCCATTTCTCTTCATGACATTATTTGTCGTAAATGTATGTTTGTAGATCGACAGTAAGACAATAAAATAAATCTACAGGTTCAAGGGCATGGATTTCCGTTAATGGAACCACAATAAGATTTGTCATTAGAATATATATGGCTCAAATCGGATAAATAAATCATCCACTGTTTACATTTACAGCATATAAAAAAAACCCTTGGCATTTAAGAGCAATATAAATCTTGTTTATGTGTAATAGATGAATGTTTATGTTGTTATCGGAAAACCACGGCATAATAAAAACCTGCACTATGCAAACATATTATGCAATTTACGGTTAAATTAAGAACCGTTAAGTGTGTTCAATCTAATTCTTGAAAAGTTGATCAAAACACGAAAAGAATAATAGCGTCAGTAAGATCATGTCACAGCTACGTGATCTTAGTGTGAACGGTAATGTGTCACAAAATATAATTTTACGTCTATGTAATATGGCATGAAGTAATACCGTCACTAAAAATCAAATGTGTCCCAAAAAAAACTTTAAAAAGTCCAATTCAATACCGGCAGTACTTAATTTAGACTTTATAGACTTTTGTGCATTAAAAATCATAATTTATAAACTAAAACATCCAATTTAATGATTTGTTCTTCAAATTAAAAATAAGTATCAAAAGTTTTAAGCTGTCAAATTTGGTCACAAAAAATCTTACAGTATTTAAACTTCAATGACAAACTAAACGGGAAAAAAAATCGTTACCTTAAATTTAGTAGCAGGCACTTTAAAATAGCACCGGTTGTAATTGCATTCTTCAAATTTTAGTTCAAAGGATGTCCATGGCATTATCTATGTCGGTCATATCCCTAAATACGTCATTTTTTAGTACCGTACAATATAAAAGTTAATCGCAAGCACAGTGTATCTGTAGTTTGGAAAAGAAAAAAAAAACAAGATACTTTTCTTATATTTATTGGCTGAAAAGTCAATATAGACGCTGTGTTAGCGCACGATCAACTTAATTTGCTCACAATTTAATTTAATCAACGCAAGGTTACATGCACGTACTGTAGATACCGGATCCACATAGAAAATCTACAAAAGAGTGGCGTAGAAAGAGTTACTTAAACTTATGGCTACTAAAATCAATTTCAATCCTAATTAAACTTGCATTGCCATATATAAGCTTCGGTGTGTAAACAGTTATATTTTTAATGCGTATGGAATTTGATCTAAACTTGCATTGAAAATATGTATTTTGTTACAGTACATCTTAAAAATAAAAAAAAACATAAACCGATTGCAAAAACATGTTATTGGCACCAGTTTTGGTCGACATTATGAACGAGATGTATTGTTAAAATGAAACCTCTAAAGAAATGGAGTTCTGTTAGGATTTGAAATGGTAAACAGTTAAGTCTAGGCGAACAAACAGATGGCGATGTTATTCAAGTTTTTATCAACACTTCACTCAAAACATGTTAGC
Organism: Helicorthomorpha holstii; assembly: GCA_013389785.1. NCBI lineage: Eukaryota > Metazoa > Arthropoda > Diplopoda > Polydesmida > Paradoxosomatidae > Helicorthomorpha > Helicorthomorpha holstii. Next base: position 11,200,358 of record JAAFCF010006680.1, on the reverse strand, counting down.
TACCGAGAAAACTTAATTTACCATTGTCTTTTCAAGAGTATACAGTATTTATTAATTCGTTATTTAAAAAAAAAACCAACGCAATTTACGGTTAGTAAAATCTGAAAACCACCGTTCACTTTGATTTTTGTTTATCTTAGTACTGTATAATTATTCGGAATGTTAATGTTATAGTGAATTTGAAGAAGGTCAAAGTTAAGCCTTTTAAAAAGTGTACATGGTGTAATGTATGTAGACTGTTTAAATAAATAAAAACGTTGTAAACAGCATAAAATGAGATTGAAATACTATATAGGTTTTATTCACAATTCACCAAAACACAGGCTTTAGGCCTAAATAACCTATTTATAAATTCATATCTAATAATATCTGCAAAGGACTTGTACTCGTACAGAACAATTTGCATACCAGTAAAATATGCAAAACACAAATAAGTGATATTTATACAAATAAGTGTATACAATACAATTTCCTGGTCTAATAAAGAAAGAGATTTGTATTTTGTAACGTTTCACGTAACAAGACTTTTTATCCCAAAATCATTCACAATTACAGCGAGAAAAAATTTCATCATCCATTAATTATTAGGAAAATTCTACAGGAGTGATTAACATCACGATTAATATACACAGAGTTGACCAAAATAAAAACGTTTGTGACTTAATCAAATATTGCAGCGTAAAAACCCACAAGAATAAAGTATTAAAAATTTCAACAGACTTGTGGGCCCTAAAGTTACATTTCCGTTTTATAGGGCTTACTTACAGTACAATATTATTTTTTTTCTACGTTTTTAACCGGATGCTAACGGTTTTCACGCTACTGGTATTTTAAAAAGTGCACAAGACTATGTCAACAATGTATAATGATTGGACTAGTAAACTCGTGTCCTTGAAACCACAATATTTCAATCGATATAATAGGTAAACAAACCAAACAATACCACGTGTATTGTTGAAAATGTATTAAAACTTTGTTCATAATTGTGGAAAAATTTACTACATTATAATAACAGTTTAAGTTTTTTTTACAAACAATTATAATCTAGGATACAGAAAGAGAGATAGGAGAACTGTACAATTACTTGACAAACATTGAATATAATTACAAAAAAAGTTACTAAATCTTGATAGATGGTCGTTGTCAAGTAGCTTTATGTTTAAAACACAGTTAAATTGCCGGTGGGCAATGAAAATCCAATACTGTGATCATTATAACTTAGCGTTAAAGCAGAATCATGTATATAATACACAATATTATATAGAGTATACGCGCTCGCAGTTTTTAAAACGCCATTATGCTATTAAATTTAATTTTTCAATAGGGCCAAACCAGGTCAATCACAAACTATTAAATAAAAATAAAAGCAACTTATTTTTAAATGATTTTTTAAAGATAACAAACATCAATTACAATAACTTTTTTTACTTCAATTAACGACCACTTACAAATCATTATACAAGGATTTTACACTTTGAAGTGTTAAAATAATTAAATTATGTACAAATTGATGACGGTGCAAATTATAACTACGAATAATTGCCAGTATGATTTTTTTCTTTTGCTTCTTTCTAAAATAAAGAGGCACATTTTAAATACAATGTTTTAAATTAAAGTTGGTTACTCTTTTTTTATCATTGTAGAATTGATAGAGGCGAAAAATGACAACAATTAAAGATGAGACATACAAGATTTTCATGAAGTAATGTAATATACCGTAATTGTAATCTATAATTCTGTATTCGTGATGTCATGGTTAGTAGTTGCACATGTATTTAATATTTAACAGCACAATGACACTGTCCATGTACAAGTCAAGTTGCATTATACTACTTTATGACAACCCAAAAGGAAAATGACCACTGATTTACACGTTTACAATTAACAAAATGTTTCACGGAGATTTCACCACAAACATTTCACTTCCCAGAATTTTTTTTATCTCTAACTACCAAGTTAAATTTCATTTTAATAATCCCAACCAGTCAAATCGGACTTATTGTAATTAATTAGATTCTGTCAAAGTTAAATACACTTTTAAAATCTTAAAAAAAGGTTGACGTTATTCTGGCTTGTGGTCAAATGCTGGTGGTGTATTGTTGGTGGCGAGAAACTACTGGTGTGAAATCTCTGGACATCCAAAATAATATACACTTACATTAATTTCTTTTTCCATTAATATACAGTAGTCAAAACAAATGACAACTTTCTATAAATTGTCTAGAAGACAAATCCTCACTAGTACCGTATTCAGCGTACTGTTATAATTTCTTCTTCAAATATACATCAATCAATCGTTTGCGTTTCGTATACTTTTAGGATTAACTTGTACAGTGTGATTAAAACAAAAGGCGTAATATTTTCTTTGTAATCGATACTGTTTACTTAAACTCGAATAACGCAATTTACTAGTCGGAACTCTTACATTATACACACATGTTATTACAGTATTTACAAAAAGACGGAATGAAAAATTGAATAGCCAGAAAGTGTATGTATAACGTGCAGCGTATATAATTTTAGTATTGGTTACTCGTATTTACATTCGCACTATTTCAATGTATAGTTACAGTAGATTTCGAGATTTACAATTGGTTTCATTCGTATAGGCTTAATGGATGCGCCTTCAATTTAAATCACCTCATAATCGACAGTCATTGATTTCTTGAAAAGTCTTTACATAATTCAACTGATTCGTTAAACAGTGACATATTTTTATTTTTTAAAACTTGAGGTAAAATTTAGATAACAGAAAGTTGCAACAAATTTTGCCAAAAAAAAAAAATTTGTCATTAACAAAGTTTTGCGGTGAATAAATAATTTAAAACCTAATAAATAATTCTTTTAATTTAACAAAAATGACTACATTACTTTTTTATAGAAAAAAAAAAGATTGTATGTCAAATTAAAATTTTAATATGTCAGTGTCAAGTATTAGCGTCGGTCGATGATGACCAACTTCTATCGTAAAAATTCCGCTGTAAATGTAATTTTAAAATCAAATCACCGATTTTGTGATCTTTTAAATGTATTTAAATGCAATTCTAGATGCTCTAAAGTACTTGTAATATTAAATAAAGTAAAACAACTTTTAGAGATGAAATTACGCTAGTTTTATAAAAAAAAACTATATCGTTGTAGTTGCACTTGCGCCACTTTCTGCTTTGTCGCCATTATGAAATGAATTGCTACTGGGCAAAACATTTTGCGTACGATGACGTACCTGTTCTGGTTTTTTAGCGGATTTTGATGTGCCAAAGGAATTGAGAATATTCTTTGCAAACGACGGTCTGTTTTGATAATGAAGAGACGTTGGTGACTGCTGAGCTCCATGTAGATGTTGATGGTGTAAATTGTGATGGTGGTGGTGATGATGATGCTGTTGCATCTGCAAACTTCTGGCATTCGCCGCTGCAAGCACACCATTTAAACAGTTTCTCGCCGAGGGTTTTAAAGCACCTAAATGAGCAGAATTAATTGGTATATGTGGCGTTCTGCTATGCGGTGTTTGAGAATGAATCGAATGCGGATGATGCGATGTAGAGATAGGTGGCGAACTACCTACTGTTCTGCTGTGAGCGTTTGGAACAGGAACCGAGATTGAAGCGGCACCAGCAGCTGGAGACAATATGGGAATCGACTTCGCTGCGACAGCTCGCGCTTGAGTCTGTGTCGGTAGCCTAATGTTAGGCGACGGTGGTGTAAAACACATCGTCGACACAGGTGGCAACATACAGCCGCCATTAGTCGATACTGATGCGGTTGTTGAAGCCACTGTGACCGCTGGAGAAGGAAGAAATGATCTTGGTGACCTAGGCGATTGCGGCGAGTGACTACCACGGGAATTTCTCGATAAATCTAAAGCTCCAATATTATCATGTTTAGGCGATTCATCTTCTTCACCGCCTCTTTCACTACTGTTGGTACTACCATTAGTTCCACTAGTGGTACCAGACGACGTTGATGAAGATGACTTAGTAACCATTACCGAAGTGGTACTCGTTGACACAGTAGATAAAGTAGGGGCTGACGTAGACGTTGGTTTGACTGGTGGCGAAGTAATCGAAATATTAATGGTAGTGTCAGTTGCTGAAGTTGTTATTATAGCACTAGGTGAAGGACTTATTGTGATCGACGGTGAATTACGATTACCGTTCATCATTACAGGTGTCAGAGTGGTTATAGATGGCGTAGTAGATGTCACCGCCGAAGATGAATTATCAGTAGCACTAGACGCAGCTTTTTTAATAATTTCAACTTGTGGACTGGTGGTTTTCAACGTATCACGAACGATGGCAGCCGATGAAGAAGACGAGCGAGGGGTAACAGGAGCAATGCCAGGATTAGGTGAACTAGAGGGAGGAGTAGGAGTGGTCCATATGGGAATGGGAGTGATACTAATGTCCGGCACCGGAAGAACTGGAGATGAAGTGCAAAAATTTCCATTGGAGTGACAAGTATTAGAGTTGCCATTACTAGTAACAGGAATTTCAGGTGGTTCTTTACTAGCTAACATCACAACCACTACCGAATTGTTAACGCCATCTTTGGTACCATTATCGTTTGGAATAGTAGTAGTGGTGGTAATTTCTTTTACAGTAACATCTTTTGTTGATATAGGGACTATTTTCGCTGGTTTGATTTCAATACTGTCTTTTGGTGTGGGTGTACGACTAACCACAGAAGAGGAATTATCATCCGTAATCACTTTTGTTATAACTACTTCCTGAGTTGGGGGCTCAGGAGTTTGAACCGAAAGCGATCGACTATCTTTATCTTTTATCGCGTTTGTAGTAGGCGATTTCTCAACGACTGGCTCAATGGTCACACTAGATTTAATCATTATTTCCACCACTGGTTTGCTAATTCCGTCTTTCACACCGCCAATATTAACAACTTCAACCGATGATTTTTCACCATCAATGGCCGAGTTAGCGTTGCCATTGACAAGCGGTGTTCCAATTGGCGTAACCGTAACTGACGATGTAGGTCTAATATCCACTTCCATTGGTGTCGATGTCCGACACGAAGAATCGCTGACTGACTTTTGCTTATCGTCAGCACCGCCAAATTGAGTGGATTGAGGAGGCGGACAATTGACTTTGGTGGCCGGATTAGATTTGCTATTAAAAGCCAATGACTTTGTGGCTTCATCGCCACTTGATGGGCCACAACTTTTGTTATTAGAATTGGGGATAGATGGTGGCCAATTTAAATTTAATTCAGCACTTGAGTCTGAATTATGCGATGTCTTCAATTTCTTTGAAGGGTTAGACACAATAGGATCTCGAAAACGGTACCTTAATTTCATTGGGCCATTCTGTTAACATTTATACAAGTGTTAATATAATATGAAATAACAAACTTTATCATTTTAGACTATAAATGGGCCTTACATAGAAATAAAATTATTAAACTGTTTATAATTCATACTATGCCTTAAAAAATATACGCGCATAATTATAAGCTTACTAGTTAAAATGATCATTCTTTTATAACGACCATCATTGAAATGAGAGCCATTATGATACAAGATTCACTGTAGTTACGTGTTACATATTCATAATGCCCAAAGACCTAAGCTAATTTAATTAGTCTACAATATTTAAGTATATAAATGTATATAACATACACAAATTTAACTGAAAACTCTATATAACATTTATTTTCAATATCAATCCGACTTTGTTAAAAAGTTAATAATCGTTTTTGATTGTGCTAATAAGTTAGTCGTTCAAGTTGCAAACTGAAAGCTATCATTGGGTCACTACCATTACCGATTTTTTGTATACATTAAAAATGAAGTTTATTTTACACAAAAATAAAAATAAAATTTGTATGACTTACCCTTTTCCAAGAGTAGATATAAGCAACATCGATAAGTGTGTAGTCATCTGATAAAACTTCAGATCCATGAACAACATCAATCTTTCAAAATTAAAGATTATGACCAATTAGTTTACAATTCACAATAATAAAGTTGGTTTAAATCAATCTTACCGAGTAAATTGAAGATAATCCGTACTTTTTACGAACCCATTGTTTGATATGCGAAATAGGAAGTGCAGCAGGAGCTCTCAAGTACCGACGATGATATTTCTATTTCAAAAAATATAAATAAAAAAATTGAGAAACTAAAAACATTTAAGAAGAACTAAATATGCCAACAAACCTCATAAAATTTATCTTCATCCATTTTTTCCACTGTCTCTTCACTCTTTACAGCGTCATCTCCATTCGGCAAAAGATCACTAAAATGATAATTAAAAAAGAGATTTAGTTATTAGAATAACCATACTACAGTATATACTGTATTTTGTACTTGGCTAACATAAACAAACTTTGTGAACAAAAAATAAAAAAAAAACAAACAACCTATTTGAGTTACATGGTTACAATAACACAATCAAGTAAATTTTGCAGTGTTACTTAATAATCCTAAGAAAATAATTATGATTGTTTGACTTCTGACTTTGTTCATTTATTTTCATGTCAATTGGGCACTGTTAACGAATGCGTATTTAACTTAAGTTACATTTCCCATAGAAAATGTTTTTTTACATAAACTTCATTACTGTTAGATATTTATAAAAACTTTTCTATGCCTTTTACTACTTTTAGGTCTCTATTGCTTGTTTTACAATTATTTGCTTTTCTATTAGTAGGAAAACTGAAGCAATACCACTTGATTAAACATCAGTTTCAAAATTGGCGTTTTAATGCACTGAAAAACATTTAATAGACCGACATGCCGGTTGTTTTCATTTATTATAAAATTGTTTATAAAATCCACAAGGAATATTTCCATGAACTTTCTTCAAAATTTTATACTAAAAAGATCTGTTCCTGGTAATATATTACTGTAGTTAACACACACACAACAAATGTGTTCGTTTCTCATTGAAGATCTGAATGGGCCTCTACTAAGCCTTTTTGAAGGTCCTTCATTGGAACAACTTAAACCAAAGTTTTATTATCAAAATTTGGCATTACTTATTTTTTTCTAATAATTTTGTGGATTTTCGTGAATAGTAACATTTAACTTTGGCGCCTGTTTTATTTCCCTCCCATGAAAATAATAGCGACGTTTCCGTCTGCTTGCGTCTCGTCCACGTCGTCAGCATTTTACAATCTTAATACAAGTCCATAGAAATAAAAACAAAATACTAAAATAATACCTCTGTTTGATTTTTGAAATAAGTTTACAAATTCTATCTAAAATGAGATAATATTTTCGATATTTGAATATATTTTGTACGATGACCTTCTATTAAAAGCACCGTAGCATTCATTGGAAACCGCTGCCATCTACCGACAAAAATGAAAACCTTTGTTTAATCACCGTCTTTTAAGTCGATTTCCATCTCATAATAAGCCTTTTTTGGCTAAACTCTGATAAAACTGACATAAAATTTAAAGAAAATTTTCGATTAAATGGTATAGCTCTAGTCGTCATTTAGTCTGCAAACAAATATGACTATCAAACAAGCGGCTGCATATGTGGTTATGGTTACCATAATTATTTATCGTGTAGAAAAGGACTTGTCAAAAGGCTTATTTAGGTTTATAAAGTGGCGTCCTCTGCTGAGAGATAATAAAACTTTGGCGACAAAATGGCGCTATTTCAAAATACAACTTATAGAATCAAACTATTACAAATTTACAACTAATTACACAAAATAAAATAATAAATTTAAATTTCTTATCTCCATAGAAACACCATATAAATAAAGTTATGATTCATATAAAAATTATAAAATCCTATTTTTGTCACAAATAAACATAAAACTAAACATGATAATAATCATATTATACAATTAACTAATCGAAGCCCTTTTAACATGAACAAAACCCGCTTAACACGTAACATTTTCGCTTCTTCGAATGAACGAAATGAAAAATTTTCTCACGAGACACGATGACTGGGGTGCCGTGTGAAAGGAAGTTAACTTGGTTTTCAAATACCGATATCATAGAAAATTTTTGGACTTCAGTGAGGGGTGTTTTGTAGCCAAAAAAATTAAAAATGACAGAACAGTATAAAAGTTTAATATAAAATGTATGATAATTTCAAATCTAATAAGTGTACAGTATATCTGCTACGATGTGAGTAAACTATTTGTTTTGTATACACCTTTTAAAACGAAGAAGAAAAGTATCGGTCCCGAGCGTTTCGTGTGAGAAGTTTTCACTGTACAGTATTTTTTTAAATGAATTCTGAAGAAGAAAAAAAAAAAGACTTAGCAGAGCGTGGTTTCGATCCACGGACCTCTGGGTTATGGGCCCAGCACGCTTCCACTGCGCCACTCTGCTTATCTACACCTTCACATTGCTTTTAACATTGATTTCATTAGATATTTTAAGGCAGCTGTAAGACTACTACTTTTAACCATACAAATGCAAAGATCACACAAATGCAGTCACATTGTTATTATAATAACAACCATATTTTCTTTCTTTAATTTGCATAGTACATACAGTATCTACGCATCAAGTGTTTAAAGTCGAAAGAAATGAATTTGCCGGATTTTAACACCTTCGCATACAGACAATCAAAAATAAATAGAATAATACGCTTAAATCGAGAGAAATTTCAAGCATCAGTAATTCAGTAACATACAACCAAAATGACTTAATGTTATAGGCTTAATCATCGCAGTAATTTATAAATGATTACCAATTTTAATGCTTTAAAAATAAATACTGCCCTAAAAAAGATAATTTTCAATAACAGCGTAAAGCCATAATTTCAAATAAATATTTATAAACAATTTTAACATTAAATCAGAATTAAAAAACCTCGAATACGAAAATAAAATCATAAACCAAAAGTGCATTTAGTAATTGCTTCTAAAATAAAATCACCAGAGATATATTTTAAACCACTACATTTCATGCTGTCATTAATTACAACTATGTCAACTTAACTAGATTTGCATAAATATTACTTAAAAGAATGCTAACTTATTAACATGACACAGTTTACATGATTTGATTTAGTAGCAAAATTTGAACCAAGTAACTACCAAATAGCGTTGATCAATAACGTCAAAATTTGCATCAATTGTTTCAGGCGCTAAGTTCAAAACATTTTGCTTGTCTATTGTTACTTGTTGGACCCAACAAACTCCATATTCGCATATAAACATTACATTTAACTAACATAATCAAAATCCGTAGTTTTGGCTTTTAATGGACTAATTTTTTGTTTGCAACAGCTAAAAATCTGCTAAACATTTGATAACAGTATCGCATTGTACTGTATGTCCTAATTTTTTAAATGAAATAGTGTCTAATTAAAGGTTAGTTTATTCAATAAATTTAGTCACAAGTGTTAATTAATTTTCAAAAGTCGATTATGAAAACATGATAAATTTAAACCAGTACAAGTTAAGACTGCAAATAAAACGCCACCCGACGGTTTTATTTACTTTATATAGACTTTTTTCCAAGTTTATTTTTTTAATTGTACGTTGCAAAGAAAATTTATTAACGGTCAATGAAATGAAAATATAAAGATCTCCCACGCACAGATTTAATGACAATGACCAGCTTTTTAAATTGGCAATTGAAACGCTACAACACCATGAGAAGACGATGACTGCTTAGCTAAGCTATAGCTGGCACTTTTCTTGAGAGCCATCAGAAAGCGCTCTGAGAAACATTACATAAATGCCAAAACAACACCAAAATCTCTATAAAAACTTCCATATAAAAAGTTCAAAACACTACAGAGGATAAAAATCGTAGACCACAAGAAAGGAAAAAAATAAAGAAAAACTAAATCACAGTCTTTTCCAACAACAAAATTCCTCTTCAGTCACGTTATTGTGTTTGCTGATAAGGAATGCCCAAAACACCCCTCTGGCAAGTCAATAATAAACCCTTCCATCAACGATAATACTTATCAGAGAGGGAAGGACGGGAAAGGGGGGGAAATTAGGGAGTAAACACACAAGAGTTCCTATTTTAGGAAGGGAGCAATGACTCACGTAAACATAGTGGGTAGAAAGACTGCGAGAGAAAATTAGAAGGAGGAGTTGAAAGGCAAAATGTGAGGGAGAGGAGGAGTTTGGGAGTTGGACGCACTCCCAGGCGGACGAATAGGCTAAGTGAGGTTATGGCTTTATGAGGGGTGAGAAAAAAACGTCTGCGCCCCTTTGGAATTAAAATAGGGGGAGAGAAAAAGATTGGCTTTAAAATGTGAGGAGAGCATCCACGGACAGTAGAAGAGAGGGAGATTTTTTGTCAGGCCCACACATTCACTGACTGAGATCAATCAGACAATAGACGATTCAATTGCAAGGGTTCATTTGATGGCCACAAGTAGCAAAAAGAAACTCCCTCACCTCAACTTTTAAAGCGTTAACAGTCAAATGGTGAGCCATGGCCATCTTTAAATGCTAACCACAGGGTGCTGTTGTTCATTCTGTCACACTTATTGCAACATACAAAGATCTCCAAGATATTTTTTATTTTGTAAAGAGAATGATTTACACTTGGCTTCACTCGTTACCGAACCAACTAAAACCTCTTTACGATTGTTTCAAGGTGATTTCTCTCGCTGTCAATTAAATAATGTTTTTAAAAAATTAAACCCCTGTCATGCAATCTTAAAACACGAAACCTCATAAACAGAGGTTTGAAATTTCCGATATCACAGCGGTTATGTTTAGATTAAATTTTGGAAAATATATTGCATTTAATAACGATATCACCTAAAGAGTTTGGCAAAACAAATTAACTTAGTTTTAAAAGTACAGTCGTTTACAGAACAGTATTCTTTTGAACCTTTTATAGGGCCTCAACATTTACCTTGAATGGACCAGAAAAGTAATATTTCAATTAGAGAAAAATAAATAACGATATACAGTACTGTATAATCATTTACGATCAATATTTGTACATTCTATGTGTATTTCAACAACAAATAAAGAAAAGAAATATTCTCTGCTGTATGAAAATGTAAAATGTCATTAGTTATAATAATAGATAACTGATACCGTATACTGGAAGAGTACAGAAGAGTGTACTGTACATTTAAAAGTGATCTACATAACCGTCATCCGATTTCCAGACCAAAATAAACAACAAACTTTGCTTTAATGACGACCATGAACATTGTAACTTGAAAACTGATTTCAAACAAATAAGACTTGAGACAGTAGTCAAATTACCAGTATCAAATCGCAAGATGACAGTGGAAGTGAAAATGATCGCCATTAATCAAATTAAACAGGTCAAACCAAATGGATCAAGTAATAAGTCAGTAAGCCTATATTATGTTTGCAACATACTCGAGTGGAACCAAACTTTGATTTAAAAACAGTCAAAGTTAGTCATAAATGACCGAAATCTTAAAACTTAGAGGATGCTTAAACTATACATCAAGGGTCAACTCTTTCAACAGGCAGACCAAATTTTAGAAATTTTGTGGCTAGCCGGACCACGCACCTAATATCTTTTAGTTAATTAAAGCAAACAAGCTGGGGTCACGTTCTAGAAGAGATCCAGGAAACAAGGTCTCCTATAAGGATAATAGGGACTATGTCCTTCTGAAGTTTAGCACTTTTTCACTTTACAAGTTCATGATTGAATAAAAATGTTAAAATATTTTTAAAGTAGTCGTAATGAGGAATAAAAATAGTTCTACTTTATCAGTTCATATTTAGTCGAGTTAAATAAGATCGACACTTCCCCACAACAAAACAGCAAAATTTCTGCATAAGCTAGAAACCCTGTGCGAGTGCACACTCATAAAGGTAAAAAAAAATCAACAAATAGGTATCTTTGCTTTTTTTAAAAATAATAATACATAATTGAGAATTAAACGTATTATTAGACCATTTTAAAATATTTAAAAGTGTGACAGACATCTGACTTCGTTTGGCTTCAAAATTGATCTCGACTGATGTTGCTACACGCTACATCATTTTCCAAATGATTATCTTGTGATATGTACAATAAAGTTAAAATTTATGTCACGGGTCGCATGTTATACATACTGCAATTTAACTAACAAGGCCTATCCGCAAAACAATGCATTCGAAACCGATTATAGCAACACCGTTACATCACAAAAATTTTATACAGTAATTTATACCAAATGTGGTTAAAAGTACCTTAAAAGTTACAAAGGCTTAAAGTGCACTTTAATGAGTTGAAATACCGAATCTATGAGCTTAAATATAGTTCTATTAAGTTATATTTTATAACACAATTCGTACGAGAATTTAGCATGACCGAAATATTTTTGCGGAGAAATGTGGTTATAACAGAAATTGTTATAACAGGATTTCAGTCTAACTTAATTACTACGGTAGTCTATTATGAAAACTGATCGTTAACCATAAAAAAGTTTTCGTTTTGATGCATTCCATCAACTAATTTATCTTAAAATATCCACGGGACAAAAAATTCTCAACAATTTTCTTTAGGACTTAAATTAATAACATGTCATCTATGGTAAATCTTATGACTTAAATCAAGAAAAAAAATTTTTTTAAAGGACATTCTAACTGTTTAAGCTCCAAAAATACGTTCCATTAATGAGCTGATTTTTACTAGCACGTATAATTTTCATGTGTCAAGTGTTTAACATCTCACTTCCATTTTCTTGCACAGTAATACTGTATTACTTAAAATAAGATGAAATGGGAGAATAAAAAATTAAAAAATTTGTGTTTTTAACTCAAGTTGGAAGGTTATCGACGACGTGGGTCACTCAAATAGTTTTGCTTATAAATATATGACTAAAATCCATATTACTAATCAAAAAAAGTTTTCTTACCTTTCTCCATCCCAGCGTTCCACTGACAGACTTATGTCCTCATCAGGAGTATAAATAAATCGATTATCGTGAACTTCTCCTCGATCTTCAAGATTCACCACCAGCGCTGCTATAAATTTTTCAAAATAAGATCGTTGTTTATCAAAATATAGAACTTTAAATGTTACAAAACAAAGTGTACCTTCTTCTGGATGGGCAGCATAAAAATCTCGTCGTCTTTTCATTTCAGCTACAAAGAAAATTGATATTCAAAATGTAAGTCAAATTTTACTAAATGACACTAACTCTAAAACATAGAACATTTCCTACCTTTGAAAAGTCCGGGAACGAGTTTGTATACCATGTCTTGTAAAGTCGTATCGGACCTTTATCAAATTAAAAGCCAAATATTTGTCAAATCAAGAACATTTATGAAATCAAGTTTTCATGAACTCACTTTATATTTCGCAGCGGCCTTGTTTTGTGAACTTGAACTTCGCATACTGGACAATGTTTGTTGTTTTCCAGATATTTCACGATACATGTTCTGCAAACTAAACACATCACATAATAATGACATTGTTAACTAAATGATCTCTTTAGTCTTCAGGTAGATAAAATTTCTACTTACAGGAATGAAGACATTCGATGATAGTGGTGGCGTCGATGAAATATCCGCCACATAGTTGGCACGTTAAATGCGGATTCAAGTCGGTGATCTTGATCCGCGTAGCTCCGTGCATGGCGTACGCGAGATCCACTTTGAACGACAAACAAGTTAATCCACTCTTCACCGACAAAAATTTAAACTTGAGCTAATTAAAATAGCTCGCGTCCTCTCTTCAAAGTTTTTATATTTTAATTCCCAAGAGCAAAAACGCTAGGAATCGACTTTAGAAACGGCACCTAAAAATAACCCAAAATAACACCAAGTTTAATTACATTGCTCGCAATAATTGCAAAACACGGAAAGCAATATTGTCATAATTATTCTATTTAATTAAAAATCAAAAATCGTTGCAATTATTTTAAATAAAAACTCAGTTGATAAAGCTAGCGAATGACCATCGATTTACAAGAGTGGCTTTAGCGGGGTAACCATTTCCAGCAAGAGCACCAATGGGGGTAACCGAAAAGTCCCTAATAGGCTTAAGGGCTAAAATTATGCTATAAACACACATCACATCTCCAAAGTGAAAGATTTACGTTAAAAATCTAAATAATATAAATACGGATTAATTGTCCCAATATCATCCAGAAATGTTTAGTGCAAAGGCAAGTTAAGTTTTCGTGTAAACTAATTTTTAAAACACTTTATAATGGCAATTGGTAAACATTGAAGATTGCAACAATAGACTACAATACTTATTCAAATTATTTTTCCAAATTTATACCAGAAAGTCGTTACGATATATGTTTAAGAATATGTTTTTAAAGAGATTTCGCCATCGCTTTCTTTCTTTTGTAAATTTTCCACAAGACACTTTATTAACTAAAATTTATGTAATTCAAATTTCCACTTCGCAGTACAGGCTAAACGCTTTATAATAAACTAATTTAGATAATCATCGTAACAGTAAAACTAATAACTTTAAGTAACTGTAAAGTAACTACAATTTAATGCACAACTAGTACACAATTTTGCAATGTTTGCATGCGAAATGCCCCAACAAACCTGGTAAAACACATCTATCGTAAGTAAAACGTTACTAAATTAAACTAACTTAATAAAGTAACAGTGTAGCAATTTTAGCAAACCGGTGCGTATACCATTTTCTAACAGCGCAAACAGAGCTGTACTTTAGCATAAACGCTAGCGCTTTATATTATCCTTAACAACGCAATTTTCGTGATCTTATTTCGCAAGCTTTTTGGCAAGAACACAGTTTAAAGTTTATCAATTAAACGACGCAATTAACCACGTACTGTAAATTGGTGTTAACAGCCATTTCAATTGTACTGTAAATGCAACAAAATCCAAGATGTCAGAACATAGCATAAAAATTACCGTACTACTATAGCTCACAGATAACGTAATCCTAGTAACACAAATCCCAACAACTACATTGCACAATGCCAAAGTACATACAGTACAGTGTATACCAGAGCATATCACCTTTAAAAACAAGCAAAGGCATGAAAGTGTATTATGCTCTTTAACATAAAACTACACATACATATTACATGTACTGTATATACTTTGTATGTGCAGCAGTCACACATGCCATGCGCAAAATCCATTCATTCTTATTTTTCCCTCGATCCCTTTCCCCCTCCTCTTTCTACACACAATCTCCTTGCTCAACACCCCTTAACTCATCTCTTTTTTTTCTCACCCCCTCGTCTCCCTTCTCCATTCTCTCTTTTTTTGCGATCTCAAAAATAATTATTATAAAAATTCTCCACCCTTCTCCCCATCACTTTAGCTATTCCACGCATCTTCCCTGTTATTTTCGATGGCAATGGAATAATCCGTATACATTTCCATCCCTTCTCAACATCATCATCCGGAGAGTTAGAACAACAATAACAATCCTGAACCACGACTGAATGAAATACCGTGGAAGCGTCAGTAATGTAACCGGCACGACCACCAAACGAAGAAGGAAAAAAAAAACCCATGCCGTGAAGTGCGTGAATGAGTCCGGAGGAGTCATTGGATCACAGCTGGGATGATTGGGCCACCTTCAACGAAGCCGTTTATTATGTTTTCTACGTAAATACTAAATAGGATGTACACATGTGTTCATGACAGAAACAAAACACTTATTTATTTCCGAGTTCTAGACTTGCTGCTTCAAAATAACAGTCATTTTTCGCGTAAATTTTGTGGATTTTAAACAGAAGAATAAATTACTGCACATAGGATATTATATAACCACATTAGTAAAAGTTAAAAATTAATTTTATACAATGGATTTAATTAATGAATTTTATCTGACACAAGCATGCGATTTTATCTCTGTGGATGTGCTTTTAGACTACTAGATTCGCGTCAGTTCAGCTTTAAATTTGACATTGAGAAATATGCGATACCCATTCATAATATTACAGTATGTACACACATGCAGGTAGCTTTGAGAAATGAAGTTGTAAATTCGTAACCAAGGCAACCATAGTGCCTGTAGCTTTTATGCACTGTATAAATAAACATGTCCACCCACCAAATTGAAACTAAAAAACCCTATCCATATTATAAAGACGTGAACAGAAATAAGCATAAAACATGCAAATACAGATGTTCGCTTCGTGTATAATATTAGGTGGAAAGTAGTAGTTGACGTTATAAACAAGTATTTGGCCATAATAATATGGTCCCACCATCATCATTATGCACAAGTGTTCACATTTCAACTATTGTATAAACTTATGATGTAAACGTTGTTATTTTCCTTCTCCAGATTCCATAATCTAAATATTGTAATTATATTCCATGCAGTAAGTATTTACATACCGTAGTGATAATGACTGATAAGCGTTGGTCAGATAAGCTAATTATTTACGGTAATTGACAGAAAAGAACACACTCTTGTCTTCTTCACCATCATAATATCTCTTGCTAGTCACGTGTCTAATGGGAATTAACCGTCCTTGGTAGTGACATTGACTTTGGTCTCAATGCAAATTAGCAGAAATCTCAAGGTTAATCGATTGTCACCCGTTTCAACTTAGCAGTGCCCCTAAAAATTTCTAAAGCGCTACTAAAACATTGAAAAATTATTTATGCGAATGGCTAATATTTTTCAACTAACAGATCCACGTAAGCACCATCAAAGTTATCGACGTTTATTATACAAATAACTCATTTATGCAAACAAATTAAACTACTAAACTTATATTAACATAGTACTGTAGCACCTGACTAGCACTTATTTCATTGAACCTAAATTTTAAAATAATACTGTACTTGTATTTAGTATTAAAAGTCTAAGTGGCATACGGTATTATAACTGAATAATTTGCTTTGTTTTGCTAATGATATAATAATAATTAAAGTAATAAGTTAAGCTACGGTACATACAAATGTACTGTACGCTTTCAAAACCCTGTCTAACTTTGTTTTTATTAAAAATAAATGCCTTCATTCAATTTATACGGTATGTTTCACATACGCCCGGAAGCTTACAAAAAAATGAAAAACCACAAAAAAAACCCTGTAACTTATATTTATACACTACACTGTATATCGATCTGATACTACAACCAAGGACCAATAATTGTGACTTGTATTGAACATGCTTTGACACTGTATCTATAGAACTATAAACAAGTTGCAGCCATGTGCCACATGTACTGGTGGTTTTAAAATAATATATCTTACGTCTATATAAGGTTATTTACGTTGATAATCTACCCAGAAATATTTCTGACTTTCCTAAGATTAGATCCAACATGCCCTTGTTGCTTTAGAGTTGGTGACTTAAGCCTCACACCAACCACTCGACTGTCGACCATTATTGCTATGAATAATTCAGTGAGTTTAAATAACAATTTTAAGCGAAGTTTAGATTTGACGATACTAATAATAAAAAATTAATGGTTACTTTCAAAGCTTGGCTGTCACCTGTAACAATAACACAATTAATTTGAGGCAAATCGTTTTTCCTTTCATTCATGTTTTTGAAGCGTAAACAGTGGGTTTGGTTTCAAATAATTTCACTTATGTTACCACCTTTTTCTTCCCTATCCATCAGCCCTACCTTACCTATGCTCGTTGCTAACTTTCAAATCGCATTTATGGGGTTCAACATCAAAGTAGAAAAAGTAAAACCAGGGAAAACGTTTCGGTTACAACTTCACAAAGAAGGTAGTAAAGCAAAATAATAAAAAAAAGAGTAAAAGTCTCGTTAAATTCCACCGGTCACAATAGCACGACAACACAATTCATCACAAAGATTAATGACCATTTGCTATCTAACGGTAATTATCCAAGTATTTAGAACGACAAAAAAGCCCTCAAACTCCATCCAGTAAATAAATCCGATAAAACAGCTACATGAAGTGCATAATAAAAACACCGAAACGAAATTCTAGCAACAAAAAAGTGTCGCACTGAGAAAATTACTTGAAACTAATGGGTGATCAACCACACGTAACAAAAATAAAAAGCATCAACTCTAGTCATTACATTATTCCCATGCACCACATGTGACATTTGACGCCAATATCTATTGCCATTCAAAAGAGATATAAAATTATAACACCGTTATTCAAGTTATCAATAAATTACAATTTGGCAAAACAATATATCGACTATTCTCACTTAGATTAAGATAAGACTTCATTTCTATAACTTAGGTTAAGTTACTTACTGATACTGTATTAAAGCAAGTAGTTAGTCTCCATTAAAACACACAAGAAGATCCATATCAAGAACTCAATAAGTAACCGAAATTTTAACATTAGATTGGATATGTGATAGCGTCAGTGAATGCATTACCCGTATTATAATTTCAACCATGAGCTTAATTTAAATTAAAGCCTCAAAATATTACTTTTAAATCAACAATACCAATTGGTAATTGATTACAAACTAACACCACTTACAGAAAAGTAGTTTTCTTCTGAGAATCACTAGAAATTAACAAAAATAATAATTTCTTAATGCAGCACAATAAAAGCATTAACTGTTTCACCATATACAATAACTACACGTCTGTGAAACCCACTGTCTATATCTTTATTCATAATGTAAAAACAAAATCAAAGTCAAAAGTTCAGTTGTACTTCTGTGAAACTATTTTTGTACGGTACAAGTAGTGTAAACTGTACGTCAAATTATCTCTCTTATATCATCACCACCACTACTACTACTACAAGTACAAATTGTAGTATATTATGGCATTTGTAAGATATCCGACACATATTGTGTAGTAGATTGCTGTATCATAGCAACCATGCAGCGCCACTCCACACTGAACCATAACGCATCAATAGCATTGTCATTCACATTGCGCATATACTGTACAGTACAGTACATCCGCTAAAAATAAAAAAAGTATCGCATGATAGAAACACGAGTCTTGCTAATAATAATGAGATTACACAGCAGAATACAGGTCAAGATCGAAATACGACTCCAATTACAACGATCAATACCATCGCAACATTAAACCCTGGCTTTTCAAACTAAGAGTCGCCTAATTAATTCTGAGAGTTGTGAAAACTTTGGTAGTTATTAGATTCTTACAATTTACTACTACCAGTTTTACCATAAAAGAGTGAAAAAATCTTAAAACACTGTACCAATTAACTAAACTTATAATGTTATAATCAAAACCATTATACAGTACACCGCACATTTCGTTAGATTTAATCATTATTGCATCGCCATTTCATTTCCATAACTAGAACAGAAAACCTCAATTAAAAACTTACAACACATTGTTAGTCAATACTGCAATGTTAATAATATTCCATGAATGACTGGGTATTAAAACATCAGTGATTCAGGCTCATTTATTATTATGCCACTCGTCGCGTCGATTCTCAAATATGCCGCCATTTCCCTCCTTGACATTTAAGTTTTTCCAGGAACTTGTAAAATTAATTTTTAGTTGAGATATTTTATCAATTTGTTCAAATATTTTTCATACAACTTGTAACAAGTTTTAAGATTCTAGGCAAGTGGCTAGAGGTTTTTTTCTTTCTGTCACAACCCTATTTATAAATGACTTCTACAACAAAAAAGTAAATGAAAGACTTGAGCTTAATTCTCAATTATACTAATTGAGGGGAAACGCTCTCCATTGTTTGCGTTCAAGTAGCAATTATCAAATTTCACTTAAAGAAAAAAAAAACAGAAAACATTCAACCAAACCGCCTACAGTATAAACAAGTCGAAAACATACTGAGGAAGTTGCATGTCATCCAATACATGTCACTCCCAATTCCGCCCTTATAAAGCGCATCAATATTCAGTCAATTTCGACACCCTCATCATTTTATTTGCTTTACTAAGCCAACAATTTAAATTCATACGAGATCATTCAAATTAGTACCCACAGAACCCATTAATTGTTAGCAATGAGTTTGTTGGGTACCCAAATTCATAAAAAAAAGTTGCCACTGTCACATCACAAAAAAATGTCAAACCCATACATAAAATTTACTAGAATATAAAATTCTTCCATCTTAATAACTCGTATTAATATACTGTAGTACCAATCTAAGACCCAAGTTAAAATATGAAGTTCTTCCTTTTGTTGTTGGGGAAGCTCAATAATCTAACTTAGATCCCTTTTTCCTTAAAGGAAATTGAATCTCCTACACCCCAACAACGTAATCTCACCGCTCATTATTAAACTTCTTCATTCAACAATACGTAAAAAATCTCATAAATCGAGAGAGCCTGGTAGAGTCATAGCTTACATAAGAATTCGCAATATTAAGCCTAACTGGATTTACGGGTACGTTTTCTTTTACCCTCACTTGAGCTATAGCTATTCTCTCCCTAACTTTCTTTCAGCCCTCCTCAAAAGAAAACCAACTACTAAAGGCACACACACGCACTTTGGAGAAAAAAGCCATCGTCTTTTGAGTTGAATAAAGTAACACTAAGTAGTAAGTACATCTCTGACCGGATATATGGTATGTGGATGACTGACAATGCACTTCTGAGCATCAATTTTTGTTTGCATGCACTAAACATCAATCACACTGTCTACCCTAATATAAAAGCATTCAATTACATTAAAAGTGTAAAACACATGTAAAATATTAAAGAATGATGCTCAACAACGACTGTTATTACTCAAATCAGTACTACCTGATAGTTCATCTTTAATATTACAATAAAAAGTGGGTGGTTAATAACAGTGGAGAAAAACATTCCTCTAAGAATAAAAAAACACTGCACAGCACAATACAATTTTTTTTAAATATTCTCCGAGCACGCCCTCACATTGAAAAAAGCTATATAAAAATGCTAAAATCGATATTCTATTTCTAAATAAGAAAAAAACCAACAAGAGAAAGAAAATTGGCTTCAAATAAAAAAATTGGAGCTGTTTTTACTTCGTTCGTTTTATTCGAATGAGTAAAAATTGTTTCTACGTTATAGTAACTTCAAATACAGTAGTACATACAAAAGCATTACTACGTTTATAAACAAACATAAGCTTAAGTGACAAATCCTATATAATATGGTATAAAATCACAAGGTACAGTTCCACTTTCAGTAAATAAACAATTACTGCATCTACAAACATAATGATCACATTTATTTAGTGATTTTCTACTTCAACCCAATGCACAGTCATGAGCATTGATCTCCAAAAACATTTCAACTGTAACAGCAAATACTAATGTACGGTTCAGCTCTTTATTGACGATTTGAACCGCTACAACAATCGTTTTAAAACATAAATTTGATCATTTAATAGCTAAATTTTGTATTCGTAAACTCCATTCTATTGTAGGACCTTGTGAAAGATAGAGATGGTTCTCGTATTGATCATTTTACATGTAGACTGCCTAGTCACACTTAGAATATGATCGATGAGCATACAGTTCGATCGATGGTATCACCTTTAACTATAGACATCATGTAATTATTCAGCTTAAATATAAAACGTTTTGAATTATTTACTGACAATACAAATGATTTATTCCATCAAATTTACTTACTACGGTATAATTAACTTAGGTAGGATTGTTTTTTATTTATTATAACTTTATACGACTAGGTTAGCGACCGTTGATCTTAAAAATCGATTGATTGTGACTAGCTGCAAGTTAATGCCAATCGACGTGCCGAACTTGGCTCCAACAATTCATTAACTACTGAACGAATAATTCATGAAGAGTTGGTTCTAGTCCAACCAAGTTTATTAAATCCAATGCAGTTAAATATTTGATATGACAAAACCGATTTTTATGCTGGAATTAATTTCAGATTCGTAGCTTAATTATAATTTGCCATAAAAAAACTTATAAGACTTTTTTTCTGTTGGTCCTTTATTCTTATCTTTATTTACTGATAAATGATTTAAAGAAAACTATAAGCGATCAGAAGATATTAACTGAGTTTGTATCACACTTCAAACTAGAAGTGTAAGTTGCTTTAAGTTCTAAAAATTGTACCAGCATTTCATGAATCGATTAGCAAGAAGCATTGTCATTATTATTGAAATATTTTCTTTTCTTCTCTCCCCCTCCTCACGTACGATATGTTGACCATTATCACATATAAAAACACTCCCTTCGCTTAATTTAACCTTCCCCTATTTTGAATTAAATCAGGAAACGATGATGATACATTTACATGTTGGAAAAATCGGAGAAAAAAAGTCTTGAGTGGGTGTGCGTTATTTTGTATAAGCACAATCTCCTTTATCTCGTCACTTTACAAAACAATAATGACCATGTGGCCAAAGCTAACCAACCAACCCTTATATATACTGTAATTTCAACAATAAACCGTCCATGTCAAAGAATGCAGTGTCACACACGTGCCATGAACGACCTCAAACGACTGACTTCTATAATATCTCCATTCACCCCGTCGTCTCTCTCCTCTCTTGTATCGGCTTTTATCTTTGACTCTCTTCCCCAACCCCAACACCACCACCACCCCTTTTGCAAAACTAAATAACGATTCTCTCTCTCCCTGTGATGACTCCTACACAATGCAATAGCCCGTAACACAAACGTAACTTCCCCGCCCCTCACCTACCACCACAAACAAGAAAACAAAATTCCAACAAATTTTTATATACACAATCCAAAAAAAAAAGTTGCTTTTAGAATTGCAAATTAGATTTTATAATAAATGAATCTGTAAAGAATATTGTCGAAAAAACTACAGCAATTTTATAAAAAGTTACATAATCAAGTTCATAAATTTGAACGCACATTCAAGTGACAGAAGCAGTTTAAAAAACTAAACATTTCGGCTTTTCACCACAAAAAATAAATACGCCAAAAAAATTGCACTAATAATACAATCCCTATATTAATTATGGTGAGAATAAGACAAAACGTGATTTGAATTTCAAATTTCTTCTTGTACATCTTCATTTTCTGCTTCCTTTTTTGACTTGCTATGTTAAATTTATATTTCTTAACTTTTAAATTTTAAACACCCAAATAAGGAGTGAAGAAAAAAAACTCAAATGAAATGGCAATAGACGACAAAGTCTATTTTTTTTTGCTGGCAGCTACCAAACGTGACATAAAAATACACTTACAGCGAGAAAGCGGTGTACAGTGTACATGTATTTACATTTTGCATTCAAGTAAAAATGAACTGGGATGCTGAAGGACGTGAGAGAGAAAAAAATGAAGGACTGAATAATTTTGAAAAGAAGGAAAAATCATTAGAGGGTAGGGGGGAAACCGAGGGAGGGAGACAAATAATGCAAGGGGGCAAAGGGGATGTCGAAACGCAGATAGAGAATGGGGGAAAAGATCATTTTGTATTAGCACATGCACTTTCAAATATACAAGAATAGCAAATAGAAGAGAAAACCATTTCGATGATGGGGCCTAGAGAAAAGCAAAAGGTCCATTTCAGCCACAGAAAAAACTTTTGATTAGACTTCAGTGAATTCTGGCAGAAGGTCCTTTAGTACTTTCTATGTTACAACTAAAGGCCCTTTCTCAAAGGACCACCAAATGCAAAATAAGGTCATAAAATTAAACTCGCTCAAGTAATAACGAAACTTATAAATCGCAGTTAGACTGTAAAAACAAAACCAAAAAAAAAAAAAAAAAAAGCAAAAAAGATTCAAGAAAATGATCTAGCCAAGTGATTGCTTCCTATACTTAACTCAGAATTTTTTGCTTCCTAAACCCAACCCATGAGGATGAAATTAAATACTCCTACAGATGCTGTATCTGTCCCCACAAACTCCAAATTAAGAAGTCGACTTGCGGTTTTGTATAAATACTAGTTTCCACTCTCTACACTCAAGTATATAACACCCTCGCAATTGTACACATTACACGCGCTTCGCATAACTTTAGCTAATAAATAACGAATATAAAAACAACCAATAACACTTCACCATACATAACAAATCATACTGAACTACTTAAAAAAAACAGTACATGAACCCTACATTCTTAATAATTAGTATAGCTAACTTAAAAAGAGACATTTCGAGACTTTAATACGTCAGAATTTGTTTATCATTTACTTAATCGAAAATTAGTAAAAGCTAAAATCAAGGTTGCTCTCAACAGCTAATTGAATGTCTAAAATATTGTAATGAAATTACAATTTAAACACAAAAAGCATGAATAATAATTGAACATTATGGTCTATTAACTCTATTTAAATTTTTAAAAATAATTTTGAGTAAACACTGCAATAAAATAGAATTAAAAACAGTTAACTGTCTCATAATGCTATAAATAAAAATATAAACAGCCTAATGCACATCATAAAAATTCAGGAAGCACTCCCACAAAAGTATTGATTAAAATCGGTTACTTTTAATCTGATAAACTCAACCGAAACAAGTGTTTCATTTCTCACAGACATTTTTCACTCAAAGTACGGTACAGTACATACAGTATAAACCAAATACGATAATACATCCACGATATAAATTCAATGACTAAACAAAAGTAACAAGCTCCCCCCCCCCCTCCTCTTTTAAAAAACGTTAATCTAAAAAAAATTACAAAATAAAATTCAATATTAACCCTGTTATCAAAACTGATAGAGCTAATAAAGTTATTCAATTAAAAAAAAAAGTTATTTCACCATTATATTTCCACTACATGTAAAAAAAGCTTTATATGGGTTTATTATTTGACCTAATTCGCAAACACAAACACACACGTATTTCGTCGTCCTATAAATAACCTACCATCAAAGTATGATATTGCAAGGCACAAGCAAAGCAATTTGAAACACGCTATGTTGCAAATACAGTACACATACAAGATATACAACAAAACACGCAAATATATCAAAATTAATAGATATTTACTCCACTACACATATTGTTAGCGTGTTGTATTGTTCTTTGTTCACATATCAAATAAATTTAGTAATAGTCCCATAGCCAAAAAGAGAAAATAATCAACAGCCGGCCATACACAGTGTAATATTTGCTAAAAGTTCCACCGCAAAATGAATGGAAATTGCACGCTCGAATGACAGCTACTTTTTTTATTATGATACAATGAGAATAAGATTAAAAACACACATTGCATAGTTGTAGCTTTTGCTTGTACTGCATGACATCTCCGCACACACATATTCACATACTGTACATATTGCATACAGTACATACTGTATACAGTGGTATACACCCTCTCCCCCTATTGCCTCCCTCTACACTTCATGCGGATCCCTAACTTCCCCCATACATCTATTCATATGAACACCAAAATTTCTGCGCTGCATTTTATTACTTAGCTAATAATACAACAACTCGATATTGCAGATTGTGGAAAACATCTACAACAAAAAATATAAGCAACAGTTGCTCAACGTGTAAAAACTTAAAAAAAAAACCAACCTTATAACTGCACATAAATTTGCATAATCCCGTCATTCAAAATTTAACCTAAAATATTCTTCTCAGAAATCACCCTGTACATTTAAATAAACAGGTTGTCACTTATCTATCCACACATTTTTATTTACTATCGACAAAACTATATTTTAAGTTTAAACCAGTTTTTTATATTTTTAAAAATTCACCTAGCCATGACAATTGGCGATGGCGTATTTTTTGTCACTAAGGGTGGTCAATGCAATAGAGAATTTGGTCAGTGTGGGCGTCAGAAAAAGCCCCAAGTGCTGATTTCCTTTAGGAAAAGCAAGTCGAGCAAACATGCTTCAAATGACTGGGATGCGATAATATTGTTTTGGTAATTGCCCTAAAGGTGAACGTTCCCTGGTGCGAGTACAATCACTACTACTACAGTACTACATGTACTCGCTTGAATGTTTCGCATGGTTTCCCACTATAGTTACATACATCCTTTAACTAAACCACCAAACACAATACAAAAGCTACAAAACAAAAAAAAAATGTATATGTATTCCGTCCTCACACAGCCGTAAAGTGTTACTAAATTTCTAATAACGATTTCATTGTGGAAAAAGCCGTCTAAATACACATCCAGAAAAAAGAAAGACTAGACCACCCAATAAGACAAAGACGTTTGGTTAGTAGTTACTTTGAAAGAAATTAATCCGTTCTGTCATTTAACAAGGCAATTGTACTACAGTATATAAAATTATACCAATTAACTAGAGGTCTGTAAAATTATAATTAACCATAATCAAACTTCATTTGAATAAAAACTCTAGCCAATTCAGTTTCACAACTATGTTTTTTGTAAGTCTTTTCTTATCCTTAAGCTAACGTTTTTAAGTCTACAGAGCAACGAATTCAAATCTAAAAATAGAAAATAGATTCCCATCCAACATTCAGCTTTTTATGTTGAGAAAGTACTAAAGTAGCTCGTGGACGTTACAATGGATGAAAAGCCAAATTTCGCTCAACATGAGTTTTGCCTTACATTTACCATTGTAAACACATCCCACTGGTTCCTTTTTACACGGCTTCTTTCTACAAAAACAAAAATTTCACAGTAGCGGCTGGCTATTCGCTGCAACAAACATTAATAACGTTATACAAAATATACAAGACATTTGGAAAACTTTTATAAGTAGTTCAACTAACAAACGACCGCTTAAATATACACTGGCTTAATGCTCTGATACTTCTTTGCCAAATATGTCGTAATTTTTTATTTCAAGTTCATTAACGCTACATCACCCATACGTGAAAAACTCACGAGAAAAAAAATTCATGTTAACAAGCAAACAATTGGCAACTTTAAAATAAAACAAAAGTAAAAAAATTCACTTCAGTAACGATATTAGCCTAAATTCAGCAGAACTTATACGAATACAATACAAACATAAAACGCGATCCAACAAAACATTTAATAATTACTGTAAAATGAGACAAACAAAAGTTTTAAATTGCAACCGATTTCCAATAACAATAATTATCAGATTTCCATCTGAAATATGACTATTCAATTTAGTCATCACTAAATCAACATCACAAAATGTGTTACCGAGTCTAGGAACTCTTTCGGCCCATGGAGTTCCCATCTACTGAACACATACAGATTTTATTTAATACAATTATTTTTAAATCAGGCAGTTATGTTAAAAGTGGTACAGTATATTTTTGCACTTCAAACTTCACGACTTAGTTTTTCCTCTGTAGAAATTACCCAATTGTAAATTTTAAAAAAGTTTTAAAAAACTTACAATTGCTGACTATTAAAACGCAAAATAAAGTCGCAATTTCTTATAATAACACTTAATAAGCATATAAAAGCTCTTAAGAGTTAAAAGGTAGCGTCATTCAATGACAGTAAAACCGTTTTTAATTGCTGGCAATACCGTGAATGTAATCGAAAACAGTTATAAAAGTCTGCATAAAAAGTATTATAAAGGAAAAAACCCTAAATGATTCAATCGGAGTTAGTTAATAAAAACTTTTTTAAAAAAATGTACCGTTACTATATACAGTACTGTACTCTAGAATAGAAAGCAACGCTAATTTAATGTTTTTTTTTATTTCTACTGCGAATTACACAGGTTTTGTATTGAAGAAATGAAATTAATCCAAATAAAGAAATTTTCGTCTGCTAATCCAATTTTTCGATTGACAAACCATAATGCAGCTCGGAATTTTAAAAATGTCAATTTTACAACCGTTTATTTTTTATTCCTCGCTTACATTTGCCCGTAAAAAAACTTTGTCTAATTTGTTTTTAAAAAAGTCTCTCCCTCAGTTAATTTAAAAGATTTCTCAAGACACGTTATAATAGTTCTGAATGAAAGGGAAAAGAATTAACAAAAGCTCACGAAGGCAAGTAAAACAAAAAGTAACCAAATTAAGTAATAATGACCGGATAGCTAAACTAATTTCACCCAATTCAAAGACCTATCAAATTAATCTTCTATGTAACGTACTTTTTTTGTTATTTCACAGCATAATTTGTAATAAAGATGTCGAAGATGAGTCATTTATCAATTTTTAAACCCTTTCATGTTAAATAAATTGAGTGAAAAGCTGTTATGTTTACTCTTACATTCACTAGTCACGCTTACTGCACCATCTTATTATTAGTCAGTAGACCAAGACAGAAAGTAAAAAAAATTAATTCCTTCCCTCACAAAAAAAAGTACTACACGATACAGTCGATTTATTAAACTCTCTTTCCGAGTCTCCATCAGTTGCACGAAACCACGTAATTGACATCAATATTCAATACAAGTAATAATTACAAGAGTAACCGCAGATTTATGTGCGTAAATGATCCATTTGCCACGATTGAGCAAGTCAAACATTAATTTCAAAAAAGCTTACAACATTTATTGTGTCTGTTTGCAGCTAAACAAATCGATTTGCAATAGATTTCCGATGGTGAAATATTGACAAATGACAAATTTTCTACTTTTCAAATATTATGGAGACCGAGCACACTAAGTGTGTGTACCATCAATACGCAACTATTGACCGAAGCACATCGATTTCCAAGCAGCCATGTTTTGACAAGGAAGAGTCCAATAGAATATCAAGGGAAGCCGGTATATTGATCACTAATAAATCGAACTATACACCAACCATACTACTGTTCTAGCCAACATTATCAATTATACACAACACTACTCAAGTTTTATTTGAAAAATAAGTCAATAAAATAAAGTCAGTAAAGTCAACACATTAAAAAATGATGGTTTTTTTTTCTTATGAACAGAAAAATTAATTAACTAGCACTGCCATTTTGTATGTAACGTTTCAAGTGACAATAATTACGCAACTTCACTCCCCATCAAAGTCTTTTCAAACTGAAATGAGCCATAAAATCTTTAATGACTTCATTTTCTAAGCCATTAAATCGCTTTCAACTTTCCCACCTAAGCGTTTCGTCCGCTCAATACATCATAATGGTCCTAAATAGAGGAAGTAAGTACTTTGCCAAAGAAGGCGATAGGCTTATTTACTCTGTAGGTGCTTTGACCGAAAATTGGCCTGCAAAATTTCATTTGATATTTCACCTGCCTGCACTGATGGATGCTATTTCAATTTTCAGTTTAGTGCCAATCATTTAACTCTATATTCAAGTGTCAAGACACTTTTAAAGTTCGTACAACGTCGTACTATATATTGATATCAAAACTAGTACATTATTATAATAAATACAATACTTATCAACATTTAATATTTAAATTTTTACTAAAGGTACTTGCAAATACAAGTATACATAATGCATCGTTGAACAATTCTACATCCTTCTGGATTTAAAATTATAGATCATTAAAGACATATAAAATTAATTTATTAAAAATTCTCTAAATCGGTATTTTAAATTTCACTTCAAAGTACAGTGGATTCTCGTTAACACGAACCCCGTTAGCACGAATTTCTCGTTAACACGAAGCAACATTGCGGTCCCGAACTACAGTATAGGCTTTCCCATACATTTTTTGTTCGTTAACACGAAGTAAAACCCCGTTAACACAAATTAATTTTGCTTCTCCGAATGAAAAATTGCATAAAATGTCGGCGAAAATGTAGAAAAAATCAAAATTTTTATAAATTTCAATGTTTTTATAAAAACAAATACAAATTCAATACATTTTTTGTTTGTTTTTATCAAAAACATTTAAAATTGCATCATTTTTGTTGGAATGCATACATGCATATTAATGCACAAAATGCATAATATTTTGAAATTTTAATTTTGTATCTATTCTGATGTTAATAGAGGTTAAAATATGATGTAAATAGTGAGTCTAAATGTGATGTATTTTAAAAAATGTCATTTTGGCCATTATATATTAGATTTTGCATGTGTTCGTTAACACAAAAACCCGTTAACACGAACAAAAATCTCGGTCCCGTCGAGTTCGTGTTAACGAGAATTCACTGTATAAACTCCAATTTATTGAAGAATCCTAAATATTTATGACAAGAACTTTTAAGATGTATTGGTAACAAAAAATCTACAACCAAAACTGAATTATTGATTGCTTTTAAAGATTAATCTATTGATTAGTCTATTCCTTCTTAAAGAATTTTTCATACCAAATAACCTCGAAAAGTTCTTCAAATCGAAAAAAAGTGAAGAATTGCACAAAACTTGGCTGTTAAGCCAGAAATTCATTTTAAGATATTCGATTCAAATTTAACGACTTCTAAGTTACTCAACTTCACAAACAATTCAGTAAACCAAAGTGACCTAACTGGTTTTTTTCTCTAAACATTGTAGCAACGGTTATTTTAACTATCAATTGTGCAATAGTTACTTCACTTGAGTTTCAAGTAAAGAAATTCAAATTCCTCTAAACAGTATACGGTATCTTTAATAATAAAATTAAAATTCTGTCGTGGGTAAAAGACAATTTCCTTTCCTTACATACAAGCCTTCATGTAGCTATTTCCAGTTAGTAACGCATTGTTTCACATTAATACTCCTCTTTAAACTTAAATACAGTATAATTATCTCAATTTTAAAACTTTAACAAATAAAAAAAATTCGAGAAAAAGAAGTAAAAAAAAATGTCTCATACATGCAAATACTATACCAACCACAAATGGCTTCCTGTTGAGTTAAAAAATCCAACATACCAGTATTTTCTTAAGATACTTGTCTGAATTAAAAATGAAGTTCCAACGTTTGCGTGTAGAAAAACAAAGCAGGCGATCGATGGAACCCAGTAATTAATCTTATCAACACGACAGCCAAAAATTAACCACAAAGACTGTATATTACGTCATCTCTTCACAATATTATCAAATCGTTTAGGTCAAAATGTTACTTGATGAAAAGTCCAATCAATTTAAAAACAATTTCAACACTCAAAAGTAACCGATAAACTTGCACTGTTTCCAAACAGATTTTAAACTACCAAAACTGAAACACATACTGTATTTTGCTGCATCAAGTTCAACCCGAAAAGTCCAACTAATTAACACTCACAAGTCTTAAATAGCTTTTTTATTATTATTTTGTAGTGTTAGTAAACTCAACTACTACAATCTAATTAAAATTATGTACAGCATGCACTTTCAAATGTTTGCAGGTTCAAAGTCAGTGGTGTAATTCTCCTAATAAAGTTAACATCTTAACTCCTTTGTTAATGGGTGGTCAAAGCCGTTAAGTGATATACAATATCCGTTTAATGACAATTTCAAATCGCTAAGCATATTTTCATTGCCACAATGACATCAAGAAAGATAACTTTTAACACGGTTTTTATCACTAAGTCACGAACCTTCAAATTTTATTCTGTACTCATACTAATATTAATAATACGCGGTCTATTTTTCCTCTAGAAAACGACTCCTCTATTAAACAAACAAACTTTGAAACTATCCAAATTTTAAAAAAATGGTGACAGACAACAAATGTGACAATTATACAGTGTACATCCTTTTGATGTCAGTGAAATCAGGCTAGTTGCTAAACAATCAAAAATTTAATTATTGGTTGTCTAATTGTCCCATTCAAATCTAGTACTAAATATTTTTCAGTTCCTTGATGAGTATTATTAACTTATAACGCTTCTTGTTAAATTTTTTGCTAGTAACCCACTGAATAATTACTATGAATTGTTTTATAGTACTGGATATAGTAAATACGATACTGTAGTTCTTTCTTATTTGTTTGTATAGATACTGTGAAGTGATATTAAAATGATATTGAACAGTAAGAGCAAATGTGATCTCCCAACAATTGGTTGATACTATTGAATTTCTTGTTCAAGAGAAAACAATTTTATTTCGAAAGACGGTGTAGTTAAGTTGCTATTGGGCGTCACAAATTACCGCTTACAAAACATCTAAGTGGCATTTCGAGTGATGTAATAGCCAATTGCTGTAAACGAGTATCATCTTAACACTTCAGTTTTTTAAAGTAGGCTACTTTACTAAAAATATTGAGCTAGTAGAAGCCATATTATTAATGAGCACATGGCAAAAATAAATCTAAAAAAAAGGTTTCGATGCTTGATTTGCGGTTTAAATTTTGACACAAAAATTGTTTATTTAGTTTTGTAGAATAATGGTTGGCTAGTGGTTACTATCTTTACTCGATCCCCCTCTATTTTTACTCTAAAATCGATGTCTTAAGAAACTTAAGACTATAAATATATTCATTCTCAAGATTGCAATTGACATAAAAGTAACAAGTTAATGCTTTCTTAAATATATTTTTTAAAATATTAAATACAAATCATAATGACAAGTACTAGCACAGATAATAAAAATAGTGGGTAAATTAATATAACTATTCATCCATCGTCACCCAATTCATGTGCCTTCATATACTGTGCCAATATTTACTCAGTGTAGTAAAAAATAGGTCAAAGTAGCTCATTTACTAAATTATTAAAATCCACCCAAAAAACGACAATGATGCAACTTAAAAATCTTCAGTTTACATTCTTTTTATCATACTACACAATTTTATGGATGAGCGACGCCAATATAAAATCAATACACGAAATCTGATCCTGCAAAAACTAGAAGAAAAAACGAAACTGGTTTAAGATGATAGCATGACGCAACGTTTACATTGATAAACAAGTTTTAAAAACTGTCACAATTAACTGGCAATTACAGATATCCATGCTCTAGCTAACCGGCTAAATCAACTTAATTACAGTAATCAATCGAACAAAGTTGATTGAAACCAGACGCAATAGGCTTGGAATTTCTAAGTAAAAGCGGGAAGATTAAAAATGGGAAGAGTTAAGATTTTTTTTTACGGAATGCAACAATACAACATAACTAAAAGATGGAAGTATTGAAAACAGCACGTATCACGTTTCCATTGCCAAGGCCGAAGAGTGAATTAATAATAACAGGTTGCATACACGTGTACGAGTATGTACAGTATACGAGTATATTACGTGCAAGTACAAAATTAGTCTTCTCATTAAATTCTGTTCTCCTCTTACCCCTTTTGGGAATAATACATTGTCTCCCTTGAACCCTCCCTCTCTTCTATCCGAACTCATTACACAATCTTTATTAACAAGTTAAACCAATTAACATTTCCTCTTGTAAGTTTTACAATCAAATGAGCAGTATTCAAAAATCTTCCAACATACTGTATAGTAAGTGGTTAAATTTTCATTTTGCCATTAATGTTCAACTAGAAATTAAAACTAACATTATCACAGTAATTTAAGATAAAATTATTGTACTACAATTTTCCATCTATCTCATCACTGAATGAAATGTTTAGGTTGTAAGTTAAATTATCGCAAGTGCCACCATTATGCCTTAACACCTCACTTTTATACGGTTACAGTGCTTCCTAATTCGTTTCCTAAAAGCAAACACTTAGTGCCTTAAAGACAAATTTAATAAGTGAAATTGTTAAGAATCTAAATTAAAACAGCAAATAATTTCAACGTGAAAATGATTTGATCAAATTCGTTAACCCTTACCACAATATGAAATTATTAAACCCAGCAAAGTCTTTTATTCCATGCATAAAAATTTCCTAAATGAAATTCACCGTTAAGCATGGATAACATTTTATTTTTCAATTGTCTGGAAGCGCATACATAGCCTAACGACCTTGAAATTACGCAAACAATAGTGAACTTTGTAGTGCTTTTGAATAATCTAAACTCTCACAATAAATTTGAAAAAAAAAGTAAAAGAAAAAAAAAACCACACACAATCTATAGATGTGCATTGTGCAGGTACAAGTAGACTTCTAGTGTTACTGCTGTGTCACCAACCTTTCAAAGTTTCAAACTAACACAGTCCACTATAAAGTTTAGTGCAGTAATTGTATCTGAAAAATTTCAAACACTTAACCAACGTCAGTGACAAAGCTTAAGAGTTAATAAATGTTCTGAACAAAGTGTCTAGAATCCAGATACAGTATTTACTGATAGTAAGAAATGCACAACGAGATGCGATACAACATTTTTTTCAACTCAACTTCAAACATTTGCATATGAATAACTTTTAGTATAAAAAATACAGAGAATGGGCGTAAACATGTCAATCGCAAATAGCATGTGCCCGGAAGGTACAGACAGGTTTACATAACCAGGAAATGCCAAAAAAAAAAACGATCATAATGGCAGGTGACATTCAACAATTTCACACTAATATTATGTCCATATAAAAGTAAATATATTCAACAATTAAGAAACAGTTACATTACAAAATTTTAATTACAGATGTTTGGTAATTGTATACCAGATAAGAAATCAAGTAACTCGGAACCATTAAGACCATTCTATCAAATAAAAGGCCTACGAGTAAACTAACATTTTTCCCCCCAAATAATTATCAGTAATATAACAGTCAGTTTTAAATTTTAAACATATTTTAAATGACTAATAATTCAGTATACAAATAAATTTTTCACTCTTGTTAGGTTAAACAAAATCGCATACTACTGGTAGCTTTCGGTTCGTTTAATCGCACACAATTTCAAAGTAAACAATGCCATTCTTCTTTAGAAATGCCTTTAGCAACCAAGTGCCATTTAACTTAGACATTTCATTGTTAAAATTTCTTATTTTGCAAATACTGTACTTCTTATTCATTTTCTTTTATTTTTTGATCATTCAGACGTCTGAAAATTAGCTTAGAAATAATTGAATTAAAAAGCATGTGTACTAAAATTTGCATTGAAGAAACGTTTAACACACGGTTACTCAACCAAATACAATTTTTAAAAAAATGTTGTTTAAATTGATTTTAATGTATTGTTTTCTATTTGAAAAGTTGCTTTGAGACTTTTTTCAAAAGTTCAAAAGAGTGAAATAAAAGAGTCGGTTTCACATGAACAAAATTGAAAAGTGGTCCTTGGTTCCCTTCTAGGACCCCAACTCGTTATTGAAAACATCACAATGCTGCATCCGCACTATATACTAAATAGATCTTCAATGTTTCTGCTTAAAAAGAACTTAATAATGATCAATGCAGTGCTTATTATACTGTATTTACAAAATGCTGTAGCATTATTTAATGACATTATTGACACCAGTTGTTACAATATACACTACTGATAAAAATTGCCGTCCTTCGCAGGTTCATCTTGTTGTTGATAATACTTGTTCGAGTACATAAACGTAACATAAGATAAATATGTATACTACTCAAGCAAATGATACAATAGATAGCGTTTCCGGATCAATAATTATACGACTGTTTGACACTCATCGTTTCACCACTTGAATCTAACTTGTTTTTCAACGCTATCATAACAACATAACAAAAATTCGCAATTTCTAATATCGTATGTCATTATCAAAATTAACATTTAAACATATTGCTATTTGATTTCAGTTATCATTTATGGCACATTCTGTCTAATGTAATTTCCATTAATAACTATTGCTGACACCGAGCTATTGTTGAGTTATCAAACTAAAACAGCAATTTGGATTCAGATTTAAAAAAATCAAAGTAAATCAAACGTATCAAAGTAATTCTGATTGATTACACTCGCAAATTTAAGATAAAAATTATCTATCAAAATCAAAATGTGTCAATTTTTGTTACAAAGTTTCATCGGTTTGTAACTTGGTATTGAAGCTATAAATAAAAAATAAAAATTCTATAGTCAACCAAAACTTTAGACTTTTGTCAGCTACAATATCAGTTCGTTGTTACAATTCTAACCTAATCATTTTTACCTTTCAAGAAAAAGAAAAGGAAATTACATGGTGGCAATGAAAAGCAATTAAAAACATTAGGCAGCCTTTAGTATAAAGTGTGTAGATTGCCTTGAAACGTCAAACTATAAAACGTCACATTTCCTCATCAACTATCTTCAATCGTTTTTCAAAAAACACAAGAGAACCGCTCACTTGGGTTTATAAGCGCCTTTAACAAAAAAAAACCAACCCAAATCATCTTAATTGCACCAAATAAACACGCAGTGTTCTCACCAACTTCATCATTACCGGTACCATCTTTAAAAAAATATGTTCTACGATTATAATTAAACTACCAAATCGTCCGATAATTCACATTAAATGTTACATTCAGCCAAAAATTTACTTGGAATTACTATAGCATTAGCTACCTTTTATTTAAATAAAGATCAATTTCCCTATAAAATATTTGCATTTGCGTTTTGATGTTAAGTAAACATCTAAGCATCGGTTCAATACAAAATAGTAATAATAGCAGTGTCGATCGATCGTATCCTAGTTCAAGTTCAAAGTAGAAAGAAACTCATCATGTTTCCACCTACATAATGCACTGCACAACCCTGATCTATTATTATTAATAAAATGTTAATAGAAAGTGTCGCACCGGTATTGTATAACTGACTTTTCATAGCAAGTGAAGATAGAAAATAGCTAACTTAAATAACCAAATAATGCTGATCCAGTATATCAATCAAATAGCAGCTACAATTTATACAGCACACCCAAGTTCATCTTACAAATCGAAATTCGTTTCTATATCCGGATGTATGAAATAATAGAAAATCCATACTGATCGCTTTTTAGAGCAGCATAATTGAAAGTTGTACAGTAAAACTCTATACTGTATGAACAATCTTCACGTATATGTTTGCATGTGCAGCTTATTTTGTTATGTCCACTCGCATATCATAGCAACCAAAGTACCTCAATAAAGCTGGTTTATACCGTGCGCTGCTACAAGTCTTTTAAAACGGCAGGTAGTAAAAAATAAAAGTTATTTCAACATAAAAAAAAATCCGCAGATTACAAGTCGGTACCCCAAAAAATAAAAATACTATCTTCTTCATATTCGTTACCACCCACGAAATAAAACATTTTAATTCATTAGACAACGGAACAACAAAAGTTAAACATGTGTAATCAACGTGGAATAAGTTGTACAACAGTATACACCACCAGCATCTTATCGATGCATGAGTTGATAACGTTTAATTATATGGAACTCCATTGTACGAGTATTCACTATTATTGAGTACACACACAACAATCTTGCCGTAGGTTTTTTATAGAGAATACAGTAAATGTTTAAGTATACACATTATAGTATGTAAAGCTGTGATGGAGCTTTCGAGACTGCGTGAAGGAATTTGTTGGCAACAGTACAACTTAAATCTTTTCTTTCCCTTCATTTTTTAATCTCGATTTCTAGTCTTGCTACCGTGCGGATGGATGCTCTACTTCTCCCTCGAATAAACATATGCAATACCGTTTCAAGTGACGACAGAACATCCGGACTTTACGAAATTAGCATACACTCTATTAGGGTTACACAACGAGCGTAATCTTTTCAATGAAAAAAAAAATAAATAAAAGCACCAGCTTGATCCTAATGCTACCTATAAAATTTTAAAACAAACCAAAGGATTAAATTCACGAATTATATTAATCGTAAGACGTTCTTTGTCAATACAATAAGAATATTCCATGTGTGACAGTTGTAGTAGACATTGAGCTATACAAGTTTCTTCGATCGCTAAGCTAATACACAAACAATTATTGTAAATTTACATCGAGAAATGTGTCAACAACTTTACATAACCGATTTTTCTTTATGGTTGCTTTATAATCCTTATAAATAAACATCTTCATTTATTTTATAAGCTTCACAATTTCAGATAACACTCCTGTTTAAAATAATGCTGATAATTAATAATTCTCACGAAAATACTTAAAACTAAATTACATGACGTAAGAAACACATTACATAATATCACATCATCTTCATTAAGAGTTTCTCATAAAAAAACCTAAAATTTCGAAATTTCTAGAGACAAAAATTAAAAAAAGATGGTACATATTGTATTGGTTGAGTGTTTATTCGGTAATGGATTAGTAGATGAATCGTTCACTGATTAGGAGAGCTAAAAGAACTCTGTTTTTCTGAAACCAAATTGAAGATAAACCCAATTATCAAATAAAGTCACGTCGTCATTATTATTATTATCTCATTATAACTACAGTATATTAAATTTTCATTCTATTTAAAATTTAGTTGGCTCAACTTGATCCTATGCTTTGTTGTGTGACTAGCTTTGACGTCAAGTTACATAAACAAAAATTAATCGTTTGTGTTTTGCCAACAGGGTTTCATAGATAAGAAATCCAACTTTTAAACGTTAATCTTAAGACTTAAAGCGTTTTGACAGAACAAAACTTACTCTAATAACATTTATCATTCATTCACCTTTAACATGGAAAACTTGGGTGTACACTGTACGGGATAAATGTTAACATATTTTTCCTCATTCATTGCAATTTCTTTGACAAGAAGCAGCAACTTTTTTAAAAGAAGAAAATAATGCTTTTCAAGTTTTCATTCATTATGCTAACAAAAAAAAACATAATTCAAGTGATAGTATCGACTAACATCCTAACTTATCGATACATTTAAGCCAATATTTATCTTCTCCAAATAAAACATCATCAAAACATATTTCAGTATTGAGTGACTAAATCATAACATTTGCTTTAAAAAATAAAATCATAATCATGCGAAGCCCAAAGCGTTTGGTTTTACTTTATCGTTCATCCACTACTAATTATTTAATGTGATTTCGATATTTAAGTCGAAAGACCAAGTAATGCAGTACTAACAACTCCCAATTTATTCCCTAAAAGTGCTCATAAAAGTACGTAATTTAAAATCGTCCTGTTAATATGCAAATACACCGCGTTGCTAGTCACTGTATTACACAATATAAAACTGTCTCGCAAGTAACATTATAAACCCCTAAGGGATGACGTCAAAGGGTCTTTTCACCTCCATAACCGCATAACAGGATTGAATTTCCTCCTCACTGTCTCGTTCTCCTAAATCCCCTTTCACTTTTTCTCTACTCTCTCTGCTCTTTCACAAACACACATGTGTTTATATACTACACTCGTATTTTAAACAGATAAATGCAGTTCACCATCACCAGCAGTACCCATAAATTAATCTTTCATCATTCACTTCTACCTGTACAAGTGGCTGAAATACACTGGCGCCATACAGCTTCGGTTTCATCCAACCTAAGCTGGAGCACAATAATAAAAAACACAATGTTTTAAGTTCAGAGTATAAACATTAACAAAAAAAACCCACGTTTTAATGATGTATAAACGTCTATATCTATCCGGCATAGGTTTAGGAAAGGGCGGCAAGTGTGGATAATAATAAAATACAAAACTAAGAGTAACAATTGCAAAAAAAAATTTTTTTTTTTTGATTGACAGGGCTCTCTATTCTAAAAACCTTTCTCTGTATGCAGCAGCTTCCTCTGCACCAACCAGCCGACATGCTGTATACCAGCACAGGTAGGTATGAATTTCAACATTTAAGTTCAGTTTGTGTGTATAAAAAATACAGGTATAAACACAAACTCGTTTTAAAAGATTGTTTTGAAATACGCAGCCCCTTTATTCAACCTCTTACCTTTTTTTTAACTCTTCAACCCTTCACACAGCCTCATTTTTTTTTCTTTGGAGACAAAAATGTTGTTTTTTCTCACTCTTCCCTCTATTTAACGTTACGAGTTTAGGGTCAAAAGGATTAAGCCCATAGGCCTGAAAGTTTAATTACAAGGTCCTAAATGTGACCAATCAAAGAAACGTAACCTTGGTTGTCTCCACACCACATACTGAAGAGAGAACCTCACACATTCTCAACAAAAAAAAAATAATAAATTTTAAAATGTGTCAGCTGCACACCGATGACCACCTAGCACCAATTTTTTTTTGTTAAAGTATTTCCTTTGCTCACTATGCAAGCACTTTAAGAAGTTGAATTATCCCCATTTCCACATTTTTACAAGAACTTTTAAAAAAAAAACCTCATTCTAGTTTTACAGTTCCCAGGCCCTTACAACATCCAAGCAGCAAATTAAAGCACTCAATTAAAAAACAATACCAAATGAGTAGAGTACCTTTTCCAGCACAATGATGAGGGGTGGGAGTATCGGTATTATACGCCACCCTATACAAAAGAGCAGAGGATAAAAAAGCATCAAAGTTCACAACACGTAATCGTCAAGTGTTAAAATTCAAGGCAGACAGCCATATGCAACATGCAGCACATGTTATAGCTGGCACACAAACATCCACATAAATCATTCTTCAAATCTTATCACGAGGGAGGGTGAAAAAAAGTTATACATAGGCATAAAGGAAAGAAACCAAGGGAGGAAAAATGTACGAGACAATTTATACACTAGTGTCATATTTAACACTTGTCAAGAGCAATACGGGCATATATGATACATACATTACATATCCACACACACACTTCTTCACGTTCAATTCAAGCTGCTAGAAGAGTCTTAAGCACCAAAAAAACCACATTAACTATGACTTAAAAAATTAGCACCACAATGTCGTTTAAGTAAACAGCATGTTAAGCTACTTAATATTTTATTAGCAGAAAGAGCATTACCCACTGTAATTAGAATTGGTTAGAGGAAAATAATTTGCATAATGCTATATTATGACTATTAAAACACATGCAACGTGAGGTGAAAAACCTCAATAGAGAGCCTTCAAAGCCCCACTATACAGATAAAAGATGACTATTTATGATTTGAATGAATGCTAGACTATAAAGATGAATTGCAAAATCCCAGACTTAAAAAACAAGGTTATTGGTTAACAATTAAAAAATTGGCCAGGGACACAAACGACCTTCAAACCTTCCAAAAACGACCAAAACTGATTAAAAATATTATCTTAATAAAAACAAATTCTGAAGGAAAATGTTACCAAAGACCTATTCCTCTCAAATTTATTTAGATTCAGCTTGCATCACTACATAAAGCAGAAGAGCAGACGAAAATGCAACGGTTTTCAGCTCCACAAATCGATTTTAGACATGACCTTGGGCAACTCAAAGGCATCTCTTATGAACCTTTCAAAAATTTATCTGCAAAACTTTTTTCGTGTGCATCCAAACACAAAATCTATTTTAATGCATTTACCACATGACCATTTATTAGCACTTCAAAAATTTATTAAAAGCTAATTAATATTCAAGTCAACTGTTTGAGCGTTTCTTTTTCTCTTCCAAGCAGTTAGATAACGGATAAATGTACACATCACCAGCATAATACACAAGCATGGACATATACTGTAGAAAAAAAAAACACGAATTTACACTTTCAAATGAACAGTAACCGTACAAGCAGTAGAGTCGTGAAACTATAAAAATATATCTGAACAAAAATTGCCAATTCAAAACACGTTATCAAAGAATTAAGCAAATATTTAACATGGACTGAGCGACCTTCTAAAGTCACAGACAAAGCAGCACACACATACACAAAACGTCCCATTAAGCACACAAATTACATCACTTTGTTAGCATAATAATTCAACTAAATATATCCTCAACCACAAATAAAAATGACGTTCAACAAAAAAATTTAGATTAAAAGTATTTTAAAAATACTTACAAAAGTACGTTAGCTGAATTACAATACGAAAAAAAAAGAATAGAATTTTTTTTGAAATTTTCCTTGGCCAATAAAACAAGTCAACAAAATGTCGATATCGTGTATGTTAGCTATTAATAATAATTTAAGTTTTCATACTCAATAATATTAAGACTCCCAAGTAAAAAAAAAAATGTGGACTAAATAAAAAATAACCAGCCAACCATAACTAATTTCAAGCAACTTAGAAAATGCACTGGTATTCTAAACTGCAATATATTAAATCAGTTACCATTTCAAAGTATGGCAAGTCTGTAACTTTTAAATGGCAAGATTACCCGCCAAAATGGTAATTAATATTTTGGCGGGAAAGTTTATTTCCCATACAACAACACAAACCACACCACTTGCTTGCCAAGTTCATTTGCACCGTGTCAATTCCAGTATCATATTTCACAGACTTTAAAGTAAGATGCCCAGGATTTCTCCATAAATAAAACCTTTCTAAGTGAAATGGGCATTATTTTAATACAGTGCTGTTTTCTCAATTTTTAAACATTTCAATGTGATTTCAAAAAATTTCAGACAAGATTATACAGAACAGAAGACCATAAAGTACCATTGCAATGTGTTATGTCAATAGTTCCAAAAATAGCCAATAACAAAAAAAAAATATTTTGACCATAAAAAAGTGTTGTAAGGATGATCATAATGTATAATTCATTTCTATTGTCTGAAAGCCCTGTCAACTACTAAACAGGAAAAAAAAATTAAAACATCTAATAAAGTCCCTCTCTCTTTCTGTTAATATATTCCTGATCTGCTATCTAGTCATAAGAAATCCACCGCTGTGAACATCTATTCCATATTTAATTTTCAAGCCGAAGGAAAGGAGCAAAAAGAGCATACAACTTGGTTTTGTTTTTTTGCACCTCCAACCAACGAACTTCCTGTCATTCACCCACATTAATGCGCACACACACCCCGCTATATATATTTAGTGATGAAGTAACCCCCTCTAAAAAGCACACAAAGCGTCTGCTTTGCGAAATATCCATGACATCAATTGTATTCCCTCCCACATGCAAGCCAATCTCGGCCACGGTTAATGATCTCTCCCTCCTCCCCCACTACCAATTTTTTCTCCTACTCAGACACTGTTTTAGCAATTCACTTGCCAGCAGGTCCCAGGCTCCCACCAAAAGACTGACACGCCTACTACATATTCACACATCAATAACATAATACCATTTGGAAAAAACGAGAGAAAAGAAGTTACTTTTCTTTAATTAATGTAATAACACACAAGTTAAACCTAACGATAAAAATCAAATTATTTTTTCTATTCTTCAGTTCTCTCTCCAATGCACACGGATGACCCCAATACTCCAATGGTTCTTAAAAGTGTTGCTTGAGAATTTACACATTTTTACACGTTTAACTTTTTTTATTCTAAGAGCAACAACAAGCAACCAATAATTTCAGGTTTGCACATTTGCAACAAGACTTACAACAAGATGTTGCAAATGTATGTAAATCTAAACACATGCATTCTACATAACAAGCTAAACATTCGATATGCACGTTTCCAAGAAAATCTGACGTCAGTAAGATCAAAATGTTCACATAGTCACAGTTGCAAGTTACATTTTAAAATTATTCGTCGCCACGTTTCTACACAACCCTGATAATAATCAACAGTCAGTCACCTCATGCTTAACTACTTGATATTTTCCCCCCAATTAAATAATTCGTTTAGTAGATAAATGAAAACCTTGAATTAAAATCAGCCTTTAAACACAGTTACAGTTAGTAGTTCATCCACCGTTTAATTCACATCTAGTTTCCAGAATGGCCAGTTTAAAAAAATACATGCAACTGGGAATACAGCAAAATAAGACTAGCAAATCATCACTAACCCTATAAGTGCCCAGTGACTCAGGGAATAAGTGTAGTAGTGTTGTGTAAGGGATTCACATACACATGAACCCAGCACCATTTACCATACAAGTCGTAATAGGCTTACAACAAATTTGTACATTGGCAACACATTTGCAGCCAATAATGTGGTTTGAATGACATAAAATCCAAACATACAA
This sequence comes from Helicorthomorpha holstii, assembly GCA_013389785.1. Taxonomy (NCBI): domain Eukaryota; kingdom Metazoa; phylum Arthropoda; class Diplopoda; order Polydesmida; family Paradoxosomatidae; genus Helicorthomorpha; species Helicorthomorpha holstii. The sequence goes on along the minus strand of JAAFCF010006680.1, from coordinate 11,157,116 downwards.
GTAGTACAGACACTATGTATTCGAAGTTTGATATTAATTAGTCGTGTCAATTTAATAATTACTAATTAAGAAGCTAAAAAATGTACAGTACTGCATGACTATACAGTACTGAATGTACAAAATGCAAGTGTTTTATAGTCATCAATCGTCAATTCAACACTCCTAACATCACTATAATTACAAGACTTTAGAACGAGACTATTTAAATGGATTTCGGCTAACTAATTAATAATTAATTGCCCCATAAATCGAAAATGTATGGCCGATTTTTCCTATAAAAATACTATCACTGGACCACTTGCATTCCCTGTCAAGTCTTGTCATTACACTGAGTGCCACAAACTGATGTACTGGTACCGTATATAAACTTCTACTAATACTACAAATTCCTAAAATTATTTCCATAGTCTTGTAGAATAGTTATTGCAAATATTATATAAGTTAATGGAAATAATAAAAGGTCGCAGTGCCATTTAGAATGCGCGCCATGGCTATTGGCAGATGAAAATGTGTCCAAGTTGTTAAATACACGTACGTGCATTTAAGTTCGCCAAAATTTATTGGTAAATGATAGAACCGTAATTCTTTCTCTATAACACTTATTAAAGCCCTAACTAATTGCCCATAATAATTTATCAAATGTTTCAGTAATGAAAACAAACCAAACGTAGACATATAGTTGTCGAATTTGAAAACTACATAGAGCTCATTCGCTGAGACACATGAAGGGGCGTTCACTTTAAGGTCCGATTTTCCTTCCAAATATTAATTTCCGTTAAATTATTTTTATATGGACGTTTAGTACGCAGTCTGAAGATGTTGTATCCAAAATTTCAAGAACTAATTATTATCCGTTTACGAGAACCGAACTTGAATTCCGAGTGCACTTAACAGACGAGATAGTTGGCGGCCGCTAGCTGTTCATCCGTGAGCGACAGCTTGAGACACCCGACAAAACACCGGCAAAAATGGCCTTAAAACTTAATTCCACATGTAAGACACAACTTTACCTGGCAGGTCCGATCATTTAGCATACACTCATATAAAAATATCGCAACATTTCGATAGATATGTTAGCGCAAGTGACTTAAATATACAAAGCATTTGTAAGGCGACGAAGAAGAGAAGCCGCCATGTTTGTTTCATAGCTACCCAATGCCTGCAACGCCAACCCCGCCATCGCCAACTCAAAACATATCTCATTTTGCAAGCCAAAAAAGTACACAAATATTCATGCTAGCCTTTTGATATTTCACGTACACCAAGTACAGACATTGTATATTAACACTAACCTGTTATTTCCACTTCATCGGTCACTGTTCGACGAATATTAGTAAAATCCAGAGACCCTCAAAGATCGCTTCAGACGTCAGCGGTTTCCATATACATAAACGCGCTTCACACACATATACACATAGCCGAGGAGAGAGAGAAGTAACTAGCGCATAGTCAACAATCCCAACGTCTGACTAGGCCGAAACTAGGCGGGTAGGCTACCGTTTGCACTGTTGGCTGCTTGACCCAATCACGTGATCAAATACCCGGATGCCTTTTGTTGCGCCTTCCCAGCAAATGGTTTTTACGGCTATCAATATAAACAACAAGTATACCATTTTTTATCACATACATACAGTGCATACGCAACCTACATCTCGTGAGCACATTAACACCTACTTCAATTACATTAAAATACTTAGAAGACAAACTAATTCAATTTAAAAACGCTTCAACTTTATAACTCACTAATTAAACAACTAAATAAATATAATAACATAAATTTTAACTTAATTTTTTACAACATTTTTTTAAAAATAACAAATTTATAAATTACAAAATTCACAAAAAGGAATGATAAATAATATTATTTTATCACTATTAAATATTATGCTATCGCTATCTTATAATTATTTTAGTGCTAGATTAGTTAGAGTGTGTTAATTGCAAATTTTCTTGTTATAAATTTCATAAAATGGGACTTCAACGACTCGCCTTGCTTAAAAGGTTGCTCATCATTTCTCTACAATTTATATGCTAGACATCTTTCTAAGCTGCTTAGTTGAGTTTGCATAGTGTAAGCAGCCTAGATTTAGTAGCTGCATTGAATCCAGAAACAAACTGCTTTTTGCATTGCATTGAGTGGCAAAAGGGGAAGAGTACATGTAGGACCAGTGCACAGGGGAGAAGGGGATAGGTATATGTATAAGGGAGGGGAGAATAACAGAAAGAGAAAAAAAATAAGAGAAAGAGAGAGAATGCAATAGGGATGAAAGAAGGGACCATTTATTAAGGGGCTTATAATTTCCCCCCTCAACTTCTATACATACAGTTGCCTTGGGTATTTCCATAGGTTGAACAGCCCTGTTTTTAATTTGAAGATACAACTTCTGGAACGTCATTCACAAGTAGTGGGAGGGGAGTGAAGCCTTCAATATTATACAGGATCTCTCTGTTGTTAGCTGTTATATAGTATTATACTGTACTATGACATACATTTCATTATTTTATATAACACGTCATTTGATACAAGAGATGAGCAATAACACATATCACCTGTTACCCATTTATTACTAGCAAAACTAACTGCATCACACATTTAATTGCTATATACAGTATTTAGTGGCGTAGCTTTAAGAGATGGCAGTATCACGGCACCACATTAAATGTCTTTGAGGCAGTAAAATTGGATTTTTTAAGACACTATAATGGGTGATTTTAGTTTATTAATATTTTGAGAAGTTCAAGTTGATGTTGAAATGCAGCTAAATAAAATTTACTATTTTTGGAGTTATTTTAAAGAAATTAAAGTTGTTACTTTGAGTAAGATACAATAGGTGTCAGATGGAACTTAAGTTTTTATCCTAAGAAAAGAGCTTCATAATTTAATTAATTGTCACCTATTAATATAATTCTAATATATATTTAATTTTAATATATTTTTATTAGAAAGTTCCTCTGTTCAGATCTACAGTAAACATCGGTAGCCATGGGTTTTCATATCAAAACATCCGTGGGCTTTTATCAAGTTAATAAAAGTCCCTACTTAATTTTAAATACAAATTTTGTCAATAATACTGTATTGATTATTTTAACGATAGCAAAGTATTACGATGTAGTTAAACGAGTTTTTAAAACACATCAATTAACATTTAAATGAATTAAAATATAAATGATCTAGTCAGACCGGCATTGAAGTCCAAAATAACTGTTTAAATGACCAAAATAATCTTAACTGCCAATGTAAGCCTTATTTTTACTATCATGTATTTGACAGAGATTTTATTATCTCTTTCTGTTTTATACGATGCCTTTTTATTAGCCATTCACTTTCCCCATAAAGATCATCGCTTTTTTATGCCAGGAAGTAATATTATTTCTCCTAAGAGATATTTATGAAAATGTTCACACAAATTAGTAAAAAGTTGACATTTTTTTGTACTTTTGATAAGAATACCCTCTGTCCGTTAAATTACAAGCTTCAGTAATTTATATGTAAATGGCCAGAATAGCCTTATATTAATTAGATTTGAAATTAGATACGACATCAACATTTGTGATTTTTTAATCTGTCGTAATATTGTAGCTAAATTATTATCTAGAATTAAGCAAGACTGGCAATTTCCCATGAATAATTGTGTTTGGTCGGTATACTCTATTTAGTACTTGGCCATTTAAATACCTAGAATAGGCTTAAGAATGGCTTCATCTAAATCGTTTCCATAAAATATCGCATAAATCAATTCAATTTCATTACAATTAAAAACTAATAGATGCCATTTGTCACATTTATAAATTATCGTTTATATGTAATATTAATTAAGAAGACATTCTTTTATTTCAAAAACTTCTTTGTCGCTCTCAGATAATTTAAATGGAAATTTTGGTGTTAAAAGCCAAACAAGTGACTATTCAAATAAATGTAAACTTAAAATTAAGCCTTATTGGATATTTACACCCAAAAAAAAGCAAAAATTACATCATTGAAAGCGTCAAGAAAAATCTAACAGTAAGAATAGAAAATCAGCTAACATCAACTCAACCGAGGAAAAAACAATATCCCTTTTTTCCAAGAATGATTTACAGATCAGAAAATGTTATCATATCAATACTTGAATAACTGTAATTGAAAATGCACGTGTCCACATTGTTGATACATTACAATGACCTTAGTTGTCAATTAATATTCAATCAATGTTTACATGATTATTTACAGTACTATAAATTATAAGCATTCATTCATTTTAAACAATGATTTCCAGATACCAAAATCTATCTAAAGTTTATGTTAATATCTAATTGATTTACTTTGCTTATTTAAGAATATTTGACCTTTAAAAAGCGATTTTGCAGATAAAATCAACTATGCAATCATAATTGCAGATTCCAAATTAGATTTGAAATAAATCTTGAGTTATCTATTTTTAGAATAACTTTTGCATAAATCTCCTTGTCATAATACGGTAATTAAAAATTCAATTTTCTGTGTATTTGTAGTACCATTATAGAATTCGATGCAATTGTTAATCATTAACCGATAACCTAATTTAGTTGAAACTAGTGTTAAATTTAATCACCGGTTTTTGTTAACTGACAAGTTTTACCAGTTGTTAATTAGTAATAACTGTATTATAACCATAATAAAATCAGCCGATCAAGCGAGCCACATAATGATATGCATAATACAGTGCATTATTCATGTTTAAACATAATATTTTCATACTGTTGACGTCATGTTAAAAAGTGATTCTAAACTACCTAAAAAGAGGAAACCACGTGATATCCTGTGAAAAAAAAACTACTCTGTATATTGTTGCTATGTCAATAACTTGCTAGTCTTTGATAAGTCTTAACAAAACCATATTATATTTGTACATGAGAGGTATGACGTAACAGATAATAACAATATAAAGTTGAAAACACAGAACTGTCATTATCAATCACAATAGCATCGAGTTGGCAAGTGAATTGAACTGACGTCAATAGCATAATATAAAATAATATACGGTATCATACAATTCGAAATGCGCACTACACGAAATAATAATATAAAAAAAAATATAATAGTGAGTTCATCGTCCATTGTTCAAACTTTTGCAATAAAACAACTGCACAAATTTCACTAAATAAAACCAAAATTATTTACCATATCAAATGACAGAAAAACATTAATAAAATGAAACATTAATTATTATTAGAAATGGCGCACCCAGGATGGGGGTTCAGAGAGCCTCAACTTCCTCCCCATACCCTCATCACACCCAAATTCAAAATAAGTTTTAAAACATTATTATTTTAATACAGAAATAAACGGGGACGATTACTTGACATTTTCTTAACTAAAATTGGTTTTAAGCAAAGTATGCACAACCAGACAAAATTTAAATTTTAAGGAAAAATGTTGGTTATTTTGAGTTATAAAATGCTAACTTTAAGAAAATTCAATCACTAAATTAGCCTTTTTTAAACCATGAAAAGCAGTGTAATAAAACCGCGTTAAATTAAAAACAGTCTTTTTATAATCAACTTAATTTGTCGGTTTAAGCATAAAATTAATCCCATTTTTTAATTACGTTTTATGAACTTTTAAAAACTCGTATTTGTACAGTTCCTCAGTAATTTGTACATTGATACATTAAGTCTTATCCTAGCTACTTTCTTTTATAATTTAACTGGTGACTTCAAATGTAACATTGAAATACTGTGGATTTAGATGTAAATAGCAATGTTGTTGTTTGAAGGGCCTATCCACTTATCGATTTGTTTAGTTAATTATCAGCTTCTTTCGCTTTCAAACCGCGCACATGCTTATGTAATTTCTTCCTCTCCCTTATCTATCAATACAGTCGTAATACTGTATAGGTGACCTTAACGCCTATCTGCCTGGTGTTTACGCACTCAAATTATTTCCGGTAGGCTCTATCTGCTCTAATCCTATTCAATAAATAAACAAACAACTGGTGGTTTCACCTGCTACTCATTAACAACGTTCAAAAAAAAAAAAAAACCGTAACACTTTATAAACTTGCACAATTAACGACTCTAAAAATAATTAAAAAGAGTCATGCTGCATAATTTATCGCTTAAAAATGATGCTAGAAAGAAAAAAACATAATCAGTAAATGACATTATAGTTTATGGCGAATCTAGTTGCATTAATTTAATTAGCCTAATTATTTTTTATTCGTAATAATTATTCAGATTAACTTAAACCTTTAAGCCGTGAAAACTAAGGGGGGAAAAAAAGAATCAATTACATTTATGTATTCTCCAACATCAATTTATCGACAGAATAAATCTTTTTTTTTCTTCACATAATAGGTATCCAATTTCAATGTAAAAAAAACCTTCGGCAAATTGAAACCTAATATCATTGAGTTTGATTATTAGATAAGCCAATTTGAGGAAAATTAAATTTCAGATTTAAATGTATCTCAGTATATCAATTTATTTGAAATCTAGGTTAACCATAATCCGAGTTTTTAATTATTAGATAACCAACTTGTTGCAGTGGCACTTGACTTACGGTATGAACTGTATTTATATTTGAAATAGTCTTATACAAGTGAATGTGGTTCAGCTTAAATAAGCCATAGATGTTTTCGTGTAAATATTTAAAACGTGTTCTGAAAGGCTTAGTAAAAGTTAAAGAGTGAACATTACTTTTTTTTTTAAAAAAAAAAAAAAAAAGTAAAAGTGACATTTTAACTTTTTAAGTAAGCTTAGCTACTTTAGGATGCGTTGCGTTACACATATTGGCATAGATTCAAAGATAACAACAAAAATGCAGATCCAACAAAAAACTAAATATTTATTATCATGTTTTGATAAATACAAGTTTCTGTTTAATCTAGATATACGGTATTTCGAATTCGATTTTGCATTTACCCTTTCATCCGCACACAACAAACAACAATAAGCTTATAACTAAATATTTTTTATTTTTTGAGTTATGTAGAAATTCAATTAACGGGACTTGAGGGATATAATTTAGCATGGAAAATGTGAAGAACTACAGCAAAGAAATCTTTTTCATTTTTTTTTTAAAAAAGCTACTTGGAAAGAGATTTCATGCGGTCGTTTACCCTTCAACTTATTGATATGAGCAGACAACTTACTCATTCAGTCGTGCCAACTGGTTCATGCAAAAATCGGCTAACAATACAAAAATTGGGATAAGAAATTGACGATGAGTTAGCTAAAAAAGAATATTCATCTTCTTTTTTTTAAAAAAAAAATAAAAAACCAATTTAATAATATACACAACAAACACCCGTTTTGCCATAAACAGCATCCTTTACTTTTCTTGAACCTTACTTTTCTTTCTTAAAATTTAAATGTTGATTATTATAATTTCAATACAGTATACTTTATATACTGTACTAAAAAAATGTATTTTTCTCGTTGCACTAATACAAAAAGTACTTCAGTTGTAAATTACTAAAAGATGTGAACTTTTAAAGCAAACCGTTGTGCCTTAAAATAACTTTTTTAGTCTTAAAATTCAAATTTATTTACTTGAACCTAAAATCGGTACCTTAAAGAAACTGTTAACTTGTTGAAGATCAACTTTTGTGTTACAAAACCCCAATTTAGATACATGAAACTGAAATTGCGAGACCTGAAAAATGTGCGTCATCACTAATCTTGTAACGACAATTAGTTTTGTTTATTAAAGACATATTGGACAATCGTGGCCATGGAAGTCAAATTCAGTTTCTTGAAGCCTATTAATGTGTCTTAAAATAACAATATGTTCGTTACATAAACCAAAATTATTCCTTATACTTTCCGAGTTTCAAACAACAAATTTAGTCTTCAAAATGGCTTATGACTATTATACCAGTCTTTTTTTAAGGTACTGGAAAATAACTTTGATTGTCTATCTAATCGTGATACTGCTTCGACGTGCCCCAAGCAACTCAATTGGCCATTTTATGGCTTGACTCCATCTCTTCCGGTCTATAGCAATTGTCTTAGTTTAAAACTTAGTCGCCTTATCCATACGTCTATTTATTTGTTCGGTTTTTCTGTCATTGTATACTAGGTTTTTTTTTTAAATATTACTAGCGGCATAGTTAATTAATTGATTGATATGTAATGTTTAGTGAGAGTACATCAGTGTATCAATTAGGCCTAAACGAGATACAGTATCCATAGCGCAGCCTCCATAGCTAAATTGCCGTAACCTATACGCAGCTCGGTTAAAATAAATACCGTAGGGAAAAAAGAAGATGGAAAGCAAGTTAAACAAAAAAATATTCTCCAGTTGGCTTTTAGTACAAGTATTTTCTCTTTTCTATGTTATGCATTTACATTTTACAGAGGGGGTTTATGTACCATGTCATGGTCGTTTTGTTGGGTGGATTTTGTGTTATGGAGAACTGGAGTACCATCATTTTTCAAACAAGAGAGGAGGTGGTGGTGGTAGAGGGGCGGTGGGTGGATGAGAGCGGTTCCTAAACGGATGGAAAACTCCAACACCGTCAAAATTTAGGAGCGATATGTGAGCGTATTTAAACAGCCAAAAGAGAGCGCTTTCAAAGCACAAGCTGGAATGATGAAGGACATTTAAGGTCATTATTGGACGAGCATATTCGTTTCCAAGGGATGGTGGTGATATGATCACAAAACCCATCATCGTCAGCCCCTTTCAAAGAATAAGGGAGATTAAGAAGAGTAGGAGGAGGAGAGGGAGGAGGGATAAAAAATAAATACAAGGATGTTGAAATATGTAACTTTACTTAATCTAACATACAAAGAGTGTTTTTAGTTTTTTAGTATTGAATTATTTTGCATGCGTTATAATACGCATATACGGTATAATAAATACACAATCATGTTATAATATAAAACGACAGTGGCGCCCCTACCAAGGAACTAATTGAGAATTGAACAAAATTACAGATAGAATTAGGGGAAAAAAATTGGAATATACCGGTACTGTACATTAAATGCCACACATAATGTAGGAAACATGGCATGTATATTGAAAACTAAATATTTTTCATTCACTATATAATTATTTACCTTTAAAAAATAAATTTGTTTTTATTTTAGCAACTGGTTTCAAAATAGTGATGTTATCTCTACTTTTTTAATTTACTCATTTGCATATTATATAGGCATTATACTGGATTTCCATCATAACTAATTTATTTCCCAATTTCCAGGTAAAACCATTGTTGCTTCAGGATTCTAGTTTAAGCTTTAAAAACTGAATCAAACATCTAGATATAACATTAATTTCCAAACTAGTTGATTAAACATAGTATGATTCTTATACAAAAGCGGTTTACTCCCATAAATAGATTCAGTTTAAGTGATAAATATTCATTTTAGACACAAGAGTTAAGAATAATCTTACATGACTATCTTGACATTTAAAATGAATTTCAGGTGTATAAAGCATAATTATGCGAGAATGGCCAAGTAATTAGTTAAGAAGGTTCATTTCGTTGTGAAAAAAAAAAAAAAACTACAGTATTTCGCTAATAATTTGACCACTGAGTCGATGATGCACCATGCATTTCAACCCCATACAATCTGTATTCAGGTTAATCGTAGCAACGATTGTAGTAATACTTCGCAATAAAATTAGCTTTCTAATTTTGTTAAACAAACTTATAAAAGAAAACAAAATGTAGAGTTTTCTGATTGGTCAGTAAACAGTTCCAGCACATGCCCTCTTTAAATGATTACTTTATAGCTGCGGTATGTGTTACACTTGAAGATTTGAAAGAAGATGAGGCTAGTCATAAATGTAACAGCAATAGGTAACTAGTTCACAGCTTAAGGCTATCTCTATTCGACCAAATGGATCACCAACTGATTTTCGATTGGTCATCATGTTACACGCAGAAAGGGAGAAAAAAGATTAACAAAACTAAATACTGTACTGTACTGCACAAACTTACTGTACAGTACCAAAAACAAATACAGTACTGTACTATACTGAAAATAGAGATGTTCATTGAAATGAACAAGAAACAGCTGGTTTTCGTCAACTATAAGAGTTTCAAGATTGAAAAGGTCCCAACACAGTTAAAAAAAACTAATAAAAAAATTCCTTAAATGTCAATTACGATGCACAAAAGTAACAAGATAAATTATACGTTATTTTGCAACTATTCAAGCACCGCTTATTTTCTTTAAGGATGAAAGTGCTCGAGTTGTTTTTTTTGCCCTTGGGTTGATATATGCGTAGTAAAAATATAAATAGGATCGTGTTTTTCTACGCAGTTTGGATGAAATTAAAAGTTATTTTTGGATTTCCAGCTATTCCACTGCGTTGAAAGTGATGTTTCGACTGTCAAGTAAGAAGCCAAGCAATCCGTTACGAATATAGAGTGATTGATACATGGGACCCATTTTAAGAAACAAACAAAACTCAGGTATTAAAATTAAACATGATTACAATCAATACTAAAAAACACTAAACTGAGCAAAATAAATATCAATATGTCTCTTTTAAATCGTTTAATTACATCAAAAATAACATTTTTTAAAATTCTATACAAAAAAAGTAATACACGTATCATTGAAATAAGAAATACCAAAAAAACATTCTCGTTCATCCTTTAATGCGTATTACCGTGCAACAGAACTACCATATCAAACTTTGAACAAATTGAAATCATAGAAAGTACTGGAATTGCGTCTGTCATAATATAACAATGAACCACTTTAGCTATTTAGCACATATTTAAGCTACCGGTAACCAGTAAATAAGTTTAATAAAGACACTAAAGTTAGTCATTTTGCTCGATTTCAGTACGGAATTTAAAGAAAAAAAATTTAAATAGAAATATTGAACGCAATAATTAAATATCAAGATACTCTCAATGTGTTTTGGGACTGTATTTTCATTTTGTAATTTTATTTAATTACAATTTCGTATGTACCAGTAGGGTATAATATAACTTCAAAACTAATTTAATTTTAAAGTTAACTTTGTGTCCTAAAATAATAACTTTACGCCCTAGTTTCGACTATTTTGTATTGCAAGCCAAATTCACCGACTGTAAACAAATTTGTGTATGTCGTATTATTAGCAAAATTCAGTGCCCTAAAGTTAGTTTTTGAGGAGCTTTGTATAAGTGTGACCATGACCATTCCCATTCTCTATAAATAATCATGTGCAATTAAAATCATAGAAACGTATGTGTTAAGTTAAAGTAAGCATCCATAATAATAATCTCCATTCGATCAATTTCGATATAACGAACGTACAGTATATTTTTCATTCATACATTATTTTGCCAATAAAAGGAGAGTTATCTGTACTTTTATGTTTTTGAAATTGTTGGTTGAGCAATGGGTGAAGTAGTTATTAACTTTTATTTTCAGATCATCTCGACAATAATAATAATTGCTGAGCTTTTTGTGTGTGTGTGTGTGTGTGTGTGCAGTGCGAGTGAGTGACTCTTGTTTCTCCCTTTGGTACCTCATTACCTTTATCGATCGCCGTCTCCCAACCCAACTCCTAAACCCTCTTCCAATCTCAAACAAACTGTGTATGTCTATCTATCTCTTTTAATATAAAATTGCTGACTTATACAATACTGAGCAAGCTGAATGGAGGATTTTATCTCCTTGGCTGCTTCCTCGACAACATACTCGACTGTGTATACATTTTTCATGCATGGCTTTACCCCGCAGTAAAGCGAAACGCAAACCTAATTTCACTCGGCATTTTTTTTTAATGTATCATATCGTCACTGTAGATGCAACATAACGAATCTCAGTTTTTCGAATTTTTCAGGAGAGCGAAAAAACCATCTTGTTCTTACATTGTCAGCCTGCATAAACCATGTTACAAAATCTTAAATTCTAGAAAAACTAAGTGGAATTTTCATGAACTTGAGATTTCAGGGAGATTCAGCGGAACATTTTGCACATCATGATATGTGTAACTCAAATTAGCCCAAAAATGAGTTTCGTCATGTTGCATCTACAGTGACGATATGTAAACTTACATTTGTTTTTTATATATTATTTCACAACAAATATACAGTGTTTGTGTGTGCAATGGAAAACGAAGTAGTTCTTTCTTTTTAACTTTTTGTTTGATAAATTTATACACTTTGTCAACAATGAATTTTCATTTTTTTTACATACAAAATACTGTAAATTGAAGTTAACACATGCGCATTATATTCCAATCAAAGCTTTATAGAAACAAAACAAACGTTGTAGGCGGATTCTGACGTCATTTCCCTTCATTTTATTATCCTTTAAGTTTCTTCAGTTTATTTTTAACTAAGTTATATTAAACTTGCATGTACTGTAGATTAAAAAAACAGACTACTTCATATTCCGCTTATTTATATTTGAAAAGAAGATTTCCTGATAATTACAATTTTAAATCGTTTTAGTATTTCATATGCTAAGTTATAAATATAATTTTTTTTGTTTGAAAGTGCTATTAGTTTTAAGCCTATACTTATAGTTGTGTACTTTTTTGTTATTCAGCGAAGTTGAAATAATTGTGAAGGGACGAAGTAGTGAATCCATATGGAAGCCATTGAGGAACCTTTACTAATATGCCATTTAGACTTTAGCAGAACCGAAGATACCCTAGGGACAAATTTCATTATGAACAAGAACATCAAACTAAAATACTACTACTAAAATAAGTGACATCAATCCCCAATTAAACTAATGTCAGATTTCTACATTATTGCTGTATATTCTACGCTGTAATCTAAAATAAACAAACTATAAAAAACCCACTTCCTTAATATCTAAAATTTTGATTGGTTTGTTTATATCTTTTCGTCGTCAGCTGGTAAAGAGTGTTTTTTCCCTCCATAAAAGTGCATTTCAAAGTGTCGAAAGTGACAAGTAAATGAATAAAAAAGATAGATAGATAGGATTATTCCATTAACACATTTACGCCACATAAATCTTGTTCAATTTATATATTGCATGCAGTTTAATGTAGCATCAACGAGCACAGATACTAACAAAACCCATTTATATTATTATACACACGCCAAATGTGGTAAAAAAATTTATACAAGCTAAAAAAACATATATTTTTTTAAGACCAAGTTTAGTTAAGTTCCATTAAAATGAACTAAGTACTCTATTAATCAACAAGTAGTATCCAGCAAACAAAACATGAGTTGCAATACTTTAGTTTCGTCTTACAGTGTAGAAAAGGAGCACAAGCACTTCTAAAAGATAATAACATGAATACTAATTATTTGAAATCCAAAATAACCAGTCGGAATTACTTAACTTAAACTTTACAAATAACTTTCAGTTGTATAGATACCTTTATATTCAATGTCATGCTATAATGACTTACTGTAACTACTTCAAAGTTTAGCAAACAATTATTGCTATTCACCACTTTCAACTTATTAGATGAAATTAATGTAAACGCAATTATTGAGTTAATAGATAAAATTCAGCAATTTATTCTTTTGTATCCTGTATAGGAATGATAGTAGCAATTTTTCTCAATTCACGGAATGAAAATAATAAAATAATTCGAACTCAGAAGCCGTTTTGTGTTCTTACGCAATGTTTGAACAACTAATGCCAATATCATTATTAATATCCCCAAAGTTTGTCAACAATTCAGTAATCGTTGTTGTTACTGGTAAATATGATACTACATGTTATTACAATGAAGTTAATTGTTTTATATTTTTTTATTTCGCAATAGTAATTATTACTTTTTATACGACAAAACAAGCTATTCTTTCTATGCTGCATACTCCAAAACATGTTTTAATATTATAATTATGACAATTTAATAATAATTAATATGAGTAATAATAGTAATCATAGTATTATACGATTAGAATGTTTGTATGTGTAATCAATAATTATTATATTATACATGTTCTTGGTAAATGCTTAAATTATTACAATGTTTAAAATGTCATCACTCATTCGTTTTCCTTAACTAAATAAAAAATGATTAATTATAGCACAAAGTTCAAAAAAAAAAAACAAGTAAAATAAAAACACATGGTTTATTTCACAATGAAAACAGTAAACAATTACTACCGCTTTATCAAATTTTCCTTTAGAATATTATTAGCATGATTCCTTAACAATAGCTGATAAATTTTTAAAAAAAAGTCTATTACAGATAAAAACTTCCTAAAGATAAACTTTTTGATAGGATCAACATCCAAGGAAACGTCGCCGTACTTCGGTGAAAATCTTATAAAGTCGATAAAGAATGATTTCTAAAAATACAAATGCAAAGGAAATTGGATAAAGATGCTTTGTAATATTAAGGATGTTGAAAAAATAATCGGTGCTAAGTACAGAACTGTATAAGTACTGCATTTACTTGCTTCTTCATTGGCCAGTTGCACGACAACTCATTATGCCATTATATAACATTTAAATACTGTAGATGAGACTGGTTGGTAAACTAACTTAGGTTAAAGTATAGAAATACTGTACTAGGTTATAGTATTAACTTACATTATACATTATTTTTAGTAAAATATGTACGGTAGTAGCAATAGTACAATCAAATAAATAATGTAGTACCGATAACAAAATAATACAATAACTGATTAGGTTAAAATGCAACTAATTTTCAGATATGTGATTCATACTAAAAAATGCCATGCTACTTTTTAAGGCGCAATGGCAAGTCTCATGTCATGAGATGATATTAAAAAAAAAAATTTTTTTTTTGCACTTTGGTCTTGTGATCTTATCGCCGATTTTTATTGCACAATCCATTCGTGCATAGTACTGTACAAATACTGTACTGTATAAGCAAAATATCATCGCGATACAGAAATGTATAAATTAATGTACGGTATCATAAAACGATTCAGAGCAAACATTTGCTAGTTACTAATTATCTACAATAATTATAAAATATTATAATGAAAAAATTAAAAAGCCTCCTAAAAACAATTCCAGCATTTTAACTGGTACCGGTAAACCATAAATATTTTTAGATATCGTAACTAGTAATCACTGCAGATAAATGAGATTTTGAGACCTCCTTAGAATCTCAACATCACAGTCCTCAAGGAGTCTGAATAGTGATTTCAACAAAATTACACATACTG
This sequence comes from Helicorthomorpha holstii, assembly GCA_013389785.1. Lineage (NCBI taxonomy): Eukaryota > Metazoa > Arthropoda > Diplopoda > Polydesmida > Paradoxosomatidae > Helicorthomorpha > Helicorthomorpha holstii. The sequence continues at coordinate 11,142,063 of JAAFCF010006680.1, read as the reverse complement.
CATGTACAGTATAATGCAATTACTTATTAATTCGGCTAAAGAAAGGCTATTATTACTCACAGCCTATATACAGTATAATATATTTAGCAATTACTGTATAATAACATTTTTAAAAAGTTGTTAGATTTTATTGTCCTATGGTCCCAACATCACAGCTAGTGTTAAAAATCAAAATCAAAAACTAAAACTGGATCTAAATACTTTTCCAGAATAATACTGTAAATAAAGTTATTTCACTAACATTCTCATTTCGGCAGCAATGCATACCTAAATATTGAAATTATTTACATGAACGTTTTTAAACCACTACTGCTATGATTCTATCAATTGACTGCCAATTGTTGATGTTGCTAACAAGTTGATAATAAAATGTGAACGGAGAAACAATATTATTTCAGTTATTTGAAAGGAATGTGAGGGCGTCAATAGTGTGATAGAAATGTAAATAAAAAGAAGCGCTTGTTGTTTGTAAACAATAAAGAACGACAACGACAATGTACACATTAAATACAGTGCTGCAGTTTTTCAACTCTTAAATGTTGAAGCGGCTGATGTTCAAGAGTTTGCAAATATTATAGTGTTATATGCGTAGGTGAATGATATAAAAAAAGCAAAAGCACGTAACACAGAATACAGTAGCTATGAATAACACATTAATTTGAGTTGGCAGCGCTGCACTAACAATAATATGTATTGCGCAATGTAAAAGCGTCTTTACTTATAAAATGTTGTACCAATAGCGGTTATCAACCTGCATGTGTTACGACTCCATGGGGAGTCGCACTGTCGCACGTACATGTATTATTGAGGAAAGAGGATAAACAGGCTTTAAAAGTTTCATATCTAAAAAAAAATATACAAAAAATTTCAAACAAAAATGCAAAAATTTAGTTACAGTACATTTGACATAAAGTCATAGCCGCCCACAGAAATTGTTTTGAAGAGAAACCAAACTTTGCAAGAGGAGCAAAAACTGTTTTATAGCTAAAAAATATCGATACTTTGTCATAAAAAGAATAACAAATAGTTTAAAAAATGGAAATTTGAAATCCCCCTCCCCGGTGGGCGTCCCTGAATACTGTCAAAAAAACTATAAAAATTGGTTAAAATATTTTTAAAGAAAAAGTGATCACAAGTTGATAATTGTAAAACTCTAAAGAGCTATGAGGTAAAAAAAAAGTATGTCCATCAAATCTCTGCACTCTGTCATTGTCATAAAATCATTCTTCAAATTCTGTAAGTTGATTGAATGAGTGCACGTCAAGTTCCCAGTGCCAGTTTGCAAAGCTGTAACCATATAAGAGCAATTAAAAGTTTTTAGTGGTCAGTAAATGTCTACTTAACAGTGACGTCGCAATCACACACACCCATCCACTACAAACATGCAAATGTCAATGGAACACACAGCTGCCTTTGTTAAAGAATGGGCGGAGCAAAATAAAAACCCTTTCTAACATTACCATGGTCTCCAGGCATCTTTAGCCCATTTCCCAAGAGAACAAAAGAATACAAAACCTAGGAAGAGAGCCATTGAGAGGTAAAAAAATAAAAAGAAAAGAAAAAAAAAACTCGACAGATCAATAAAAAATAACTAATACTGTACTGGGACTAAGGCTATTACACAAAAGAAAAATATCGAGTTACTAAATAAAGCGTAAACTTCGATTATATTATTGGTTTTTCTTAAATAATAAATTAGGAAAAAATATATTTGAAAATTCCTATTTATGACAAGAATTTAAGAAATTTTCCTTTGTAACTGTTGATGTTATTTTTATTTTCTTTTCAGAGCTATAATACTGTATAAAGTGTAGAGGGAGGTCAATGTTTTCTTAAATAAAATTCTTACAAAAAAAACAAAAAAAAAAAACAGTTGCTCACTGCTGAGTTGAAAAAAATAAGCTGGAAATGCGAGAAAAATATAAAACAGAATCTCAGGTTGCATAATAATAACAAGCTGCTGCACGCGAGAGTAACTTTGAGAGGCCCGAAGCACTTCAGTTTAGGGGGCCCTCATTAATATGTTCTCCAAGGTTTATAAGTTGCTAGCAAAATTATTAGACAATTAGACCGTATATTTAAAAAATATATTTCGATTTACTTTTCCGAGTATTTAAAATCAGTTCGAACAATTCAGCGCACTGCGCATTATTTTCAAGAAACGTATTCATCAGTTACAACTTGTACTAAAGTAAATTTCAACTAACGCGTGTTCCTCGAAAAACAAAATGTTCAAAGAAAAAAACACGAATCGTTAATAGCATCCATAAAAAACGATTTTTTTTTTATTAAATTTAAACAATTTAAAAAGACCTTGAGCTTTTGTATAATCGTAAATTGTCAGTTTTTGCTACGCATTTGTAATTGTTACACTGACTTTCAATGTTAAACTTCAAATAATAATTTTCAAACGCACTCGAACCACTAAATTTTCGTTTCTGTATGTTAAATGACAAGTAATAATGATACCACTTCGTTTTCTATAAACACATACAAAAAGAAAGAAGCTTGAGATGGCTGTTTAAAGTTTAACAACAAAATAATGCCACGTATACAACTCAGTCGTGTGACAAATATCATCTACTGCATTTATAGTTATTATCTGATTTGAAGAGTCCCACAGCTATGGTACATACTTTAAAGTGTAAATTTGATTACATCGTATTTCAACTCCTTGAAGATGTGTATGCAATTTATACGTATGCTGTATCTAAAAATCTTATAACAAGTAGCGATAAATATGAATTTGAAGAAGGTTGAACGCGGTCAACACACGCGTATCACAGGTTGTTGCAGTTTCAAGAATTCTGATTTTATACTTTAAATGTTTCAAATTTCGTACTGCATTAATAATGTACCGTATAGCCATTTTAATATAAAGACGAATATTGCTTTGCGAAGTGAAAATGCTGTACCGGTACCGGTATATATAAAGAAACTGAGATGCATTAATAAAACATGTCAATGATCAATAAGTGCAATGTATTAAACTATTAACTACGACGAATAAAGAGTGAGTTGCCAATTACTGTGACTGTTTTAAAATTTTGGGCTGAACTCATTCCCCCATCCGTTTTTCAACCACCAACTGCGCATAAATAGCATTAAATGTTTAAAACGCGTGTTTACCCTCAACACTTGGCAGACACCTTCATTCACACTCACAAAGATGAATGAACGAAAAGTAGGGGTTTTACAAATGCAGGAACCTTCCTATTATATCGAAGCCTAGCAAAAATAAAATACAATAGAAAAGCAGACTCAGTAAAAATGCATACCGAACAAAAGAAATCTCCATGATAATTAACACAATTAACGAAACGATCAGATTAAAATGTGGCTATGGAGTCGAGTTCTCCATTTAGTCAATTAACAATTCATGTCGACGTACTGTAATTCTAAACTAAACTTTATTGAATTAGTGTAGCTCTAATATAACTTACAGAGACTGTCGACGTACCGATACCTAACAAAAATAAGCAAAAAATTCCAAATAAAACAGACATGGAACGTATCATAACACCGACGTACCAAATTTTAATACTACAAGTACGGTACATTGTGTTAATCATTACTACAGTATATCTTCACACTTATACAGTACAATCTAATTGTTTAGATCGTGTAATCAGTCAGTAGAAGTTAAATGTCGAGCTTTAAAAATACAATTAAAATGCTCAAAGGAAATTTATCATGGTTCTTGAATCTCAAACGATATTACTGATTAGCTATGTACCAATAGACTAATTAATATCTTGAAAGTTAGAGCACAAGTTCCTAAGAATCGGTGCTCTTGTAAGTTATTGGTCAGTTTAGGGACGAAGAGCCAAGCCATAAGTCTAGCAAAACTTATTAAAAAAATAACTAATTATAGACATTGTATCCGATATGTAAAATCAAAATAACCTTCATCAGTATGTATCTTTAAAAAGTTTAATTTTTCTTATTTAATAACATTTTGAACGGCCAGCCGTTTAGTACAATCTAAAAATTCCAATAATACAATCCTGCATTGTATTCGTACAATATGGTTAAATAACAATGCGTATAATGCATTGTTATCTGACCATTTTTTTAATAATCTTCAATATGAAAATATGCTTCCTAAAATAACCAAATCGGTTCACTTACAATAAAATTGCTCACAATAAAAATCGATCTCGTAAAAAAACTACTTTTATATTTCTGTATGCATTTTTATACCACTTCTTACTTTGAATATGATATAAAAAAAAACATTCAATTTTAAGACTTGTTTACGTGCTAAAGTGTTACTCTATAGGGTAACTGAAGCGACTTAATTCAACTATGTAATCAAGCAACTCCCTACATAAAAGCAGATATTTGTGGAAATAAAAAGATATTAAGTTGTCACGGTCACACCCACATATACATATCTTCAGAAGATAAACACACAACACTAACATTTGATCCTATAATCTGCGTTTGCCCTACCCAGAATAGCGTGTACACCCTACCCTGCTCAATGTACATAATACTTTAGAGGCATTTTTCAAATGTTTACATTATAAAACCCAAAGTATAAAAAAATAAAAAGTCTAAAAGGCGTAACTCGGGTTTTTACCGTACGTAATTATGTGGAAAACCTAAACAACGAGAGATACGAGTATTATAATAGTTGTAGCTACCGTATATTTTATTTAATACCATTTTGTAACGATAATAAATACCGTTCAAACTTAATCTTATAGATTAAACAGAAGGACTTGAGTTAAGAGGGAGACAATATTTAAATGACACCCTCTTAAATAAAAATAAAATTATTTACTAAACTGTCGACCTCAATACAGCTAAGCGTGACAAACACATTCAAAATTAGTTATACACTAATTAAAATTGATTATACATTGATAAAAACCTTCATCTAAAATAGAAACTACTGCATTTAAGTTCTAACTTTTAAATTTCACAATTATTACTGATGCAACTACAGTCTTTCATACGATATACAGTAAGTTAAAACTTAGAAAATGTTGTTGACAAGTTTGGCCAGTGCTTAGTGGACAAGAATTTGCACAATGTTATAAGAACATTTAAAAACATGTTATTTCTCTTCCCTCCTTCAGTTTCAAACGTTTTACTAGGACATGACCTTACAAATGTATTACCTGTTTGAATGGCAATCTCGTTATCGTGATCATTTAATGAAGGTAGCACACAGCATTCAACATACTTGTACACATACGTATAAAATTGTATTTTATACTCAAATCGAGGTCATTCCAACAATAATTTTTGAGCCTCGTAAAAACCATCATATTAAATACCGGTATTTGTGTTGTACAACATTTAGATTCTGCTCAATTTGAAATTTTAATTGCTCACGTCGACACATACACACACATATAATAACTACCGGTACCACTTCCCTTCAATTTCAACAGCATCTTGTTTATTAATATCCCATTAAACTTAAAAGCACATACTGCACAAATATCATCAATAAAAGCCTATCAAACGTTTATTTTTTTATATTCAAAAAGCAATTGTGGCTATTAGGATACATCTACACGCATTTTTATTAATACAAAACTATGTTTTGATAAATTTTAACAAAATTTTTAAAATATCAGTCAATGAAAACGTTTCAATTTTGGAACTTCAGATTATAATTCCATGAATAATAAACTAAAATCCTTACAATGTGTTAGAAAGTTGTTACGAACAAAATTAATGAACAATACTAATAAAACTTCAATAAATATGATACAAGTTGGTACTAACCAATGAACTAATAATCATTTAAGTTACAGTGCATTGCGAAACGTAACAGTTTATAAAGTTTATTAATAGCATTTTATTGATTGATATTATCCCTTAGCAAAAAAAAAAAAAAAAGTAGCAGAGCGTAGTTTCGATCTACGGACCTCTGGGTTATGGGCCCAGCACGCTTCCACTGCGCCACTCTGCTTCCACACTTCCCACCTTCCATATTAGCTTAGTAATGCTGTAACATAGCTTCGTTCTTAATTATATATTTTTCTATTGTTATCAGCGTTGTACTCTATGATATTACGCAATCGAATTAACTTTTAGATTCAAAAAATCTATTACGAGTATTATCCTCTTAGTACATTTGAAATAATGCCAACATTAAATTAGTTGGTATCATACTGTTTATATTTTAAAACATAGAAAACCATAAAAGAATATTTTTAGTTTACAACATTTTACTGTTTATAAATTAAAAATTATTTTTAAAACATTTTTACGCTTAAAAATTCGATCTACCAAGCTTAGGGAACTTATGGGCCCAGTACATGTACAATTCCACTACTCTATTATAATTTCCTATTTCCTATACGCCTACACAAAATAACGCAATACAAACTGACTGCACACAGTTTTCAAATTAATTTCATTCTTCTTTGGCAATGCCAAATAAATCTCAACCAAGAATTATTATACCATTCATAAACTTAAAATTATGTTGCTAGCTTGCCAAGTAGCTTTTAAATTGTCTGTTTATTTTAATCATCTAAAGTCATAAAACTGCCAACAAACTCAACACCAGCTTTTCATTAAAATACAATATTTTTTTCTACTGTGCTTAGGAAATCATACACGCCTTAAAAATAGCTATGAAAAATCCAAATCGTTGATTAATCATACGTAACAAAATGATTAATATTGTAAAAAGCAAACGTTCAACACCTACACGATTGATACCATATTATAGCGTCGTACTCTTTCTTTACATTTTTATATAATCAAGTTTGGAGCTTGGTGAAAGACAAATCCACGGACTACATCGATCGATACGGACCAAACCATATTCCCAGGAAGGGAATAACAGAGCTTCAACTTCCTTTCAGTTTCATCCTGACTGATGAAAAGCAGAAGTTAATATATCGGAGAAAACGCTCACCAAACATAAGGGGAGGAGAAAAAGAAAAAAAAACCTGTATATACATGTAATATAGCAACAACTCCCAAAGCACAAACTATCAAAAACAAAGTCTTTTGAATATTTAAGCAAAACGAAAATTAGTTCATTCAGTATAAACCAGCAGCAAAAGAAAGAGCAAGTGCTGCACGGTACTACGTAATTTTCACAAACTCAGTGGTAGCCATGGCAACGTTTTAGAGATAGACAGTAGAGTGACTAGACTACAGAATAATGTAGGAAAGAGAGTGGGAGGGGGTAAATAAAAACGTTAAGTGGTTTTTGATCATCGTCTCTACACTTTTCCTATATCATCTGGAAGACTTAATAAACTTTCACGTCAAAACAATTTCATTTACAAATTATATATAAATTTATCTTATCAAAAATTATATTTCAAGGATACATTTTGTAATGTTGCAGCTACAATAATAAGAAAATAACACTTAACAATCTACCTTAATCAGTTATTTTAAATAAAAAACAGTTTTACATGTACACCACATTTATAAAAAAAAAAAAACAGATAAATAAAAAGGTCACGAAAAAATCCAGAAAAAAGTTAAGGTAACAGAAAAAAATAAACACAATAGTATATTATACCGGTACAAGTACTCTATATAAAATAATCATGTATGTTGCAATATAAATAACTTACTTCTGTTTGAAAACCAACTATTTGCTCACACTGTACATTATACTGGCAAAACGTCAAGGAAAAAAAATTTAAATCATTTTGTTATTGGTTTGTTAGATTTCTTGATAATACAGTAGTATCGTATAACGGCATAAGTTCCATGAAGCAAAAAATCAATAGTTCAGCATTTGGTACTACTGTAGAAAATGTTGTTTGCTTGCCTGGAAGCCTTGAAGCCTACAGTTGAAGTAATGTGTAGGTTTTTGAAAATGTCAGAAAATTCTCCCTTTTAACATTACAAATAAGGCTTCACAAAATTAATGCCCATATCGTTCAAATCCTATTTCAACAAACAAATACAGACTGCAGTACTATATGATTACTGCAATACTCTCGTATATTTCAACTAAGTTATGCTGCAATATGAACGGTTTCCCACAATAGTTTTTTTTATATTATAATAAATACATTGAATTCAATTTCGCTTTAAGCCTACTTCAGAGGAATATTTACCAATAAATTTCTGTTGCCAGCAATATATATTGGTATTTCTTTGTATCATTTCGTTCTAATAAAAATTAGAATTAAACTTTAAGTACGAGCAACTTCAAACATGACCAACTATAATTATTTAAGTTTAAATTTTTCAACTTATAAACATTAAAATACATGAAAGTGAATAATTTACTTATGTACTACTATTTGTACAATTTGAGACACTCAAATCAGAATCATACTACGGCTAATCTCACTTAAAAAATTAAATCTTAATAATTAATTAAATCATTTTTGAATTTGATTTCACAAGTTAAAGGTGCTGCCTTCTATCGGACTTGTACACATCGATCCTATTCTGAGTGTGAATTTTCATAGCGTGAAATTGTTTATGAATTTGGTTTTGTCCAATAAAAATTAAAACCTAGAATTTCTTAGGAACAACTATAATTTCAAATAAAATGTTAGATTTTCTGATTAATATAAAAACTACTTTTATTTTAATAGTATACAATTTACTTGCATAAGAAATCAATAAAATGAAAACAAAATTGGTGATAAAAATCAGTCGAATAATCGCATTCGTGTAACCGACAGTTAATCAATTCATTCTAATACACACTTAGCAGTAGTAAATAAAATTAAAATTGCTATTTCATAAATTAATTCTAAGTTTATCGATATTTGCTAAATACAAATACAGTACAAGTCAGTTAATGTCGTTTCAACTGATAAAAATAGAATTAATATCGGCAGTTAAAACTAAATGAAATAACGAGCAATTTCGATTGTGCTGATAATGATTAAATATCTTTAAAAGAAAAAACATCACCCACAGGTTCATTAAGAATAGAATCGATTAGAAAAGTCACTACACAGCGTTGCAACTACATAACACGTAATTTATTTAATAATTAAACAGCACAAAATAGGATGAAAAGATTGCTAAACAAGCCACTAAAGCTAAAGCCAGTTATTAAAATATTTCAAAATTTATAGTTTTATGAATAAACCTCCCCAAATTACTATAATTAGTTCATGTTTCAATAACAAAAACTTCGAAATTTTTGACACCAATAATTACTGTTGAAAATATTTTCGAAAAAGAGAAAACGCCGAAATGTCAGCAATCTTCATAATATTTATGTAAAGTAGTCGTATATTCAGCTTATTATTATTCCACTTTTATATATTTTTAATTTTTTACAATCTCGGTTGCGTGAATTGAGGTCACAACTACCAATTGCGCATGTTTTATGTACCGAGCAGTGAAAGGAGCTTAGGAAGTGAGCGGTTTGTGTGTCAAAATGGAATGGATTAATCGATATAATCCACATAAGGACAATATTAAGTTATATCCACGTAATTTAAAAAAAAAAAAAAACAACCACCATGCGTTAAATAAATAATTTCACTTAAACAATTACCTAGTTTATAAGAATAAAAACAATACAAAGAAATCACCAAAAGTATAATAGCCTTTCTTTTTACAATTTAAATATACTAAGATGATCTAATAACTGGTTTAATCATACAGCTCATTATCATTCCAGTTGACTTTATGATTAAATAAAACACAACAATTTTCAATCAAATTTTAAATTAAAACTAAGCCTTATAAAGTCGATCATCACGGCATAATTCGAAATAACGTTTATTCGCTAACATTCATTGCTCAAAAACTCATAAAAATTGTTGGATATAGTAAATTTAATTATAATGCAATTTATCATAAATACGTATAACTTAATAGCTGATTGTTTTAGTTTTTGTCAAAATTAAGGCGTGGAAATTCACCAAACGCAAAGTAAGCCAATGTTCATCAATATTAAGTTACTACGAGTTTATAAACTACGCTAAATTTTTTCAATTTTGTTAAGTTTAGTTTCCCCACACACTGTAGTTAACAATACTAAATTTGATGCATATTCATAAAGCATTGCTTTTTTAAAGGCTACTTTTTGGTAAACTTCGAAAAGGTCAATCGGCTACTACACTTATGGTCTTTAATTTTTAAACAAGACACATATTAGGTACTGCAAGTAAATAGAAAAAAACGTGTATACTACTTTAGCCACCAATATAGCCATGTTTACTGTGTATGGCGGCTAAATGACTTTAAATCGCAATTATAAGCGATAACGGTATAAAAGAGTGCTGCATGCAATGATGTAACTTATTCATGGCGTTTGCTATGAAAATCCTTGCTGTAATGTTCAGTAGTTAGGAATGCTATCAAATTTTCTCCATTGGACCATAGGGGAATATAATACCAAAACCGCAACTACAACTTTGACAATAAAGTGATAATAAAACCTTGTTATGGCTTTCGACAAGAAAGGAAACATCACTTTATGCCCTTTTGTCCCTTCTGACACCTTTTCCAATTTCATACTATACCGGTAGTTAAATCAATTGCACATTACATTATTCGCAAAAGTTCTGTCATTGAAAAAACTGTATTTTTCATTGGTTAAAACTAAAAGCTACAACAGCTGAAACAATAATAATAAAGTTTTTATGTAATGACAGAAACCGACATTGATGTTTTATGGATTGCATTTAAAAAATCAATACAAAAATGTTTTAGTGAATTAAAAAATATTCTGCCGTCAAACAAAAAATAAAAATGTTTAGTAAACATTGCTGTAAAGCGCGCATAAAAAAAAACAATCGATAGTTTTCACAACTATTGTACAACATCACCATGTACAGTACGTAAGGGTAAAAAATAAAAAAAAAACTAAAATTCATAATATGCTAAATTTAAAAGCGACAGCAGCTCTAAAATGAAGGCAAGCAAATCTACCGCCACAACTGACATAGATAATTACTGGAAACGAAACTGGAAATTGCTAAGAATATTTTATTTGATATTAGGCATTAACATTAATCCAACCATCGATGTCAGCAGTCAAAATAAGAATTTGATAGTTAAACTATATCAATTCATGGTCTTTATATTGCTCTCGTTAGGCGTCATCCACCGATGCTTTCATTTAAAAATCTACGTCATACCGGTCATGTGGACAGACCCAACTGCATTCTTTTACATCGGAACGTTCAGCGTTATAGTTTCGTCGTCTATAACTTACTTAGTTTTGCTGGTTCGCCAAAGACAACTATCTACACTTTTTCGTCAACTTTTTCAATACCTGTACCTTAATTGCAACCGCCAGCAACTGCGGGCATTTACAAACAAATGGTTGCTGATTGAAAGCATCTTCTTTGTAGTAGTAACGATAATGTCAGTGACGATTGTACTCGTGAGTTCTTTTATGATCAAAGAAATACCAGATATTTCAGAGCTGGTACAAAAAGGGGTTGATAATTGTACAGTGGTGCCCCACACAATCCCAAAAACCGCAAATACTATTTCAAAAAACGACGGTATTACTATAATTCTTGAAATTTTATCTTTGCAAGTTGGCGTCTACGTTGTACTATATGTTTTTACTTTTGCCTGGGTGTGCTCAATGCTACATTTTGCCATGATAAACATTCAATTACCAAAAGTTTTAAACAACCAGCAAGTGAGTTTAAATGATGTTGAAACGGAGCTTAAGTCGTTTCAGATTCAGCATGGAAACGTTTGTAAGCTAATCCGAAAAACCAATCGACCGTTTTCGTTCCTGAACTTGGCCATCGCGACATGTGAAATTATCAATCTCATTTTTGTTGTTACTATACTCAAATCGTCTTCAGAAATATTGCAATCGGGAATGTATGCCGCTTTAATCATATCAACCACCCTCCTGTATTGTAAGAACCATTTTGGATCCAAAGTTAACGGCATAGTATAAAAGAATTCTATAAAATATGTTTGATAATTATAAAGTATAAAAAACTTAACCACTTATATTACAGGTTTCTGAAAGCTTACTACTCGTCAAATCCATCGATTTATTTGGTCAAATTCCTTTAAATCAACGACGATTTACAACACAGGTCGTAAAAAATTTCAGTACCTTCATTTTCAGTTTAAAAAAGTAAAAAACAATTACTATACATGCTTAAAATTCCATTTAATAGATCCAGATAGAATTTCAGTTATATTGTACTTCTCTACTGAGGTCCAAACCAAAATTATCTTGCTGGAGAATATTTGTTTTCCAAAAGAAACTTTTGATAACGGTAAGTGTAAACTTCGAAAAAATCAATTTAAATGGTGTTATTAAAACTGTGTTATTTACAGATCATAGGAACTCTGATAACATATTCACTTATTGTATATTCAATGTAAAATTAAATTTAAAATCTTTCAAATCTTACAGTACTTCACCAAACACGACCTAATAGATTAAAGTAATTATCGCATGCCAACGACTAATAACTTGCATTAAATTTACTTTGTAAATCTATATTGATTGCATTAAAAGGCTTGATAAACACAATGTACAGTATAACGATCGGATAACCTGTACCATATCGATTACGAGTTGTTATCTTAGTAATGTAAACATCAAGTACAGGTAAGTTTATAAAGTTACGAGTAAGCTAACTAATTTATTATGCCAGTCATAAATATTATTTATAATAATTTTGATGATATTGATCACATTGTATGACAGGTTTATGTTGTCAGCCAGCATTTTATCAACTTGAACTTAGTACTGTACAGGTTTTTAAAAACAGTAAAAACTTTTGACATGAAGCGTTGATAACTTAACTAAGTACTGTACGTGCAGTAACTAAGTTATGTCATTGCTATAATGTTATACGGCAGTAACAACACTGTCTAAACTCTTAAAGTACTGACTTAACAAATAACAAGTACTGTATATTGTATAAAGCATTTTTATATTAGAAAACTTTACACCAATTTAAACGTTGGTCGTGCAGAGTATATACAGTACTAGAAAAATTACGAAAAAAGTAAAAATTAACATTATTTTCTTTATAAACGGGAAACTGTAATACTATACATGAAAAATATTATGCTATTTATAGTTTATGCAATGATAAATAACAAAAAAATACTTGACAAAGCTGATAGTTTTCCTTGCTTAGTATATGGCGTTGCCCTGTTTCATACAGTATCTAAATAACGATGAAGCATATAACTAAGCCTAAACAATATTCATGATTATTTTGCTTAAAAATGTTATTGAGTGCAATTATTACTAAGAGTATTAGCTGTATGGGCGTCTCCAAGCGATTAAAATAAAATTAGTCGCTTAAAAAGCGTTTACATACGGTAGCCATGTATCAACTAAAATCAATACGTTGTATCTAATAAATTGTGTGCGCCTGTGAATTTCAAAGCACTATACAATAATAAAATGCCTTGTTGAGTGCATTTTAACGCCTATTAACACCACTGAAATCGGCAGTTTAAAACTAATAACCAAGACGCGTCAATAAAACTTTAGTTAAAAAAATGGCAGACTATTTAGATCGCAAAACTCAGGAAGAGGAAGTTGTATTAACTACCGACTGTGTTAATTTCTGGAAAAAAGCGTGGAAGTTACTACGGCTAAATTATTTCATAATCGGCATCGACATCAATCCCACAACTGAAATACAAAATAATACATCCTCAATAGGAAAATCGGTATACCAAATAATTATGTTCATTTTAATGACACTGTCTTTCGTTCATAGAATGATTTACATATATGTTTGTGTCATTCCTGTCATGTTTACAAATTCTACCAGTTTATTTCATATGGGAATGTGTATTGTCAATGTTTCTGCTTTTATTTCGTTTCTTATTCAATTATTTAAGCAAAAGCAAATGACTAAATGTTATCGGAAACTTTTTCATCATTTATATGTGAATTACAGTCGTCAGCAATTAACACAATTGACCAACAAATGGTATAAATTCCAAATCATACAGTTTGTAATAATAGTAGTATTAATTCTGTTTGCATCGATTTTCAAGCTATATTTATTTTATACTACACCTAATTTTATCGTATCGTTATCAGCCAACTTTACAAATGCTGAAATTCCAATTATGACTCACAGTTTTGTCGAAATTGATATTATTACAATATTTTTTGAACTGTACAACATACAGTTATTCGTACCGGTATTTCTTTACACATTTATATTTTTCTGGACTTGTTCTATGCTCGAATTCGCTATGATGAACATTACAACCCCAAACATACCAATCAGCAACCGACTATCTCTAAGTCATGTCGACAAGGAGCTGAAGTCGTTCCAACAAAGACACAGTCAAATATGCCAATTAATTAATGGAGTCAATCAACTTTACTCGCTGCAGAATTTAACAACTGCATTAAGTGAAATGAGCAACTTAATTCTCGTTATTACAGTTACGAAATCAGCAGCGATTTATTTGCATATGGGAATGTATTTGTCCGTTACTATTTCAGCTACGTCTTTATATTACTTGAACCGTTTTGGAACTAAGGCTAACAATTCGGTTTGCAATCATTCACAACTTAAGCCCGGATTTACATGCCACAAAAATTTAAAAAAAATGTACTCGACAAAATATTATGTCCTAAATAATAATTCAGCTATAATTGCTATTAAAAAGTCCAAAAGACCATGCACAAAATGTTTTGGCATATAAATCTTTGCTTTATAGTTCAATACCATTATACACTAACCTTATATGATTTTATGCAGGTATGTGAAAGCTTTAAATTGGTCAAATCTATCGACGTTTTCGGAAATATTCCTTTGAAACAGCGGCGATTTCCTTCACAGGTTAGTACTGTATAACTTACTGCAAATTTTGCATTCTAATTTTTCCAACCAGCCCCTAAATGTTAATTAACTTCACAGATACAAATGGAGTTCCAGCTTTATTGCACTAACCTTTTGATTCACTCATCAAAACTGTCATGTTGGGGAATATTTGTTTTTAGAAAAGGATTAATAATAACGGTCAGTAAATTAATTTTTAGATTAGTAATCGGTTTACTAATAGACGTATTTCAGATTGTTGGAACCCTTATTACATATTCTCTAATTACTTACTCCATATAAAAAGCAAATACCGGTAATGTAAACATCTGAATCAATCTGCAATCTACACAGATCCTACTTTAAAAAACAAATTCATTTTAAAAGCTATTACTGTACAGTACACTAAAAATTCTAAAATTTCCACAAGACATCAAAATAATTTTATTCGTACTATCTTTACTTTACCTAACTCTACAAAAACTGAAGTTATTTTTTGCAGTAAATTTAAAATTTGTTTATTAGGCTTGTAAGCGATAGATTATGGGTAATGAAACCACTTTTCTTGGGGCCCCTCCTAAAACATTAAAAAAAAAACATTTTACTTGTTAGGTTCCACTCAAAAATTTTTTAAAAGCATGGGGCCTCACCCATAAACGTTTTAGAATGAATATTAATCAAATCTGTTGTTTAAATTACCAAATGTAAAAGTCTTTCGAGATGTGATAATTCTTCTATATGAATTTACACAACCATGACATACACTTTACAATTTCCACCATGCATAATACTGGGTAAATCTGATTTCGGGTGTTAAAACCTTTGTATACACAACTTCTTAAGCGAATTGAGGTCAGACAAATCGATTATATAATAAGGGATTTGCAAACAACTATAAAATTTAGCACAATGTTGCTAGCTACACATAAGCTTACAGTACAGTGTACTGTAAAAGCTACTACATTCAGTGAAATACAGTATGTTATACCAATTGACTTAAAATACAGTCATTTAAATACCGCTGGCATTCAATTTTAAGACAAAGAGGCAAAACATTATAACTGATCTTGGTTAAGACTAAAGAATCTGCAGTACCGTAGTTAAAATGCTATAAAAGCATGTACTTAATTTTTTTTTTCGAACTTTGATCGGCAATATCCAAAATGTTGTACAACAGCTTACAACATGACAAGTGAGTGATAAGCCATATTGTAGATTAGCTTATCAAAAATCGACCTGATATTAAAGTGAATTGTCTAAATTATTAACAGTAAATTTACAAAAAATCTATCAATATTGTACATCAAGTTATAAGTTAAATAGCAAATCAGTTGAGTGGTTTAAAACTTTAAATGGTGTCAGTCACCTGCAGTACTTGCCAGCAAATATCATAATAATGAGGTTATTGGGAATACAGTAATTCTATTAAAGCTAAACGGCTTTTCAACTTTCAATTTTTTACACCAACATAATAAATTGAGTTGTTCCGTTCGCTATAAATAAACCAAAAAAGTACGTGATGTTTTAAAAAATTGTTTTCAAATAAAACTAAATAAATTCTTTTTCACATAAGCTTACTCAGTACAACCGTAAAAACGGAACAATACTTTTACAGTATTTAAAAAGTTACATTTATAAATATTTTTTATACCTTTATTGTATAATACAGGAAGTGTAATAATGTAAAAGTACATCTGGTTACCTACTGTAATGAAAAAAATTAAGAATACTGTACTTCTTTTAATTTCAAAAACTAATTTCGAATTTCATAAAAACTTTGTTTCACAAAATTAAATAAAAAGACAAACAATCTTGTTGCATAAGCAATGCTTTTAAATACTCATTTGCGCATTTTACAATCTCTCATTCATGCGGTACAAAGGAATATATTCCCATAGGTGCATTTTGCTTTTGTATGGTGCTAAACAACGCTACACCTGGCCTTCAGAGAATCTGCATAACACAACCAAAACATTTGACGAAAATACGAGTACCGGTACGTGTACATAGATTTATCATGCAGCAAGGTTACTCCTCCATTTCAGTCAAACGTTTGAGGGAAAAGCGTGTAAAGTATACAACGCTGTATATGTTGTCAATGGCATTTTTACTCTCCACGAGTCTACTGTACACTGCAAAGTATATAGAAAAAAGGGAAGTCAGAGGTACAGTAATTGGATAACTGTCAGCCCTTACACTCCACACATGGTACTGAAAGGAGAAAGGAAGTGCGGCCTTTTATGGGCTCACGCAGGAAAAAAAAACAGATGTGCTCAGATTTGGAACTACAGACAGTATCAACATGACATCAACCTAAATTTTCAAGGCCATGTTTTGAAATTTTCAAAGTTGACTAAAAGGATTGACAACATAAAGAATTACAAATCAAAACCAAGTTCTACTTACTAAAGCAATTAAGCGAGTTTCGTTTCAAAAAAAAAAAAACCCCAACGCAGAAATAAGAGATGGCGAAAGTGACATTGGAATCGTGTAAAAATGAAATAAAATATAAAGCCTAGAAAAACAATGTCATTGAAATTGAAATTAAAACTAAAACAGTATCCGCAGATTTTTAAAATCATTCAACACAGTACATTACATACAGTACTGTACAGTCGTTGGATACCCCTCGGTTCTATAACCAGTATTGATATTATATCCAATTATTGCCTCCAGAGAATTACACATACAGTATGTAGTTAGATAAATAAAACAAAATCTTGTAATCATCAAAATGACGTCGGTATTTCTTAGGCATCTCCTTCTTAACACTTTAAATGCCTATTTTAATTAAGCTAAGGGCGAAATTGGTACTAACGACTTTCCAAATTTAGTTGTAAGAAAAGCTTGAGGCAAACGATCTAAGGCAAACTTCCTCCTTCATTTTCTAAGTATAGTAGTAAAAAATGTAGTACCTTAGTATTTATTAATGAAGATAAAGATTATTTTCATTAAAAAGCCAGCAATGCCAAATGTTGCATAAATGAAATACTATTGGTCAGTTTCCGTCGCAGGTTTATTTAAAGCAACTTCAATAATTCTAACCAGTCCTATTATCCTCAACGTTTCTGACAAAAACCACCATGTATTGATTTGAGAAAAGACGGCGTAAAATAAGTAAACAGAGCTGTCGATTTTGTTGTTGCAAATAACATAGCAAAGCATCCGTTGTTGGATTGTGGTTTTGCACTACCGGTATATTGTACAAGAGTTCGTTCTAACAGCTTTAAGCGCAAAATTATAAAGAAATCCATAAAACTCTTTTATCCCAACAAAATCAAACGGAATACCATACTGAATACCAGCATGTTAAATGCTAACAACTCAATAAATATCATATATCCGGTAAACGCATAACAAAATATTGAAAAACGCCCAAACATGTATAGATAATATTCATCATCTTAGCAAAACATTTATTTAACTAGCTTGCTTAACATCATGAACAATTTGTTGGACTAGTCATTTACTTGAGCTTAACTATTGAAGAGCTTCGGTCAGGGATTCAAATTTTGCCTTGAAATTAACTACCTATGAAATATGTAGGTCAGAAAGGTCGATAAAAAAGGCGCTTTCATCCAATTTATCTGCCAGGGGAAATTGTATTAGAAACGAATATTACGAAAGAAACAGATTGAAGTGCTACAGTATGTCATCACAGTAAATAAAAAAGGCTGTTAAAAGCGATTAAACGCCAGAAACTAATTCACTTAAATGTCAACGTCAAGAAATGTTGATTAACTAGACACATTAAAAATAACCGCAAGCAATTTTAGCGCGTCAAATGACTAATACAAATATTCTTACTTTACTTTCTGTACTTTGCCCATACTTTATACACTATAAAAACTAATAACTAATTTTGCCAATTAATTTTTTTTTATTAAAATACTTGGCCATCTTTACGTTTTCGAACGAGTTGCTATGCAAATTAATGCATACAATTAAACTACTTGACAAAAGTTGGCACGTTATTAATATCTATAGAAATCGATATTTGTCTACTAGGCAACTCGTTTTGGTTAAATGAAATGTAATAAGCCTAATCGACATCCGATGATTAATGATTCTGAATAAAATGATGTGCCCCACAATACATAATTTTAGACATAAAAACTTTTACAATAAATACCGTACAAACACCGCTACATAAATACCGTATACGGTATAGAATAAAACTTTACAATATTATCATTTATACAGTATGTCTATAGACGGTTTAAACACAATACTAAGCTTATTGAATGGCTAAATTAATCGACGGTACCATAATTCAAAAATCTAATTATAAAACAAATTCGAAATATAAGATTCACTTAAGGCTTATGTAAGTTATAATAAGTTTAATAGTGTTACGTAAACGGTGCATTACGCAAACCAGTGTTAAAAGTAACGTACCAGACCAGACGCTACTTACAGTCCAGTACTTGGATTATGGATATTTAGAGTAACTAAAATAAATTTTTCAGGGCAAACGCGTAGCATAACTATATTCATTCTCGTATATAATTTAATCCTAAAAAATAACTGATCCTTCATCAGTTATATTTACTTAAGAATACATTCATTTCGCCTACCGGGTACCGGGAATATACAGTATAACTTTCAGTAAGCCCTCAGTTAAATCACATTGTCCTAATACAGCATCTGACCAACAAAAATGTGCTTAAATAGGTGTTCAAACATAATATAAATGAGTTAAAAAAGTTTTGTAATTTTCTTGCTTTAAAAGTTTAGTTTCTGCAAATACAGTACAAAGTAAATTTAAAATTCGATTAGAATCAACTCAATTTTCAGACTGAAAAAAGTTACAATTAAATAACTTTAAAGTAAGGTCTTTTTTGTTCATTTCTAACTCACAGCTTTAAACAATAAAAGTTCTATCAGGAAGTAGATCATTTGTCATAAATACTGTAATATACAGTGGCAGCAATCTAAACTTCCGTCTTAACGCTTAAAAATGCTTTTAGGCTATACTGTATACTGAGTGATAAAGATCATAAATACTTGTTTTATTTCCTATAAAATGTTTTTATTAAAATCAAAACTAAATTATTTATAGACACGTACTCTTTCTACAAAATATCTCAATTCAATTTCAAGATAAATAACTATAAAATACAGCTTTTATAACTTTAGTGATTTCTCCCACTTTCTGAATAAAACTTTCGTGCTTGAAATTACTGCTAAGGCTGTTAGGGATACTGTTAAAATGTCATAATAACCACGTCCAGCAGTACAGGTGGTTTATATACCCAGTGTTTTAGACCAGACTTCCTAAGACACCTGGAGTTTTAACAACCTTTTTATTTAAAAAAAAAAAATAAAACTTTGTATGTAGGGCCTTCCTACAGTATGTGCAGAGTCTACGTACACTAGTTATTCTTAAACGTTTACACTCAAGACCCTATACCTTTCTTTAATAAAAAAAACAACCATTCTAATAATATCAAATTTGAATGAAATCTATACATAACTGCAATTCTCAGAGCTTTATTGACACCTAATTTGAGAAGCCAGGAAATAATAATTTCCAACAACCCATCCATTTTCTGTGTAAAAAAAACCCCTTAAACCACAAATCCTCTAATAAAATGTATTATACTCACAGGGCCCTCTAGTTTCTCATATTTAAACTACATTACCGCACCATCGTAAACTTAATTTTGTACGTTCTGTAACAAAATCAATTACCTTTCTTATGAAAAGCAGAAATCAACAAACTAATTGTAATTATCTATTAACAATCAAACTCTTACGTTTGTTAAGTTATTTCACAAATTCAATTCTTATTTTAACCGTTTGCCAGCCACTCATAACAATTATTCATAACACAAATTATAATACTGTAATAACAAATTAATAAGTTAACAAAATAAACTTTGAGAATAATTATTTGACTTACTTTATAAGTTGAAAGGTCTGAAGAAGTCCATACAAGTTCAACCATTTTGTATTGGTTTACTGTCTCGGTTATTCATTTGAAATGCTTAGTTTGGTAATGATGTTTTTCTTCAATAATTGTGGTTTTTGAAGTTTATTGGTGTGAATAAAAACTTTGTTTTCAAGTTTTTATAATAGCAATTATTCGACAATTTTCAGTTAGATGGTCTTAAAAAAATCCCAGTGAATGCTGTATTACTTAATACCGGTAGATAATTTTTGCTGGTTTCAATGCAGTGTCAATAGACCGAATGTTTTGAGAAAATCACATACATCCAACTTTTATTCGGTTATGCCTTTAAATGCCTTTTTTTATTATTCCTCCGATTTTCATGCACTGATTTGCAAAATGATCTTAATGTTTTATGTT
Organism: Helicorthomorpha holstii; assembly: GCA_013389785.1. Taxonomy (NCBI): domain Eukaryota; kingdom Metazoa; phylum Arthropoda; class Diplopoda; order Polydesmida; family Paradoxosomatidae; genus Helicorthomorpha; species Helicorthomorpha holstii. Next base: position 11,121,045 of record JAAFCF010006680.1, on the reverse strand, counting down.
ATGAAAAATATGCACAATGACGCGACGAAAATTCACAACTTTCACTCGTTTTTGTAACGTACAATATGACGCAACGACAAATGTCAACAATGCAAATGATTTCCATGAATACAGTACAGTAAATTTAGCGTTCAAACTTTAACCGAATGTTTGACGAATCATAAGATTCACAATACGTAACTAACTTAAAACCCTGAAGTTAAAAAATTTATAATTGGATTTTTTCAATGTCAAAAATGTCAAAACGCGCGGCTTCACTCACGAAACCCGGATCTTAACTCAAAAGTTGCTGATATTAATCAAGTGATGAAATCTAAACAAATTTTCTCAGGCTTTCACTTACAGTATTACTTATACAGTAATGTCTGTTAAAACTTTTTTTGATAGAAATACAGTACAACAAAACTATAATTTGTGTTAATTGTTACCGTAGTTCTTTACAGCAGATTATTCAACTAAATAATCATCATACTTATGCACTTTATGTGCAAAATACTAACAATGAAATACTTGATAAACAAATTTATAATGTCAAACAATACATGACCATTTATGGAGATGTTTAAATAACATCACTTGGAAGCAACTGTATTTTTATACATTTTATAAATAAGGGAGTTATTGTTGTGAGTTGCATTGAACGACATAATATCCGCCACCCTTGATGTCGCCTTCAGCGATTTCTTTCCGTTCACTATTGTTACTTAAATTTTATGAATAAATTTGTCAAGGGCCTATTTACCTTTGGAATAAAAAATAGCCAGACATTCCGTATTTCATGCCATCGTAAAAATAATTAAAACAAATGAAGAAATTCACACTAACCGCAACGACAACAACGCATAACCTTGAACTTCAATCATAATATTGCATTGTAAGTTAATGACACGCAACGATGATAGAGGGCGCCACTTAGCTTTTCAAATCGGACGCCAAGGCATTCTCAACCATTGGGATGCGAGCTGCACTAAAACAAAAATAATACTGTAGCGGTTCTCAAGCTTTAAAAGTGTTGAGCCAATGCAAAAAATTATCCACCATAAATTTTAATTATAAACTACTGTACTTTTCTTTACAAATTAAAGATTGAATGCAAGAGCCCTCCTCGTCTTTCATTCTTATGTCCAGTATCTTTGTAATCTTGGTGATGGTAATCAAGAAGTGAATGATTATTAGCATCTTTATTGCTATCACGGTCCTGTTTATTCTGTTCCTAAATGTTATTTAATATTAAGTTCTCAGGTGGTAAAATGTAAACCATAGTCGTAAGCGAAAACAATACAACTACGCCTAAAACTATGATCCATTACCGTATCTCAAAAACCTATTTTATTGTGGGCTATTTTGAAGTTCAAGTGACCTGTGAGAAATATGTACAAGTACCGATACCAAAGTAGCTAAGACCCTTTTTACACGCTGTGCCCATTAGAAGATTAATAAAAAGGATTATTAAGGCGGAGATTTCTCCTTTGTACAACAAATTGTGGTGGTATCAGCAGGTGAGATCGAGGCGAAGTATTGGTCTAACAGTAAAATGTAGAGGTGGAGTATAAAAACGAAGGTGAAATGGGTCGTTAGAGGTCATGGTCTGAGGGTGGACAAGTACCTTTTCTTTTAATAAAAAAGAAGCTGTAAAAAAGCCGTTTATTTCAGATATTTCATGACACCACCACCCTTCGTTCATTATTCATTTCATAAAAAAAAAAATCCAGCTTTGTTGACCTTGTAACCTTAATGCTGATTTCTACCCTCACGATTTAACTAAGATTCTTTCCCTTTTTATGATTAAAAAAAGATTCAAGACATTTTCAATAAATTAAAACTGATACCAAAATGCGGTAATGCTAATAAATGCTCTGCGTTCTCAACTCTCCCAAGTGAAATTAAGCAAATATACTGCAGAAAAAAAAAAAGGATTTTAAAATTTAAATTTCGAGAAAACAATAAAACCTTTTCTTTGGTAAGAGAGAAGAGATAAAATGACTCATACGATGCTTTTTCTTTCTTATTTATATGATACTACCGTATAAAAATGAAACTAAATATTATATAAAAAAAGATAATGAAATGAAGATGAATAAAAAATACATTGACCTACATTAAAAGGCCATGCAAAGAGTAATAAGAACCAGTGAAACAAACCAAATGTATGACCTTACAAGAAAAAGGTCTTAAGGCCACTCAACTCTCCAAGCCAATTCATTCAACTATCAATTTTTAGTTTTTTTACTAAAATTTCAAAACCAAGTTATAAAAATTTTCAATGTCACATTAACAAGTTACCGTACTATTATAAAAGAAAATCCTGTACCTTTCAGAGCACTCGCCATTCATTATCTTAATTGAAAGCAATAAAATTAAAACCCATTTAAAACGAATAACAATATTTCAGATGAATGACAATATTTTTTTTATGAAATTCTACATTTTTACAGAGCAGTCTTAAAACACGTATCGAATTTTTTAATTGTCTAGACACTAAAGAAATATGAGGACAAAAATAAAAGATTACATTTAAGTTATTAGAAAATACTTACATAAAAAATTATGTAAACGAGACAAAATGATTATCGATAAACTTGAAGGAATAATAATTAGTGGGGTTTTCCTTGGCCTTAAATATAATTATATTAAACCATTTTTTTTGGATTATAAGATATTCTGTAAGCAAACCGCTCCATTTACTATAAAATATTTATACAATTTTATAATGTTTTTTCTATCACTTGTACATCTATATATACGGTAAATTGTTATTAAGTTTACATACAAACCAATTCACAAATAATCTTAAAATTTAACAATAAATAGACAATAGAGTTGATATCTAGAATAACTCATTTCTTTTAACAAACTATGCAATATAAACTTTAAGACGGGTCAGCTGGGTAAAAGGTAACACAGCAAAATATAGATATTTCAAAACTTTGTACAACCAAATGACTAACTTGCTTGTTTATCAGTTAATTTAAAAAATCCACATATCAACAGTTTAACAACAGGCTTACGGTTTTTTTTAAAGTTTAAGCAACATAAATTAAGTAATAACAAATAATTACTGAACTTATTGCGCTAATTATTAAACGCCAAACCCAATGTCAACATGCTATAAATTTAGATTACATTAAAAAAATTAGTTGCAATTTTGCAAAAAGTAATGGGTTAGGATTTAGGACGAAAACAAATAGACAAACATGAAGGAAGAAGGAAACGTAGTTTATTTAGGAATGGGATTCGCAAATAATAATCACATCACAGTCAACACGCTAATTTATATAAATCATAATGTACTGCAGATTAAAAAAATAACAGAATATCATATAAATAAGACTGTTACACGACTGCAATAACATTAAAAATATATTATTTATCACTGCGCTGCTTGATATTAATAGCACACAACCATTTAATGACAGAAGATTACGTTTGTAATGTATGAAAATGACCGATAAACAAATGACGGCGCAAATAAATGTTAACAGTATGCATATTTTTCTTTTAGATGCAACTTGCATCATATAATACTAAACTGACATGTGTCGTTAAACAATTACAAAGCATATTCATTGCTATGCCTACATTGAAATTTCGAGACTGAATTTTAGAGCAGTACCCATACAATATCGCATTTTTCATTAATCATATCAATGAAAATGCTTTAAAGTTGTTTAACAATTTATTGTAGAAGTTTGAGATACATGCGATTTCCCATATATAAAAACAAATGGCCACTTGTTTGTTAGCACTGCATAGAAAATGAAAATTGTATTGGGAGACGAGACTTTGCATGTAAAAGTTAAACATACTGTAAAATGGTAAATATCTATAACGTGGAACGAATAATAAACGATTGTGGCATTATTCACATTATGTGTGACCAGCTGCCACTTTAGCATGCACGCAAACACACAAATGATTTGTTTCTAAATTATATAATAAAACACAAACACTTTAAACGACACAAACTTAACTAATTTCTTTGCAACACAACCAATATTTTTTGTAGAATATTTATCACATAGGTCGAATAATCCGTCAAGACGGATGACAATAACAAAGAGGGTAAGAATACACGTATTATAATAGAAAAGTAAATTAAAAAATCTGTATAAATGTATTTAAAACAGCAAGGCCAATGCAATTGTACACAGGAACGCCAGAAAGAATTCAGAAACAGGTCAACATTCTCTTAAATTAAGTCATACATGTATGCCAAATTTAATACTAACAAGAAATCGTGATTTACCATATTGAAGTTCTAGAAAAGCAATGCCGTACATGTTAATCGTATTTAAATTCTAATAAATGTTTATCAAAAATGTCATCTAATTTTTTGTAGAATAATTTTTAATATCAAATTGATCAATTTTCTCTCGTTGCTTCCAAATGAATTTTTTACGGTTTATAGTGACATCCATGTAGGATTACACACTGTTTACACATGACAATTACTTTGTGTACTTCAACAATAATTTTTCTGGCTCATTGCTTTTCTCACTCAAGCAGGTAATCACTCGCCAAAATGTTTCACTGAATTTGACATAATCGACAAGGCCACTCGAATCTCACGATACAATTACAATACTACACCATAATGTTAATAGCATGTAATCTTGCGCAACAGACTTATGCAGCTCGAATAAATCCTGTCACTGATAACGATTAAAAAACCTGTTTCATTGGTAACGAAATAGACTACATCCTTTTTTTCGAAATTGCAAATGAATGGCCGTTACTACACAAGAAATATTAGTTTGCTATTTGGACGAGAAAGCCAATGGCAGAAAGATCGATGAAATAGAGAGACTTTGGTTTATACTTTGGCTTCGTTCTGTGCTATACTTACAGTATGCCTTAAATTATCATTTTTCTATGCTCACATAAATATTTACACAAGTATACAAATCTCTTATTTTATATGAATTTAGGGTACATGTAAAGGTAAGTGTCGACAAACAAGAAGAATGTATAATATATTTTCTTAAATAGAGATAAGTGTCATTAAGAGACGAGTAAGCTGACATTGTATGAGAAGACTTTCGATCAAGACACACATTTGCATGCAACGAATAATGTTACATACCTTTCGTGTATATATATTTTGTGTTCGCATAATGTTTGTGTTTCGTTTTATTTCTCATCTCCTTAAAGGAACTTGGAAGCTCAGTGATTAATCTCGAAATTTGAGCGATTTCAACCTGTTGGAAGCATCAGCAACGTTATCATTACCGTTAATCGAGCTTTTAACGGTCATAGGAGTGGTTGGAGGGGTAAGAGAATTGACGTGGCTCCCCGAAAACGATTTTCCATCAGAGTACTGCTGCGAATGCCCGTTCCCGTCGTAGAATTTAGGTTTGAAATTACGCTGAGGTGAAAAATGCCTAGTGTTGTAATTTTGATTATTGAAGGCGGGTCCTTTACGTGGGCTATAGTTTGACATGTGCTTTCGAGGACCTTTTTGGAACATACCCTATACAACAAAGAAAAAAATAAATACCCGAATACTTAATTCAATTACAAAATAAAACAACCTGGTAATATGGAGGAGATTCGGTTGGAGCGGAGTCTACTATTGCTACATCGTTGCCATCTCCAACTCGTTGCTGAGGTGCTAAAGCATATTGAAAAGGCACTTGGTAAGTGTAAGCAGGAGCAGGCATGTTAGCAGGTGTGGGAAGTGTTTGGTAATAAGCGCCTGCTTTATCTCCAACATTTTGAGACTGCCCATTATTGGTAGGCGCTCCGGTCTTGTTTTTCTGTCCTGAATTGGAGACTGTAATTGTGGGAGTGGACGATACACTGCCGAGGCTGTATGCGTATTGAATGGTCGGGGAAGTGGTTGTGGGTGCAACACTAGTTTGGGAACTAGGACTCGACTATAAAAAAAAAATTTTCATTAAAACAATTGCCATGAAAATCATATATTAAAAACTATATGGGCTCAAGAAACTCTATATTATAACAAAGCCCAATTCACATTCTCAAACCACAGCAGAAACTAAACAAGACAATATCATGCTCGTGCTTTTTTAGCAACTAGCTAACATAATGTTATACTGCAATCATCTAATAACTTGTATGTTGAAGAAAAAAATCAAAACCGCAATAAGTACAACTCCTAGACTTGCAAGCACTAATAAAAAAAACTACCAGATCACAAAAAAAAAAGGTTTGCCACTCAAATCTTAGTCAATTTCAAAAGTGCAAACGATATATTATAATAGAGTAGTTCACCTCGCGACACCACCCCAGAATTTATGCTTTCCAGCAGCTGAACTTCAGTCAAAAGTTTCTGTTTGGTATCAGGAATGGCGGGCTGGGTATGTATGGCATACCATCCGCTGGAGGAAGACTGGGATTGAATGAACTTAATGATGGCTAAAAAGTTCAAAACAATTTTGCAACCTTACTAAATATATGTTTGTATTAGATAACCGATGTCGGATTCAATAAAAAGTGGAACACTGTAGTTTTGCACAGATCATTAAAGTTAAGCTATTTTATTGTTAATAAAAAAAAAGACGCCTACCTGTTCATAACCCACTTGACTTGGCCAACGAAATGAGGCACCACCCCAATGCATTTGAGGCTAAAAAAAAAATAAATGAGCACCCAATCACACCCAATTTAATACGAAATTATTCAATTACCGTCGTTGGAGTATAAGGCTGTGGGATGTAAACAGGTGAATACAACAAGTAAGACTGCTAAAATATAACAATCAACCATTAGCATTAACTCAAAATATAAAATAAACGTATATAATATTACACTAACCTGTGGATATTGACATGGATTATGTTCTGAAGGCACATAGTTATAAACACCAGGATAGCCATATGGCACTCCACTGCTATAATAAACTGCGTTGTTAGTAATAGGAGCCGGTTCTAAAAATCCAGTTAACACAGTTAACAATTATTTTAATGCGCCAAACAGTCAAATTTATTTACCACCAGCAGGATTTGAGTTTGCAACAGCTCCCCATTCATTGGAACTACTTGAAACACCTCTAGACATTGAAGATTCACATCTGTCAACGCTTGAACACGTATCAGGGGAAGCTAAAACATTTTAACAGCAATTACAAATAAGAATCTTTAAAAAAAATCAATAAACTTACATATTTCTGAACCAAAATTTCTTGGAAATGGTTGCTACAATTGATAAAAAAAGCGTTTTAGTAAAACTAATATTAGCGATCGACTTTTATGATACAAACCTGCTTTTTAATAGCTGGAGCTACATTTAATTTTCTGTCTTTCAAAATAATGTTATCCTATAATAAAAACAATTTAAATAAATAATAAATTAACTTTTTAAATGTATTTTACTTCGGTTTGTATCCTTCTTGCCTCTTCTTCAGTCTCAAACGTTACAAATCCATACCTTAAAAAAAATTAAAATCAATTATAAGTTTCTAACAAAGTGTAACTTTTGATTAGATGATAATAAACAAACCCTTTAGATACGCCGGCCCTATCGGCGATAATCTTTGTTCCCACTACATTCCCATAGGTTGAGAAAAGTTCATATAATTCAGTTTCGGTTGTCTATCAATTTAGTAGCAAATCATTAGAATTAAGTCAAACATAACTTCATCTTAAAAAAAAAAATCACGGAGCTATATATTAAGCCAGAATAAATAACCGTTAATGCTAAAATAAACAATGTTTAAAACTTCTGTTCAAATATTTACAAAGCATGTTTACAGCCAAATAAGAATCCTAAAACCAAGTTATTTACAATTAACAACATAACTCCGTCAATTCTTTTTAAATAAGCTTTACAAAACAACATACATCTGTATGAATTCCGCCAACAAAAATCCGATTAGGAACCAGGGTTCCAAATTTTGGTGCATTGCTGCAGCTGACAGGAGTTTGGGACGGGGAAATCTCATTGCTATTTGAGCCGGACTGAAAATACAAACAAATTAAAAAAAAATTATAATACTAAAGTTTATTTAGTATTTAAAAAGCCATTACATAGCTATATTTAATTGCGATCAAAATCGATTTCTACTTCAACGCGCACGAATATTATATTTCATAAAAGTCCAACTATCTTAAAATAGTCAATAAGTAGTTTGACAAGAGAATTTAAATACGGAAAATGTAGTAAACGAAACAGTCTATGACAACTTTTAAAAACCAAAAAACGTTCTTAATTAAATTTATTTAAGATGTTTAACATCCAAGAAAGAAACGTTTTACAGATAAATAAAAACATTCTTAAAAAATAAACCATTAAATTGTACTCATGTACTTGCGGTAGCCAGTATAGTACCGTATAAGCACAGTAGTCTTTAGTGGATTAAATTTGGGGTAAGGGAAAAAAACTGGAAAGCGAATTACGACAGCCATTAAAACAAATGACACCCCAAAATGGAGTTAGGCCAAGGACCATCTCTTTTTAAATTATGCCACTAGCACGCTTCGCAAACAGCAGCCAAGTTTTTCCTCCCCATACATATCTTTTTTTTTAAAATCACACTTAACTGCGAATCGACAAACTTAAAGGACATTTATAGTTAACGAAACAATAGAGCCATTCGGGTGACATGCATCTCATATCGCACAGAGACAATACCTAAAAAAAAAAGACACGTCCAGCTGTTTCCGCCATTAATTAAACCTCACGAGATAGTCGATTAGAACTTTTGTTTGTATCGAATCATCTTAACTACACTTTTTTATCACTACGCAACGTGAATGCAAAACAATCGCAAACCTTGGATGGATATAAAAATATAATGTGGAAGAAAGGGAAACCGCGGAATAAAAGTAAAAATTATTTTTAGAATAAGGCACCTACAGTACAATGTAACGCAGTGAGATTACTCATCAATCCCCCCATTGCAATCCGGTTACATTTGTTTTTTTAATTGCATCTGAAAGTTTTTGTCTTTCATATATATCACTTTTCCTTTCGCTTAAGCTACACATTCACAGAAACATTCAACAAAATAATACATGCAAAATATGGAGACGGTCACTTACCATGGTTTATACTTAGTTATTTACTTTTTGGCACTCAGCAAACTTTTTGCTGGCAACGCCGTCCACGACTCTGCTGCCTCGTCCGAGTTACTTAATAGAACACTCGGTGGACGCCAGAGGGCGACGTTGTATTTCATTTACACTATCCAATCGCTTAATTTACAAACTGAATTCCAATTTTAACAAATAGGAAATTGACTCGATAATTGATCAGATTTATTACCAACAAATTTATATATTAATTTAATGCACGACAATAAGTACTAATGAACCGCCGTATTTTAATACCGTAATGACAATTTTTCTAAGTACCGGTAATTTCTAAATCAGCTGATAGATGGCGACGCTATTTAGATGCTCTATTAAGCCACGTTTGCATGCCAAACATCATATTTTGCAGTTTATTATACTATATTATTATATAGATTACCTTTATTACAAAATGTAAACGAATATTAAATATACCAACAAATTACAATTACATGTTGTTTGTCTGTCTTAATCATATGTTTTAGTAAATAATGTGTTCATAAAGTCTGTGTACTTAGTTAACGTGACTTAGTCGAGTGCAGTGGTGATTAAATCAAATACTATAGGGTGGGATAAAGAAATTTTCTGTGTGTTGCCAACCGTTTAAGAAACTGTTGCCAGCAACACATTTAGGGGATAAAAAAACTTTAGGGGTGAAACAAAAAACCAAATAAAGAAGTCAAACTTTTATGGCCCTATTTCCACCCACCATCGTGTAGGGCACATTTTTAACTCCTCCCATCAACCAGGAAAAGTTAATGCTACCTCTTTGTAAACTGAATATGAAAATACCCGGTATTGCAAAGGGATTACTTTTTCCATGTTCTGGGTACTGTTTTTACCCTTTTATTGCTGTTTTTAAAAAAAAAACATGGCGTAAAAGCCTGAAGCAAATACAGTACTGTATTAGTAAAAATGTCTCAAGTAAAAGAAAAAAAAACAGTTATCTTACTAAAGAACAACAAACACAATTACTACAAATTATAAATAATTATAAAAAAATACTGTAGTAGAAAATAAAAAAACAAATTTATCAATGGAGATATTAGAAATAAAACAATAAGTGGAACCCCATTAATACAAACTCACTTAATACAAAACAATATTTAACTAGATATAGGCATTTCCATACATTTGTTTTCTGTTAATACGAAACAAAATCTGCTTAATACAAATAAAAATTGGTTTTTTCAAATGAAAACTTGCATAAAAATGCTGAAAACCAAAATTTTTATGTTTTGAAATAAATAATAAAAATCGCATTGTTTTTTCTTAAATGCATATTTATGCACAAAATGCATAATAATTTGAAATGTAAATCGTTTATCTAATATGATATAAATTGTGATTCTAATATGATGTACTGTACTTAACAAACTTTAGTGAAAATTTGTGAGTCATTTTAGTGAAAAAATATATGTTTTGCATGTTTTGGTTACAACAAAATTCGTTAATACAAAATACAAACATGTATTCAAATACAGTTGTTATAAAATGATCAATATTAATTAATATTTTCAACTTGGAAACAACCGTTTTGTTTGTAGTGAAACTGGTAACATTGAAATGTAGTGATGCACAAGCAGACTACATGTTGCCCTAAATAATGGGGAAAGGTTTCACCTACCGTTTTACCCATGCTACAGCTCTCTTTAAACTTAATACGATTTTTTCCCTTTTATTACCCAGTGACGTCATTTTTTTCACCAACCCTAAACATTCTCCCCCTATTTGCAAAATTTAGGGCGTAAATCCTATTACTTTATCCCACCCATAGAAGTAAATACGCACAACTTGAGGTGAAATTTGGAAATTTTCCAAATAGCGCCATCTAGTTCGCGGAGGAGAATAACAAGAGAATCGCCTATCTCCTCCAGCTTATTTAGACATTTTTTATTTGATATAACTTGAATTAAAATGTCTTTTAAATGATATAATAATTATAGTAAAAGTTGTAGAGTGTTTGCTTTGTTTGAATAAAAAAAAATTATAAATCATGTCAAAAGGAAAAGTTTTTTTCGAATGTCCAAAGAAATTGAACAGTAAACCAATGCCTGTTTCAAATACATGTTAATAAATATTTAGAAAATAGTCAGTGAATAGATTAAAATAAATTATTTTTTAATTTAAAAAGTGGCAAAAATGCAAAAATCCATTCTAAAAACCAAAGTTGGTTTTTAAAATCAAAAACTCACATTTAAAATTAAAATAAAATCGCTTTTAAAATTAAAAATAATCGCTTTTAAAATACAAAAATCGTTGTTAAAATAAGAAAAAATTCTTTTAAATTAATTCTTATTCTTATATTAATATCTTATTATTAATTCTTATTCTTTTAAATTAATTCTTTTAATGTTTAATTTAAAAGAATTTGTTCTTATTTTAACAACGATTTTTGTTTTTTTAAAAGCGTTTTTTTTAATTTTAAAAGCGAATTTTTTCAAAATGAAATATTTTAAATTTTTAATAATTTAAATTTTTTAAAATGAAATTTTCATTTTAAAAAATGTGGAACAAAATTAATCAGTCGGTTAATCAGTCGGCAAATTGAATTTAAAAAATATAATGTAAATTCAAGACTCTTTTTTCCAAATAATGTTGCAAAAGAATGTTCTAACATTATTAATAAGATACTGTATTTAAAAACAATGTTGAGTTTTATCTTAAAGAAAGTTCTTGCAACATTAAAAAAAGATTAGCCAGCCAGTGTAACATTTATGAACTGTTATCTAAATTTAATGTTTGTAAAACGTGCTGTGATTTATTTGTAAACAAATACTGTACTTAAATGTATTAATAAACTGTTATGTTAACAAATTTAATGAAGACAGTCGAAGCAAGTTGCCTCAACTGCACACTACAAATAAAAAAATGAAAAAAATGTCTCACAATTAAAATATTGTTGTTTATGTGTTTATTTTGTTACTGTAAATTTAGAAATAAACCTTTACCAGTTTAAGTTAAAAAAATACAATTTAAGTATAAATAATATTAAATTATTTGCATATTAAATGTACTACTAATACATAGGATACCCATTAAAAGCAACCGTCGCTCTCCACGGCTCACCAGACGGCGCTGAAGCGAGATTTCCATAAAGTCTATGGGAAAATTGAGAAGTTGTACGTATTTACTTCTATAGTATTTGATTAAATGTAATGTATTGCTCGGCTAGAAATTCAGATACAGTACTGTGCAAGAAATTTGTTGGTTGTGATCTGCGACGTTAGTCGTGTTGTCTAAAATCTCATTTTAATTTGATGCTAAAACCATTTTTTGATGTTCAATACTAAAAATGGCATATAAAAGAAATATCTGTTTACTGATTTTCGGTTGTTTGGTGTTGCTAGTTTCTTCACAAAATACGACCGATTTGAAATCAACATCAGATGCCACTAAACAACTGTTAAGCACCGAACCTCCAACAACCACAACACAAGCTCCTGAAACAGGTATTAAATTCTAATCTATGCATTACATTTGAACAATTTTATAAGGATTTTTCCGTTGTGAGACGCAATTTTACCCGTAAAAATGACTGCACTAAAATGCAGTCAAGTGTCATCACGGAAGTATGAGGTTCCTTATTGCCCTTAATTTATAAAGTGCAGTTTAGTAATCAGATGGCAGTCACGATTAATTAAAGACGACAGTTCATTTTTACCAATTACAATTGTAATACTTGTCGATGGTTTAGTATAATGAGATATTAGATTTGATTTCGACACCGCAATAGTTATTATTGCGTCGTCACTTTGTTTACATTGAAACGCCACTAAAATACAAAGTAGCCAATCAGCTTTGAACTGTGGCATTTAATAAGTTCTCATTTGGGAATAAAAGAGTTACAACTGAACTAATTCTAGGAAATTTATTTTCTAAACTTAAAAATGTACAACGTTTTGATAAATACCAATGACATCTCAATTATCAATTCTAGATGAAATCGTTATTTGGTGATTTACTGCAGTCGTTTCAGTAAATTTGTGAACTGAAAACACCCTATACATACTGTATATAGTGCATGCACTTATAAATTCAGTTAAAGTGGTAACCTTTTCTCTCAAAATATTTATAGAGGCTGCAGTTGTTTATTACGGTGCATGACTCACTATCAGTTGATAGGGTGTAACGTTGACCTGGAGTCCTCAACGCTAGAACTTGTTTCATTATGCTAATAAAACGCCTCGTTTTTGAGTGTTTACGAGGTCGTTTAACTATAAGGAAGGATCTAAAATTCTAAATAGCAATAAAAATATCAATATGTATTTAAATTGCTGTTACAATTACTGTACAGTACTTCCATAACTTTTTGAGCCTTTGCTATAATTATTTACTTAAAGTTTGACATTATTTTTCAGTTTGCCATAACTTTAACCACAGTTGTGAAGAATGTGTGAAGAATCCAAAAGTAACATTTATTCTTTTATTATTTTTTACTATTGGAATAATTTATTTTCTAATTCTAGTGCTATTATTGCTATTCTACGAATCTCTGTTTGGTCTATCCATTCTCCTCTGCAATCCCAAGCAGCAGAGATTGTGACATGGGTCAAATGCGATGGGGTGTTTGTTGGTGTAAGTGCGATTGTATAATGAGCTATTTAATCACTTGACGTGCAAGATATTGTTTTAAAGAGTGTGTATCGTTTTGCAGTTAATTTTAAAGCCTTGTTAATAAGTCTTGGAGTAATGGGTGGTGTTCTGCTAGTCAGTTTGAGTTGCTGCGTGTATTGCTGTTGTAGAAGGAAAAAGAGAACCGGACGAACGCAGCAAGATGCAAAATTTGAAAGGGAAAAGGAAGCCAGAAAAATTAGAGCTGATGAAAGGTGATCAATTAATTTTTAAAGCTTTCATGTATAAACATACTGGTGTATTATCGTGTATATTTTGTGTTCTATTGACGGTAATAATCATGAACTAAAATTGGAGATTTACAATATACTCTGTAGAAATGTATAAGTTAGTGTTTGAATATTTTGTTAGTTAAACAGTCCATTTATTTTTTTTAATTTTAAAATTATTTAATCTTTAGGAAACAAGAGAGAAAACTACGAAACGATGAAATCAAAAGAAAATATGGTAAGATATTCATAGATTTTTTTCATTGCCAATTCAATAAGTTTCTTTTATAATTTTTTTGTATTAAAAAAAAAAGGATTATTAGAAGGTATTAGTCGTGACGGTAGCGTATGCCATGATTTTGTTTTTTATAATATTTCCATTATTAATTTGAAGGTCTCATTAAAGATGATCATCCATACCAAAGATTTGAGGCATGAGTGATTGAAGGATTGCGGATGTGACTGAAGAAGATATAGAAGCATTAACTATACCTATTCCGTGGGACAACTAGTCTAAACCAAGTTCAACATTTGCAATAACAATGAAGCCGTTTGTACTAAAAATTGAAAAGGCATTACATTCCGCTATTTTATTTCTAAGATTTTACTTAAAAAACCAGTTACAGACAGCAGAATCTGATTGTTAACTAATTTATTAAGACAGATTTACGACCTTATTATGGTCGACAAGACCTAAAATCTCATTAAAATACAGTGCAGTTGAAGTATTTTCCAAATTGCGCGACTTTATAAATCGAATCTAATATTATCGAGTTGAATTTAGAACTCTATATTCATTTTTTATTTTAAAAAAAGATGGTGCTAACAAGATTACTTTTAGATTCCCTTTTTTTTTGTTAGAAAATATTAAAATGTGACATTAGCTCAATTATTTGACAACAATCGAGGAGTCCTCGTATTTAGCTTCCAGTTAAAGTTTTTATAAAAATAAGTTTTATATTGTATCCAAGGTCTAGTTCAATTGTGTTTTGAAGAAATATTATTATAAATTTGTATATTCTGAACTGCCCAGATTGTAACTACATTCCAGATAAAATTTTATTACTTTTACACGTTTTGCATGGAAGAATTATTATTAATAATCTCATCATTAATCTTGAATACTTCTTAACTATTACTACTACTATTAATAGCGATAGTAATCTTATTAAAAATCTCGATTCATTCCCTAAAATAAGATAAAATTTATTTATTATTAGATGAAGTTAACTCAGTTTGGGGATTCTAACAATTACACAGGAAGACAACCTGTAAACAAACCGACGTAAAAACCGATCGTTGACTAGATCATTAATTTAACTTTGTAAAGTTGTGAAAGAAATTGTTAGTTTAGATTGGTAAAGTAACAAAGTCCAATAAAGTAGACTACAGAATCTCTTATTTTAGAATTCTTAATTCATAAATGTTTTGTGCCTAAGCTTGTGTTTAACACGTCATTAAATCAAAAATATTATTTTTTTTCTATTTTGTTTATATTTGATGGCCTGAAAAATATTTAGTTTTAATTATTGCTAATTAACACGTAAGTTTATAACAGCTTTAGATATTATACTCTTTTATGACTTTCAAGTTTCAACAGTATTTTAACTTGACAGTTGTATAATTATACAGTATAAACAATAACTGAAATCATGTTTTGAGGCCTTTACATTGGTGATTACAAAGCTGTCTTTCAAATGCTTCTTATTTAATAAGATGATCATATTCAAAATGTTTTATAAAAATGCGACGAAAACAATGTTTTAATAATAATTTTGACAAATACAAGTATTAGCAAATTGTACCTTGTGTGTGTGTGTGTTAAACGTTCAGATCATGCAAATTGTGTTGCACTGACCGTAACTATTGTATTCCCTATCAATTATAAAAGAACCCAATTCATTTAATTGGTAAGATTCGTAATTGTAAGTTATATTCGTAGTTAATAGCAATGATAACTGATAGTAATAATTTGGTGAAGTTTAAATAATTAAAGAAATGTCAGTAGAATTCGCAAAAAGTCAGGATATCACACATTGTAATAATTTAATACAATTAGGATTTAATTTTAAGTTTGGGATATCTTATAAAACAATGTTAGGTTGATTTTTATAAATGTAATAACAAATATGTGTTTATGTTGCAAGTTTGTGCCTATAAATGAATTATTGTAAATGGAATAATTTACTAGTTCGTCCATTAACATTATCATGATAAGCTTACTGTGTAATAAACTTTAGTATTATTGTAAGTTGTATAAATATATTACAGTAACTGACATATTGGTCTTCTATGTATGAACGTAATAATATTCTGCAATCGTGAAACGATGTTAGCTACAACAAAGTCTATCGTATTACAATCTGTAGCTCTAAATAATGTGATTTATCATGTTTTTTTGTTATGAATATATGATAATAAAATTATATCTCGTTAAAATATTTTCAAAATATAGTCTACACGAATTTCATTTCCAACATTAAGTACCGGTATAAAAATAATTTAATGAAGCTACTGTAATAATAACTAAAGACTATAATCTGAAAATGATATTCCGTAGTAAAAAGCGAACAACTTCACTAATTCTGTATTTGATTTTATACTGTATATAGATTTTCTTATGTAATTATGTGTAATGTATTTGATGTCATTTTATAGATAATTTTAATATCTGTAATGTGGCTATTTGCATGTCTTTTAATTCAATGTGCTAAATACTTAAATTTTGAAATAGCACACTAGTTTAGCAATTTACAGTAGGTCGTACTATTTTCTACACTGTATACTTCAAGAACCAAAAACGTTCCAGTCATATATTTGGTGGTATTGAAAATAATAATTACAAAGTAATGGTTTAGACGTATTCGTAAATTAATGCAATTAACTTAATTCTTATACAATTATACGGTACAATATATAAAATACCACAGTTTTTCAAAAGAAACGTAATTTATTTTGAAGAAATGATTTGAACTAAGTCTTGTTAAGTAAAGGAACTGTTTAGTATACTTGTTAAGTATACGAAATGTTTAAGCAGCTAATCTACCGGCTGCTGCCACCAGACGGAGTTTGCAAGCATAATTCAGATATACAGTGTAACACAACCATTTCACTTGATCCCCAGTTTCGTTTGGTGGCTTACACAAGAATGTAAAATAACATCATACAAATGGAAAGTAATGGGCCCAATTACAACCATTCACCAGGCGGATTTAATCGTCGAGGTAACCGGGGACGGTATCAAGCGAGGAGTGCACGAGGCAGCTGGAGACCATATGGCAGAGGAAACTTTCCAAGAAAATATAGAAATAACTTACCTTTAAGCAACGAAATCAACTCCTCGACATCCACCGTTGACAATGATTACAGTAATGAAACAAGACAGGGGCATGAACAAAGGACCCCAATTGAAGATTTTCGATCAGCCGGTTTCGTATCAAATAGTTATCGAAATGACAGCAGGAGAAACGACGAATTTCGTCCATTACGAGAACCGAGATACGAGCAAAGGACCCAAATGGAAGAGTATCCATCAACAGGCTACGTGTCAAATAGCGACAGAAATGACAGCCGGAGAAACAACGAATTTCGTCCATTGAGAGAACCTAGACGTGAGCGAAGAACTCCGACTGAAGAGTTTCAATCGTCAGGTCACGTGTCAAATAACTACCGAGGCAACAGCAGAAAAACCGACAAATTTCGTCCACCGAGAGAACCGATGCGTGAGCAAAGAACTCCAACTGAAGAGTTTCGATCGGCAGGCTACATGTCAAATAACTACCGAGGTAACAGCAGGAAAGTTGACGAATTACATCCAGCAAGAGAACAACCGTTTCTTCGCAGTCCAGCTCAAGATTCATCTGGTGCTTCTACCAATAATCGACAATATTTTAGAGGAAACTCTTCAACAAATGATCACTACCGTTGTAATGAAAATGAAGGAACTCAGAGAGGTATAACTCATATATAACTTACTACTATGATTTATTTATATCCCTC
Organism: Helicorthomorpha holstii; assembly: GCA_013389785.1. Classification (NCBI taxonomy): domain Eukaryota; kingdom Metazoa; phylum Arthropoda; class Diplopoda; order Polydesmida; family Paradoxosomatidae; genus Helicorthomorpha; species Helicorthomorpha holstii. The sequence goes on along the minus strand of JAAFCF010006680.1, from coordinate 11,103,170 downwards.
ACGTGTTCTTAAATGATCTTTATCTTAGAAAATTTAAGCGATGGTCTACGTCGAGCAACTTGCGAATGCATTATTTGCTTTGATCGTATTCGTCAAAGCGATCGTACATGGAGTTGCTGCAACTGTTATCAAGTATTTCATTTGAATTGCATTAAGAAATGGGTCGATACGTCCGTAGAAAAACAAGAAGTTGGATGGCGTTGTCCTGGATGTCAAAACGTTTTTAACGATAAGCCATACAAGTATTACTGTTTTTGTGGAAAAGAAGAAAATCCTGAATGGAATCGAAATGACACATGGAAGTTACCTCATAGCTGTGGTCAGCCATGTTTGAAGAAACGACGACTGATGAACTGTAAACACCCATGTACACTTTTATGTCATCCTGGGCCGTGCCCACCTTGTGGAGCTTACGTTGTTCGTCATTGTTTCTGTGGTACAACTTTAAAGGTACTGTTCTGTATCTATCAAACGGCTGTTTAAACCATTTATTTAAACATGAATTTTTTTTTTCTTTTCAGAAAATGAGATGTGAAGATGAATCTATAGTTATTTGTACAGTAATTTGTGGGAAAACGTTAAGTTGTGGAATGCATAAATGTGAAAGAAACTGTCATGCTGATGAAGAGCATTCTTGTAACGAAATAGTTGTTCAGAGTAAGCTTAGTTTTAGCAATCTTTTTTGCAGTAAAATGACATGATTGTGGTAATGTGGTTGTTAAATTGTGTCAATTTTACCCAATTTAAAAACTTTGAAGTTTTAAAATCTTTCAAAATCTGCTAAGATATTTTCTTATCTTGATGAGAACCAGTTTATTTTTACTGCCACTGATACAATCATGCAGAGAAAATATATGTTGTTCATAGAAAATCATTTTTATGTATGTTTTAGCATGTTTTTGTGGTAAAGCTACCAGAGAAGTTCAGTGTAGTAGAGATGTGGATAAGTTTTATTCATGTGGTGATGTATGTGGAAAAGTTCTCAAATGTGACAATCATACTTGCGAGCTGTTGTGTCACTCGGAAAATTGTCCTCCTTGTCATTTAATTCCTGAGATTCTAAATCACTGTCCATGTGGGAAAACTCTACTGTCTGATTTGGTAACTACCACTACTAGAACTAGCTGTACGGATCCTGTACCACTTTGCAGTAAAACTTGTGGTAAACTCTTAAATTGTGGCGAGAACGGTAAGTTTGAATATACAAGTACTGTAAATCTAATTTATTAAAATAATTTTATTTAGGTAATATACACAAGTGTACTTCGCAATGTCACTTGGGTCCATGCCCTCCTTGTTCATTAACGACACCACTTAAATGCAACTGTGGTGGCAGTCAAAAACAAATTAATTGTTCAGAATTAACAGCAGATTTAATTGTTAAATGCAAGAAACGTTGCAACCGATCGAAAACATGCGGACGACATCGTTGTAATCAAAACTGTTGCACTGAAACGCAGCATAAATGTGACTTAATATGTGGTCAGAAATTAAGTTGTAATTTGCATCGATGTGATAGACCATGTCATTTAGGAAATTGCCCTCCATGTGAAAATACAAGTAACAAAATTATGCCTGTGTCAACTTTCTCAGCTTTAAACTTTTTTGTTTATAGGTTTCGATGAGCTAACATGTCACTGTGGTGATGCAATTTTGTATCCACCTATTCCATGTGGAACAAGGCCGCCAGAATGTGATAAGTCTTGCCAAAGACAACATAACTGTGATCACACACCTCAGCATAAATGTCACAGCGAATCGGAATGTCCTCCGTGTACTGCTTTAACAACAAAATGGTGCTATGGTGAACACGAAGTAATTCTAAAGAGCAACAAATGAGTTTCATCTTGTTCACTATAATTTAATAATTAATATTGCAGCTACGCTCATGCATTCCTTGTTTTCAAACTGAAGTTTGTTGTGGGCTTCCTTGTGGTCGTCTTCTAGCTTGCGGTCGTCATAACTGTCTTAGAAGATGCCACACGGGTATATGTCAAACCGAAGGTGAAATGTGTACACAGCCATGCCCAAATTTGCGGTCTGAGTGTGGCCATCCATGTCTTTTACCTTGTCACGATGGCTATTGTGCGCCAAGTTTATGTAAATCAAAGGTACGCTTGCAAATGGAATTGTTAACTTTAAAATTTACCCTTATTTCTCTTAATTAGGTAACTGTAACTTGTAAATGTGGAAGAAAAAGCGCCTCAATTCAATGCACTGAAAGTTTCTCTATTTATAATCGCATGGCAGCTTTAAAAATGGATAACGTTGTAGTAAGCGTTGATGAAAAACTGCAACGAACTAGAACGTAAATATATAGGTTAATTGTATTTTACACAACATGTTTTTATAATCAAAATACATTTCAGATTGGAGTGCGATGGGGATTGTGCTATGGAGGAACGAAATCGAAAACTTGCATTAGCTCTTCAAATTAGTAACCCTGACATAACTACTAAACTTCGACCTCCTGCATATTCCGATTTTCTCAAAGATCAAGCGAAAAAGTCTCCCGAACTTGTTTCGTCCATTTATCAACAGTTAACGGAGTTGGTGCAAAATGCAAAAAAGTCCAAATTGAAAAGTAGAAGTTTTGCATTTCAATCGATGAAAAGTGATCATCGCAGAATTATTCATGAGCTTGCGGAATTTTTTGGGTGTGAAACTCAAAGTTATGACCAGGAGCCTAATAAGAATGTTGTAGCAACTGCATTCAAAGATAAAAGTTGGTTACCTTCTGCCAGTTTGTCAAGCGTTGTTGACAAAGAATTGGCTGGGGGTTCATCGAGATTAGCTGGGAAAGCACCTCCACCTGTTCCCCATTTTTCTGCTTCTTTAAGGTAATTTCTAATCTAATATGGTTTTTTAAAATAATGTAACCGTTTGGTTCATTTTCAGACGCGAGACACCATTCAATAACGTTGAAAACCAAGATAAGCCCAGCACTGTTATCGATTATTTTGATTACACCGATTAGTATGCTAAATTGCGAAAAATGTCCTGAAATGAAATCAATTGTGCGTGCTGGAAAATAATAGTACATTTGAGAGATTTAATTAAATTTGGATATAAAAAACGGTTTAAATTGTCATTAAATGCTTTTTTACTGAGTTGGTATGGCGATTTCAACGTTTCTCTTTGTATAATTATTATTCAGATAGTAATTATAAAATCAATTAACTGTGCGTGCAAAAGAATAGAGATTGATAAAGAATAGTGGCAGTCGCATAGCTCAGTAGGTATAAGCGTGGACTGAGAGCTAGGATATCGAGAGTTCGAGTTCCAACCATTGCCAACACGTAGTAAAGATAATTGATTTTTTTTAAGTCTAAATTTAAAATAACAAAGTATTACTGAAATAAGGGGGTGTCATGAACGACATGCCTAAAACTTCTGTGACCCCATTGTAACATTTATCATTTATGAAGATTATTCCTCTAATAGTAACTAGTGATCACAGTTCTCCCATTAAATAAAGCAGTTTCAGATTATTTAACAATTAACTTAATTAATAAAACTCCCATAACACCAAAGAAAATCCTAGTTTTAATTATTAAGTACTAAGTAGAAACGATTCCAATATTCAAGACAATCCTAAGAAGCCTATGAATTACTATGTCAAATAAATTGTGGCCATGTCAAATAAATTGGCTAATTAAAAAAAACTTAGAAAAAAAGGCATATTCTTACCTGAAGGTCCTTTATTGCTTGTAACAATCATGTAATGGATAATTACATACAATTCGATATCCATCTATTTGTTACAATAGTATTTAATTCTGTAAATGAGCTGTAAACATAAAATATAAAAATGTACAACTTAAGTTAGTTAAGAAAATGTTAAAAATATACAAGTAAATAAATGAAATGTACCACTGCGAAAAGGGCAAACATTTTTTTTTAGATAAACCATAATTCACACTTCCATTTTCAACCGCACACGCCTCTTTACCCTGTATATTGTATACCCAACGGAACTCTGTTACAACGACCTCAGTTACATCAAAATTTCGCTTATAGCGGCAGAAAGGCTATGATACCAACACCACCAGACGTTTTAACAACACTTGTCCTGTATTTTTGGCAATTAGTAAGCCAACATTTGACAATAATAAACAATTATTCTTAATCATTTTATCTGTCAATAGTTTTCCTACTTCGTTGCACCACTTATTATAAGTTTTGACCATTAAACAAGTAAGTGGCTAGTGGCCATAGAACTTAAATTAAATTGGATTAGCAAGAGAAAACATAATTCTATAATTATTGAGACGACACATTTATTAATTTTTATTTCGCAGGTGAATTTTGGATTTTCGGTTAAAAAAAGTTTCTTTAGAGGTCGTTATAACCTAATTCTGTTGTAATGCGATTAAAACCGCTACTGTACTGTAACGAATTAAAATGATAGCTGTAAAATTGATATATGGAATATCTCACAGTTTGCACTTGGCGAGGAATTGCAGGCCCGAATCTATCAATAGCATCGTCGTGAAGAATCCGGATACTTCTCCTTCAACTCGGATTTAAATTGTCGAAATAAAAGTCGATTTCGTTCCTGGTCCTCATCTTTCTTTTTATGAAAAGAATCCACAGTCTTCAATCCGGAATGAATTAAAAAGGCGTTGTTTAACACTGAGAAACGATATCCAGCCACATGTAATTCGCAAACCTTTATAAAAAATTAAATAAATTAGTATTTCTTGTGTTACAATCAAAATATATGTAGTATAGAAAAAAATCGGGTATGATCAATTGTTAACAAATGACTAATGTATTCACAAAACAAACAATAAAATTAATGTAAAGAGTCGAATTAAATATCATAATTAACAGAAGTGAAAATTTCCCCATAAGGCAACTATTTAAATAGCTATCGATTGCTAATAAACTTCATTCAATTTTTATATAATAGATAGATACCATTATGTGTTTAATCACCTTAAAAATAACATATTTAAAGACTAAAAGGAATAAATAATCAAATTCTAGCCACGTAACTTTAATTTTGAGCACGGGGAAAACGGTCATAATTACGACCCAAATCACGCTAAAGCTGATATCTAAAATAAATAATAAGCTACAGAAATAACAATTGATTAATTTATAACAACTGCTAAAACCACATCCACTGTACGCAATGGAATCTAACTGAATGTAAAGTACCGTATTTGATTTTTCATTCCCGTCTCTTTTTTAAACTAAAACAAAAATCACCCTGTATTTGATATTATTCGAATTACAGTGCAAGGTTATCAATAAAAAATTCATTCCCAATTTAACATTGTCTTGAAATAATTGTTCATTACATTGTGTAACCCAACAACAAAAATTAATATGTGTGGTGTGCACCCGCATTGATTAATCATTATTTTATATTAACCGTATTAACGCATGTATAAATATTCACAGTGTACGCAATATGTAAATTTGTATGTGCAGGCAAATTGTTTCATAAATCAAATTTACAGATTTAAGCATTTATAATAGATGCCAAGACTTAAAAATATGAGTCTCTCTCTCTTACATACACGCAAGTATACAATCTTTTCCCCAGTTGAATAAATCAGCATAAACAATAGTACATTTAAATAAATGCCTTTATGTCATTGTAAACTTCTATGGTATATTTATATTCATTTCGGATTATGAAAAAGATTAAACGTCAATTCTTTATATGTCACATTAAGACAGAGCCGACTTTCTCTGGAAAAGGACCCGAGTGCAAGAAACCAGTCGGGGCCATCATTTTTCTGTTAAATTAGAAACACAATAAAACATAAAACGGGGGGGCCCCCGAAAACCGACAAGACCTTTTGCACAACAATTTTTTTGAGAAAGTTAAAAAAAAACTCCCCTACGAGACCCCTACATCCCAGGGCCCCAGTGCATAGCATCCGCCGCACCCCCGCAGAAGACTGGTCCTGCATTAAGATAGAAAACAGCAAGAAAAATTTCTTTGTTTATTGGCTGATTAAGCATTCTCCATACAGCACATAACCATTATTGATTGCCAACCTTTTAATTTGATTCATTTTTTGTATAAAATGTTTTGACGTTGTAGTTCAAATGTAAACAGTTTTTTGGCAATTTTTTCTTTTTTACAAACAAAATTTCTTCTCTTTGATCGATTTTTGTTACATTTTGCCATGTTTACAACATTATTTTGGTAAAAGATTTTGGCAGCTTCTTTGCCCACTACCTAGAATTTCTCAATGAATCGCGACTCCCAGGTTGACAATCACTGAATACTGTACTACCGGTAGAGAATATTATTATGATATATAACGTTTCAATTTGCCCTAGCTAACTCTTCGAATAAAAAAGAGGCTATCTAATTCATGTGGGTGTAATTCATCTGAAAAAAGAAATAAGGAGTAAGTAGAGTTGCAGTATCTCATTTGAATGTGGTAGACGACTCGCCATACGCCATTGGTACTTGGTGATAGTAAATGTATTTTTGTAACTTGCATTTTCTTTTCTTGCTTTGAACAACAACAAAAAAGAAAAGGGCGTTTCAAGCACTCTACTCCATATATTATTCAAAGTGCTTTTCTTGTTCTTCTTTGGAAAATGGATAATGGAAACAAAATATGTTTTCAAACAAATAGAAAAGTGAATGAAAGTTGGATAAAAGTCTGTTGAGATACATTTACAAAACAATCGTATTCGACATTTCAAATAATTTAACATCACCTACGCTTACTTCTATCTCTTATCTAAAAAAATAACGAATAAGTTTTCAGTCTTTAAATTTAAACAAATTGTTTACGATAAATCGATTTAAAAAAATAACTGCTATTAAATAAAAATATAAAACAATGATAGAATTGTAAAATGTAGTGAATTCGATTTTCTAAAGTCTATTTTTCTCCTTGCCAATAATTCAAACAACGATGGCGTCGACCCAAATATTAGATTCGTGGGTGGAATTAAATATGAATGAAACAGCTACAATACCAAACACATACCGTATGCGTGTGCTGTTGGTGCTCAGACTTCTACTGTATACTAAAATCTAATATCTTTTTCTACACATTTTTTATTTTTACTAAAAATAATGTTTTGGTAACTAAATCACGCGTTCAACATCACAAGTATTTTATAAATAGGAATATAACTGTACAGTATATAGCTTACTAACAACTGTATTACATACTGTAAATGCCAAAATCCGTGACAAAAAAAACCCATTTACTGTATTTATAAGCGTTGGAATGTTATAAAAATACTAATACAAGGGAGAAATTTTATGAAGTTGTACAAAAGTCCTATGTAATTAACTAACTGGAACATAACCCGATAAAAACTACTGCACCTAATAACACAAGAACTAACATTTAGTTAAAAATAAATACAGTATATGACTTAATATTGGTTAAAATTGAATCAAAAATTAAAAACCATAAAAATGTTTTACGAAGAATAAACAATAAGACAAATAAACATTTAAACTAACCAAATTACTTAAAACACATAGCTTTTAAAAAATTCTGTAGAAAATTAAAAATCAAAACCGTGAATGTACAATTCTTGTATTGAATACAATATTGTATAATATGGTATTGAGGAACAGAAACCTTATCGGTACTATTGAAGCTGGTTCTCCTGCCATTACTTCTTTAAGACTTGAATAAGCGCATTAGGTGTCCCCTGAGAAGCGGAAATCGTTTTAAAACTCTTATACCGTAGTAAAATTCCGACTCAGATAATTGCACAGCAGTTAACAACTTTCCATGGACAATTAATCAGCGATTTTTAGTGCCTTCAAGAATCAAGAAAGCTAAGGCCTCATTATTTCAGGCCTCAGACCAAGTCCGCAACCAAGAGAGGTTTCACGGTTAAGTCCCAATTAAATTTTTTTACTACAAAAAATCCCCTTTAAAAAAAAAAACAATTACCGTATGTTGAGTTTTTATCTCGAGACCTAAGTTACCAAACGCAACAATCGCCTCTGACAGTCATAAACATTGAATTGTTTTTCCAAACCACTCATCTTATTATACATTATATTAAGATGGTAAAATGGAGTAATGGAACCTTATTCATCTTAATTATGAACGTTTCATCACTTCAATAAGCTGCGTGCTTCAAAAGATCGTTATGCATAATACTGCATTGAATTTAAAGTTAAAAATCGATAAGAAGTAATAAATCAATGAGTGTCAGAGCGCAAATATTCATTCAGACAAAGTTTAGCCGACCACGGCGCAGGAAATAATATCGTCGTATGTTTGTTGTCAAAACGAATTACAAAAGAAGTGAAGTACATGCAGTGTATGACAAGGAAATTCTCGTCTGAATATCGTGCTGAGCTCGGCTGAAAGACAGACGGTTTTCGAATTTGTTTTTTTTTTTTCTTTCCAAATTTTCATTTATCACAACTCTTTACAGCCTGCTTTTAGTCTCCACCCATTAAAAAATCAATAACATATATTACTATATGGAATAATAGTATACAGTGACCATTCCGGAACACCAATCGGTGCTGTCAAATGCACAACAAACACTCAAACAGGCGACCATTTACTTTGAAAAAAAAATTATCAAAACATATCAGACGCACCGGCCATTCACTTTTAAGTGTTGCCCCTACAAATACCATTTTCTATATAGAAAAAAGCTCGATAGATAACGAAAATGTCAAACTACTATGTATGATAAAAAGAAACAGACTTTCTACAAATACACACTGAAACTTGAAAGATTATACGAATCGTTCTGAGGGACCCTAAGGAACTAAAGGACGGGCCTCTTATTTTAAAATTTAAACAAGTTATTTTAAAGCAACAACAGCAAAAAGATAAAACTTTAAAATTTTAATAAGAACAAAAACGATTTCTACACTGGAAATCATTTCTTTCAAAGAATAAATTAAAACAACAGTGCTACAATTTACCAAACTTAAACTAAAATACGTAAAAAACTTGGTAATTGTGCTTAAATGATCCTGAAACGTAAAGAGAGTAAATAATTGCTAAAACTTAAACTGAAAAGATACAGAATGAATTGAAACTCGGTAGGGCCCCTAAAAGAACAGAGATTTAGAGAATCGATCGGTCTGTTCCTCTTCTCTATTGGAAACTCCATCACTGATGCTGCATTATACTTTTACAAAGAAATTTCAAATACGGTATATGATTGTAATGGCATAATATATCAAAACGTCTCAAGTTCTTAAACTCAAGAAATGTCTTTAACAAATTACAGCAACAGCTTTGTCGCAATAATAACCTAAACACACTTTGAAAAATATAAAATTACTAAAAAAAAGTCTTTTACACGAGCACAACGTGTCAAGAAAAAACCGTCCCTGACAACTATTGTGTAAGCTTTTATCAAAGCTTTAAACATAAAAAGCCAGAAAGTCTTGCTTTAATAACATAATGCGTGCTGAAGTTGCTTTCTTTTATACACATAAAAACTGACTTAGAACTTCATTTCCCAAGCAATTACAGATTAAACTCCGCTTCGTGTACATACAGTAAATAACTTACATAAATACTACAAAAATTTGTAATTATTGTATAATGGTATAATAAAAGTGCAGAAAGACAAAATTTGCTTCATGTAAAATTAAGAAAAAGTTGTTTTATAAAATTTTAATTAAGCTTCACAGTAATTATGTTTCCCACTTTTTCTATTTTAATTAAAACATCTAGCTACAGACTTCTACTGTATTAGAAAATCTAAAAAAAATAGCAACTCCTGTTACTACAATTAAAAATTCTCTTATAGTCGTATATAACAAAATATAAATAAAAGAAAATACAGGATCGTAGTACGACACACTGTGTAAAGGGATTTAGTAAGTAAAGAAAGCGAAATAAGCCTTAGAAGTTTTCCTTACTTTAATCGACTGAAAATGAACTTTTATAGCCATTTTCTAAGTATCTTTTCGTTTCAATTAACAATTTTTGTTAGACCTCTTCACACAACTTTGCCTTTACGAACCCAACTGGATTACTCGATCTATCTGATTCCCCCTTTCTAATAAAACTCAGTCTCTATCAGTATAAAGAAATAGAGACATGTGAATGGATGGCTATTACAACACACACACAGCACTTCAATCCCACATAATTAAACTACATTCCATCCCCCTTTACCCTTAAAGATATATATATATATATATATATATATATCTTTACTTCAACATATTTCAGCATTTGCCTTCTCGTTTATTTCTCATTTACGAGTGAAGGAGTAAGAAAAGTTCCACTCAATCTATCTCCACTCTTAACATAAAAAACGTTTCCGAGTAACTAATGCGAATATTTTTAGATTAATCATGCGTAGAGATCGGAGAGCATCTTTTTCCGAATTATAATAGCAGAAATAACGGAAGTCATTTAAAAAGGGCAGTTCATAATGTTTTTCGGACTCCTGCCATTTTAGTTACATGAAATTATAATAATTCCGGGCCTAACTATACGGAACAAGAAGTACTAAGAGATACAACCGTTTTTGAATATCGAAATGCTAGTCTTAGTGACTATGTCACATTTTCTGTTTTAAATCAAAATGTTGCTATCGAGAACCAAATTGAGTTACTTGAAAATAAAAAAATTAAGTTTCAAGTACTTAAACGATGGTTCAAGTAATGAATTATTGCAATTTAGTATTGCAATCAAGTTTGCGTTTGAAAATTACATATCTAAGTTATAATATTGAAATTTATGGAAAAGCCACTTTTATATTGAAATCTTTCATCCACATCATATTTTTAATTTCGTTGACAGGACATCTATAACTGAAATTGGCCTGTCAAGTTGTTCGACCTTAGAATAGGCAGCACTTTTTTATGGTATTTTTTTAAATGTATCTCCATAACAACAATCTTGCAACGTGCAGTGCCTGTCGTTTTGGAAACTAAATTACAGTAGTACCGCATATTCAACCTAATGACGCTGAAGTAAAAAATCTAAATTTCTTCGTAATTGTTAATTGAATGTGCAAGCGTAACTCGTATTGCTCTTCTCAATTACGCCGACATTTCAAATGAATGCAATCTACTACTTCACCAACCACTGTTTTTTTTTCTAGATCTTGTACTAAAAGTATATACGAGAGCTATTTATACCGTATCGCTAACTTAATGTACAGTATGTAATGCATCTACAAAAATTCATTAACTTTTGTTAAAATAATACGCGTTGCTACAATAATGCCTTCATTAGAAAGTTATTTGAAATTCAATTTCAAAGCTTTTACTCAAATTAAAATAACTAAAGTTCCATAAAAACGACAACGTCGGCAAGTGAATTATGTCTGCAATTATTAATTTTGTTGCCTCTATCTAAATACATAAAACGATTTTTCAATTAAGTCTGTAAACCCTTGCACATCAACGAGATAGTAGTTTTTTCCTCAATGCATTATGTGCGTGTGTTTTGTAAACGCTTTTTTTAGGCCATGACAGTTTATCTATGTTAAGTTTACGATGAAATCCATATGTACTAGTTCTTAACCCATTACACTGGCGTGGCATTATGTATTAGCCAAGTTAGCTCAACCTCAGTGGCAATGATGTTCGCCAAATTTAACGTTAGATCAACACAATACAACGCTGCACGCAAAACTGCATGGGCAATATAAAAAGCAGTGTATTTGCTGCAATAAAAAATCACATATACATACACATAGCTTACAAAACACAAAAACTGCGCCATAAAAATATTCATCAACCGGATCCCCATATACCTAGCCATAAAATAAACATGAAAAGATATTGAATGACAGTTTCTCCTAACCTATTTGCAATTTAGCATTTTATTCGTCGACGCCAAAAACGCTAAAAAGAAAACTGCATATACTGTACAACAAATTTGGGGTTGAGCTTAGAACTTAAATTTAAAGGCATTATACTGTATGCGAGTTTTAATAGTGGATTAAGATGAAAATATATTCCCATGTACAGCCATTTGCTTATGGAAAAAGATAACAAATGAAATAAGTTTGTTGATAATGCTCTTATTAAAATGATATATTATAAAAGAAGATACAGTATAGCAGCTCTCAAAAATTCAATATGACTCCATTAAAAATGCACAAAGAAAAATGTTAAACAACAGATATATTATTCATAACATCTGCCAAAATTTATAATCACTAAAAACAGTCTGCCATTTGTCAAACAATTTTTTTTTTTGCAATAAGCAGCACACTTGATGTGCATTAACACCGAATTACCAAAAATAAAAACATACTATGCAATCACAAAGCAACAATCGGGATTTTAATTATGAAATTTGTCCCCACGGAACCTCAGCATTGCTGGGCAATTACTGCAAATGTTTTGATTTATCTGCATACGGCATTTAGACAAGGTAAGGACAGGTCTCCAATGCAAGCAAAACAGCGACTGAACAACAATCAATTTAAGTTGTCAATTTTTTGTGTGCATCAAATAACCCTCATATTATATTAACAGCCCAAAGATGCCAGCTAAATATAAAGATAAAAACGGTTTAATTGAAGACCGGTAAACCCAGTACCAGGCAACTCTGGCCCTCAATTTATACTGCCCCAATCCCTAATATCCCCGTAATTTCCTTGCAAAAAATATCTAGTTTTGGCTTTCCTTTGATATAATAGGTCTAATAACAAACCACATTTGCCACTAAATTAGCAAAATTATTTAACCCTGGGTTTTGTTTGGATAATAATGAAATTATTTTGAATATCTCAAAAGTCTCCCATAAATTTTTCATAAAAACATTTACTGTACTTTGTTTTCAATTTCTTTAATAAACCTTTAACTGTCATAATTAACTGTATGTATAAATTTCTGAAAACTAAATTATTTAATAACAAGTCATTCATTAATCCAATATCGAATTTTCCAAATACCCCACCATTTTGAGGAATGCTGGTTTTCGACTTTTCTTGTAATCTTTTGACTTTGAAAAACAACTGCTTAAAAAATCTAAAACTCATTTCTAGGATTACATCAAAAGCCACTAGATTTACACTTGGTGAATGTACACGTCTTAAAAGCAATTTTTTATACACCAACAGATTACATGAAAGTTTGCAAATGCGTATGACTAATGCATTTCCATTAAAGCAGTTTTATATTTGACAGACATTTTGCTCAACGTTTACAAGTAAATAAAACAACTTTTCCTAATCTTACGCTTGCGATTTTGACTATGCAATTCCTTTTGTCTCCATAAACACGATTTTAAAGTTGTACTTACACAATTTGTTTGCCATAAAGTTATATACTGTAGTCTAACATTTTTTAAAAATAGATAAAAAAACGTCTAAAAAACCCTCGCAAAATCTGAAAAATACGTGTCTAAAATACTTCCTATTCTTATATGCCTGAAAGCTACACATACGCACAATCATCCATATGCTTGGAGAAAGAGCCAACTTACATCTCCCAGTAAACCCCTTAAACTACTGCTGAGACAATTGCGTTTTCGGAGTCCGCAATAAGCAGTTTGAAAGTCATCAATAAATATCAGCTTTATTTCTCTCTATAGCCAAAGCAGGAATAAAAAAAGTACTGTACTACTACTTTTCCAGTCAATTTCATCACATGCTACAACTAACTTATACAACAACTGAAGATTCGCTTCTTCGATCATCAACCGCTGAAGATTAAATGACCAAATAAATAGACTTCAAGATATATCATCGTAAATTCACACATACTAATCGAATCAAGCTGCCAACTATCACTTTTATCAGCTGCTGTGTTTGCTAGACAAAAATACTGTAACTGTAATTGAATAATTATGTTGGACTCAAAATAATACGACTATAATGCCACTTAAAAATTTAATTCGGCAATTCCCTTTCTACTCTTGCTCCACACATTAAGTTAATTAATTGAAGGCAAAATATTTGTTAAACTAAATCTTCGGGGATTTCGGTTGTGATTACGCCGCATTAAAAGATGGTAAGAAATTCCAGTCACGAAATGAAAGCGTGGGGTGAGGAGAGAGTGAAAGTAAATATGAAATATTTCTATAAATATAATGTTTAGCCAACAAAATTCTGAAGCTTAATGCGAGCTATAAAAACTATTTCAGAGGTGCACTGCAAGATCTTTTTTTATTAGTGAATTTCTTTTTCTCCCCCTTCTCCCACTTTTTTGTGGCTCACATAAAAACTGAAATGCTATGTACACTGTGACACACAATCAAGTGCACACAGTAAAAAAAATGCATTAAGATATTTCTGCGGCTACGCGTAATACTTGAATTTGTGCCATTACGCTATTCAACGGTTCCTCACACTTGACTTGCCAATGCGTTTATCATGGTTAAAATGGCAAATAGAAGATCACACTTTTTTTTTCCAACAGTACTTTCCTATTTCCGTAATGCTACAAAATCAGACAAAGTAAGCTACAGAGTAGCGTAATGAAGTTGCGTCTAAAATTACTTGCCCCTATTTAGGATTTTATAAGAATGGCTTAAATAGAGTCATCTCAGTACAGTGATTTTCTGGTGTCACTCCATTATTTTATAGTTACATTATTGTCCATTAGTGCCCATTAAAAATGTAATACTTGTACAGTACAGTTTTGCCAATATATTATTTGAAGTGAAGTACGAGTATTGTTAACCACATCGTTGTCAGTTAGACCAAGGCTCAATTTAATCTTAGGCAATCCACTATTTAAAAATATATTTTATCTACAGTTTTCCAGAAACATTTTATAAAGTATCTAAAGCTATATATTTTAACGACGTCACTGTATAATGAAATTGAATTTAGAATTTATGAATGAATCCTCTTTAGAATTTCTAAGCCAGCTACTATGGATTTATACCGCATATCGTACTACTTGCTTATAATACAACAAACAGATCAACTTTAACTTCTACTCGTAAATGTTTACACTTAATTTCAACACGCAATTTTCTTAATTAAAAATATTTCAGCACATTTTCCTTTGTATATAACAGCCAAACAACAACCAAGTTATACGAGTACTTTTTATGACTTTGATTATCATAAAGGTATACCGTATAACGGTGTATGGTCATTTAAACTAGCAGTACAACGCTAGATTACAACATCAAGGCATGCTGAGCATAGGTTTTAAATGCATAGCATTTCCTATTAAAAATAATGACAATGAGAGATATTCAGAGTAATCACGCAGCTGATAAAGTCATTTAGCGCACGTAACTCTTAATTCGCCACTCTCATGCAAAACAACTTACTTGACTTATGCGATTAAAGCCATACTGTTTAAACCTTTCGTCGTAAAGGGGAACCGAATTGCGAGCGATGTAAAATGGCTCCCAAGGGTCTTTCCATAAAACCTCGAATACCACCTTAAGATGAGGTGTGATTGGTTCTCTTTGCCAGGCGTCGTAATCGGTATGCTTTTGACACTTCCAACACAGTTCGAAATAAAACGGTCTTGCGTTCAGGCTGTCAATCAGCGTTAAAAGGTCCTTTTTGTTAGTTGGAACTGCCACTTCTTCTCTGGCTTCAAAAGCTGGAACTACATAAACAGTTTTATCGTCTCTTTTTACATCAGACAACAACCGATTGCTCTCAGCAAAGACTAGAAAATCATGGTGAAGATTCTCACTCGGTATCATGTCGACGTCAATTAAAAAGAAAAACTCAGTTAAAGCGTTACGACGTGCTACATTACGTAGAAGATTATTTGGATATGGTACACCGTCTTTACTCTCATAATTAGTTGCCATAGACGGAGGAGTTGCATCTTCCTGAATACTATTACTGTCAGTTTTGGTCGTTCGCTTGATGGAAGGAGCAAATTTTTCGCAGTATTCGCTAGTTAATGTTGTGGACGCAGACGAAGACGACCACTTTAAGATAACAAGATTTACCAGTTCCTTTAAATGATGTTGTCGATGATGGGATAAAGGATAGACGAGATGAAATGTTGTATTCTGTCGAATAGTTGGAAAACATTGCCTGAGTTCAGCGATGGACACCAAAGCGTCAACTAAATCGCCTTTTGTAGCAAAAACAGCCACGGAAATTGGTCCATTCCAATGCCGGCTAAGTGTGACTAGATGTGGAAGGCGACCGTATGAGCACTGTGTCACTAACGTTACATCAGCGTAAGAATTCTTCTGCAAATGAAGACTGTCTGACTGAACTAAAAGATCGATTATACGAAACTCACCGCTAGAATCTAAAACGCTACTATCTAACACAGTGTTAACCATATTCTGAAGAACTTTAGATAGTGAAGCAACATTTTGCTTCCACAAAGAAGTTGAAGATGAACTTTCATCAACTGAATCGGTTTGCTGTCCATTCTTTAATCTACCAACCTCATCCGCTCTCTTATGAAGAGAGTTACCCGTTTTCACTTCCAGTAAATTCAGCAACAAGACGTGAACTATTTGTAATATAGCCAAAGATGCAAATAGCAAAACCACCAATTTGAACCAACCGAACCTCATGTCGATAGATAAACGTCTTGAACTCCAAAAGCAAAATGTCAAAAACATCCAATTTGATGGAACTCGTTGTCTTTCATCATCTTTATTCAGAAGGGATTCGTATCCGCTGTCGGTTGTCAGGAAAACTAATCGATGGCTTACCCAACACAGTCACGAAAACGTCTTCCATTTCTAATGTAATAACCTGAAATAACAAATAATAAAAAAAAAAGTTTAATACAAGAATAACCTTACAAACATCCGACTTAGTAAACAACAAAATGAAAATACTAAAATAGCAATGTGTGAATTGGGTTTGAGAAACAACAAAATCACGTAAGTACGCAATCGACAGTGCTTTACATATTCCCATTGCTAGTAAAAGTTGAATGACACGCAAGGGCATCTTCGTCAACACGCCAGCAGCCAATATATTTGCAATACATAAAACTATCTAGTCGTAAAGTATATTATGCAGCATTTCCATCTCAGTTCGTAATTCGATCCGACAGTTTTAGTACTTCACGTCAACTCCATGAATATTTATCGTAAATAAGCAATGTCGGTCTATTGCACAAGAAAGATGCTGAACAAAAAAAAATTCATATCATTAAAAGGCATTCCAATGGGGGTTTCTTACTAAGCATCCCAAAATTAAAGAAAACCTAACAAAATATAATCGATTAAAGTCAATGGAAGATCATTTAAAAGTTTTATTAGCTACTAAAACTCAAGTGCAGTAATTACAATTAACAAAAATCGATCAACTATTAAAAATACTGTATAGTAAAAACTAAGTTTAGTGTTGAAATGAAAATATTTTCAAAACCTCAACGTAGTACCCGATTTTAGCTACACCAACACAATTTTTGTATCTCTTCACCCCCTTCAAAATAAATTTATTGATTATAATGACTGTCATATTCAGTTTTATAAAGTTCGTGCTTTATCTAATTGCTTTCTAGAGAACATTTTATACGCTTTTTCCTTTTAAATCTATTTCCTCTAAATTAATAAAGAAAAGAGCAACACAGTTTCTCCTTCATGTTTATACCCCCTAAGGGCGGAGGAACTCCACAAGATTCTAAAACCCAAATTAAGTATCTAAAGTACTAAATTTTCTCACTGGAAACCAAACGATGCTTACCGGAAAATTATACTTCATTTCTAAAGAATGAAGCCTTTAAATAAATACGGCTTCAAATAATTATTATTACAAACAAATTTATACAAAAACCAAACCCACCCACAGTGTCCAACAAAATGTCAAAACATATCGAAAAGGACTAATGGGACTGTCAGTGCATATACTGTAGGCACTTGACAGATAAGCAGTGATAAAAATTAACTGTCGAGTATTTGCAGTAAGTTAGTTATGCATGTTTACTTGCAGGTCATGGCAAAAGTCACATAGCAAAACTTTTCATCACTTGCCATTGCAAATAACAGTTCATACTGTACATTTACGTGTAGTTAATACGTTTTATCTCTCACACTCAAGTTGGCTTTTCTCTCTCTCTTTTCCACTATGATACTTCAAAACTATTCATCATTTTAGCCGACGCCCCACATGATGACGGCCTTTCCAGATAAATTCTTCGTGTAATTACTTATCAATTACAGTCATTCAAGATGTTAATGGAATCGATATTTCCCTTCGATAGCCCTATTAAATATTACGAACACTCAAAAGCATCCATTATTGTAATGACTGCAAAAGTATTAAGAGAGAGCGAACTCTCCAGCAACAGTAATCGATGGCATAATGGAGCGTACGATACCAAAACCTAATTATTTACAGCGCAAGCGCATTTCATCAACTTCAACTTTTAAATACCAAAGTATTTAAAGTAGAAACGTTAAAAGCCTTTGCAAAAGAAAAAAAAATAACGATGATATCGGGGATTTAAAAATCATTAATAATGCCCGGTTTGATTACACTTTTGCACTTTTAATCTTCAAAATAATATATAATTCAAACGTTTGTCAAGATGAAATGCATTTTCACTTAAGTACTTTTCGCTAAAAGTAATTTTATGAAAGTAATAATAATGGGAAAAAATACAAACAAACGATAAATCAACAGCTCTCAGTCTCTTTTGATACATTTAAAACTAAATATATCAACCTACTAATAGAAAAGCAATCGAAGAGTTGTACTAAAAATATAACTTAATAAATGTAATACAGTAGTACTGTACATTTTATAATTTAAAAAAAAGAATATCGATTAAATAAACTTTTCAAATACAGTATATGGTAACAATTTAAAATGCAAAAAAAATTTAATAGACTAACTCGATAATCTCAAAGTCAAAACATCTCAAAAACCAGACTAAATCGCTTTATTTTTTAAAGAAAAATTTAATACTAAATATAAAGTAATAATTGAATAAAAATGTAATATTATAATGCTTAATAGTAAATCAATAAGATTGTCAGTTTACACTCTGTATACAATAAAACATCTATTGTTTTCCGCGAAAGAGAAAGTAAAATAAAAAACGCTCGTTCAATCTAATTCCGGCTTGAACAATATTTGCAACGTTTTTCTTTTTATTTTTTTTAGCAAAAATAATAGAGTTTTCTTGGAATTGAAAAAGCCATAGTCTGACATGAAGTAGAAAATAAGGGATATAAATTTATGTAGTGCAGAAAGCCCCCATATGGATCATACCATATTTTATACCAAGAAAATTTCTTTCTTTTAGACAATAGTCACGCAGTGAAAACCTTCAAGAGTTACAAACCTTTTTCTTATAAAAACTTACTATACATGTACAATATACATAAAGTAAGCTTGTCGTGGCATTAACTTACTTATTGCTCACTATAATAACTTATTATCACAAGAAGTGTGGAAAACCGCGTTTAGTACACCTTCAAATAGCTTACGGGCTTCAAGTTATCCTGACCGACAAGTCAATTTACTCAATTTATTTAACTTTAATTAAAAAAAGAAAATATATTATTTTACAGTAATGTAGACTTTTGATTTAAATATAAGAACTAAATTTAGAAGATTCGTTTGTTGTAAAGCTAAACCTCTAAAACCTAATTTAAATAATTGTATAAAATACAGTACGGCATTGCAAAACACCAAAAATTGCGGCAAAAGTTAATTTACATATGAATTCCTTTCAACCAAGACAACACAAGAGATAGCGAATAATTTTCATATATAAAATAATGATTTATTTCCGGAGTATATTTGGCGTCACTACCGTATAAGCGGTTTTAAGTTTCAACTTGAATTTCATTAAAGCATAATACGTCAGACGCACAATGACATTTTTAGCAATAGGAAACCTTGAATGATGATGTAGATTCACAAACCAATTTACATATGATTAAATTACAAACACGTATAATAGATAAAACAATAAATTCAATAACAAAGGAAAATGGGAGAAAAGGGATGTACTGAACTGAGCGAAAAAAAATACAGCGGTTCACTTGTTTAGCATTTCATGAATTTTGTAAAAACGACAAGTTTTTCCATCGCATAATAGCAAGTTAAATTCGATCGACTTTTTTACATGCAGCTTACCTTCATCTCACGTTTCTGTCATAAATCACAGGCTATTTTAACCATCCAGTAAATAAGTCATCTCTGGTTTCATAATGTATCATTTTGCAGCCTTGGTGGCGGTGGTGAAAGATTGGACATTTCCACACGTACATAAAACCTATACACCACGTAAGGATATCGTTACGTTTCCTTTTTATTATATTTTTTTTCACCACCAACACCACTGCACCGTCATAAACCAGTGTATTTTGATTTTTATTTGGCTGAAGTCTGAGAAGTGCTTAGGTGTAAGAAAAGTACAGCTGGCACTTAAGTAATTCGCTTCAGTGCTTCGTCTTACAAATGACACATGCGCCAAGTGGAGCGGGTTTTTTCTCAATGTCACTCCCAATGGGATTACCAATCATTTTCGCTAGTTTGAACTTGGTGAACTTGTTGATACTGAAAGATCGTTCATAATATTTTCGATTTGCCCAGCTTTATTTTCGTCTCATCCTTACAAATCTCTTATGATACGGTACTTATTTTCGCAACAACTTTTACAGTTATTTCTCTCTCCCCCCTTCTAAAAAAGAAACACTACAGACTTCTCAAACAAACATAATAGACTGCGTCATTTTATCAACTAAGTCTTAAGCGATTTAAATTTTAATAGAACAACTACAACAAAAATATATTGCCTTCAATTCCACTGAATAAACTAATCAATAAAACGATAAAAGCATTACTGTACACTATGCACTGATAAACAGTGTTAGGAGTAAAAGGTTTTCATCAGCTTTGTGGTTATAACACAAAACGCGTTATGCTCAAAAAACGCTTTCAAAAACTCACTTAACATTAGGCAATTGTTCTCACTACATCATTGAAAAGTAAGACATGAAAGTTGTCATTTTGTAAGCATAATAACTAGCTAGGTTATGACAGCAAAAACCTACTGATTCACTAATGAACCGTCGCAAAAACGAAGTAAATTAAACTTAGTAACGGTCTTAATATCAGCAAAAAGCCTTCAACAAAAATCTCAAGAATTAATTCACACACAAAAAAATGCGATCTCTTTTCTATTCATGCTTAGCGTATCACCGAAAAAATTTAATGAGGATATTATTTTAAGATAATCATTTCTCTTAATATACTCTTTGATTTTCTTAGCTCAATTTACATAAAAATTAATCAAGTACATTGTACAGCACAACCAATTTGCTCTTGTTTTTAAATTCTGGTGTTTTGATACCAAACTACTTATCTATGCCAGTCATATTCTTTCTGTCACTATATAAGCTCATACTATGATACCACACAAACATGCAATATTGTTTTTCAGAGAAGCAAAGTTGATAATGGCGAATAAAAAGCGTCAAGCACGCCTGCTCAATTTCCATCTCATTTAATGCTTCAACTATTACACTTTCAGCTACATAAACTAAAACTCAAACAACGTTCAAACCATAGAACCAAAATATACATCGCTATTGCCACCTCTCTGATTGGTAAACTGGATATTAAAGTGAATTTTACTGTAGGAAAAAAAGGTTAAACAGGAAGAGAATGGCCTCTTCAACTGCCACATTGCCACCAATGCCCATTCGACTGAAATAAGCTTCAAGCTAAAATGTGAACAACTCCTTGTAACCGTATTTCAGTTTAAACATTGACAAGAAGGCGACAACAAAACAACACTGAATGTCAAAAGTAAACCCATAGTTGTAATTTTACATTTGCAATTGACATTCCAATAACATTTTAACATCCATGTCAAAACAATAGTTGGAACGCTAAATCAAATAAGATTAACATTGAAAGAGGATACACGAACAAAAAAAAATTAATCCCAGATTTATTAGCCTTAAGCATATTAGGATAACGAAACTTGATTTATCCGTCATAAAAAGCAGCTTTACTTGTTATTTGGCCAATGTTATTCAATTATCAATAAGTGCATCATAACGGTTTTTAAATCAATACAAATGACATCTTATTGTTTGCTTGATATTGAGAAAGGTATTATTATTTAATCAGTGTCAATGACAACACTGAATGTGCGTTTTTGTTTGCAACGTCACTGGTAATTTAATAAAAGCATCCAAAAAAATTTCAATTTCAAGAATGTTAAAAAATGCTCGTTATAGAAATAATCCCTTTAAAAAGAAAATAAAAAAAAATCAAAACTACATTGTGAAAGACTGTAAGACTTCACTTGACATAAAAAAAACATTTAATTTCCAATAAAAATGCGTCGTCACCAGCCGATAAACTTAATTGCAAATAAAAAAAATCGTTTAATGAAAGTGTTGTTTTTTAAATATACCAAATAGGAGGTAGTTGAACGTGACAGGCGTCGGAAGTGACATTAAATGAATAAATCACACAACAAAAAAAAATACAGAGGTACTGGAAGAAGAAAACAAAATGGGTGGTGGCCCCAAATCGACTTTCGATATGTCCCCACCTACTAATGTGGCGTTATGTATAAATAACAAAAGTTGAAAGTATTACATACGAGCGATGGAGGAAAAATTTTATTAAAGCTGAGACATTATCATTTAGTGAACGAATTCCCCATACACAACCACCGGAACTGACAAAGAAAAATAAGTGCTATCGTAATAACAGTCGACGTGTAATAACGATGATCGCGAATTCGTAACCTGATAACAACAAGACAATATTAAAAATGATGGATGTGCATCGAAGGGCGGTGCCGGAAAGTATTACACACGCCAGAAGATAACACAAATATTTTAAACATCAAAACAATTACTATTTTTAAATGTCTACTGTGTCTATGAAATAATATAGACACCTACAAAGAAGCCAAAAAAAAAAAAAAACCGATTGTGAAATTTAACTGTATTATTTAAGACGTAAAATTGCTTTAAAATGATAAAATATTCCGTTAAACGCTAAATATTTTCTCTATTAGTGTAAAACTGTTACATTTGTATTATATTGGAGTTCTTGTAAATAAACACACAAAATCATTTTTATAACGATTAAATTTGGAAGTTAAAGCATTTGTATTTTAAGAAATTAAATTGACTAATTAGATGTTTTAATAATCCAATTCCGGAGTTTGCCATCGGCTAAATTTTATATGTTGAGTCACTAAATAACGGTATATCGTTCACATCGAAGAATAAAGACACAACGCAATTTCAACATCCACAAAAAAACTATAGTTTTAAAATAATTTCATTTTTTTATACTATTTTTCAGAGTGTTCAATAAAAACCTAATACTATGCTTAGTATTATAGCATTGTAAGAACATCATTTGTCTTTAACCTGAACAATTGGACTTGTAAATGTATTTTAAGTAAAAAATAAGCCATAATACAGTATACATAACAAAAAATATAAAGTAACAGAAATAAGGCTAATGTGCACTACCGTACTGAATGTTATTTAATTTGACGCCCACTGCAAAAGTGCACGATAACATTGATTGCTAAAAGTTGTAATGTCACCAAAACGTCAAGAACCTCCAAAACAGTACGATAACTGCAGTAAGAAATCAATTTGTACTAATTGCTTCGACAAGTCACGCCTCGAGCTATGCATTTTTACCAATGCAATAATAATAATAACACTAATATAAAAAATTCCATTACATTGTAATAGCTGTAAGTTCATCGTTCGGTCTATTCATTATGTACATAAGTCCATGGATACGCCACGTATTCAGTTATACTTTATTCGACTTTTTCATTCATCTTCATACCTTTAGTACATCTTTAAAATAAAAAAAATAAAAACTCACCTAATTTTACATTCCCAACCCACCACCCGTATTCACTAGCAAGTTGGTTGTTATAGCAACGTGTTGTAATAGTAGCTGAAAATCGATACGAGTAAAACCTTAACAATAAACATAAAAAAAGAAAATATTTAAAATTTGAAAAACTCATTTTGTACTTCATATAACTTCATAAAAGTAACGATGAACGTGGCGTGTAAAAGGTATATAAAAGCGAAGAAAAAAAAAACTTAACAGTTGACTACCCCTATCCACCCACTTACAAAGCCAAATAAAAGTATCGTAACGCTATGTTTAGACTGATATGCACACAATCACAGCATTTTGCCAGATGCCTTACAAAATGAGCAATATAATACAACAACAACACATTGTCGCATATCAAAATACACTACCAAGGAACATAATACGTTTTTCACAAGAATATTAAGAAATTTGCATATTCTTTCTCACATACAAGAATGACGGCTGATAAAAAAAGCGTAATAAAAACGCCAAACAAATATTAATAAAAAACACATACAAGTACGATAATAAACTGTTATATATATTCTAAAAAAGAAAAGCATCAATCTGGTTTCTATCTAAGGATTACAAACTTCACTTCTACCTGATTTTTTTTATAAATTAAATAACATTGTGAAACGTTGCAACTTGAAATAGAAGAAAAAACTGACTTTACTGCCGCAGCAGCTACATTGTATCAATATTTTTTGTTGTGCGTTTTCATCAGTACACTATACCAATCTTTTAATCAATTCTTGTAAAATTTTAATCAAAAAAAAATCAGCACAATTAAAAATGAGTATACCGTATTAATTAAAACTTTATAATCACACAAGTTATATTCGACAATAGTAAAAATATGCAATTTTTAATCCATCATAATATATTTTACTATAAAAAATACCGACTTGCATAAAACAATGTTTAAGTCAATAACCGTTGCTTTTAAGCTCATAAAGAGCTAGACATTCACACTTGCAAACGTATAGTACAAGATAAACCCACCAGCAGCTACGGTATACTGTATTCATATTTAATGTAATAAAAATGGTTAAAAGCATAATTTTACAAGTAGTAACCGATTATTGGAGACATGTATAATACAGTATACAGACAGCACAACAATGACGCTTCCTGTTACGCCTTACGTATGACTACCCCAAAAAGTACATTGGTTAAAGCGACACCTCGTTTATAACCAACATCTATTATTCAATTGCTTTCGTGACGCTATAAACTTTTTACAAACTTCATAATTAATTCAAAGCTAAGTAATTTTCAAAGTGTGTTTAAAAGAACGAATGTTTCTTATATTTAGCTTCATCAAAATTTTAAAACATGTAACTTGAACTACCAAAAGTTTAAACAAAAATAAGAAAAATTTCTTTTTTTTTGAAAAAGTTAATTTGAAAATTTTAAATGCCAAGAATATAAAAAACTGTGCAATAAAAATAAAAAATAATTTAAATTTGTAGAGCTAATAAGGCTAATCAGTAACCATGCAATTAATATGATACTTAAAGACGATAATTAAATGATGTTCAGTTCTGCTTCACCACCATCAACAAACGTTCAATCGCAATAATAATAGTAGAGGCTCACCACACACAATTAACAGCCAAAACAAACCAAAAGCAATGTCACTGCTGTCACTAATTGCCTTAATTATATACCAGTCTTCAACCTCCATTATGCAACATACACATACGAAATTCGTATAAAATACATTAGCAAAAATAACACCAAAAAAAAAACCGCATTAATTTTAAAAACTGAAAAATTAATAAGAGTATTTAATAACAAACATCAGCGCGAGTTTTCTATTAGCAGAAAGCGGAACTAATAATATAATCAACGTATCTAATGCATTTATTGATCTATTATTTTTAGGAAGCACAACAATAAAAATGTGAACCTAACGGTATACTCAAAATTAAGCTATACTTTTTCTTAACTCTAATGCGATTGTTTATTAGCTTACCCCACAGTTTCAGAGGTTCCTTGCATATCGATCATTAAATCTAAGTTAACGATCACTAATTCATGGAATAACAGTAAATTATCGACATTTTAATATTCTACGAATTATCTTTAAACGCCACGTACAGACAATGTTACTAGCTCCATTGCATCGTTAGGGCCTCCTACAACGACAATTTATTGCAAGGTCAAAGAGCAATTGACTTTTCCTTCCTGTCCCACGTATGTAAACGCTTTCAGCCCTAAATTTAATCTTTAATCGTTAAATATTCAAGCGCTTATTTCCATTAAGCTGCAGATAGTAAACATACAAAACTGCGTACAAATTCCTAACATTTAACTAACTTGTAAATAAATAAACAGTAGGAAAATGCCAGCAGAAATGTTAAACGTAAAACTCAACCAATAAAAATACGGCACCAAATAAAATTAACCAAACAATACATTGCATATCAAATAAAAGTAAAATAAAAATCACTGTATTCAGTACAATTAATAATTTCAACTTCCCATAATAAGAATATAAAACGCCAAAGTTAGCAGAACAAAAAAAGTCATTGAAGGCACTACTGTATAAGGTTTATTAATAATAAAAATTTTTCTATTCCACTCACCGTTAATAGCAATACGTTGCTGTACGTTAATTAAAATTTTCATTAACAGATTTCTACCGTAATTTAGTGGAAGCAATTGCCAAGATTATTGAGCAAACGCTAGAGACAGAGGCAAGGCTGAGGTGGATGCGGTTCCTCCGAAGTGCTATCAGCTTAATGACACAACAACCGACGTTACGCCCAACACAACCAACGCAAAATATCGATTCCAGCGTAACGCGATCGATGTTAATACTATCGATAATAGGATAATGTAGCATCGGTCCATCACTCTTTGGATCGCTCCAGCTGCGGTTTGTGAAAATGATGGATAAGCTTATTTTAATGCAAAACGTCTCAACCATTTCTATCGTGCAAGCCATGTGTGCGCATGCTCAGTTTGTCAATCGATTGATTCACTTGTCGTAGCCTGCGTATTTGGTATATTCGTATATGCAGTATACGGTATACCTACACATGCTGCGACTCCACTTGTGTTTATTTGCACGCGAAACCCCATTAGAAAAGAACAATTCCACTTACACTCAGGCTGCATGGCTATCGATCTTTTAAAGACAGCGCAACGTATGACGCTTAGCTCGACATAAAAAATGCCCCCAAACGTAAATGATGGCCTCTAGCCTTTGCAACTCCTCCATATGTAGAACACAAGGCATTCGCAATAGAGGTTAAAAGTGCTAAATTCACTGATAATACAAATTCCACCATAAAAAAATGTCTTGACGAGCTTTCCCCTCCCCTCCCATTTAATCTTAAGTTGACCAATTAACACATATCAAAACTTAACATTTTTATCCAACTTATAAAACAAGTTCCAGCAACTTTTGAAAAAACATTTTCTAAACAAAATAAACGATAAAAAACGGTGAAAGATATATTTAGCTGTCACATAAACACACTGTTGTAATTTAAATCCTCTGAATAATTACGACATCATTAATTATAATCAAGACCATAAATATACTCGTCCGCTGGCATTTTACATAAAACTGCTATATAAATAATTCAACGCAAAGCCAAACTATTTCCTCGGCGATAATAAAACAATCCCAAACAATGCTAGCCACTAATAACAAACCCACAAAATAGAAACCGAACACAGTGCTATAAGCATTAACAAAAACGTGAAACGGACATTTCAAATTAAATACAAACATCAATATTATTGCTGTATTTAGACATTAAAATAAAATAAAACAGCAATGACAACAAAATAGTTACAGCAACTTTCACCAATTGCCGATTTTAAGAACATGTTACCATAGTTGCAGTTAAATTCACACAATCTCAAAAATATTTCAAACTTTCTCGGTACTATATTTTAATTTAGTACCAGTTTTACTGAGAACTTTCCACATTTTCTACAGTTACTTTTCGTGTTATCTCGAGACGCCATCACAACGCCACTTCTACTTTATACTGAACCAATAACAATAAAACAAACATACAATGTTTCAATAGCTTACTGCTATTAAATAACATTAAATTAATTTCAATCATTTGATCTTCAAACAAAATTAATATTCAACGTAAACAAAAATAAGCAAGGTAAGCTGCTGTAGGCTAACCGTAAACATGACCAATACCAAAATGTAATAAAATACAAAAAACAAAATAATCCTCCACGTAATAACCTAAAGTACTAAAAAATCCAAATCTATCTTATTTATCTGAATCTAGAAAAACCAATCAACCAAAATAATCCCTCAAATATGTTTCAA
The DNA here is from genome assembly GCA_013389785.1 of Helicorthomorpha holstii. Taxonomy (NCBI): domain Eukaryota; kingdom Metazoa; phylum Arthropoda; class Diplopoda; order Polydesmida; family Paradoxosomatidae; genus Helicorthomorpha; species Helicorthomorpha holstii. Next base: position 11,075,164 of record JAAFCF010006680.1, on the reverse strand, counting down.
CATGGCACACTCTAAAAAACATCAAAACAACTTACATAAAAAAATATATACCATAGTATATCAGTACCCAATTTCCAGTAATAAAAGCAAATACTGTTCGAGTACAGTATATTAAAATTACAGTATCACGACTTATTAAAAAAAAACATAAATCGGTTCAAACAGCATTGCCTTTAATTTAAGAAAGTGAAACACACCGACTTATTAATGACATCCATGAACTCATCAAACGGAAACAAAAGTAGCTTGTTTAGTAGGCTTAGTGTTTTTCATCTAGTTAGAGAAAAATATCACCGTGCACTATGAATATTTAATATACCAATATAAGGATGCACCATAATGACGCTGAAAGACTAGCAAGCAATTGAAGTAACATACAAATATACAGAAACACACTACAGTGTGCGTCTCCTATCATTAACTTCCAATCAATATAGAGTAATAAATGTCTATGTCAAAGTAAATGAAACCGAAGGTTTACATGAAAAGATAAGTTCCAATAAATCGAGTTCTTGAAATAACTGTACGCGATCCTATAACGACTAATCGAATAAAAATCACTAACAAAAGACACTAGATAATAATACTGTACAAATTTCTGGTATAAATAGTGCCGCTAAAAAATTTTATTATTAACTTAAGGTCACATGTTAATTAACTTTCAAAGTTACTTAAAACCAGGCTATAGAACACCATGTTTTGGAATCTGAAATTAACATGCGTGGGTTAGATATTTTTCATTAATTTAAATTAAAAATAAATAAACCAAAACAAAAAAATTTCTAATCAACGCTGATGGATTTTAAGATTCTTTCAAACTTTATACAAAATTGCTACTTGAACACTTCACAAGACTATGGTTTTCACGGTAATAAGTAAATTCATTAATCTCGTCTATAGAAAAATAATTTCAATGCTATAAATCTTTTTTTTACTTTTGATATATTCGAAAGTTCTACTGCAATAATATTTAAAAAAAAATATAAAAGTTACTTTAATATATAAATTCAACTATGTCGGCTTAAGAGCAAACGTAATTTTTGCAGACTTGGATTTTAAAGATAGCAGAATGATGATTTATGACATTTTAGGTACTGTATATGCAAGTTACATTCTAATGCAGTGTATGCTTCAGTTTGGACCTGTAAGGCAATAAACCATTTCTGTATCTTCTCATTCATAATGCAACAACGGTTTATGAACGTAGGCATTCAATCTTAAATACTAGTTCAATCAGGCTAGAAAATAATTCAACTTTGATATCATCGCCCTTATTTGATTTTCCTATAGCCGCCTAAAACTGAAAGTAATCTCAGCTATCTAATCCAACAAGCACATTTGACATTACACTTGATAGGTTAAATTACAGTCCATGCATAAAATGATATTTGCAACGTTTACTTACACTTCACGCGACACAAACCTATGTATATTCGGCGGTTCCAAGTATAAAACTCTTTAAAAACCCCAATGCAGAATTTTACGATATAAAAGTGAGCGCACACACTCAGCCATATTCATTTAAGCCATAATATAACTTTAACAAAAGTTGGGAAAGGGTATTAAACGCTCGAAACGCAGTACTCAATCACAGGCGACCGAGCGGAAATTTCCACAAGTGGAAGACGAAAAGCAAAAATCCATAGCAAATATAAAAAGAAAATAAAAATGCATAGAAAAATACCCTAGACATTAATATCGAACTGGATCATTAAGCAAACAACGAACATATCCATATAAAAAATAAAGAAAAAAAAACGAATCCTATAATATAAAGTATTTGATCAGTATGCGTGGGCAAACGTCCGGTTACCAGTTACATCATCCGGCGTATATATTGACGTTGGAGTCCCAACATAATGAAAAGCGGCAATGTCAAAGTCGTCTCCTATGTCATTGTGCATAGTTAAGACTTGAGCTCAACAGAGTTTCGGAAAAAGAGATGTGGCTTCCCTTGATCCTCAAGAGACAAAGACACATTTCCAGTGAATTGTAGCAAATGCAATTTCCCTAGTGATATCTTACATACGAGCAAAATAAAAAATATAACAAACGTACGTATGTATAAACCAATGAACTGAACAAACAAGAAATATTTGCTACACTTTTACACAACTCACTTTCACGAGAAATCAAACAAAGAAACTTTTATTTTTTTAAGAAAACATTCACGAGAGTAAATTAAAATAAAACTTTTTCTTCCTTTAAAAAAGAATATAAAAAGTTCTGAATGGATCCATTGACGAGTAAAATCAAGCATACTAACTTAAATAGCATTGATAGTGATGGGGTCGTTATTACTCGGCAGCTTCCCTAAAGAGCAATGGCTGACGGTTTGGCATCTTTCAAACCGTTAGTGACACTGAAGAAGAAAAAAAAAAAGATGCGGCTGCATTAACTTATTCAAGTGTTCAGAGTACAGTTTAAAAATACCATAAAGACAAGTAACACTGCAGCAATATAGTTTCTTCTCTACACTACTTTATATAAAATTCCCAAGAACTTCTATTCTCTACGAAGACATCAATGATAAACTAAAAAAAACCTTTTTTTTATTTTATAAAATGTATTTTTTTACCTGTGTTTTATTGCAATTGTGGGCCGAATAAAGGCGGTTTCGCACGTTAACCTTAAAGTGTGCATTTAAAATGACACATTTTCCCCGCCAGCAACCGCATAAACTGACATTTATTAACATTACACGTCACATAAATACAATCCGCGACGTTTATGGCAAGTTCTCAATTTTCTATAAGACATCAAAGACCATTCATGTAGGAGGAGAAAAAGTTTTACAAGAAAAAACACACCATCAAAATTTCTGTCCATTTACAGTCCATCAATGTTACAAATCCATTTCTACGCAATTCAAAGCAAAAAGCATACCGGATATAAAAAAAATCACCGCCAAAACCGTCAAGTTTCGTTAAATAACGCAAAAAGTTAATATAGATTCGCCAGACGTTTCGTGTTTACTCTTGATTTACGCCACGTAATATTGGCACTCAATAACAACATATGACGACAATACTAAAAATATATATAATATCAAAATAAAAACGCCAACGTCTACGATGAGTAACCACTTTCCTATCTCCCCCTCACCAAAAATTCCTCATAAAAACTATATTATCATTACCCGAACATATTTATAGATAAATTACTCAATAAAAAAACTTTCTAGCCTGATGAATTGTTACTGACAACAAATGCAACCGCAAAACATAGCATTTAAACAAAAACAACAAAAAAAAAAAAAAACAAGCCCATTGGCATAAACGAACCCAAGCATTTTGGTGTTGTCAAGTCACGCACATTTGATAACAAATCATTAAAACGGTACGGTTGGAGTACTACACCAAATAAAGAAGCTGCCAATTCAGGTTGTCTGCATGCATCGCAACTCCAACCTTAACAATAACTATTATTAATATAGCCTAGACACAACTCCAATATGTAAACCACATCATAAAGACATGTCTAAGCTGCATTAGTAAAGCAAGTACTAATTTGCTGCTCTTTCTCTGCCGAGCAAAATAAATATTATTTACACAAATATTGTTTCTCATGTTTTTAAGACACACCCAAATATAACTTACTGTATAAAGTACGCAATCCTGTATTAGACAAATACTAGAATAAACTTTCAGACGCATTTATAACCATCTCAGACTCTTGCTGCAGTAGTTTTAGAAGTTTTCCCTAGTGCTTCAAATTATTATATTTAAATGTAATACACAAGTCTCTTTTCTAACTTATTACACGATCGATATGCTTAGCAAATGCGTTAACGACGTTTACGAAGAGTAAACAGTTAAACCGCGGACAAGTCAACCAATAAATACAATATCGGACAATATTTATTAAAAACTAAAGATTAAAACATGACACAATCTTAAAATTGTAACATCTTTTAAAGGAGACAACACTACGTACTGTACAGCGTCTATGTGGCTCAACGAACTTCATGAACATGATAAAAAAATCAAATTTCCAACCAAGTGAATTATATATTGTACTGCCTATGACAACCCAAATTACTATTTTGAAAATTTAGGTTTCAGTTAATTGAATTTTAAATTGAAAAACATAAAAGTACAAAAAAAAAAACATAGTTTATAAAACACACAATCGATAATCTAAAAATAGTTACAGTATCAATTAAAAGTTCAATTATATACTTTTTAATCGGTAAGAATTGCATCGGGTTTTTACGTATTTGTAATAGGCTAGTCAACTCGTTTAATTAACAGAAGATATCATCTACAATTTAATTAATGTTATTTGATTCGCGTTATTAACTAGACATTGATTCCATTAGCTGATTAGTTGGCGATTACAATGCGCTCATAAAGAGTCTGATTAGGTTTGAAATAGATTATAAAAATTGCTTTGGTAGAAAAAATGTCAGCTAATTTCGGATAATTTCATAATCATCTTGGCAAAACCAGCAGGATGAAGAGTGACATTTACAACGTTTACTCGTATATAAAAACGGCCCTTACTCAATCCATGATAACCCTGTATTAGACCTATTCTTATCGTCAAAATCTTTATATGGCAGACATGTCACACGATATTACCTGCCTAAATCCCAAACCACCTTCTCCAAATCCACCTGTCATGAAACATAATAACGGTGCGGGTGCCACAAAAGTGACAATTACACATGGTATTCAATCATTAAAAAGTTAGCAAAGCAAACAAACTTCCATTAGTAATTTACAGTATTGCTGATAACGCATTAGGAAAAAATAAAACCCACTTAAACAAACCACCTGAATACGTGAACTGACCTACAAGATAACAAATACAAACTTGCCGATGCTACATAATATAAGCTACAATATACAGTAATACCATTAAGTGCATTACGACTATAGTGTACTTCATTGTTACTAACAAGTTGACGATGTAAAACTAAAAAACGCCGACGGATTTGTTTTTCAACCGCGGGGTTTACTGTAATACATTTGACTTAACATATGTCGGGAAAACTAATTCATTTCAAATGCTGTATACAGTGCTCAGTACAAAGACGAATACATAGACAATAAGCCCAATTGACCTCAAGGTACATGTAATGCAATGGGAAAACAAACGTAACAACATAAGCATAAAATTACACTTAATTAAAATAGAATATTTCTAATGTTAACAATTAACTTTATACTGTAACAAACATAATGCAGCGCTTATTATTCATCCATTGGGGATTTAAATGCGTTGTGACTGTGCTTCATTCACACAAATTCTTACACGCTATTTTGTAATGCTTGACATTTTAAAATGGAAACTATTTTTGCAAACACACTCGTAAAACTTTCCAATAAAACTTATAATCAAATATTAAAATTGCCAATGGGTTAGAGCGATAACCTGTTACACGTAAACTCAGTTTCCGATCCAATTTCAAAATGATAGTGCAATACTAACTCAACAAAATAAAATTCACTTCTACATTAAATTTAAGATAAAAGCAAATGCATTATTTTAATAATAAGTAACCATTAGGTTGAAGAAATATACAAAATGTTTTCATTTCGCTTGATAGACACTTGCTTATTTTTACGCTTTAGTTTAATTATAAATACCACTCAAAATCTCTGTTTCAAATTGAATCTTACAATTTAATCGCAGCATCTGCAGAGTTGCTGTTTTTCAAGAATTTAAGCCCTATACTTGTTGACAAGGGATCACTGTTGTTGCAAACAGCTAGCTGTACTAATCTACGACAAAATCCAATAATATTACTTCCACGTATTTCAGACGGCATATCGATAGATCTAAAACGCTGGTATTAACTTAATTTAAATTACAAATACAAAGCAAAACAAACCTTAGTTTGTGACTGCAAAATTAATATACCTTAATACATAACTTAAGTGATTACTCAAATGCAAATCGAATTAATACCAAAATGGACTTGCGTCAATGTGAATGTAAAAATGAATAATTGAGACAACTGGTTGTAAAGTTGACATATCCGAAACAGCTGATAAAACCTAAAAAAATAGTAATGTTTACTTATTATTTATCTGCAGTTTTTAATGCCCCTTATATCTCAATTTGTTTCCCCCAGATAATTTTATCGCCGCCTGGAGAATGCTAGTGCTAACTTTCATAAAACGTTGAGAACTGTACTTGTATAGCTGATAATATAAAACCGATTTTCAAGAAAAAAAATAAAGCTAAACTTCGTTAAAATTTATCGACATTTAACACTGTTAGTTTTTCTAATGGCAATTCAGCCTAATTGTACGCTGCATAATTGTACTACGGACGGCCTTTCTTTCAGGCTTAATTGTCTTAATTAACGCTGTGGGTAGCTCAATCAAGGCTGACATTATTCAAAAACTCCAAATTAATTAAAAATGTCTGGCGTTTCTTCACTTTAATTAAAATCGACAGAGTTACAACGCTTCTAAACGCCATCTTGCTCATCCTAAAACGATCAAACATAACTAAAGAGAGCATGATCATCATTAAATGATTATGCATTTTTTTTAATGCATTGACAAACACAGCCGATATTTTCCGCTTATATTTTCACAGCTGTTACTATGGTTACGATAAAGGATAATGGTTATGATTTACTCAACTTTCCGGTCATCCATTTTGTTATGTGATCGGCCAAAAAACCGGAAATAAACCTGGAAAATAATCTCAATGAAAATTTTTTATATTAAGGTGCTATAGTTCTGCCAAGAAAGAAAGCCAACTCTATTTTGATAATACACCAGTATACTGAACGAATTGAATTTTAGATTTTATTGGTACCATCAACAGGACCATTGTTTCTCAGCGCAATCAAAAGATGAAGAAACTGCGCAAATTTAACAAAAAGTGAAAAAAAATTCAATCAACAAAACAATCAAATGTGAGCTGAATTCAAAATTCGATAAACTGTTGAACGAATTATTCGAAGCCCAATATTTAATCATGCGACAATTCCACAAAGCATTGGCCAACTTAAAATAACTAACTGGTCAAACAAGTAAAAAAAAAAATACGAATCAAAATCATTCTTCTGCTGTTACAACAGACAATAATACTAATAAAACTAAATTCCTAAAGCTAAAATATTTGTACAGTAACCAAGCACAATATTTGATATAAATCAATTCCGTAAACAAAACTTGAGTCAAAAATAGAAACCACAACAATCTTAAATAAGTACACACACAGAATAAAATAAATACTGCATGTCTTATTATGCTATACCGTCGCTGAATTACCGGTACTGAATTCTTAAAAATAAATTTACGTTGGGGGTTAAAACTCAAACTTTATTCGCATCAGTTGACTTTTCTAAGTTAGGTTAAATCGGATGCATTTTTGATTTGATTTACATGTAATTTAAAAGTCTAGATGAGTCAACCACACAGTCAACTTGTGTTATTATCTTTTTCCGTCTGACGAAATGATTATTTTTTGAAACAAAGTGACACTGTTGTTGTTTTGTTTGGAGCTGTGCCAGGCGTAAACAAATATGAAAGCAATCAGCCCAAGCGTCTATCGTTGTGATAACGTTATCCTATTCAGTTGTGTATAAGCTGTGTGCACTGTGCATGGTGGGATCTGTATGTGCGTGTGTCCATACGTTTTGATAAGGCCCTGAGACTAAAGAAAAGTCTTGGAGGAGGAAGACTCAAATTCTCTTTGCTCGATCGATAGGCTGTTAGTGAGGACGAGTGAATACGCGCCGTGTAGATACGTGTACGTGTGCTATCTTTTGAAAATGAAACTTCACTTACGCCTCGGTGCTTTCGACGATTAGTTTTACAGTCGAACGACGCCGCTAAAGTCTAAAAGGATGTCCAGAAATTTCTTTCACGATAAAACTCTCACTACAGAAATGAAAACTCGTTAAAACTTATTTGAAAATAAAAAAGTCACAGTATAAAAAAACCCGATCATGCGTAATAATGGCATCTACTTGTGTATACATGTCAAATTTATTTTAAGATTTCTTTTATCTAATTGCTTTTTATATATTTTTTCAAATACTTTCGATTTAAAGTTTAATATTTTATAAATCCATTGCATTAAATGACATGTCAGCGACCTTTAAGCCTTTCATCAAAGTATTAGAAACTTATTATAAATAAATTGTTGAGTAAGTAACCTTTCGTAAACATTGACCAATTTTCTAGCGTTACAAGTATTAAACTTTAAAATTGAAAAGCAAATACTGTAACATACAGTATTTGTCTTGGGGCTTCTAAAATGTGGGCTGAAAATGATGAATGTAGACATTGGAAACTTGAGACTCTCGAATCATATACATGACATGTTTCACTCGCAATTCTATCAACACAAAATTGCAACCTAAAAACAAAATTGGTCTTATTGGCCACATTTTGTGCCTGAATTATTTCAGAAAAATGCCCCACTAAAATGTGATAAAACAAGAGCTTCAGTAAATGTAGCTTTGAAAAATTAAAAAACCCTTTTTAAAACACTATTCCAAAATGACATCTATCCTGCACGAACCATTCTGAAACTGGTTGAGGTATACAACATAAAGACATTGACGTCAACGACAAAAAAGTGATGTTTCAAACCACCAAAATAAAATGTTCCAAATCGTTTTTCTTAAAATACTGTATAACAACGAGCATTTTTAACCAAATTGGGTGAAATAATCGTATATTAAATTGGACAGTATAATGCATAATAATTGAATAAAGTCTTCAAGCCCTTATAAAGAAGAGTCGGTTACCACAGTAACTTCAAATATTATATTAAAAAATTGTATGTGTATGCGATTCAAACCGCAGATACCGGTATTAGTTGAAAAAAACGGTACCACCAGTAAGTAATATTCATTTAAGAATACTTGTATAAATTAAAATTTCAAACTCTTCTGAACATTTGGCTTTTAAAATCAAATATTTCACCAATGGAAGCATTATTTTATTAAATATCGTATTTGATCGTAAATAAGAAGCTTAAGCAGAAGCTTCATGGTCTATGGCCAATTCCAATACTTTACTACCATTAAACTAATATTACCACACGAGGTATTAATTCTAAAAATCACGTGTGCGACTATTATAATATGATTATCAAATAAGTAGAAAAAAAATCTCCTTCAGCTTTAAACTGAATTAAAAAATCATAATATGGTCCACATAAAATATCAACACAATCTCATGCAACACTTCAACAGTAATTTCCACGCTTGTAATTACGTTGATATTTTGTTTCCATTTACAAAGTCCATTATTAATGTTGGAAAAATGCATGCGCCAAGCGCTCGAAGCCGTTAATGCATGAAATTAGCAAAGAAGGAAACCGAGGCTGCGACACCTATTAGCTAATGAATGCGCATCCCTCTTCCCATGTTTCAGGTTGAATTAGCATTTATGATGGACATTAAAAATGCCCAACATAACCATCATTTACATCCTTATTATAGCATATAATAACGCAACAATCATTTAGGATTCTAGGTCTTCGAATGAAACAACCCAAAAAAAAATTCACATCTGAAAAAATCAGAGAGAAATGATATACTGAAAATGATCACGTTTAGAAACGCCTTTAAAAATGTGATTTTAAATATGAGTTTACAATCTAAACTAAATGTAATTAAAACAGATTTTCAAAACATGAAAATAATCATCTTAAATAGAAGAAAACTTTCAGTTTAAGACCAAATTTTCTCTTTAAGAAATAAAATACGATAGCTGTTTTAATACATCAAAATTAGCTTTCTTAACAGACAGTAAGTTAACAGTATAATATTCTACTTGTACTAAATCTATTTTATTGTTACAATACTGTACAAAATATGGCGTGTGGACGTGCTGCGTTCATTAATTTACCTCTATGCCAGCGCCTATTGTAGTTTTCTTAATGGCAAATACATCACCGTTTGTATTATTGTAAAGCTCAAGAGGAATAACTTTTCTGCAATTATGTAAATGGATAATAATTCAAGTATAAAGTTATACAGCATACCGTATACAAGTAGGCTGTAAATTGGACTAAAACTTGAAAGCTCCTAAAAAAACATAATTTATAGAAATAATACAGCCAGACTAGCACGTAAATTCGCTAAGTACTATTCAAATTACAGGTTGCCTACCTTTAGCGCACTATTTCATATTGTTTTGCATTACAATAAATCGAAATCCTTAACTTTTGTTTATGAAAGCCCACTGCCATATATTCTTCTCCTTCTCTCCGAGTCCCCCCCCTGTTATTTTTTCTTTTATTCAGATATAAAACATGGCAGTTCTTAAACACAAACCATGATATCGATTTTACATATTCATCTCATATTGTATGTTGATGTGGAATACAACAACGATGAACGGAAGACTTATGAAATCAAAATTCCCTGGCATCAGCAGCACAGAGTGCAATTCTCTTTTTTACGCTTCCAGCCAACTGACTCGTTTTCATTGCTTTCAAAAAATCGTCACCAGCATTTCCTGCCAGCATACATAAATACATCTAACATACACTAAAAAAAACTCTCCCCCATCCCCCAAGCGTCTTTCTCCATAAGACAAGGTATCCACCACCACAAATGACTTTTATCGATTGAATAAAATGCTACCTTATGCAACTTTTTTTTCTCTCACTCTCAATGTGCCAACACATTAATGTGACGGACAAGATATACGTGTGATGTATAACTAGCTTCAAATCGCCTAATCCCTCTCAACTCATAATAACAAAGGTCCAACGACGTTTTAGAACATTTTAGCGTTAAGGTCACGTCTTCGTCATGTAAAACATAACACCAAATGATTCGCATTATCTTATTGGCTAAAGTTAATAAAGTCAATAAAATTCAACGCTCGAACGGCTGAAAAAGACCATAGGTGACTTATTTTGTTGTAACATTGACTAAACAAGAAAGCGCATGAGATTTCATGTATTTTGTATGCAGCTCATTAAATTCGGAATATAAAAGGTTCATTAAACCTTAAATGAGCTACTTTAATTACAGTACGTCTATAAACTCGCTCGGTTATTACGTTAACTTCATAACTTTCGAGCTGTTACATGAATTTTACATCACACCATGTTTAATTTCCAGCTTAATTTGGTATGCCCAGTGGTTGTCAACCTACAATTTTAAATTTTTAAAATTTATGCATCGCCCTGACACCTCTAATAAAACCCGCAGCAATTAGTAATCATTAAAATAAATATTTGAAACAGAATTAATTTGTATCGTTTTCAGAGAACACAAATCGACTAAATTTCAACACTGTTCATCTTCTCTTTCTCATAGCTATTCATACATAATAATATTATGATGTATAAAACAATAGGTTTATCACACAAGTTCAATCAACCCATAAAAAATCTTAATTAGTCATATTAAACGGAAATCCTGAATGCTTCATTATATAGTCTTTATGTGAATATTATACAATAATAAAGTGAAAACAAGAAGAAAAAACATACACACGCGATTGCATGCATTTCTTTTTTAAAATGCTGCATAAAGAATTTGAAATGCAAAACTTGTGAATTGCATTTTGGGATTCGCCGTGTTTGTCAGATGTGTCAAACTGGTTTAAAATCTAATTTGTATTGCGTTTTACGACGTGCGCAACACTTCCAAACCGCCATCTGCCTTCATGCATAATCAATGATAGAAGCCGTTATACCTATCAAACAAACATAAATTAGTATTAATAGCATGCACGCGATGTGATAGTTAAATGCCAAACACTGCATTCTCAACAAAAGCTTAAAATTGTCTGACAACAGCCTTCTAAACAACGCGCGCAAAAAGACACCTAGGAGACCCAGAAAGTTTCTTAATATGCAAAAAAAAAAAAAAAAATTAACACATACCAAAACATTAAAAACGATTAAGCAGCTTCACTACTCAAAACACCCCTTTCAACTACTCAATGATAAACAACGTGCAGTAAAGTTAAACACCAAACTACTGAGGAAAAAGTTCCCAGAGGTCCAATCATATTCCATCAAAGGGGCACTTAGCCTTAATGGGCTATCACTCTACATTGCAAATACGGGTAATGAAAAGGAAACAGTGAAAGAAAAAAAAATATCAAGCTTTTCTCCCTAAAACGTTGCATTTCATTTGCCAAGACGTCATTTACACAAGTTACGTACATTCACTTACGAGAACACCTTTTACACTAATTCCACGAACGACGTTATCTTGACGTGAAATGCACTGAGAATTCCTATCGTTCATATTAGCACCTCGTTAACCATTATACCGTATATACACATAGAAACACCTACAGCACATATCGTTCCCTTATCCGTATGTAAATACATCAATATAATGCTCAGCGTAAAAGTGGCTCACGAAATTAGCGATAGAACAGAAACACATGCGTAATTACAACGAGAAAAGAAGCGTAACAATTAACAATTCAAACACAATGGAATAATAGTTTTATATTAAAGCCAACATAAACAATAATTGCATTATTAGATTAATTAATAAATCAATTAACAAAACCAGTAGTGAACATGGAAAAGAGAAAGTCCATGAATAGAACAGAAATTGTGCCCAACTAATTATAATCCAACACGCATCATTAAAGTTTGCACTGTAATGATAAGTTTTCATTTTCAAAGCATCAATAAATAATAACTCCAATGCTGACTCAATAATAATCAACACCGTTGCTTCAAGTGGCAACTTAAATGATAACAACCGCATTTAGCAGCAGAAAAACATTCTTAATTTTATGCCTTAAGCTAAAACGAGAGTAATGTGCTCCTTTAATATGGACCTACAACTCGATTTATGGCAGCAATATAACCAGATAAGTCACTGCACTCAACCTAATTTACGATAAAAAGTTTGATGATAAAATTCAATGTTATTAATATAAAAAAAAGCTTTATACGCAAAGTTAGGATTCATATCGTATTTCCACATGGCATACAGAAAACATAATAATAGAAGCACATATTGGTAAAAACTACTTTGTGTGTGTACATGTATTATACAAGTTTATATATCGCATAGAAAATAAGAATATCGATGACATGTCGTTATGATGGCATCGTAACATGAGACTCCATTTAATAGCCTTTCAACGTAGAAGAGCGTCTTTCAAAAGTTTTAAGAGAAAAATTTTGGTGGCTTTTGCATAGCGCACTCCTACGTTTTCACGCAAATATCAAGAAATTTTGTTATCATATTTATTACTCGTGGGATATCTGAAGATTTATGACTTTCCCTCGGCATATGACAATATATTACGTGTAGTCGCCCAGTGAGACCATCGAAAAATCCCCAAGAAAATTATGGTACACGGGGTTAAAGCTAGAAGATAAAATTATCAATAAATTTTTATGACTTAAAACTAAAATAATGTCCTTAGTACTTTCCGTATGTCATTTGTAACTTGTTACACTTAACCTATATCATATTATACTATATACTTTGGCTTCTTAGTAAGTTTAAAGTAATGAATATCAATTATTTAGCGCCTTGCAAACAGCATAAAAAATGATTGATAAAAAATTTCCGAGTGATTTTCGGTTGAAAAGCGCTGAGTACATTACAACGCACAAGTGCCATTAATCTACACTTGCTGATTAAAATTAGAAAGACAGGTATGATTAACTGCGTATTTGTCAGAACTCAGAAATCGTGACTTGAATAAGCGACACAACGTCGTGAAGAATGAAGACTTCTTTTGATACAGTAAATATTTCTGTTTGATTAAAGTTGCAATCAATCTTGTAACTAGCTGTCCTAATGCATATGTTATACAAAATGTCTCCCTCCTCCCCAACTCAATTTTTAATCTACTAAACTGTAGCTATAGTAACAGGAAAGAAAATACGATGCCCTAAGCAAGATTATTTAGTAAATTGATTTCGTATGCAGTGCATTATTGGAAGCTAGAGTATGTGTAAATAAACTTTAAACGATTCCTAGTACTGTATAAACTTTCATGAATACCCCCTAAATACCGGTATCAAATCTACATAATAATATACGTCGTAGAATTACCAAGTAGATACTTCTTCTTTCCACAGAAAAAATACTTTTCTAACACACACGTATTTCCAGGAATCTATTTAAAACTTAAATGTACTTATGTCAATCCATAAATCAATTTTTGTATAAATATATCACATCGCCTAGCCACGGCTATTGTTGTTTTTATTTTGCCTCAACAAAATCCATAGCTTAACATGCAACTACAGTGTCTGCTGTATTCATTTTGGCTTTAAAGCTAAAGTACAGTACTGTATACAGTATATTATGTGTACTGACATTATTTGTACCATACACAAGATTGCAATGTAAATATTTTGACTTACATGGTGACTCAGATCTATAAAATAACCGAATTCAGGTTGCCCATAGCATTTACCGACATAAAAGCAAAAATCTCGTACATGTTTATTTTCTATATTATGTATCTTAGAAATTGATAATGCATTAAATATAACATTAAATTCTACGGCTGAAGATGCCTATCGAAAGAAACTTTAATTACGAGATGCTCTTAATTTAACAAATTGACTAGAAAAATGTTTATTTTGCAACTTAATTAAAGCATAAACGACTTAATTAAAAAAACTTCGTGACATCGAGGTTAACACATCGTACGGCATTTGAAACGGTGCTTTCGTTTTGATAAACGACTACAGCGCACTCAAATATATAGCACATAAGATACTGTAATCATTGAACAAAGTTGGGTTAGTTCTTGGAATAAATGACTTGTGGGGATTTCCAATTCCAGAACAGTGCAGTACTTTACGAGTGTACGTAATAAGAATACACCGCATAATTCAACAACGACTCTCATTTAATGATCATTGTATTGTAAAAGCATGTCCACGGAGTAGGGAATTACATCGACCACTTCACTCACAGAAAATCATATAAAGCAATTGTCTTTGATAATGTAATAATGTTAAATTATGTGCACACCAACAGTACGATCACCCTTTGTGAAAACATTTAATTCAAATCAAATTTCTGAAGAAATGAGCAACTTTCTTTGCTACTGTCATGGGTAAATTACATACGCTAAACGCTTATTCATGAACGTCTTAAACACTTTTAAATTCATAACGTTTAAACGACACTTAATAGACCTTGGTTAAAAACTTATTCTTGGCAAAAAAATACACAAAATCGTACAAGATACATTACCCACAAAATGGCATTGACGTTTATACAGAAAAATACCATACATATACTAAAAGTAAATAATGAAATGCGAAAATCTGCAAACAGGGTGTGCAAACCATAAGAGTATTTGACCCCTAGCGCTATTTATTCTTACCACTAAATTGTCAAATTTAACGAGGTTTTAAGTGAAAAATAAAAACATTACAAGCCGCCAATAAATTAGATAATTGCACGTATAATAACCAAATATGTACATTAATCAGAGCAATTTTCTTTATGTACCATACACTTTAAACCGATCAAGTTTTAACTTTCAATACAACAGTGCCAATTATAGTACAGCTTGTATTCAGCTCTGACTTGACCTTGGCTAAATACAGCTGATGCGCAACGCCAAGCCTAATACTGTATTTATAATATTCAATGACAGTCTGACAGATACAGCAATTACACAAGTTTAACCGAGTTGTCAATTGTTTCCTAAAGTACTAACTTATATAATCAATAAGAATGGTCTCAACTGCAAGTCCATCTCCAATTAAAGTTGATACTAATCATAAAACTAAACAAATACCGCAAAATGATAAATCAAATTTGCCTTGTTGTGTCAGCTTGAGAATACCACATTTTGTGTATAGTAATAATTAGATGTTAAACAATATTGTTATAAACTTACATGTTTAGTTGTTATGAGGCTGGTGTTGTTGACTTTAAGCATGGATTTTCAAACACACAAACGGTAAGGACTCAAAGCAAACACTACTTTCTTGAAGTTCTTGACGTTATTTTGACATTTTCAGCAAACAAGCACTACTCTCGCGAAGCTGATGAATTTTCCCACAAAATGAAGCGGGCACGCCTTGACACACTAGCGCCATCTAGTAAACACACTATTCCATAAACAAAAAACACGAGATTTAAAAGTTACAATGAATTTCCAAGTTAGCCACCAGAAACAAACTGATTTAATTTTTATATATAAACAGGACAAAATAATGTTCGAATATTACCATTATAACTACTAAAACAAGCTTTAGTCATTACTGCAAGTTTCAGTCATTTCCAGCTATTTTCTTCATTTAGTATCATTCAATAAAAAAGTAAATTTAATTTGTCAGTGGTTTACCTACCCGTTGGTTACCCACAAAATCAACAAATCGTTGTTTATAATAAAAAACAATAACATTACAAGAATACATATTTCTCTCAAATGTATGAATAAAGACAATTTAATATAAATTTGTTAAATGTGCATTAAAATTTATTATTAATTTTGGACTGTACAAAACATCTAATCTTTGTTAAAATTTTAACAGGCACTTTTTACAACTAAAAAATAAAATTTTCTAATAAAAATTTTTCAGACTACAAAAACTTAAAATCGCTTTTCTATACAAATAGTTCTCATGATCAGTTTTTAAATATATCACACTAAAATTATCATCATTACAATCATAATTTGCGTAAAACGGAATAAAAGCAAAATACTAAAATTGTATGGCACCTAAAAAATCGGTTTCGTTTGGAAAAATAGAGTTAAGTCGCATAATTTTTTTTAAAAAATGTACAAACTATGTGCGAATAATTCAGGAAGGCAAAATAATTGCGTCTTAAGTTGGAGGAGGACCTAATCGGTACTGCAGCATGGGATCGAGCGAGCGAGCAAAATTATTACTGAGGGCACACTGGTAATCTTCCTCGTACAGAGGAATAAAGGCGGCAACACCAAGCAGCAATAACATCAAAGCTTGGATGGGAAGACTCGCTCGCACTACTCTACTAAACATACCCGCGAACCAACGAGATCTAGAAGATGGTGGTGGTTCTACATCATCTTCACTTCTTTCCCTAAGAAAATAAACAACAAACAATTGTAATGACTTTAGAAGAAAAAAAACGAACGAATGTGCTAAGACAACTATTATAAAAAAATATTTACAATTCTTGGTGCACAGAGAGCTCTCCCATCTGGGATTCTGATGGAGACTCGTTTGGCAAAAACTAGAGGGGAAAGTACACAAAATAATAAAATTAAAAATAAAATCAAACATGCAATTGTGGGAAAGTGAAAAATAGTATAAAATAGAAAAAAGTAGTATTAATTACAGAATTATAGCGTGTATAACAAAAACTAGAGCAACGTGATCATAGATATAATTATTGTTTGTATAACATTTAACTACATTTATATGCAGTATACTATGGCAATATAAGTTCTTTGATAAAATAACATTACATACTTGTTTAGATAAAGTCAGAAGAGAACCAGACACAGCAATTGAGTCTTTATCTTCGTCCGTGAATATCAATGATATTCTGTTAGCCTGTAAACATTTCAAACAAAAATATTACAATACTATACAAAATAAAATTAACTTTAAAAAAAATATATAATTACTGGCTCAATGTCAGCAGTGAATTCAAGAATTTTGTTCAATTTTGTAATATATGCATTACACAGTTGTTGTAGAACTTGAATTTGACAAACGAGAATGACAATTTTTTCAGCGCTTTGTTCGCTGTCTTGTGAATGCCCAGGTGACGCTAGAAGAAGCCGATTCGTTAGTTCTTTTAACGAATAAAGCTTCAATTCACTTTGATCCAACTCTGCTTTAATGACCTATAAAGCATGACCAATTGTTAAAAATAATCATGTTCATTAAAACCGCTTAAGTAGCAATTTACTATCTTACAGTAAAGCAATCGCGTTTAGCTGCAATCGCTACCAAATCCCAAGTAATGTCAATAGGTTCAGCATCTTTGATGGAATTTTCAACAGCTTTTATACAGTCTGCAGTTTCAGCCAGCAGTTGATGAAACTCCCTGCATTTCATCAAAGACGTATGTAGCTGTAGCTGTCTGCTTGTTGAATGTTTACATAGCTTCTCCCATCGTAAATTTAATTTCTGATAAATATACTAAATTAATAATAATGTCTTTAACGAATTTAACTCTATCAGATCACCTTAAGTAATGCTCTAATCTTCTTAGCTTCAGATTTATTCTCTATAGCCCGAAGCATAGTATCAGAGCAGAGATTCAGTGACATAATGACCGCCTTATGGCATTCGATTTCAAGTAATAGTTGCTATTAATCACAATAAATTCCAATTGAAATACTATCATTATCATTATGAACGACAATAATTACCTGGTTTAACGCTACAGCGGCATCAATATCCGATAAAGATTTTGGCTGACGTTTAATATCTCCGGATAAATGCAATTTTTCAGCTTGATTCAGCCAATCATCAATGTTATGACCATCCTTGTGAAATTGTGACCATTGTTTACAGTAGTCTTCAACAGTCTTACACCTTGATGATGCATCCCGTTTTAACCTTTCCCAACGTTCGACAATGGCTAAGTTTTTTAATCACCGTCATTATTGCAAAGTTCTATGAAAAGAATTTTAATTAAATAGTTTTACCTTTAATTTCTTCAGGATACACGTTTGATGGTAAACCCGTTTCTTCCAAAATTAAACGATTAAAATGCTGCACAAGATCAACACTTGCACGACACATCGCCATGTAAGTTTTCTAAATAAGACAAACATTTTTAAATAATTTCTGATGTATGTTAAAATAATAATAAAATCGCTTTACATGTAACTCTCGAGTATTTTCTAATGATGGTCCATATGTTACAGGCTTTCGGAGAGAAGTCTCCAACAAATTCAAATTCTCTTTACATTCTTTTAGAGCAGCTTCCAATTCTCTCATATAAGTTTGAATATTTGATGGTGGTGATGAAGATGGTATTTCTGGTTTTTCTTCTAATTTCAAGCTGCTTTCTTCACTTAAGATTTCACCAGTAATAAGATGCTCAGAATCAGTCGAGTTAGCGGTGGTAGTTTCGCTTCCCTATTATTTCATACATGAATGTTATTATTAATAATCATCTAATATTTTTGAAAATAATTTATTATATAAATAACCTCAGAATAATTTACGTTTTCATCTTCGGCGCCGATTAAATTTAAAGTATCCACTTGAACACTATGATCTTGTAATTCAGCTTTTTGAGTAACAAACTATTAAAAAATAATAATATAAGATTTATTATAAAACAAATATGATAAAATTTATTTAAACAAACTTCTTCAAATTTAGATCGAAGTTTTTCAATCCAAGATGCAATTTCGATCTCCATGTCTTCAAATCCTTTCAATTCCAAGGCTGCTTGTCTGGCCATTTCCACACCCAATTCATCTTCTTTTAACTCATCAACGAGAGTTCGAATGGACTTAAGCTGTTCTTTCTCCAATGTTGTTTGATGGTCATTTAAAAACTGATAATTATAATAACCATTACTACATAAAAATGAAAAGTACTAATTAAGCCCTAGATTTTACCTGCAACCTAAGAAGAATTTCAGTTTTCGCGTCTTCAGATGTAGGCGTTTGAGACTCTACCGACTTTAGTTCTTTGTGTAGGTCCATTAATTGAATTAAAAGAGACTTTTTCAATATTTCAAATCGATCCCATTGATCAAGCAGTAGTTTATAACGCCTTAAAACGGCTTGCATTTGACTTCCAAGTAATTCATAACGAGAACCAATATCATGCGTCTTTAGATGTAAATGGCCCGCAATGTCCAGTCGATTTTCCTGAGCCAATCGATGATAATGGCCATTTATGTCTCGATGGCTATTGTATTTATGGTTAACTTCACTTAATAACGCCTAAAATAACAAATAAATGTAAAAAATTAATAGATGAATAGACCTTGATTTTGTATGTAAAAACATTTAAAGTACCTCCGCGTTTTCATTTGTTTGAAAAGCTAATCTCAGAGAGGTAGGTAATGCCAAGGACTTGAAGTTTTGTGCTTGATTTTCAACTTTTACTAACCAACTTTCAAATTCTTGAAGCTTACTTAAATACAATTTCCATTCTTCACTCGTTGCAACAATACTACAAATATAACAATGCTTAAAATAAAAATAAATAATAACACGCAATAAAGCAGCCATACAATGCAGTTCGATTCCTTTCTGCTTGGCAAATATTGTTCCATCTACGGTTTAAATTGTCCAGACCTTTAGCAATGATAAGAGAGTCTCCATGAAGTCCTCTAACGTGACAATCCTCGATAAGTACTTGGCATAAACTTTGAATAGAAGCAACCGCATCTTTGTGATTTTCAATCTGAAAACGCTTAAAAATAAAATAAAAATAATTAATTTATGTTCATTTAAATCTTTAAAGTAATACATACATAGTTTTTGTCTAATTGTTTATCAATTTCAGTTTTATTACAATCGTTGAAACAAATCGGAGCAGCCAGATCAATTTCAATGTGATTCAACCATTCGCATAGTTTTAGCATTTGGCGATCTAATTCTTGAACATCTTCCATAACCGATTTTACTTTCTGTAACCTAAATTTAAAATGCAATTTAATATGAAGTCATTATTACATGTAATGTTAAAATTACTTACTTCTTAGCGCAAATTTCGTTTACATTTTGCCATCCTTCACTTACTAACTGCATTTTACAGTTGATGTCCACTTTCTGTTGTTCTTCGCTAGATTCAAGAAGTTCCCGCCCCAAATGCAATAAATCCTGTTTGTCGGTTGTTTTACGTCGAATTTCCGGTTGATAAACCTTAAAAAAATAATTATGCACGTGTTTATACTATTCTTCGCATTATTCAAAGTGAATATACCTCTTCTAACATATTCAGAACGGTTTCAAGGTAACCATCCCCGTCACCGACTAGTGCTGAATTAATCTCCAATAACCACTTATTAAATTCTTGATATTTGTTGTCAAAATAAGACCATTTGTTCAATTTCTCTTCCAGCATTTGCCTGTACGACCGAAGGAGATGATCAATTTCAAACCACATTTCTTTTACCAGTAGTACTCGTTGATGTAAAATTCTCATGTCATCAGGTGAAACAATTTCAATAAGTTGATCATCTTCCTGCAAAAGTTCATCAAGTTGACTTTCGATGGTTTTCATTTTATCATCGTATTCCTAAAGAACCATATTAAAAAATTAATCACAATTTCACATTTTTTTCACCACTGAGAATAACATTACCTGACAAGTTTGCAAAGCAACTAATATGTGATCGTAGTGTTCTGGTAAATCTTCTGTTACAATTACTCTTAAATCTTTTAACTGACTTTGAATATTTGTAACCAACTGATCACAATGCTTCCATAACTCCAACATCTGCGTCAGATGACCATTCCAAGTTAAGAGACTGGCTTCAATGTTGCAGTAATATTGCTGAAGATGACCAATTTCACCATGAAGTAAATATTTCAAGTCATCATAAAGCTCACATAAACTTTGCCCGTATTTTTGCAACTCAATTAACATAGAACGGCCTTTTTCCATTGATTTAAGTACCGTCTAAAAAAGTGATTATAAGTATTAAAAGTCACTCACCAAAGCTTTCAGAAAAAAACTGACCTGTGCTTGATGAACAACTTTTTCAATTTTTTTCACTGGTGCATGTTTTATCTGCAATTCCAGTCGTTTCCTTTCAAGTGCTACCAACCAAGATGATAATTGCTGCACTAGTCGTTTATAATTTCGCCATAACCCAATATGTTCATCAACATTATGTTTGTTTTTCTCTACTTCTACACTCAAAGTTTCAAATTCTTTTAATATTTCTTCAGCCAGAAGTCGATCTTCTACTTCTTTTGGCATTTCAGAAACTAGCATGTTTTGGCCATGTAATAATAAAGACTGGTTGACCTGTTTAAAGTTAAATTATAGTCACTACAGGTATTCTCAAAATAAAATAACTTAGAACATTGCTTAAATTATTTCAAATTAAATAACTAACTAAACTTACATCAATCAGTCGCTGTTGTTGAACCAATTGCTCAAACCGTTGAACACGAAGTTCGTTAGTCAATGATTGTTGAATCTGACCAAGAATTTCTCTCAAACGATCAATTTTAGACGAAAATTCCAATGACGATAAATGCTTCAATAAAAGTTTATGATAAATTCGAATAACTTCAAAATATACTTCGTCCCATTCTCTCATAATAGTTTCAATTTCCATCAAACAACTGCTGCTTTTATTTGAAATCGCCTGTAGATCTTGCATGGCAATTTCATAGCTGCTAAACGAATCCAGTCGAGACTAAATAAAAATAAGTATTTCACTTGAAACAAAATTCACAAAACACAATATAAATTTTGTACCTTTACAATATTTAACACAACAAGTAAATTGTCTCCTTCAAGCTCTTCAACATTATTAAATTGCAAAGTGTTATCCTAAAAATATGAAATAACACAATCAAGTTAATTCCATTACCATTACTAAACTAATTATTAAAACTTACATTTTGCATAGTTTCTAAAAATTCACGAACGTCATTTACATTCCGTTCATATTTTTCTAATTCAGCCTGTTGAGCTTCTTGAATGGTTTTAGCTTTCTGCATATCATTTTCTAATGCATTAATTTTTTGTTCCAAATAATACACTTCTCCAGGCAAATGACTACAAACGGAATGAGATAACAGCGAATCATTTGTTAGACGTTGACCAAGAGCACGTATGTAATTTAACCGACTTCCCACGTCTTCCCAACCGTTTACAATCTCGACTGAAACCCTATCACTGGAGTCTAGATTAAGATTGTAATGATGCAACACAGTTTCCTGCAGTATAATAATCTCAGTTAACCATCTATACGTCTCAACATAGTCCTTCCAAACCATTAACGTTTCTTGATAGACTGTTGTCACATGAGCAGACAGACGATCCGATATATAGTTCCAGTTATCAAGGAGATTCTGCACTCTTTGGTTCAAAATTACGCCAAGCTCATGATTAACATTAAGTTGGGTTTTTGCAACTTGTAATTCCTCTAACAGTTGACGTCTACTTTGGAAAACAGTTAAAAGTTCCTGAAGTTTTTCACAATTGGATTTAAAAGCTGAATATTCAACTGCAGGAAGCATAAACTGTTCCATATTATACTGAGTTTCTGTAAGACATTGCTGCACCGTTAAAACACAATTTTCAAACACTTCCCAATTGCTTTCATTGATTTTCTGACTAGATTCCACTTTTTCAAAATCTTTTTCAATACTATTGAACTGAGTCGCAGCGTTTTCAAGTTTATCATCAATATAACTCATAAATATGGGCAAATATACCTCATTTGGTAAATCACTTTTAAAAGTTTTCAAATCGTCTAGTTTTAAAGTTAAACATTTAAAATTTTTGTGTACTTGATGAAGACTTTTCCCAACTTGCTGGACAGCTTCTTTGTTTCCTCCGATTTGCTCTTTTAGCTGAACCAGTCTTCCATTAATAATCCCTGCTAGTTGGTCAAAACTGTTCATCTTTTCTTCAAACTCCTTATCTTTTTTTCTAAGTACAGTAATCACCGTAGAGTTGCTTGATATAAGAGTCTTAACAGTGTGCCATTTACGATTGAGATCACCCATTGCTTTTGAACAGTTGGAATGCTTTTCAACATCGGATTGAAACAAATCAGAGATATTTTCACTATTTTCCATAATACGAGATACGGATACGTTGACTAAGTCGAGTATCTTTTGCTGTGCAGAAACACGAACATTCAGATCCTACAAAAATATATTTAAATATTATTAGTAATATAACAGATTTCATTAGAATTCAATTTACCTCATATTTTTTAAAAACCATTGTTAAGTCTTGATAGTCGCTCACATCAATTATAGACATATTCTGAACGTCACTTTCAAGTAAATCAACCATCAAATGAACTTTTGATATCAAGCCCATAATACTATTTTCGTCACTAGAAACTCGACTTTCTAGCTTGGTCTTAATACTTTGAAGATCAATTTTAAGTTGATTGAAGTCATTTTCAACACTTTCACACATAGTCTTGATAAAGTTCTCATCCAATATCTGGTGACTCAAAATTTGATTAAGTGTTAAAGCCAACTGTTCAATGTGTTCCTCCGGATTTTCACGAACTTCAGTGCACTAAAGAATCAAATGGGCTATGTAACAACTATTAATACAATAATAAATACTTGTATAGTACCCAAACGTCTTGCAATAACATTAAAATAACATTGTCGTCAACCTCTTCACTGTCCATTTTTGCAACCAAGTCATTCAAATGATGTCTTACATTGCCCACCCATTGTTGCAAAATTTCAACAGTATTGCAACATTTCTGTGAAACAAATTATATTAATAAAATCACTCCAATACTATAACAAAAATTAAAAATAAACACCTTCCAGTCATTATAAAATTTATTAAATTTTTGCGATTTTCTAGAGATTTCTATAGTAACAGATCGCCATTTCTGTTTGATATCCAGACAAACCGTTGTTAGGCGATGATACTGGACCGTTTTCAAGATCGAATCTACTTGCTGCAGAACATTCTCAATATGAAACCGATGAACTTCAACTTCGTTTTCTAATATCTATAAAAGAATTTAAAAATAAATTAATGCCAAAAAATAAATAAATAATTGAGCTCTTACAGTTAAGTCATTCATGAAGGGCTCAATATCAATTACTGTCGCTGGAAGTGACAAGTCAGCAAGCTTTTGAGATATTTCCATTAACCACACGGACTCGGTTTCTAATTTCAGCTCAAGTTCCTCCAGTGAAACAATTAGCGTATTAATAATATGGCCTCTTTGTTCTGCCTTATCTAGAATGACTGCCGCCTGTGTTTTTAGCTGCTTATGCCAATTAGCATGCATTTCACGAGTATGGGGATCAGCATGATCTGCCATACTATCAAGAGATGCGTGGCATTGATTAACACTCCCAAAAAACTCCTAGTAAAATGAAAGACGGATTAATTTACTGAGTTGACATTAAAAGTGCTAATGTTACAGAATATGGTTGTTTTCAACAAATCATGACTCTTTTAAGTCACAATTTGACTTATTTAAAGTATCTAACTTGGTTATTATAGATTTAATTTCTTGAATATAAATACGAATTTTCATTTTACAACTTTTCATTTTTTAACACACAAAACAAGATATAATTATTGTTATTGAGAGTCTATGATGCTTACTTTATGTCGTTCAGATTCCTGTTTCAGATTTAAGCTGACTTCAACAACTATGGGTGCCTGAAGTTTAACTTCTGCAATTTCCAACAAGTGACTAAAATCATCCAGCATCTTCTCATACTGCTCTTGCAAATTAATGACTCGAATGAGGGCATCCTTCTGATTGGTTATCTGTAATATAATTTATATAACAGCATAATGCGTGGGAAGTTATGAAAACATAAAGTGCAGCCAAAATGATAAAACTTATTTTTTTTATAATGTCCTTGACATACTGCATCACAGCAAGAACATTGCGTCATTTTAAACAAGATTATAAATAACTTGTCTGATAATAATTTATGTAACTTATAAATAAATTAATCAGAGTAA
The DNA here is from genome assembly GCA_013389785.1 of Helicorthomorpha holstii. Classification (NCBI taxonomy): domain Eukaryota; kingdom Metazoa; phylum Arthropoda; class Diplopoda; order Polydesmida; family Paradoxosomatidae; genus Helicorthomorpha; species Helicorthomorpha holstii. The sequence continues at coordinate 11,049,640 of JAAFCF010006680.1, read as the reverse complement.
TAAAAAACTAATCAATTTCCGAAAAAAAATTAAAAATTATATAACTATTAAACTCTTGATACAAAAACATTTATGGACAGAAAGGTACATCCTAAACATAAAACTCATGCTTCAAAATTACATATAAAGTTGTTCCCTTAAATCTAACTGTTTTATACCATATTCTATCATTCAATTAAATGCATTCTATTAAAAAAATAAAAAAAAATTAATAATTAAAATACAGTACAAGGTTCAATTAATTCCCATTAAGTAATGACCATGAAGCTCTCTAGTTATCCATTATCATTATATCGAAATAATAAACTATCAAATCACTTTTATATTAAGTGTACTGTATATTGTAAAAAGTAGATAATAAAGGGTACAATTTACAAAATAAATAACATAATATATTATGATAACATTGTACCACTTTTCTTAACCAATGACAAATTTTTTAAAAAAAACAGTAACTACCGCTACACGTACAGTATGAATTTCCAGAGAATATTTCAAAGATAAGCTGTTTTAAAATCAAAAGTAAAATACAGTATACAGTAGTAAGATCACTGCAACTAGGAATACCGGTACCTTATTATGCAGCGCAGAAGTTAACCGAATTCGGTCTTTTGACGATATTTCAACTACTCTATAGTTATTCTCACATGTAGCGTTCACACACCGAGTTTTTAAAACTGGTTCTGACCCCTTGTCTATTAACATTTTAAAGAAACGAATGTGCACGATACAAAAGCAAAACCAACATATGGACATCCGTATTAATTTTTCTTTAGAGCTTACAGCTAAACGCATTGCAGCACAACATTTTCGCTCCCCGTTCTTTTCAAAGCCAAACTTTGATAAAATCCACACGTTTATTGCACAATATAGTACAAAAAATCCCAGCTAAAATTAAATCCGTTGCACTTAATACACTACAAAAACTTGTACTGCTTAAATTTGCCGCCTTGTGGTGTACGTCCTTCTCAGCAAATCTTTCTTTTTAAACTCAAAATTAAAATTCCAAAATGCACCAATAGTTTTCAATGTATGTAGTGTGCGACATATTCTCGACTGCAACCGCATAAATAATAATAAAAATAACTTAAACTTTGCTTCCAAAAGAAAAAGGAGCGAATTTATGACGTGGCTTTTTATCAGTTTTCGATATGATCAGTATCAACTGTTGCTACGCAGTAAATATTTAAGCGACTGTAGTACGTGCCACATGGACGAATACCCTATATTAAGGTTTCCCGCCCACTTCATCAATTTATGTTCACAACTTCACTGGATCAATGCCAAACAAATGTCACCATAATACAAACATTATAGCTTTAACGAATAACGGTTGTTTACATTCATGCAATGTCTAGTCTAGCCTGTACATTGCCAATGTGCAGCAAGATCAAAAAGTATCCAGTACTAAATATACCAATACTAAGATGAAAACAAAATATTGCTGAACACTTAAGGTCTGTGCTAGTGAAACCAAAAGGCACAAAAATGACCTTTCTTATTGTTTATCAATTTCATTGTTAACGTGAATGGGGTCAGTGAAGTTTAAAAATGGATGCCTTCACCTAGCTTTTTTCAATAACAACAAAAATTATCATAATCGCAAATATGTACAGTATACAACTTTCATTTTCAATAACGACTAAATTATTTCAACAGAGCGGAAACAACCCGCTTTAATTTCCTGAACATACAATGTTTGTAAATAAGCGGCATAAATCTTCTATTTAAAATTATAAAACAGTTCAGAAACATAAAATGTTTACTGTATTTAGATCAACTGAGATTATGGTACACCCCTATGGTAAATCACATAACCAAAAAATAGCAGCAGAATTTTTATCTCCAACTACACTGTCTTATCTAATACTTTTAACTTCTTTAAGTTTGCAATAAAAATAATCTAGTATAAACAAGATACCGAAATCCATGTCATGCATTAAAAAAAACAACATTGAAAACTAAAAAAAAATTATAACATGAAAAATAGAAAACTTTAGACATTATAATCAACACAATATTCTTTACAGGAAACCCTGTTCTAGTATCATTATCAAGAGTTAACCAACAAAAATATAAAAATATTATAAGCATTAAGTATAATTTCCTTTCCCCAAAATCATTAGAAATTCCTTCGGAGGCTTGAACTCCTCCATACATTTAAAATAAACTTCCTTATCATCATGACCCATTTTCTAAAAGTTTTCCCTTTCATTTTATAAAGCCACCACTATATCGCTTACAAAAATTAATTGTTCCGACTAGACTTACTCCATTCTATAAATTTCCTGACTAGCATCGACATTAAACTTTAATTAAATTAACATTTCCTGTAAATGGATTACATAACAAGAGCTTTATAAACCGCTAAGACATTACAATACTGGAAAACCTATTTTTAACTTTAAACGTTATAGAAGGTAGGAAGCTTGTAATTAATTTTCTACCGTCACGAATACTTAACCGACATTTTAAAAGATTCAAGGATGTAGCTTTTAATGATAAATAATGATTGATAATTATTGTACTGAACTTGTGTAATTATATACTTATGAATAATATTTCGATTGTTTGAACTGCATAATTGAATTAATAGTTAAACGAATGCATTAATTGATGAAGACGACTATGGTATAAAATAATCTCAAATAAAAATTGTTCTTACCTTTCGTTGAATTTCTAGCAACAAATTCTGAATATTTTTAATCTGAGGTAGTGGTTGCACCCCAAATGAGCATGGATGATAAGTGTCTAATTTTTCTATTAGGGTAGTCAAGCTTTCCTGAATGATCACCAATTCCACTTCGTAGACCTTTCAAAAGAAAAAAACATTATAAATTAAAAAAAAAACCAAACTGTCGTAAAAATAAGACAAGCTTTAGATTTGATTCAATTGAAATTAAAAACAAAACTATTAGAATGACATCAATTTTGAGTAGCACAATGCCCAAGTTGTACTAATATTTACCTCCACTTGTATGAGTTGTTCTTGGATATTTGTAACGATGTCCACCATCAAATTCACTTTCGACTGCAATGACAATGTTTCGGTCTCCAAATACTGAATATCTGATTGAAACTGATCCCATTTCCTCATAAGTTCCACTGCTTCATTATTCATAGAATCAAAATGTCGACCAATAATTCGAAGTTCATTTTCAATGTCAGTGATTGCAATTGTCAGGTCAGGTGGAAGAAGTCCAGATGATTTTAAATTCACAATTATATCAAAAACTTTTTGCAATTCCTCTTGTGCAGGCTAATGCATTAAAATAAAAGATAATCAACAAATAGTCCAGAAACCAACTACACAAAGTAATATTAATTACCTGAATCTCTTCAATTGTAACGTGCTCCAAAATAGTAATTCTTGTTTCAATCCACGCTATAATAATTTCAGTAACAATAATAAATTGTTGCACCAAGTCTTGATGATTATATGTTAAGGCCATTAAAGTGTCGACTTCTTTTTCCAATAGAGAAATCTGTTTAGAAGGCATAGATGGGGCGTTTTCAATCGACTCATGAGATAATCGCCTTCCAGATAAATTCTAAATTTCAATAAGTATTTTATTAGCTATATATTTACAAACACAAGATTAATTTAATAAGTTACCAAAGCTGGTCGACGCTGATTTATCCGTACAGTCCTTTGCAACTGTTGAACCAAACTTCTCAGTGTGGTTTGCAAGTGTTTAATTTCAAGTTCTGAAGAAATAGTCAAGTCGTTTAAATCTTTTATTTCCGTTACAATATGGTTTTCAGCTTCTAATACGGACTGATAACCACTTTCAAGCAACTGCCCTTCTGAAGACAGGGATACTGGACTAGAAATATAGTCTGAGGTTGAGTACACCAATTCATCTTTTCTTTCATAATCAGATGAGGGAGATGAAACATCTAATCCACTAGCTGTGAACTCGTATTGTGGTTCAAGATTTGAAACATAAGTGGGCAATGCCAACTGAAGATCATCTGTTTCTTTTTTAATTTCTTGAGCAATATCTTCTACCGTTTCGTCTTTAACATTACTAACATCGTTTTCTATTTCTTCACAACTTTCACAATAAATGTCATTGGTCATTATCATTTGAGGTAAAATACGTTCATCATCAATTAACTGACAGCCAATTACATTTGTTTCCAAAAGATTATTATCCAATATCCCGGTTTGTGTATATTCATTAAATTCTACATTTGTCAATTTTTCTGATTCTAGAGGAGAATCAACATTAAATTTAAGAGGTAGTTCATCATCGTCATTATCTGAGGAACTCATTTCAGCAATAGTTACAGCATATCGATGAACAAATTCTTCAGGTGACACAACCAAGTTAAACTCATTGACCTGTACTAAATTAGGCAAGTCTTCTAATGGTTTAGGTAGTTTTTGCCATTGATCAGTTGATTCATGCAATTGTGCAGCTATTTCTTCACATTCTGTATTTGGGTTTTGTAATAGTGCAGCAATTTCTAATGGTTCTGTTAGTTCATGCAATAGTGGAGCTGTTTCTTCGAATTCCATAAGTACAGGTGTTTCTTTCCTTTGTTCAATTGGTTCTTCAAGAAGTTCAACTGTTTCTTCGAATGATTGAGCTGGTTCATCCAATGTAGCAGAAAATTCTTCCAATTTTGAAGTTGATTGTTGTAACAATTCATCTGCTTCATCCCAATATTCAGTTAGTTCCTGCGATGGAGCAGATATTTCTTCCCATTCTGTAGTTGGCTTTTGTAATAGTTCAAATGTTTCAGCCTTTTGTCCAGTTAGCTCATGCAATGGTAAAGCTATTTCTACATTTTTGGTAATTGTTTTCTCTAATAGTTCAGAATTTTCTTCCAATTCTTCAGACCATTCATGCAATGGTTCACCTGTTTCTTCCCATTCTGTAGTTGGTTTTTCTAATGGTTCCACTCTTTCTTCATTTTGTTTAGTTGGTTCATGTAATGGTACAGCTATTTCTCCATATTCAGTAGTTGTTTTCTCTAATAGTTCAGCATTTTCTTCCAATTCTTCAGACCATTCATGCAATGGTTCAGCTGTTTCTTCCAATCCTTCAGTTGGCTCATGTAATGATTTAGCTACTTCTTCCCTTTCTTCAGTTGCTTCATGCAATTGTTCAGCTGTTTCTTCCAATGCTTCATTTGGCTCACGTAATGATTCAGCTTCTTCTTCCCATCTGGTAGTTGGACTTTCTAATTTCTCAGCTGTTAATTCCCATTTTTCAGTTGACTTTTGTAAAAGTTCAAATGTTTCTGGCTTTTGTTCAGTTAGCTTATGCAATGGTACAAGTACTTCCGCACATTTTGTAGATGATTTTTGCAATAGTTCAGCAGTTTCATCCCATTGTTCAATTGATTCCTGAAATAGTTTAGATGTTTCTTCTAATGCTTCAGTTGGTTCATACAATGAAGCAGCTGTATCTTCCAATGATTCAGTAGATTCATGCAATAGTGCAACTGTTTGTTCCCATTCTGTAGTTGGTTTTTCTAATGGTTTTACACTTTCTTCATTTTGTTCAGTTGGTTCTTTTAATGGTACTGCTATTTCTTCATATTTGGTAGTGATTTTCTCTAATGGTTCAGAATTTTCTTCCAATTCTTCAGGCCATTCATGCAATGGTTCAGCTGTTTCTTCCAATGCTTCAGTTGGCTCATGTAGTGATTCAGCTTCTTCTTCCCATCCTGTAGTTGGATTTTGTAACTGCTCAGCTGTTAATTGCCATTCTTCACTTGGTTTTTGTAATAGTTCAAATGTGTCTGCCTTTTGTCCAGTTAGCTCATGCAATGGTACAGCTATTTCTTCATATTTGGTAATTGTTTCCTCTAATGGTTCAGTATTTTCTTCCAATTCTTCAGACCATTCATTCAATGGTTCAGCTGTTTCTTTCAATGGTTCGTTTGATTCGTGCAATTGTTTAGCTGTTTCTTTCAATGGTTCAGTTGGTTTTTCCAATGATTTAACTGTTTCTTTATTTTGTCCAGGTAGCTCATGCAATATGTCAACTTTTTCTTCCCATGCTATAGTTGATTTTTGCCATGGTTTAGCAATTTCATTACAATGTCCACTTTGTTCATTTAATGGTTCAGTAATTATGTCCCATGACTCTTTTAATGGTTCTTGTAATATTAGTTCATCATGTATTTCTTGCACTAACTTTTCTGTTTCTTGTAAGGGAGCTTGTAATGGTCCAACTGTTTCTTCACATTCCTCAGTTGTTTTCAGCAATTGTTTATTAGATTCTTCTAACTGTTGAGCAGTGATTTCAATTTCTCTCATTTTTTGAATTCCCATAACCTTTTCTTTTGATTTATGTTTCTTTTTCTTTTTCTTAGATGTCTTGAGTGCTTGTTCTAGCAAAATGTCAGGTTCTGGAAGTACTAGTGCTTCATCAACACTTTCAGTTTCAAATTCAGAAACATCTTTAGAAAAAACTCCAGTTTTTGAGAAAACATCTGATTTTTCCTTAGATTTAGTTTGTTTCTTTCTCTTATCCTTTCTTTTTTTAGATTTTCCTTTAGGTTGATCTTGTAGTTCATTGATGGTTATGTATTCAGATGATTTAGAATGCATTTCTGAAATTTGAATATCCACATCAGGTTCTTTAATTTCAAGTTCTTGAGTATTAAAGTGCAGGACTGGAGTTTGAACATCAAGTTCTTCAGTTGAAATATTAAAGTCTAATGTTTCTATGTCTAGTTCAGGCATTTGACTGTTCAGTACTGGAATGTTAATATCAAGCAATGGAGATTGAATTTCCAGATTTGAAGCTTGAAGGCCTAGTTCCGGAACTTGAGTTTCCAGTTCAGAAGTTTGAAGATCATAATTTGCAGTTTGTTGGTCATGTAATTGAATATCTAAATCTGAACTGCTCTTATACATATCTGGAACTTGTATTTCAAGTTTAGGAACTTGAATGTCATATTCTGTAGTTTGTACTACAAGTTCTGGAGCTTGTATTTCAATTTCTGGAGATTGAACAATCAGTTCTTCAGTTTGGATGTTTAGGTTTGATGTTTGTGTTTCTAGTGCAAAAGTCTGAATATCTAATTTAGTAGTTTGAATGTCCAGAACTTGGGTGTCTAGTACTGGGTTTTCAATTTTCAGTTCAATTGCTTCAGAGTCTAATGAAGGAGACTGAATGTCAAATTTAGGAGTTTCATTGCTGATTACAGTATGCATTTCTAATTTTAGCCCTTGATTATCTAGTACTGGAAATTGAGTTTCCAGTTCTAGTGGTTGGATGTCTCCTTCAAGAGTTTGCATTTCCAGTTCTGGTGGTTGGATAGATAGTACAGGATTTTGAGTTTCCAGTTCAGAAGTTATGATGCTTACTATAGAAGTTGGAAAGTTCAGTTTTGGTTCTTGAATACCTAGTTCTGGAATTCCAACATCTAAGATTTCAGTTTCAAGATCCTGATCTTGAGTTTGAACATCACCTTGAGTTTGAACATCACCTTGAGTTTGAACATCATCTTGAGTTTGAACATCACCTTGAATTTCAACACCAACTTGAGTTTCAACATCAACTTGAGTTTCAACACCATCTTCAGTTTCAATGTCTATATTTTGAGATTTAACATTCATAATTTCAATGTTCATATCTTCAGTTTCCAGATGAGGAGCTTGAATATCTACTTCTGGATTATGAATGACTAGTCCTGGAAATTGCGTTTTCAACTCTAGTGTTTGAATGTCTAATTCAACAACTTCAATATCCTTTTCTGGAGTTTGGATGTCTATATCTTGATTGTCCAATTCCAGAGTTTGAATGTCCAATTTAGGAATTTTATCACATAGTTCTTGAGATGGAATATCTAGTCCTTGAATTTGTGTTTCCAGTTCTGGAGGTTGTATGTCTAGTACTGGGATTTCAGTTTCCAGTTCTTGAGGTTTTATGTCTAGTACTGGAATTTTACTTTCCAGTTCTGGAGATTGTATGTCTAGTACTTGGGCTTGAGTTTCCAGTTCTGGAGGTTGTATGACTAGTACTGGAGTTTTAGTTTCCAGTTCTGGAAGTTGTATGTCTAGTACTGGGATTTCAGTTTCCAGTTCTTGAGGTTTTATGTCTAGTACTGGAATTTTAATTTCCAGTTTTGGAGATTGTATTTCTAGTACTTGGGCTTGAGTTTCCAGTTCTGGAGGTTGTATGTCTACTACAGGGATTTGAGTTTCCAGTTCAGGAGGTTGTATGTCTAACACTGGAATTTGAGTTTCCAGTTCTGGAAATTGTATGTCTAGTACTTGGGTTTGAGTTTCCAGTTCTAGAGGTTGTATGTCTTGTCCTTGAATTTGAGTTTCCAGTTCTGGAGGTTGTATGTCTAGTCCTTGAATTTGAGTTTCCAGTTCTGGAAGTTGTATGTCTACTACAGGGATTTGAGTTTCCAGTTCGGGAGGTTGTATGTCTACTACAGGGATTTGAGTTTCCAGTTTGGGAGGTTGTATGTCTAACACTGGAATTTGAGTTTCCAGTTCTGGAGATTGTATGTCTAGTACTGGGATTTGAGTTTCTAGTTCTAGACGTTGTATGTCTAATACAGGAGTTTCAGCTTCCAGTTCATCATTTATAATGTTTAAGTGTTTTAGAGTGTGAAAGTCCAATATTGGCTCTTGACTACACAGTTCTGGAGGTTGAACATCCAGATCTTGAATTTTAAGTATATCCTGAGTTTCAACATGGAGATATGGAGTTTGAATTACCATGGCTGTAGTTTGTATGTCTGGAGCATAAATATCTAATTCTGCAGCATACATATCCAATTCTGAAGTTTGAATATTCAATTCTGAAGTTTGAATATCCAATGCTGAAGTTTGAATATCCAATGCTGAA